>CM057340.1:506852407-508059884 GCA_030015575.1 Agapanthus africanus
AATCTAGGAGTATTTTACTAAGTTTCAGATTTCGTTTTGTGACTTTTGAAAACTTGGGTTTTAATATTTGTGTTTTGACTCGTTCGCTTGACGTTCGTATGTCAACGTCGGGAGTTGTTTGGTTTTTCTTGCAAGCGTGGACCATAGGTTCTAACCTATGTACGCTTCGCATGCCGTAGCGGTTTTCGGATTTGAATTTGATTTCGATACGATATGCATTGATTTGTAGGTACATTCGCGTGGACTTCCGAGGCGACGAAGGAGAGAAAGGTGTTCATCGACTTCGGCTACAACGAGGATAGCAAGTGAGTAGATGTATATCTGCGGGGAAAGTCGGGTGGATGGCGTATAGCACCCCCGCAACCATACTACTAGGATACTAGACATATATAGTTAGATATATATAAATACTAGATATGCTTACCTAGCTAATAGGGATCTAAGATACTAAGTAATCGTAAGTATACTTGTGGAGAGGAATATCCTTAGTTCTAATCTTTCTTATGCCTTTAGCCATAGGTATTTGTGCTTCTACACACACACACACACAAACACACACACACACACACATATAAGTTTGAGGAAAAGTTCGATACAACATCATGAGATGAGGATATGAGATATTATGATGACACGAGTCGATATGATATTATATGAAGATTAGATGATATATATATATATATATATATATATATATTTATATATACACACACACACACACATACATGATGCGATACGAGATGATATGACATATGACGATATGTGCCTAGATGAGATGATATGATATACGTGACCATGGATCCGTACTATTGATTGATGATATAGTACGATAGATTATACCGTACGTGATATGATGTACTGGACGATAGATCTGTACTTTTGATTTGATGATATCGTACGATAAATTATACCGTACGTGATACTATGAGGATGGATCGCCGAATTATGAATGTATCGACTCGGAAACATATTGTTTTAAATCACTTAAGTAGATAATAGGATATAATTAGAACCATACCTATTTTCAAAGCTAACGAAGCGTTATACACTTTAAAATGACAATCTCACGGGACGCTGCGTATTTTCAAATGGTATATTTTTCTCAAAAACACCGTAACCCCATTTTCAAAAGCAACGATTCGTATTATTTTAAACTATAACCGTATGGTTCATATGTAGTTACGTATTTATTATTGTTCATGTTTTCGCTTTTCTGATTTTTGTTACGCTCGTATTATTTTCATTTGCGACATACATACTACGTTTCCTTGTATTTATCTTGTATGACATTATCTGCGAAGACACACGCACTATTACCGATGATGCGCATGTTGCACGCACACATACTCGCCGGCTCACGCACTCACCATCGGTAATTGCCATGCTACGTACACATTAGAAACTGCTATATCGCTGTATTGTTCCCTAATTTTTAGGTTTATAGTTATTGTCCAGTCCTCTTTACTGCACATGCCAGTTAGATATTGCACTTCCTTACCTAGCTACGGACATGCTTATATCAAAACATTAGCTATACCTTGCAGTATTGTTCTGTGCTTGTACTTAATGTTTTATCGTGGTTACTTGTATATGCGATTCTATTTTCATGAGATTTTTGTATTTGAGAACCACAGATACATTTTTAAAGTCTTATGATTGTTTTAAAAACGCAGTTTCCCTTGATATGATATTTCGACGTCCACCATGAGATATCTCGGTTCTGCGCTATGATACTACCCGATTCAAGGAGTGAGGAGGCACCGTCTGCGGATACATGGTGGACACGATACGGTACCCCAGGGTAAGAAGATCGTATAGAAAGGCGTTGAGCCCGGCAAAGGAACACTACCTACTGGTGATACTATTGGACTCGGAGGATATCCGGAGGATACCGACCAGAGCGATTGAGACAGATGGATATGAGGGCCGATCCGATGAGACGACGCCTGAGATATGAGGATTTACGTGTTGATGCTGGACACGGGTTTTGCAAAGTTTTCGAGTGTCGATACTGGACACTTAGGTTTTTATGATGATTTGATGTGTCGTTGATGGACACACGTTGGATGATAAACATATATACATATATATGATATAGATGAAATGATACCACATCATGACACGGGCACGATAGCTTTATTATTATTACACTTATGTATACGCGATTACCCTTGTTACCACCCGGTATTATATATATATATATATATATATATATATATATATATATATATTATTGTATGACCTAGGAGATCGTCATACATTCGATTTCTACCTGCTAATGTCTTCTACTCACGAGTTGGCAACTGACCCCCGTTTTGCCACAGTTTTCTTGCTGGATCGACCGGTCGTATCAGTAGCGGCTTGCTGGCATACAACTTTCTTCTGGGTGATTTGCATTGGTAAGTGGGGTACACTTTGGATCATGACCACCATTTGTATATATTTATTCAGTTGTATCTCATTAAAAGCTCCATCAACCAGACAATGTATATTTGGTAGACTTAGAAACCACAGACTTATGTATTCTTTCGGACTGAGAGTCACTGATATGTATTTATTCTTTATTTTTGGGTATGATGATACTTTGTTTTTCTTTATCTTCTTTTCTGTGATTGATCTTCGCTGTGGGGTATCGTATATCCTTATTGTGTGGTTGTAATTCCGCCAATTGGTGAAGAGCTAGCTCCCACTTGGGGATGCCAATATTATTGTTGTTATGCATTGGTTTTGGATCAAAATTTATAAAGGTGGTGCTGCCCAAATTTCATATGACGAAAATATTTTCAAATATAGAATACAACCGACTTGTACTTTCATATAACATCACTTATACCTTTAAAGTAAGAACTTGAATTCATTATACCTCTATTTCAAAACTTCACCTCCATTATTTTCCTAAAAAGGTTTAGATTTCTGGGCTTTAGGCTTTCTTGGATTACGGTGGGGTCCTATTGATTTCGCGTGATTCAAGTGCCGGTCACGTGACAATTCCTAGTCATGACAAAGTTGGTATCAGAGCATTAGGTTTAACCTTGGATCGAGTCTAGGCTTGACTATGAAGAGTTTAGGGCGTATATATTTCGGAACCTAGGCTTGACCTTACGAAACTTAGACTTGACTGAGGGAGTATTAGACCCAAACTTTCGTTACGTAGGTTGACCTTGGTTGATGGAGTAGGTGACTCAAGTAGAGTGATGTACCCTGTGTATGTTCCGTGGCATACTTACAATAAGTAATCTTAGGATGTACATTTCTTGACATCCGTTATTCTATTCGTTCCTATAATCTATCCTCATTGATGTTTGCTTATGGTTCATGTCACCATGTCTACGAGAGCAGAGAGAGCTGCGGCTAGAGATGCGGTCAGAGCAAGCTCGTCAGGGACGAGAACTGACCATGATATTCTTCCGGTGACAGAGGAACATAATGATTTATTGATTGTGCTAAGATTTCTCGTTTAAGACAAGCATTCTGGATCTGCACCAGATGATCGGGCCGTTGTTAGGGGCCAGCCAAATTGTGAAGACTGTTGAGATGTAGCCTACTCCAGAAATCACTGTGTTGTCTACCGTGCAGACAGATGAACCAGCTGTTGGTGAGATTGATAGGACGTCGCCTCCAGAGTTTACAAAGCTGAATCTATATGAGTTTATTGGCAGGGATGTGACATAAGATCGCTAGTCACCCTTGGATAAGTGACTAGGTTATTTTTTTTGTTAGGATACTCCGATGCGAGATCATTAACTTGACTAGCATCAGTTAGAGGGGCCTCACCCAGACATGTTGTGAGTTGATTGAGAAAGTACGAATAAAGTGTATTTCTCTGATAATTTGGATGAGTTTCCGAGGACGTAATCGGCCAGATGTCTTCCACAGAGTGGTGAAGATGCCCGAGTTTGTAATTTCGAGTCCTTACGAGAGACTCTGAATATGACTATAGCCAAATTGGATTGCAGTCTACACAGCTACCAAGAGATTATTCTGAATTGGTCAATATTGAAGGAAAGTAGATAAGGGATTCGTGTGAACTCTTAATGAGTCGTTCTTCTCCGTTGATACGAGAGGCTTGATACGTATGCAGAGGCATTGGATACGGCCATAATTCTAGAGGAAAGTCATGATGAGATCGCAGCTATCCCGGAACAGAAGCCGGTTTAATAAAGATTGCCAACTTTCGTACAGTTCGGCAGAGGTGAGATTGGAAGAGACCATGGCAGGTACTTTCCGGAGTACTTCAGAGGTAAAGATTTAGACCCAAGATCGTTTATATGTCATGCATTCAGAGGGACATAGGTCGCCATCAATGACATTCTACCTTATGAGTGGCCGTGTTAATTGGCTAGGAGATATTCAGAGAAGCGTCAGAGCGGGGCTGTCTCCGTCATTATTCCTAACCGGACCGTCAAGCCGAGAGATTGTGGAATTGGTGATCCACAGATAAAACAAGGACCTAAGGGCAGAGGACGTTAGACCGTGGGCAGGAGGCGAGTATATATTCTTGCTCTGCCAGCTTTGGATGCACCGGCACCTTTCGACATTGAAGGAGGTGTACCTCAATGTCATTTATTTGCAATTTGCATTTTGGTGATTCGGATATCACGTTTCAATCGTTTTGATTATGATATTTTGATGATTAGTTTCATGATTGATATTTTCATGTATATAGTATGCACTTGATTTTGACTTATGCACTCGGTGCAGTTCACATGCACTTTCAGTGCATTGATAAGTGTTTTGTGCACACAGATGCACATGTTTATGATTTCATACACTTCGGTATACTTGATTTTGATTTCATGCATGTTATATACCGTTGATCTTAATTCTTATATTTTGTATTCGTTTTTTTTTGCACCCTATTTCACTAGATGCTTTTGTACGGACCTAACGCACTTGATTTATATTTTCATGCACACTTAGCGCACTTGATGTGATTTTGTGCACACCAGATGCACTTAATTGAGATTCCCGTGCATATTAGTTGCACTTTGTTGAGATTTTTGTGCACTCTAGATGCACTTGATATCGTTGTCGTGCACACCTGTTGCACTTGACAGATACTTTCATGCACACCCATTGCACTTAGTTTTCGCTTTCATGCACGTTTGTGGTACTTGGATTTGGCTTCGATTTCTATGCGCACTAGATGCACATGGTATTTCATATGCACCTATTGATGGTGATTTCCTCTTTCGAGCATCGCATTTTTTATGATATATACTATATTATATAGTAACCGAGTAGGACTAGTCTAAGGACAGTACTTGAGTATCTTTGGCATGCATCGATATTTACCAAACAGGTTTTTAAAAAGGAGCTATAGTCTCACTATTTTCCTATGTGTCCATGAGTGACACGAACTTTTACAAAGAAAACCCTTCTAAATCATTTTCAAAAGGCGGGACGTATATCTTAAGCAAAACGTATATAGATATATATCTATTTCTTCACAAATGAACGTCCGCTACATATGTCGTGATATATGCATCACACGGTGATTTTAAAAGAATTTTGCATGCATTTTTATTCAGTTATTTAGACGATTTCACAAGGATGCGTAATATATATGTATTATAGTCTTGAGTTTAAGATACTTGAATTAAATAGTAGATTTTGAAACTTGCATATACATCATAGCTTCTATGATTGGCATAACGTTTGATAGAGTTTGATTATTTAGTTTTGTACCCGCTTCATGTGCATGCATTGCATTATGATATATCTTATGTATTCGTGATTTCGGAGACCCCTTGATTTGATTGATTTACTGAATTGTTTTAATATTTGGGGGGTTTATATTTAAATTCGGGGATCGAATTTATTTAAGGAGGGAGATTGTAACATTTAAAAAAATATAAAATATTATTTTTAGAGTTTAAATAATAAAATAATAAATTTTATGAATATTATGCAAGTATGGAAATAATTTTTAGTAAATTGGTATAATTATATACCTATATTTTGGAAAATATTTGGAAATTAATATGAATTATTAATTATGAATGCATTTTTTTGATTTGGACATTTTATAAATTATTATACAATTATTTACATACAAGTTTATGTTAAATTTGATTAGTATATTACTAATTATGCATTAAACCAAACCCATTTTTTGTTAAAACCATGTTTAATGTGTCATGACATGTAACCTTGTGATTTTGATTTGTATTATGGTTTTTTAATTGAAAAGAAAAGAGAAAAGGTGAAGAAAAATAAAAGAAAAGAAAAATCAAAGGGACAAGGTGACATGGAAACATGGGCATGAGAGAGAATGAGAAAGAGGAAGAGAGATATGGTTACTACAACCATTTATTTGGCTTTTCTTCATCTCATCTTTTCTTCATTTTCTTCTCTCATCCTCTTTCTTCATCTCCTCCTCTATTTTTCTCCGCCTCTTCCATCCTCACTACCACTACAAACCACCCTCAAAACCACCGCAAAACCTTATACGATGTTCACAAAAATTATTTCTAAGCTCACTACTAGCATCATGGTGGGATCATGTTGGAGTTTTGAGCACTTTGGACCACCAAAGAATTTTCTTGGGTTGCTTCCTGAGGTAAAACACTTACCTTTGTTTAAGTGTTTAGTTTCCTAACCTCAACCACTAGTTTAGTGTTAAAAAGTTTAAGTTTTGGTGATCTTGGAAAATTCTAGGGTGATCTTTGATGGTTTAAATAATTAGTAGTGATATAGTAGAGGGCTTAGAGAGTGTTTACTGAACTTTAGTGATAGAATTTCTGATCTGAAACAGGTTTAGGATGTTCAAACACGAACTTAGAATTTTTCGATATCGGTTTTGTTCATATTGTGGTGATCAATTACAATCTGGAATGACTTGAGGACTTTGAAAAATATATTGTAGATATGGTGAGATGTGGAGGCACATAGGAAGCCACCTTTGAAGTATGACCCCCCACTTCCTTCTCTAGGCTGCCAAAATAATCGATTTGGCTACAAATTGCGGCCACTTAGTGGAGTTAGGGCTTGGTTTTTGGTCCATAGCTCTAGTTTTAGATAACTAGACCTACCCTATGTGCAAAATGTCCTAATTTCACCTTCGGTAAAATCTGGAAGTATTTTACTAAGTTTCAGATTTCATCTTGTGACTTTTGAAAACTTGGGTTTTGATATTTGTTTTTTGACTCGGTCGCTTGACGTTTGTATGTTAACGTCGTGAGTTGTGTGGTTTTTCTTGCATGCGTGGACCATAGGTTCTAAGCTATGTGCGCTTCGCGTGCCGTATCGGTTTTCGGATTTGATTTTGATTTAGATACGATATGCATTGATTTCTAGGTACATTCGCGTGGAATTCTAAGGCGATGAAGAAGAGCAAGGCGTCATCGACTTCGGGTAGAGCGAGGATAGTAAGTGAGTAGATGTATATCTACGGGGGAGCTCTGGTGGATGGCGTATAGAACCCCCGCAACCATACTACTAGGATACTAGACATATATAGTTAGATATATATAAATACTAGATATGTTAACCTAGCTAATAGGGATCTAGGATACTAAGTAACCGTAAGTATACTCGTGGAGAGGAATATTCTTAGTTCTAATCTTTCTTATGCCTTTAGCCAAAGGTATTTGTGCTTCTACACACACACACACACAGACACACACACATACATGTATATCTATGTATCCTTGTACATGTATATCTATGTATCCATGTACATGTATATATATGTATATGCTTTTATACATGTATATGCATGTATGTCTACATGTATCCATGTATATAAATGTATGTATACATGTATGTGTCTATATATACATATAAATATATATATATATATATAAGTTTGAGGAAAAGTTCGATACAACATCATGAGATGAGGATATGAGATATTATGGTGACATGAGTTGATGTGATATTATATGAAGATTAGGCGTTATATATATTCGTGATACGATACGAGATGATATGACATATGACGATATGTGACCAAATATGATGATATGATGTACATGACCATGTATCCGTACTTTTGATTGATGATATCGTATGATGGATTATACCGTACATGATATGATGTACAGGACAATAGATCCATACTTTTGATTTGATGATATTGTACGATGGATTATACCGTACGTGATACTATGAGGATGGATCGCTGACTTATGAATGTATCGACTCAGAAACATATTGTTTTAAACCACTTATGTAGATAATAGGATATAATTAGAACCATACCTATTTTCAAAGATAACAAATCGTTATACACATTAAAATGACAATCTGACGGGATGCTACGGATTTTCAAATGGTATCTTTTTATTAAAAACACCGTAGCCCCATTTTCAAAAGCAACTATCCGTACTATTTTAAACTATAACTGTATGATTCATTTTCAGTTACGTATTTATTATTGTTCATGTTTACGCTTTTCTTATTTTTGTTACGCTCGTATTATTTTCATTTGCAACATACATACTACGTTTCCCTGTATTTATTTTGTATGACATCGTCTACTAGGACATACGCACCATTATCGATGATGCGCGTGTTGCACGTAAACATACTCGCCGGCTCACACACTCATGATCGGTAATTGCCATGCCGCGTACACATTAAAAACTGCTATATCACTGTATTGTTCCCTATTTTGTAGGGTTATAGTTTTTGCCCAGTCCTCTTTACCGTACATGCCAGTTAGATATTGAACTTCCTTACCTAGCTATACGACATGCTTATATCAAAACATCGGCTACACCTTGCAGTACTGTTCTGTGCTTGTACTTACTATTCTATTGTGGTTACATGCATATGCGATTCTGTTTTCATGAGATTTCTTAATTTGAGAACCGCAGATACATTTTTAAAGGTTTATGATTGTTTTAAAAATGCAGTTTCTCTTGATATGATATTTCGACATCCACCATGAGATTTCTCGATTCTGATTTATGATACTACCCGATTCGAGGAGTGAGGAGGCACCATCTGCGGGTACATGGTGGACTCGGTACGGTATCCCGGGAAAAGAAGATTGTATAGAAAGGCGTTGAGCCCGGCAAGGAACACTACCTACCGGTGATAGTATTGGACTCGGCGGGTATCCGGAGGATACCGGCCGGAGCGATTTAGACAGATGTATATGAGGGCCGATCCGTTGAGACGGCGCCCGAGATGTGAGGATTTACGTGTCGATACTGGACAGGTGTTTTATGATGTTTTCGAGTGTTGATGCTGGACACTTAGGTTTTTATGATGATTTGATGTGTCGTTGATGGACACACATTGGATGATACACATATATACATATATATGATATAGATGACATGATACCATATTATGACACGGGCACAATAGTTTTATTATTATTACACTTATGTATAATCGATTACCCTTGTTACCACCCGGTATTATATATATATATATATATATATATATATATATATTACTGTATGACCTAGGAGATCGTCATACATTTGATTTCTACATGCTGATGTCTTCTACTCACAAGTTGGCAACTCATCCCCGTTGTGCCACAGTTTTCTTGTAGGATCGACCGCTCAGATCAGTAGCGGCTTGCTGGCACACTGCTTTCTTCTGGGTGATTTGCATTAGTAGGTTGGGTACACTTTGGATCGTGACCATCATTTTTATATATTTATTCAGTTGTATCTAGTTAAAACCTCCATCAACATAACTATATATATCTGGTAGTCTTAGAAACCACTGACTTGTATTTTCTTTCGGATTTAGAGTCACGGATATGTATTTATTCTTTATTTTTGGGTTTGATGATACTTTGTTTTTCTTTCTCTTCTTTTCTGTGATTGATCTTCGTCGTGGGGCGTCGTATATCCTTATTGTGTGGTTGTGATTCTGCCAATTGGCGAAGAGCTAGCTCACGCTTGGGGATGTCTATATTATTATTGTTATGCATTGGTTTTAGATCAAAAATTACAAAGGAGGTGCTGCCCATATTTCATATGACGAAAATGTTTTCAAATATACTATACAACCCACTTATACTTTCATATAACATTACTTATACCTTTAAAGTAAGAACTTGAATTCATTATACCTTTATTTCTAAACTTCACCTCAATTATTTTCCTAAAAAGGTTTAGATCTCTGGGCTTTCGGCTTACTTGGATTACGGTGGAGTCCTATAGACTTCGCGTGATTCAAGTACCGATCACGTGCCAATTTCGGGTTGTGATACAGGCTGTGTTTCTAAGACAATGAAATCAACGGGAAATATGAAATCTCCTATTTTAATTAACACATCCTCAATCTTCCCTTTATGTTTTTTAATAGAATGATCAATTAACTATAAACTTTTAATAGTAATTTTAAGCTCAACTAACCTTAACTATTGTTGACCTTGTTGGGTAACATTTACTTACTTTAGTTTTGATATTAGATAAAACACTATTTAACCATTTTACACATTGACAATGCTTTTAGTTGAGTTGTATGTTTTCTGTTGGTTCCTAGTGCCCTCGCCGCTTACCCGCAACCAATGTAGAATTCAAAAACAAAATTTTTTATGGCACTAGAAACCTACACCCAAGAATCTAACCAAAAACCAAAACTAGCAAGCACAAAAAGATAGAAATCATAACCTTTGCAGCGTCTTTATTTTCTCCAATTGGGTTGGACTCTAGCATGCTCTCAAAAGCTCTGGACCGCGCTTGCAAGCTGGTCTTCCTTCGCCGAAGATGATCCACATGAGGGAACCAATTCAAGCTCCAGATTCACCTAGTGAAGAAACCGACGCTCCAAGCTCGCTAGGAATGGAGAGTGGGGATGTAGAAATTGTCCACTATCTTTTTCTATCAAATCTAAAGCTCATGAGAGAAAGTGTAGAAGAGGGAGGAAGAGATGAGGAAACTCGGCCAAGAGCATGTCAAGAAAGCATGAGAGAATAAATGAAGAAAAAAAATAGAGTGGAATGGCTTCATAATTTTTTTCGACCACGCAATAAAAAATCTCATAACAATTTATAATAATATAATGAAGCTCATTCCTTTCTACATGTCTTTAACCATACTCAATGCCATCTCACCCTCCACCTCATTTCATGAATATTCAAAAATGAATATTCACAAATGAGGTGGTCTTCTTCTAGAACAAATTCTGTATAAATACAGAATACAACCCGATATACGTATCGAAATAAATACACATGTATCCATATAAAAATACAAATAAACAAGAGAGAAAATGAATAGTAAATAATAATACTAGAATACATATATTAAAATATATATATATATATATAAATTATTAAATCAAAACTTGATTTAATAATCCGGCTTAATCTCAAGCTGTTAGTATTATCAACCGTCCGATTAAAATCCGTGTTTCCTGTACACATTTAATCGGACACCTGTATGTACTAACATATGTTATCTACATTATATCGTCTGAACCGGGAAAACACTCTGTGTGGGACTCTAAAGACTCGACAATACGCTGGCAGTGGGTTTAACCACAAGCACGTCAGCGGCACTAGCTGTACGTAATGGCTATCCAGGTATTGAGCGAAAGGAAGGCCAATGAGAAAACTCATCCGTACCCTTACTAAGCCTAACTGTGATAATCTCCGTACAGTCCGGTCTGTTCGTCTAAGAATATCGCATATCTGGTCTAAGGAGGTGGATAAAGTCAGACCCCTAATAATGTGATAATACTTTTTGGTGTGTAGCCCATCACCCACTGAGAAACTACTGATCCACATTAGTAAATATTGTCCACCTTAGCCAAGAATTTCTGGTGATGGCCACTCATGCACAGCGTGACATCTACCCCTAATGCCGGGAGTGACAAATCCCTGACGATCCACTCACTGCCTCTACGTGGCTCGGAACTGTACCAAACTAAAACCTATTTGCAAGACTTTTTTGAGCCATGGTAGGATAGTAATCAAAGCACAGTGGGAACTCACACTGGACAAATGCCGATCTCAGGTCGACAGACTAACCTGTACTAATCTCACTTAAGAACTGCTATCTGACAATAGGTATAATACCATCTAGTATGTTCCCGGCGAGTTCGTCCAGTTTACTCACCTCCAGTGAGCACCTGTATACTATCTTTGGTGGCTAACTGATACCAATGGCTATTAGACCGGCCATCGCCCCTCTTTGGGGTCAAGAAATGTATACACAAGCCTACTCTGGAATATTGATGCCAAGTCTCGATATTCCCATGACTAGGGACATTTAAGGATTTGCTTATAAACTATCTAGTTCTCATAAGTGTGATCACCACAATAACCCTGGTAATCAAGCAAAAATCATATGGCCTCTATCACTATGTAACAATGATCTGTAATACTACATAATGCATATACATGATGATAAAGAAGAACCATATAGCATACTATCATCTTGAGTAAGACTGTTCTATCCGTATAGGTCCTCTCTCAATCATCATAATCGCCTGCCTGCGATTACAATAATTTCCTTGAGGGCACTATAGCCAACAATCTCCCACTCGCACTTAAGGCTAATTATTGCGGTATCGCATACTCACAGCCTGTGTGCTACCGATCACCCAATTTCTCTACTAATCGGTTTCGCAAAGCATGTTTGCAAAATATTTGCGTTCGATAAATAGCCTCAGTAAGTAGATCCGCTCCAATATTTCTATCTTTATCTCTCTATATCTCAACTTCGCGAAGAACGACTATCTCCCGAAATTAGCGATACTTGCCTAAAAATTTATCTGGATAGCTGATGGGACCATGTTCATTAATGAACATCCAAATCCAACAAACTACTTAGGCTATATCCATTTGCTGATATAATTAGCACTCAGCGCCATGAACACCTCAATATCCTGCTTGGAAACCTATCAAAAAAAGGAAAACTATTAACTCTGTCATCCAGGTCACTTTGGAAGCTTAAAACGATAACCGACTCTTTAAGGAAGCTGCCGTTACCATATACCAAGAACATCCTCTTATATTCATAACTGATTCCAAATATTTCTCCAGGATTGGATTAATATATGCTTATTACAGCTAGTGCAAAAGCAATATCTAGTGTGATACTTGACATCTCATGATTGACTCAATTGCTTAAGCAAGTGATATGTCAATCATGCAAATCGCTCTCCACATCGATCAAGAAGACATCTCTTTAGAGAGGGCGGCTCCATCACCTGTAGGTATACCACCACGCCAGGAGTCGTCCATTTTAAAACACTTTAGAATAGTGTCAAAGTAACCGAGTTGGGACACTTCCCAAATCTAGATTTAAAACCATAGACTTAGTCACCAGAATCTCTGATATTTTGTCTAGATCCAGTATGGAGAAACATCTTGTGACAACCATGATATAACCGATCGTAATATACGAACATCACTTCATATTAGGAGTACGTCATCCAAATACCTAGACATTACTCCCTACTACCTTCTTACCAGGTCCATCTGTTGTTCTGATAAAGTCAAACTATATGACTATCACATTAAAAATAGATGATCTATCTCCGCTATACTTACTTTAGTCTATAAATAGTTATAAGCTACTTGCCCACCACGCTTCCGCTGCTCCCACTGACTACAAAAACCCTCTCGCAGAGTCATATACACGTGTACTTTTAAAGCTAATTTAGAATGACGTTATAGTCATCTACATGTCAGATTTCATAGTCTAGGACAACAGTAGTGGCAAACTTGGGTCATCAAACCTCCCTATCACCATTTTTGAGAAGACTGAAGTACCTCTCGGGTGGCCGAGGTTACCCACCAAATCTACGGAGTGGCTAATGGATTGGCGAATGCTATTGAATCCTTAGATTCTACTAAATTTTCAGTAACCATTTATGGTTCTGGAATAACTTTCAGTTCTACCATACTCCCACTAATGTTTTATGAAAAAACTCATTTTACTAAAAAGGTGGCATGTCAAGAACAATATAAATATTGATCCTGCAAATGGTAGAATGTTAACCCTTGTCAAAGACCGGGATAACTCACCAACTGCCATTACAGAAACGTGCCTTGAGTTTATCCGGATTCTGGTTTTAAGCATAAGCCGGATAACTCCATATACCTTAACATCGTTAAGATATGAATCCGGTCTATATCTAATATAGAAACAAAAATACTAATTTAATTGGAACCAGATTCAAAAAACATGCAGCCGTTTCCTGTGCATATCGATGTAGGGTTCCTAGGCACACAATAGAGGTCTCACAAGGCATCAACCATGCCAATTTCAAATTTTATGGGTGCCGAGAAACCCTAATACGGATCGTTGACTAGAAGTTTAGGCGATATATGAATCTAGTTAACAACTTAACTAAAGATAAGAAGCTACAACCTTTGTAGATCCGGATATCCACTTCCTTGGCTCCACGTAGGCGTCCTCTCGCTGTCCATCTCGAATCCCGGACTCAATCGTCGGCTTGATCGGAGAAATGGGCGGACTAGGTCGTCGGCTTCGTGCCGAAGATGATCTACGTCGAGGCATCACAAGTTCAAGCTCCGACTTCACAAAGTTGTGAAACTTGTGAAGAAAACACCCAAAACAACTTGGCAAGAGGTAGAGGGTGAAGAAATTGGAGGTGGGTTCACTTTAGAATTGGATTTCTCTCACTTTAGCTCAAGTTGCCATTGATGGACTTAAGCTTTTCTTGAAGAAGAAGATGATGAAGAAGAAGAAAGAATATGATAAGTGTTGAATTAAAATGAAAATAAATCAATACTTATCATAAGCTAACTAAGGTTAAGTATAGAGAATAGACCATGGTAAGTGGGAATGGTTAGGGTTAAGCATGAAGACAAATGGTCTCTTTAGTCAAAGCTTCATGAAGCTTCAACAAGCTTCATGATAAAAAGAAACCATTTTCTTTTCTTTTATCTATTTAAATAAATAAAGAATGGATAAATAAATAGATGAATTACACAAAACCCTAACCATTATCATAACCATGGTTTAATTCTTTGCACAAACCCAAGTAAGTATGTATCATCAAACATGATACAATTAAGTGCACACAAAAGCATATCATATATACAATGTGCACTTCAAGTGAGAAAATCCTTTTAAAATGAACCAATACTAGTTAATGCAAATTAATATATCAAATATAAAATTATACATTAAATCATTAAATCAACACTTGATTCAATGATCCGGTCATGTCGCACATAACCGACTAGTATACAATGTATCGATTTATCGAATCAATGATTCGATAACTAGGTTATATCGCATACAACCAATCGAAACATTCATCGCGAGAATGAAATACGGTATCACATACACGCATTACTCTCGGTCCCGCACATATCTCATATGCGCTCCTATTTCGTTTCGCTTGAGCCAGGAAACCTCTGTGTAGGACTCTAAAGACTCGTCAATACGCCGGTAGCAGATGATGATCATATCAAGCACCCACAAGCCGCAAGCGGTCTGCTAAACGTAACGGCCATCCGGGTATTGAGCGATCAGAAGATCGACGAGCTAGCCCGCTCACACTCTTGTGAATCCAACCAGTAACACTTACCGTACAGTCCGGTCTGTTCGTCTGATATGTCGCATATCAAGTCTAGGGGTGGTAAACGTCAGACCCCAATAACCGATAAGTCGTACCGATGTGAGGCTCATAACGGGTCGAGAAACTACTGGTAACACTTACCAGCAAATCTCTGATCAGCCCTGGCCAGGGACTTCCCTGTTACGGCCAATCGAACACAGCGCAACATCAACCCCCAATACCGGGAGAGACGAAACCCCTCCTATCGCTCATTGTCTCCATGTGACTCGGGACTGTACCCAAAGACCACCGTTTGGCACGCCCTCATGGACGTGGTAAGGTGAAGATCAAAGCACAGTGGGAATCACACAAGACTCTATGACGATCTCGGGTCTACAGACTAACCTGCACAAGTGTCACCTGAGAACTGCCATCTGACGTGAGGTATAATACCATCTGGGAGTTCTCGGTGAGTCCGTCCAGTGTACCCAGTCTCCACTGAGCACCCGTATACCATCTCTGATGTCTAACACCAATGGATATGGGATCATCCATCGCCCATCTCATGGGTCAAGAAGCGTATACGCTAGTCTACTCTGGTATATCGATGCCCCGTCTCGATATACACACGACTAGGGACCTTGAAGGATGTACTTATGGACTACCATGTCCCAACTAGTATGATCTGCATCATAGTCCAGGTAGTCAAGTATACATCCTAAGGGCTTTACCAACATGTAACCATAAGACAGTTTAAAGAGACAAGTGTACATGTTAAGATAAAGAGTAACCAGATAGCATACTATCATATCGAGCAAGAAAGTCATTTCTATATATGTCCAAGCATCCAATATAATATACATCATCTGTACAATACTGGCCTCTAGGGCATACATACAACTAACAATCTCCCACTTGCACTAGGGCCAGCTGCTGTAGTATCGCATACCGAGCATCCCGAAGAGTCTCTCAAACTGTATCTGTGGAATGGCCTTCGTGAGTGGATCCGCCGTGTTGTTCTTCGTGTCAACCCTCCTGACCTCTATCTCCCGGCGATCAACTATCTCCCGGATCAGGTGATACCGCCTCAGAATATGCCTGGATCGCTGATGGGACCTAGGTTCCTTGGCCAAAGCCACCGCTCCATTGTTATCGCAATACAAAGGTATTGGATGCTCAATGGATGGAACCACTCCAAGTTCAGTAATGAACTTCTTGATCCAGACAGTCTCTTTAGCAGCATCGTTGGCAGCGATGTATTCAGCCTCCATCGTCAAGTCTGCCACGGTTTCTTGCTTGGAACTCTTCCAGCTAACCGCCCCTCCGTAAAGGGTAAAGACAAATCCCGACTGCGACTTAGAGTCGTCCTTATCACTCTGGAAGCTCGAATCGGTAAAGGACTCCACTTGGAGTTCTCCGTTACCATACACCAAGAGCATCTCTTTAGTCCTTCGTAAGTACTTGAGAATGCTCTTCACAGCTGTCCAGTGACTCTCTCCAGGATCAGCTTGATACCTGCTCACTATACTTAGTGAGTATGCAACATCGGGTCTGGTACATAGCATCGCATACATGATAGAGCCTACAGCTGAAGCATAGGGTATCCCTTGCATGCGAGCTCTCTCCAAATCAGTCTTGGGAGACATCTCTTTGGAGAGAGTGACTCCAAAGATCGTGGGCAAGTTCCCAGGCTTGGATTCTTCCATACTAAACCTCTTTAGTATGGTGTCAATGTACCTGCATTGGGAAAATCCCAATATCCATTTGGATCTATCTCTATAGATCCTAATTCCCAATATGCAGGAGGCATCACCAAGATCTTTCATTGAGAATCTTTGTGATAAGAAGAGCTTGACCGATTGCAGCATAGGAATATCATTTCCTATCAAGAGTATGTCGTCCACGTACAATACGAGGAAGACAACCTTACTCTCTGCCACCTTCTTGTAAATACAAGGTTCATCTGGATTTTTGACGAAATCAAACTCTTTGATAACGACGTCAAAGCAGATGTTCCAACTCCGCGATGCTTGCTTTAATCTATAAATGGATTTAAGCAGCTTGCACACCTTCCCGCTGCTCCCACTGTCTACGAAGCCCTCTGGCTGAGTCATGTACACGCACTCTTCTAAATCACCATTTAGAAAGGCGGTCTTAACATCCATTTGCCAGATTTCGTAGTCATGATATGCAGCGATGGCAAGCATGATTCAGATGGATTTAAGCATAGCCACTGGAGAAAAGGTTTCTTCATAGTCCACACCTGGTCTTTGACGAAAACCCTTTGCTACAAGTCTAGCTTTGAAAGTCTCCACTTTCCCATCTACACCAAGTTTTTTCTTGAAGATCCACTTGCTCCCAATGGGTTTTACCCCTTTAGGAGCAACTTCCAAAGTCCATACTTTGTTGGTGTACATGGATTCCATCTCGGACCGCATAGCATCCAGCCATTTCACTGAGTCCCCACTCGTGATGGCCTGCTCGAAGCTAGTTGGGTCATCATCCTCCATGATGCAATCCTCACTGCCACCATCAATGAGAAAACTATAGTATCTCTCAGGTGGACGAGAAACCATACTAGATCGGCGGAGAGGCTGGGGTACGTCGGGCACCACTGAATCCTCTGGTTCTACTAAATCATTAGTTGCAGTTTGTGGTGCTGGAACCTCTTCCAGCTCTACCTCTTTGCCATTAATTTCTTTTGCAAGAAATTCCCTTTCCAAAAAGGTGGCATGTTGAGCAACAAACACTCTTTGTTCCTCAGCTTGGTAGAAAAAATATCCTTGAGAATTCTTAGGATATCCCATAAACTTGCAAAGGACTGATCGTGCCTCGAGTTTGTCCGGATTTTGCTTTTTGACATAGGCCGGACAACCCCATATCTTAATTCGTTTAAAATATGGTCTCTTCCCACTCCATATCTCATATGGTGTGATAGGTACAGATTTAGACGGAACCAGATTCAATAGGTATATGGCTGTCTCAAGCGCATACCCCCAAAAGGAAATAGGTAACTCAGCATTGCTCAACATTGAACGCACCATATCTAATAGGGTGCGATTCCTTCGTTCTGATACACCGTTGTGCTGTGGTGTATAAGGAGGAGTAGGCTGAGAGAGAATCCCATTCTCTTTTAGATAATCCAGGAATTCACTGCTTAAGTATTCACCTCCTCGATCAGATCGAAGAATCTTAATACTTTTGCCCGTTTGGTTCTCTACCTCGTGCTTATATTCTTTGAATTTCTCAAAAGCTTCAGACTTGTGTTTCAACAGGAACACATGCCCGTATCTAGAGAGATCGTCAGTGAATGTAATGAAGTAGGAAGAACCATTTCTGGCGTGCGTAGACATAGGATCGCATACATCACTATGCACCAGTCCCAAGAGTTTTTCCCCGTGTCCCGTAAACGGAGTTTTGGTCATTTTTCCTTTGAGACATGAATGGCAAGTGTCGTAAGATGATAATTCGAATGAATTCAAATATCCATTCTTATGCAACTTAGCTAGTCGTGTCTCATTGATATGGCCAAGTCTACAGTGCCACAAGAAGGATTCGTTCATTTCTGAGCTTTTCCTCTTATGTGTGTTTTGTATATTGAAGACTGTATTTTGATTGAGAATGAATATGCCATTATGTAGCGAGCCTGATGCAATCAACTTTTGATCTAGGAATATGTTCATAACATTGTCCTTTACTACAAAATTATATCCTTCTTTACTTAATAAGAAACTGATATAATGTTGCACATCATGTTCGGTATATAATAGCACTCATTCAGGACTAGTGTATCACCATTTGGTAATACCAGGTGATATATGCCAACTGCTTTGGCTGCAACATTTGCCCCATTCCCTACTTGAACGGAATGATCACCTTTTCCCAGTTCTCTACCTTTCCGTAGCCCATGTAACTGCTTACATATGTGGGATCCTAATCCGGTATCTAATACCCAGGACGTAAGGTGAACTGAGAAACAGTTCTCAATAACAAACACACCCGAAGAAGGTGCATCATCATGCACGTTCTCCGTTTGGGCGGCGTGAGAATCTAGATATTCTCCTGTTTCCTGTTCAGTCTTATAACATTTATAAGATAGAACGGGTCCAACGTTCCCCTGCACAGTATAACATGCGGGTTCGGTCAATACATCCATATTATTATTTTGATTAAGGCATGAAATGGTCGCTACCTGGAGAGAGAGAGAAGAAAACACTTTAGCGTATGCTCGTGCAAGATCAGATTGGTTATTATCTTATCTAATCAGGATGGCTCCCACTGGTTTTTATCAAATCTTCCTTCAAACCCTAAAAGGAGAGACTAGCCGGGATTAATTACACCCTACAACTTCATCGATCTTTCAGCCAGGCCAGTGTCGGTACTTTGAGGGAGGTTCCCCGTGCTTTCGCACGGACCTAATTAAAGTAAACCTCGTTTTCCCAGAGGCGTAACCCCGTTGACACCTTTCTTGACACCTACTTGATCGGCTAATTGTAGTGTGCAAAACTCTCCCAGGAGTAACTTTTACTCGCAGTGGGTATCGGGATCCAACTATCTCATAGAAGGTATGCAATCTCATTGCAAATTTCAACACTTGAAATTCCCGATAATGCTTTTGCCCCTAGCGATCTATGACCTTGACTAAGTCAACAAACCATAAATCGCAAGTCAAGTTCAACCCGTACATTTCCCGATTGAATTAAACCCACCCGTACGACCCTTGACTGAGTCAACAAGGCCGTGCGAATGCTCTAATCCAATCACATCTCATGTTGTTACAGATAAACATAATTTAGCTACCATACACTATGCCTTGACTAAGTCAACAAACATAGCATGAATACTAAATAATATCTATCTGAAATGACGGAGGGCTACGCGGGTTCTTTCAGAAAAAACCATGAGCGTAATGAACTTGATATCGTTGTAGAATCAAATGAAGTTTTTGAAATGGAGTGATTTTGAGGCTTTTCTATTTTTGCTAAAGGGGTCACTCCAGGTGAAGGGATCGTCGGCCCTTTCCTCGTCGAATGAGGTGCGGGATATATCATATATATCACTGTGCAAAGCAGAAACTATAGAAGCAATCAAAAGCAGACCGAGTATGTAGCATCTGCCAGTTATTGCTAAAGGAGTCACTCCCGGTGAAGGGATCTCGGTCCTTTCCTCATCGAATAAGGTGCAGGGTATATCATATATACCGCTATGCAAAGCAAGAACTGTAGCTACCTGTTTTATTTAAAATTTGATTCTACAACATCATTTGGTTTCTTTTATTTCATTAATCACATTAATGAAGTCCCATCATTTAAATACCTAAACATCACAGATAAATACGACGTACACTTATGCCATCCGCATTCGCCTCGATGTCCCCTCGTGCATCGTTAGGTTAGGTAACTCACGACAGAGCAGGGCAGGGCTAGTGCGGGTGCAAAACATAAGTAACGTCTATATAATATATCATATATACTATATAAAGTATCTATCACAGAACAACACATGATCACATCACAGATATCGCAGCAGAAGAAACATATGAAACATTGGATATACTAGGACGTCCGTGTTTTCAATACGAGCCAGTATAAAACACGGATTCCACGGTCGTGATGAATAGCCTATCCCACATCCCTAGACCCCTACGAGAGCGGCAAGCAACCCTGCCAATTCTAGGGTTAGGAGACCCGGACTCGACTCCTCGAGATGGTCTCCCTCTGGACCCTAGAACCCGGTTACTTGTGCTCCCCTCCTTGGGTCTATCCTAATGTGGAAAAGTAAATAATATACAAAGGGTGACAGCTTCCGCAACCTGGAAGTGCCCCAAATAAAAGAATATTACATACAATTTACATGAATGAAAATGAAAAACACTCATCTCACATAAAAAACCCCGGCTATTCAAACACGACTATCCAATATAACATATCCAGCAACACATAACATCACATGTCATCAACGTAAGTAAATATGCGCATCCCAATTGTCGTTGACATATAGCAACGAAACTGGCGATATCACATATTACACTTACGGTCACAGAAAAGAAAGTGTAAAACTACAACAATTGGAATCCGCAACCCTTTAGACATCGCATGTCAAATCAGATGAAGTACTTAGACATCACATGCCTAACAGTTATAAACCCCGCATTTTAGTCTCAATATCGAAAACTCTTTTCAATATCAAGTGAAACTAAACCGCTAGATTTATAACATTCATCCATTTATCTCATAACTGTTTGTGAATTCCAATTATTTTATCCCATTCCGGATAAATAGAAAATATTAAACTTTCCGATCGAACATTCGAACACCCAAGTTTTCCCGAAACCGTCCAACACATGAAATAGGTTCAAGGACATTCACTTCATGCCTCAGTACCAACGGTCCAGCCGTAGAAGGGTCAAGACAACGCCTCACATGTGGCACGCCGTACTGCCCTAAACCCGAAGGTTCAAAAGGCAGTTCAAGACGGTCACATAATCGAGTTAAGGTTTGTTGTCTTCTAGAGGGACCATCGCGTTACTTGCACTACTCAGAACGTTTTTAAACCACGGAAAGATCCAACACTTGGAAATTTCCCGACAGGGGAAAAAGTGGGTATTTATATCCGGTCGAACTTTTTAACATATTCAAAAATATCCGGAAAACACATAGACAAAGTTTGATAATCCGATCGAAATACCGAGTCCCTAATACAACCCAAAAAACTCAACTCTTGAGTGATATTTAAAAATTCCCAGAAAATCCAGAATCAGAAAAGAGGAATTACTGTGCAAAAATTATAGGGCATTGTGACCATACGGCCGCGGAACGCCGTAGAAGCCATGCTTCTGCCGCGGTTCCGCGGTGGGTTGATGGAATTGAGTTGTCGAATTTCACAGTAACTCTTAGAAATTCCTGCTGATTTTTCTGCATATTTTTAATTCACAAAATTCCCAGATTTTCAAAAATGTACAGAGAGCATGTTTTGTTTTAGGGTTTCGGTTCGATCGGACTTCTAACTCCGTCTACACATCGTCTAAGGCTCTAGCTAGGCTCTGATACCACTGTAGGGTTCCTAGGCACACAATAGAGGTCTCACAAGGCATCAACCATGCCAATTTCAAATTTTATGGGTGCCGAGAAACCCTAATACGGATCGTTGACTAGAAGTTTAGGCGATATATGAATCTAGTTAACAACTTAACTAAAGATAAGAAGCTACAACCTTTGTAGATCCGGATATCCACTTCCTTGGCTCCACGTAGGCGTCCTCTCGCTGTCCATCTCGAATCCCGGACTCAATCGTCGGCTTGATCGGAGAAATGGGCGGACTAGGTCGTCGGCTTCGTGCCGAAGATGATCTACGTCGAGGCATCACAAGTTCAAGCTCCGACTTCACAAAGTTGTGAAACTTGTGAAGAAAACACCCAAAACAACTTGGCAAGAGGTAGAGGGTGAAGAAATAGGAGGTGGGTTCACTTTAGAATTGGATTTCTCTCACTTTAGCTCAAGTTGCCATTGATGGACTTAAGCTTTTCTTGAAGAAGAAGATGATGAAGAAGAAGAAAGAATATGATAAGTGTTGAATTAAAATGAAAATAAATCAATACTTATCATAAGCTAACTAAGGTTAAGTGTAGAGAATAGACCATGGTAAGTGGGAATGGTTAGGGTTAAGCATGAAGACAAATGGTCTCTTTAGTCAAAGCTTCATGAAGCTTCAACAAGCTTCATGATAAAAAGATACCATTTTCTTTTCTTTTATCTATTTAAATAAATAAAGAATGGATAAATAAATAGATGAATTACACAAAACCCTAACCATTATCATAACCATGGTTTAATTCTTTGCACAAATCCAAGTAAGTATGTATCATCAAACATGATACAATTAAGTGCACACAAAAGCATATCATATATACAATGTGCACTTCAAGAGAGAAAATCCTTTTGAAATGAACCAATACTAGTTAATGCAAATTAATATATCAAATATACAATTATACATTAAATCATTAAATCAACACTTGATTCAATGATCCGGTCATGTCGCACATAACCGACTAGTATACAATGTATCGATTTATCGAATCAATGATTCGATAACTAGGTTATATCGCATACAACCAATCGAAACATTCATCGTGAGAATGAAATACGGTATCACATACACGCATTACTCTCGGTCCCGCACATATCTCATATGCGCTCCTATTTCGTTTCGCTTGAGCCAGGAAACCTCTGTGTAGGACTCTAAAGACTCGTCAATACGCCGGTAGCAGATGATGATCATATCAAGCACCCACAAGCCGCAAGCGGTCTGCTAAACGTAACGGCCATCCGGGTATTGAGCGATCAGAAGATCGACGAGCTAGCCTGCTCACACTCTTGTGAATCCAACCAGTAACACTTACCGTACAGTCCGGTCTGTTCGTCTGATATGTCGCATATCAAGTCTAGGGGTGGTAAACGTCAGACCCCAATAACCGATAAGTCGTGCCGATGTGAGGCTCATAACGGGTCGAGAAACTACTGGTAACACTTACCAGCAAATCTATGATCAGCCCTGGCCAGGGACTTCCCTGTTACGGCCAATCGAACACAGCGCAACATCAACCCCCAATACCGGGAGAGACGAAACCCCTCCTATCGCTCGTTGTCTCCATGTGACTCGGGACTGTACCCAAAGACCACCGTTTTGCACACCCTCATGGACGTGGTAAGGTGAAGATCAAAACACAGTGGGAATCACACAAGACTCTATGACGACCTCGGGTCTACAGACTAACCTGCACAAGTGTCACCTGAGAACTGCCATCTGACGTGAGGTATAATACCATCTGGGAGTTCTCGGCGAGTCCGTCCAGTGTACCCAGTCTCCACTGAGCACCCGTATACCATCTCTGATGTCTAACACCAATGGATATGGGATCATCCATCACCCATCTCATGGGTCGAGAAGCGTATACGCTAGTCTACTCTGGTATATCGATGCCCCGTCTCGATATACACACGACTAGGGACCTTGAAGGATTTACTTATGGACTACCATGTCCCCACTAGTATGATCTGCATCATAGTCCAGGTAGTCAAGTATACATCCTAAGGGCTTTACCAACATGTAACCATAAGACAGTTTAAAGAGACAAGTGTACATGTTAAGATAAAGAGTAACCAGATAGCATACTATCATATCGAGCAAGAAAGTCATCTCTATATATGTCCAAGCATCCAATATAATATACATCATCTGTACAATACTGGCCTCTAGGGCATACATACAACTAACAATCGACTAAATGGAAGAAGTCCATGCAGCATTACTCATTAAGGAGCGCACCCATGGATGAGTAACCTGATAGAGAAGCAAGTTCTCAAATATATTATTTACGACGGAATACCTAGCATAAGTATCTATATCTTTGATCACCTAGAAGAATCTTGGTACTTCGAACGAATAGTTCCCTACTTTATTCTTATATCTATAACTTCTCAAAATTTGGACCTTATATTTCAACGAAATGCGTGTCTAAAACCAGAGAAGTCATAAATAAATGGAATATAGTATGAGTACCAACCACTTTTCCTATTGGACATTAGACAACATACAATTTTTTGTATAAGTATTCTGAGTTTAATAACTCAAACCCTGTGCGTCATAGGTTGAAAACTGTGTTATGGTTAAGAAGAATTACACCGTTATTGAATGCACCTTAGCTAATCATTAACTGATATAGGTAAATGCCATAAACATAATTTTAAAAATTTATATCCCACTTTAGAAAATAAACGTACAGATATATCAGTTTGAAATTGGTGCATAACAACGGATATTCAAAACCAAATATTTTCCATTGGGTAAAAACCCAAGTGACTTCCTCGAATATCGCCAATTACAAAGAATTCTGATATTGAGGTTCTAATCACCCAATTCTCAATATTCTACTCCCACTCAGCATTTGTAACGCCATATAGATGTGAGAATCAAGTCTGGAAAATACATATCATGAAATCAGAATCTAGTTGGGAAAACAGTTTTTCAATTAACACCGCACAGTAAAGCTGAAACATGAAAATGTTTTGAGGGGGTGGCCGGGTATTCCTAGTAATGCCACTTTCACTAACCAGATTCATAACAGTGGTCGTAATTTTCCTTTCCATCACTCTAATCCCTTTATATGTCTTTATTTCTTACCTTCTGTACACCATACTTAGGTTGGTTGGTTTTTTTCTTCCCTACCTTTCGACACCTGCCTAAGGTTTAGAAGAAGACTATCCAATAAGTGTAATAGGTATAATCTCCTAATACTAGGAGCCCTCATAATCTGAAAGAAGGTAAAGAGAAAAGACAACTGAATAATCCTATTCAATTTCTCTAGAACTGAAATCCATCCTCAAATTGAAAATAAGTTTCTTCGAATTCGTATGTAACTATACGATGGCATACCCAAGAAATATGGATCTTCGTAGTGATACGGAGTGTTCTGGAGAAATACAAAGCGGAAGTAGGAGTGGTAGGGATATATGTGATTTTGTCGTGAATCATGACAATCCAAAAACAAAGTGTGTAAGAAGGTTCGGTTAAGATGGTTCATGAGTTTTAATTTAAGGTATGTCATGGTCGCAAACTAGAGAGAGAGAAAAGAAACACTCAGCATGGACTCTGTCAAGATTAGATTGGTTAATCAGTTTATCTAATCAGGATAGCTCCCGCCGTTTCCTCGAATTCTCCTTCAAACCCTAAAAGGAGAACTAGTCGGGATCATATACACCTTACAAGTTTGCTAACCGTTTAGCCACGTCAGTTTTAGTACTCCGAGTGAGGTCCCCCATGCTTTTGCATGGACCAAATTAAATAATCTCATTTTTCCAGAGACGTAATCTCACTAACACTTTCTAGACACCTAATTTGTATCTAATTGTGAAGTGAAAATCTCCCGAGGAGTAATGCCTACTCATCAGTAGGAATCGGGACCCAACTATCATTGTGTGATAACTTTGACGGAAGCCGACCAAAATTACCATACTCCAGAAGGTATGCGCAAACTTTGCAAGTTTCTTTTATGTTTGAAACTCTTGATATGGTTTTTACCCCATGCGCTTAAGACCTTAATTTTGGCCAACAAATCATAACAAGTAAGTCAATTTCTACCCGTCATTATCCAAATTAATTTAGACCCACCCATACACACCCATGAATTTGGCCAACAAAGTGGTACGACTTTCCTAAACCAATGCATCTATCTATGCTATGGATAAGCAACACATAGCTAACATTCACGATGCCTTAACTTTGGCCAACAAACACCGCATGAATACTATGTGCTGCTTATCCGAAACAATGGAGGGCTACGGCTGGTTTTTGGCGAAAAACCTTTAGCGTAATGAACTTGATATCGTTGAAGGAACTTAAGCAGTTTCAAAAAAAAGAAGCGGTTTAGGCTCCATATTTTTAAAACGAGTGGTTTTGTAGAAAATCGATGGTTTTGATGAAAATGGAGTAGTTTATAGTCACGTAAACTTTTGCCAAAGAGGTCACTCCCTGTGATGAGATCTAGGCTCTTTCCTCATCGAATGAGGTGCAAGATATTCCTAACTGAATATCTCGACGAAAAGCAAAAAGAAACGCCTATAGTTTTCAAAAATTGGTTCCAACATCATTTAGATTTGTTTTCCTTGCATTAATGCAGTCCCATCAACTAAACATGTCATGCCAGAAAGAAGCGAAAATAGGCACGCACATATATGCTATATTCATCCGCCATAAGGTCCCGGGTCTTCACCGTAAGGTTACTTAACTTATGGCAGGGTGGGAAAAAGAACAACGCGGATGCAAAACATATATAGCTTCTACAATATATATATATATATATAGCAACATCCGTCTCATGAATGATATCAAGTAACATTACGGAAGTATCATAGAAGAAGCAAACACAGTATGGAAATGTGGATAATCTAGGAAAAATACATTTCAATGGAGCCAAATATGAAATGTAATTTTCTGGTCGTGTGGATAACCCGCAGTATCGGATCCTAGACCCTTACGAGTACGGCAAGCCACCCGCCAATCTCATAAGCGAGGCAACCCAATCAATGAAGTGAATGGGCCACCCAGCATTTCCAAAATCCGGTGACTTGGGCACCCCTCCACGGGTCAATCCTATACCCTCTACGAGTATGAATAGCCCGCCAATTCTAGAGTAAGGCACCCCAGTCTCAACGCTATGAGATGGAGGCCCGTTGCTCTTTACAACCCGGCTACTCAAGCACTCTGTCGCGGGGTAATTTTAAAGCATGTAATGAAAACCTGAATATTCAACGGTGACTACGTCCGCAACCAGGACACGCCCTAAAGAATAATACAAGCCGTGATGACGGCAGTCCATATGTCGGACGCTCACCACGCAATAAAAATATACATTAAATCGTAGAGAACTACATCTAATACCATGTACACCGGGCTATCCATCGCGACAAATCCAACATAACCACAATCAATAAGCAATATCCATCACAGAACATTCAAACTTGCAAGTATCAATTCCGTAACCCTGTCTAAATGATAAATAGGCATAATGATATCAATCCTTCTGTGTCATGGCACTGCTAATGATGTGTAGTGTAGTATACGCGTCTTGGCTCGTGCAACATGACAATCATTAGTATTTGTATAAGTGTTCTAAAAGTATAATAGCCTACTCATATTGATATCTACATATGCAATATATCATAACGGTCCTACAGTGATATGACAGTACCAATGAGGTGTAGTATAACTTAGGTATACGTGCTTGTGCAACATAGTACTCATTGGTAGTTGTGCAGTGTTCTATCAGAGTGTTCGTATCGCGGTAACGTATACATTGATAGTATAACGCAAACAGGTAAAGTAATTTAAGCGTAACTATTAATTGTAATTACTTGCTATGAGCTATACCATTATCTTTAGAAATGGAACAATGCGTTGGGTTTGAAATAAGGAAGCTGCCTTAGTTTAAAATAAATATTCGTTTTGGAAGTGGGCATCGCATCCTTGTATTTTATCATTTAAAAGAGAAACGAATCGTAGTTTTTAAAATAATATAGCTCACACAAGTATTCCATTCTAAAACGGAATATAATCTAACTCTACGAGTCTAAAGGAAAACTTGGTCGTTATTCGTCATACGAAACTCATCATTTCCAATACATATAATTTCTCGTATAATACCTCAACGTATCACTATATCGGTATCATCTTAAATACGACATGATCCCTCGTACAAATCCATCAAACTATATCCATGTTATACAGATCTAACGTCACGTACGTATATCGTTAAAAGTATGTATGAAACTATATGCAATTGAGGGACATACTATATGCGATACTATATCAATAACATTAACATCTAATTAGATATCATACTATTTTATTTATAAGGTTGTGGGGGTGCTATACGCCATCCAATAGACTTCCCCCATAGATATAAATCTACTCACCAACTTCATATGCTTGCTGAAATCCACGCTGCCATATCCGCCAACTCTGTCTCGGAAATCCTCGCGGTCGCACCTATAAGCGTATTTAAATCACATCGATGTAAATATCACATCGAAAACCAAAACAACGAGATAGGCACCCATTGGTTAGAACCTACAGTATATTTAACCTAAAAACAACAATATATATCTGTCGTTAACGTATAAACGTTAACGGTTCAGCTGCTGTACTGAAATACGAAATATCCATATCGGAATATCGGAAAACTTAATAAAACATTTACTAATCATTTCCAGATTTCTCTGAAAGAATACTGGAACAAATCAAACAACACCATAGCTTATAAAATACCAAAACAAAGCTACAGGAGAAAAACCAACACCAAAAACCTAGGGGTGCCGGCGAGCTCGGAAAAAGGTAGAATGTCGCAGGTTCAAGTGTGGAGTTTTGGTCTCGAGTTTTGTGTAAAGTCTTCTAATGATCATACTATAGTTTTGGTCTTGCTAGTTTTTCTAGTAATTGTACCCAATGGTTCAAGATTCAATTGCAGTGAGCTAAATATCACAATTATCCTAGTTTATGATACTGCTCAAAGTAATCATGCTACGTGCGAATATCGTGAGTTAACTGAACTTAAGTTATCTGAGCTTACCCTTTTCTGGTCATAACAGGTAAAAACAGAACTCATGATACGATATATCCGTGTCGTATTTTAGAATCTTAACCCCAAAACTTATATTTACTCCCAGATTTCATATACTGATAAACTAACTTAAACTAGCAATACCAAATATCCTAATACATATACATAGATATACCCTAAAAATCCCAACACCTGACTCCTATACAAATCCGGCGAACTCGGATAATTTGCAAGTGTCGCCTGTCAAAGTCCGATGGAATGGGTTCGTCTTCCTAGGGATTATTCTAGTTCCACTTTATAAGATTCAGGCATTGTTTGATTATGTTAAAAGTTTCCTAGACCATAGCAGATTCATAAACAGAGCCTAATTTATAAAAATACTGTATTTCCAATATCAAACTTATCTCATAAAACAGTATCGAACTAAGATCTGCAGAGTTGAAATTATACCTATAGAAAGATCACTGAAAAAGCTCCCTCCAAGAAGCACAAGCTCAAAGATCCTAGCTAAAGATCCCTAGTACTTTACTTTTCTTCTTCTTTTTTGATATTAGGAACACAATGGAATTAGGTGTTAGTGATTGAAGAATTTGATAAGAGTTTAGTTTGAAAATACTAAGGAGTTCCTATGTGTGCGTGTGTGTGTGTTATGTAGAGAAAGCATGTGGTGGAGATTGAGAGGCGGAGGTGGTATGAGAGGAGTAGGAGGTGTAAGCATGAAAGGGGTGGTATTTTCATGGAAGGAGGAGGTGTATGCATGAAGTGTCACCAAAGTTATGTTATACCATGAGTGTGATTTAAGCTTAACCATGGCCTTTACCCTTTTACACATAAACCTCCACAAAATCCCAATTTCCACAATTAATTAAACTTTTCACAAAACCCCTTCATGACACTTCTTATTGTAAAAACAAACTATTTCTTTACTAATATATTCTACCACATTTTAAAAGGCCTTTTTATTACAAACACAATAAAATAAATATTTTAATTAAATATATAAAATAATTCGTTATCTAAAATATTTCAAAATGTTACATTACGCTTATTGGATAGTCTTCTTCCAAACCATAGGCAGATGCCGAAAGGTGGGGAAGGAAGAAAACTAATTAGCCTAAGTATGGTGTACAGAAAGTAATAAGTAAAAACATATAAATGGATTAGAATGAGGGCAAAGTAAATTGCGACTGCTATCATTTACGACCAAACCGTGTAATTCATCGCTACTCCTACTTCACCTTTGCATTTCTCCGGTTCAGAAGAAATTGAATAGGATTATTCAGGTTGTCTTTTATCTTTACCTTCTCTCAGGTTGCGAGGACTCCCAGGATTAAGAGAGTACACCTATTACGATTATTGGATAGTCTTCTTCCAAACCATAGGCTGGTGCCGAACGGTAAAGAAGGAAGAAAACCATTTAGCCTAACGATGGTATACAGAAGGTAACGACTAAAGACAAATAAAGGGATTTGGAGAGATAGCGAGCAAATATACGGTTACAGTCATGAATCTGGATAATGGAAGAGGCATTACTTGGAATACCCGGATACCCATTCGAAACAATTTCATGTTTCAGTTTCACTATGCGTTGTTAATTGAAAACTGATTTACCAATTAGTCCTTACTCCAGGGTATGTATTTACCAGGTTTGATGCTCACATCTGTATGGTTTTACAGATGATGAATGGGAGTAAGTTATTGGGAATTAGATGATCATCCTCATTATTGTAAGTCCACGGTAGCGCCGCGGACGTCTAAGAGACGCCAAAATGCGGAACAAAACTTTTACGACTGGTGTTATCACGTACATTAACCCGGATCTGCCATTAAAGCTAAACTAACATGCTACAAAGTGGGTAGAAATGTTATACCGAACGATCCGAGTCCTTCGGTCTTCAACCATCATCCCACGCTTTGTTGCGGCTGCTCTGATCTTCTGAAACTCCAGTCTTCTCTTCCAGGTGGCACCACGTCGACGGATCTTTAAACAGGCTCCCGCCTCTGAACCGAGGCAACTCGATCTTCAAGTTTGCCAAAAGAGATGACCAAGATTGATGTAGAGAATGAGTAGAACACTTTGTCTCGTTACGTCCAAAGCTATGGACGAACGGTTAATGAAGTTGCCAATTGAAATTGTGATGGAATAAAATGAGCTAAGAAATTTCCATACACCAAACTATCATAAACTTTTCAAGCAAAATAACCCATAACCTCACAAAGAGGGGGCTGGCCAAAATATATTAAGAGGAGGGTGAGTGTAGGAGAGCAAAGGAAGGTGACCATAAACCAAAGCTTATCATGACATTAAAACAAAGCATGAGTCATATAACACCTTGCACAATACATTAAATGAAACAATTAATGCTTAATGAGTCATGAAAACCTAGTCACCAAATAATTAATGCCATGATGAGTCACTAATCCTAGTCACCATTTCTAGAATCTTCTAGAACCTTTCACACTCATCAAGAAAAGATAAATCCGTCTTTAACCGAATGTTAAAGACGGCTGACAGAAAACTGGAAACTGGCAACTTCCAAAAGCGATCCTGAAACGAATTTCAGGATAACCCCGTAACAGTATAAACATACCCGCATTTGTATTACGACGGAATACAAATGCAACTGAGACAAATATATTATATCTACACAGTATAGAACTTGGATCCGGCTTAAACCAAAGCCTACCAGTATTATCTGCCCGAAATATGACACGTGCGTAAACGCACGTGCATTTTTCGAACCCTGCCATAAAACCATATGGCCTCTATAACGTTTCGCCCGAACTTGGGAAAGTGTCTGTGGGGGACTCTAATGACTCATCAATACACTGGCACTGGGTATAACCACTAGCACGTCAGAGGTACTAGCTGTACGTAACGGTTGCCTATGTATTGATTGGAAGGGAAGCTGACGAGCGAACTCATCCAGAAACCCTACTGAGCCTGGCAGTGACAATATCCGTACAGTCCGGTCCATTCGCCTATGAGTATCGCATACAGGGCCTAGGGGGCCGGTAAACGGCAGACCCCAAATAGCTGTATAAGTCGTGTCAGAGAGCAGCCCAGAACACCCTGAGATACTACTGGAATACCTTCCAGAAAATCTCGATTACCCTGGCCAGGGATTTCGTGTAATGGCTCTTCTAAACACTGCGCGATCTCATCCCCAATACCGGGAGAGACGAATCCCCGACGATCTGCTCACTGCCTCCATGTGGCTTGGGACTGTACCCAAAAAATACCTGTTTGCACGACTCCTTTGACCCATGGTAGGGTATAAATCAAAGCACAGTGGGAACTCACACAAGACAAATGATGACCTCAGGTCGATGAACTAACCTGTACACATGTCACCAGGAAACTGCTATCTGACACTAGGTATAATACCAACCAGCAAGTTCCCGGCGAGTCCTGTCCGGTGTACTCATAACCCAATGAGCACCTGTATACATCTTACGTCAATGAACTAACACCAATGGCTTGTGAGACCGGCCACCGCCCCTCGTCGGGATCTCGAATGTATACACTAGTCTACTCTGGAGTATCGATTCCCTGTCTCGAAACTCCCACGACTAGGGACACTTTAAGGATGTGCTTATGGACCCCAGCTCCCACATATATGATCGCCATCATACTGCTGGTAGTCAAGCAAGATCCTAAGGGCTTTATCAACATTTACATAATGATAAAGACAAACCAGATAGCATACTATCATCTCGAGTAAGACTGTTTTATCGGTATAGGTCCTCCCTCAATCATTGCAATCACGTACCTGCGATCCGATAATTGACTTAGAGGGCACTATATCAAACAATCTCCCACTTGCACTTAAGGCTAATTATTGTGATGCCGCATACTCACAGCTCGTGTGATACCGAACATCCAACTCCTCTACTAGTCAGTTTCACAAAGCTAGTTTGTAAAACTCTTGTGTTCGAGAAATAGCCTCAGTGAGTGGATCCGCCCTGATGTTTCTTTCTATGTCTCTCTTAATCTCAAGTTCGCGGAGAAAGCCATCTCCCGAATCGAGTAATACCTGTCTTAGAATATGTCTGAATATCTGATGGGATCTAGTTCATAAATGAACTCCAAATCCAAACTTCTTAGACTGTAGTGATCACTGAACCTAATCAGTATCTAGCACCATGCCTCCCACAGTATCCACTTGGACCACCTGTCCATAATGCTGTCCCTCGTCAGAAGGAAAACTATAACTCTGACAATCACTCTGTCATCCAGGTCACCTTGAAAGCCTGGAATGATAACCGTCTCCTCAAGGAGGCTGCCATTATCAAATCTATAGAACATCCATTCATGTTCTAAAACTCCTTCCTAATGTATCTCCAGGATTGGATTAATATAAACTTATCGCATCTAGTGCAAAAACAACATCCGGTGTGGTACTTGACATCTGACGATTGACTCAATTGCCTAAGCAAGTGATCTGCCAATCATGCACGTCCCTCTCCCCTTTAGTCTGTAAGACACCTTTAGAGAGGGTGACTCCATCACCTGCAGGTACACTACCATACCAGGAGTCATCTATTTCTAAAATACTATTAGAATATTCTCAAAGTGCCCATATTGGGAAGCTACCCAAATCTAAATCTAAAACCATAGATCTAGTAACCAGAATGTCAGATATTATATCCATATCCTTTATGGAGAAACAACTGTGTGACAACCACAGCACAACCGATCGTAGTATAGGAATTTTACTTCCTACTCTGTGTATGTCATCCAAATACCAGGACATCACACCCTACTACCTACTCAACAGATCCATCCCCTATTCTGATGAAGTCAAAGCCATGACTGTCTCATCAAAATTAGATGATCTATCTCCTCTATATCTGCTCTGGTCTATAAATAGACATAAGCTACTTGCCCACTATGCTTCCGCTGCTCCCACTGACTACGACAACCCTCTGGCAGAATAATATATACGTACACTTCTAAAACTAGTTTAGAACGACGCTATACATATCCTCCTGCCGGGTCTCATAGTCTGGAACAATAGTAGTGTCAAGTCTGGGTAAACAAGAACCTCCCTGTCACCTTCCTTGAGGCTACCGGAGTACCTCTCGGGTGTCTGAGGTTATCCACCATATCTGCGGAGTGGCTAAATGGAATGTCAAACCTGATTGAATATATAGGTCCTATTAAATTTTCCGTAATCGTTTGAAGTTCTGGAATCACTTCCAGTTCTACCATACTCCCACTAATGTTTTCTGAAAAATGCATTTTACTAAAACTGTGGCGAGTCTAGAACAATATCACTATTGATCTTCCATATGGTAAAAAATCAACCCTCGTCAAAGCCAGGGTCAACCCACAAACTGTCATTACAGAAACGTGCCTTGAGTTATCCAGTGTCTGGTTTTAAGCATAAGCTGGACAACTCCCCTTACCTTAACATCGTTAAGATATGAAGCATTCTATATCCAATATAGAAACTTTGGCACTTATTTAATTGGAACCAGATTCAAATCATGCAGCCGTCTCCAGTGCATATCAACTTAATAGAGAGAGGCTAATCAGTATTACTCAACTTAGGAATCCATCCAATTATGAGTAACCTGAAAGAGAAACTAGTTTCTCAAAACCATTACTATCAACTGAATACCAATCACAAGAATCTACATCTTCGATTTCTTTGAAGAATCCTGATACTTGCGACTCATGGTTCTCTACTTTATTCCTATACCCACAACTTCTCAATACTTAGACATTGTATTTCTACGAAACACTTGTCTAAAAACTAGAGAAGTCATAAGTAAATAGAATATAGTACGAGGACCAACCCCTTTGTCCTGATGGACACTGGACAATATACAATACTCTTTATAAGTCCGCCGAGTTGAATAACTCATAACCTGTGCGTCGTAGGTTGAAAACTGTATCCAGGCGATTTCCTCAAATATCACCAATTACAAAGAATTCCGATATAATGAGGATGGTCATCTGATTCCCAATAGCTTACTCCCACTCATCATCTGTAAAACCATACAGATGTGAGAAGTATACTTGGTAAATACATACCTAGGAGCAAAGGTTTAATTGGGAAATCAGTTTTACAATTAACAATGCACAGTGTAATTGAAACATGAAAATGTTTCGAAGGGGTATCCTGGTATTCTTAGTAATGCCTCTTCCATAATCCAATTCATGACTTTAACCGTATTTTTCATTGCCATCTTTCCAAATCTCTTTATTTTGTCTTTATTCATTACCTTCTGTACACCATCATTAGGCTAAGTGGTTTTCTTCCTTCCCTACCGTTCGGCACGAGCCTATGGTTTGGAAGAAGAATATCCAGTAAGTATAACAGGTGTACCCTCCTAAACCTATGAGTACTCGCAACTTGAAAGAAGGTGATGATAAAAGACAACTGAATAAACCTTATTCCTATTTCTCCTGAACCAGAATCCATCCTCGAAAAAATATCCATCGAGTTCGTATATAACCATACGATGGATTTATCCAATGGAATTGGATTTTCGTAGTGATATGGGTTGTTGTGAAGAAATTAAAGGTGAAGTAGGAGTGGCGATGAAATACGTGGTTTGGTCGTGAATGTTAGTAGTCGCAATTTACTTTGCCCTCTTTCTAATTTCTTTATTTGTCTTTACATATTACCTTCTGCACACCCTACTTAGGCTAATTGGTTTTCTTCATTCCCTACCTTTCGGCACCTGCCTATGGTTTGGAATAAGATTATCCAATAAGCGTAATAGGTGTACTCTCCTAAACCAAGGAGCCCTCGCAACCTGAGAGAAGGTGATAATAGAAGACAACTGAATAAACCAATTCTATTTCTCCTAAACCTGGATCCATCCTCGAAGAAATCCCTCTGAGTTCGTATATAACCATAGATGGATCTATCCAATGGTAGTGGATGTCTGTAGTAATACGGGTTGTTCTGAGAAATACAAAGGGAAAAAGAAGGAGCGGCAATGACTTATGCAACTATAGACAATCCAAAAGCCAGTATATTAAGAAGGTTCGGTCAACTTGGTCACTAAGTTATAGTCCAGGGTCGGTCAAAGGTCGTTGCCAAAGAGAGAGAGAAAAGAAACACTCTGCGTGCACCCTAACCTAGATCAGAATGGTTATCACTTTATCTAATTAGGAAACCTCCTACTTTAATCTCAAATTCTTCTCCAAACCTGAAAGAAGAATTAGTCGGGATCACCCGAAGAGTAAACCAACTCATCAGTGAGAATCGGGATCCAACTATCATCGCATGATAACGTGAAGGAATCCACTCATGTTATCATACTCCAGAAGGTATGCTCAAGTTTTGCAAGTTTCCTGTATGTTTGAAACTCTCGATATAATTTTTATCCCATGCTCTTATGACCTTGACGTAGGCCAACAAATCATAAGCCACATGTCAAGTTCTACCCGTCGTTGTCCTGATTAATTTAGGTCATCGTATATGCCCTTGACGTAGGCCAACAAGGCTGTACGTCTGTCCTAAACTAATGCATCTATCTATGCAACAAATGAATACCCAGCAGCTACCAAACACTATGCCTTGACGTAGGCCAACAAACATAGCTTGAATACTACTGACCATCCATAAGAAATGACGGAGGATTACGGCTGGTTTTTGGCGAAAAACCTTTAACGTAATGAACTTGAACTCGTTGAAGGAACCTGATAGCTTTTTATATAAAAAAATATAGTGGCGAAAACCTTTTGCTAAAGAAGTCATTCCCGGTGAAGGGATCTCGGCTCTTTCCTCGTGGAATGAGGTACAGGATATTCCAACTGAATACCGCGATGCAAAGCAACTTGTAATCGACTATATTGAAGTTATTACCCTGACGCAAACTTCTGCCCAAGGGGTCACTCCCGATGAAGGGATCTCGGCCCTTGCCTCGTCGAATGAGGTGCAGGATATTCTAACTGAATACCGCTATGCAAAACAAAACGAAACGTCTTTGTAATAACTCCTTTTTAAAATTTGTTCCAACAACATCAAATATAGGTTTGTTTTATCCTTGCATTGATAAGAATCAATGCAGTCCCGTCAATTAAACACACCAGAAAAGAACGAAAATATAATGTACGTATATGCCATCCGCATTCGCCACTGGGTCCCGTCATTACCCGTTAGGTTACTTAACTAACGACAGAGCGGGAACTGGACTAGCGCGGGTGTAAAACATATACAACATCTAATAGTATATATACTAATATACCATAATCGCTCCAGGCGTGATAATATGCAACATTACAGAAAAGTAATAAGCATCACAGAACAATACAGATAATCTGGGATGCCCGGGTTTCACAGAGCCGCTACTGAAACCCGACGTTCCTCTGGTTGTATGGATAGCCTGTGCAATGAAACCTAGACCCCTACGGGTGCAGCAAGTTACCCGCCAAAACCTGAAGCGAGGCAGCCCCCTACAGTAAAATGAATGGACCACCCGGCATTTCACAGAATCCGGTAACTTGAGCTCCCCTCCTTGGGTCAACCTGTACCCCCTACAAGTGCGGCGAATAGTCTGCCAATTCTAGAGTGAGGCCCCTTTTCCTCTCATAGTCATGAGATACGGACCCGTTGCCCTCCAGAACCCGGCTATCCATGCACTCCATCGCGGGGTAAACCTAGTACAGAAAAAAATATATACAACGGGTACATCGACCTCAGCCCGGTCGTGCCCCAAAAGAATATTATACAAACAGGCAGTGACGGCAGTCCACAAGTCGGACGCTTGCCCCGCAATATCAAATGTAAAAATAAATCCAAACAGCACTACCATTGCACAATGCTATCCACCACGACATATCCGCAACATCACAGCACAACACAGAACATCAACGCGAATGTCACATTCGCAAACCCGTCTAAAAGAACTATAGCAATTAGTCGCGGTTTACCGCTCAAATGACATTCCCGGTCGGAGATATAATGTAAATACTGCATACTAACAAGTTTAAAATTTCGATCGACAAAACATCCCGAAGTGGGCCCCACGTACTTTTGCTGTACAGTAACAAAAACTGGGCCCAAAAGAACAGTACCAGAAACCACAATTTCCCAAGATGAAAGCCCAGAAGAAAAATGGCCCACCAATTCACCAAGACGACCGCGCTTCCGTGGTCAAAGCGAGGCATTGACCGCGGATCCGCGGCCGTACGGTCGAATTGGTGGATCGTTTTTCTACAGTTTCCATTAAAAAGCCCGCTTGATTTTTCTGTATGGTCAAAATAATTTTTAGAACAGTTTTAAAATCAACAGAAACTTTAACACTGAAAATTGTGATTTTCGAAAATCCGTTCGATCGATATTTTAAACGCGTTAGCACAAGTTAGTAAAGCTTAATGGTGAGTCTCTGATACCACCGTAAGTCCATGGCAGCGCCCCGGCCGTCTAAGAGACGCCAAAATGCGGAACAAAACTTTTACGACTGGTGCTATCGCGTACTTTAACCCGGATCTGCCATTAAAGCTAAACTAACATGCTACAAAGTGGGTAGAAAAGTTATACCGAACGATCCGAGTCCTTCGGTCTTCAACCATCATCCCACGCTTTGTTGCGGCTGCTCCGATCTTCTGAAACTCCAGTCTTCTCGTCCAGGTGGCACCACGTCGATGGATCTTTAAACGGGCCCCCGCCTCTGAACCGAGGCAACTCGATCATCAAGTTTGCCAAAAGAGATGACCAAGATTGATGTAGAGAATGAGTAGAACACTTTGTCTCGTTACGTCCAAACCTATGGACAAACGGTTAATGAAGTTGCCAATTGAAATTGTGATGGAATAAAATGAGCTAAGAAATTTCCATACACCAAACTATCATAATCATTTAAAGCAAAATAACCCATAACCTCACAATGAGGGGGCCGGCCAAAATATATGAAGAGGAGGGTGAGTGTAGGAGAGCAAAGGAAGGTGACCATAAACCAAAGCTTATCATGACATTAAAACAAAGCATGAGTCATATAACACCTTGCACAATACATTAAATGAAACAATTAATGCTTAATGAGTCATGAAAACCTAGTCACCAAATAATTAATGCCATGATAAGTCACTAATCCTAGTCACCGTTTCTAGAATCTTCTAGAACCTTCCACACTCTTCAAGAAAAGATAAATCCGTCTTTAACCGAATGTTAAAGACGGGTGACAGAAAACTGGAAACTGGCAACTTCCAAAAGGTATCCTGAAACGAATTTCAGGTTAACCCCATAACAGTATAAACATACCCGTATTTGTATTACGACCGAATACAAATGCAACTGAGACAAATATATTATATCTACATAGTATAGAACTTGGATCCGGCTTAAACCAAAGCCTACCAGTATTATCTGCCCGAAATATGACACGTGCGTAAACGCACGTGCATATTCCGAACCCTGCCATAAAACCATATAGCCTCTACAACGTTTCGCCCGAACTTGGGAAAGTGTCTGTGGGGGACTCTAATGACTCATCAATACACTGGCACTGGGTATAACCACTAGCACGTCAGAGGTACTAGCTATACGTAACGGTTTCCTATGTATTGATTGGAAAGGAAGCTGACGAGCGAACTCATCCAAAAACCCTACTGAGCCTGAAAGTGATAATATCCATACAGTCCGGTCCATTCGTCTATGAGTATCGCATATAGGGCCTAGGGGCCCGGTAAACGTTAGACCCTAAATAGCTGTATAAGTCGTGTCAGAGAGCAGCCCAGAACACCCTGAGATACTACTGGAATACCTTCCAGTAAATCTCGATTACCCTGGCCAGGGATTTCGTGCAATGGCTCTCCTAAACACTGCGCGATCTCACCCCTAATACCGGGAGAGACGAATCCCCGACGATCTGCTCACTGCCTCCATGTGGCTCGGGACTGTACCCAAAAAATACCTGTTTGCACGACTCCTTTGACTCGTGGTAGGGTATAAATCAAAGCACAGTAGGAACTCACACGAGACGAATGACGACCTCAGGTCGATGAACTAACCTGTACACATGTCACCAGAAAACTGCTATCTGATGCTAGGTATAATACCAACCAGCAAGTTCCCGGCGAGTCCTGTCCGGTGTACTCATAACCCAATGAGCACCTGTATACATCTTAGGTGAATGAACTAACACCAATGGCTTATGAGACCGGCCACCGCCCCTCGTTGGGGTCTCGAATGTATACACTAGTCTACTCTGGAGTATCGATGCCCTGTCTCGAAACTCCCACGACTAGGGACACTTTAAGGATGTGCTTATGGACCCCAGCTCCCACATATATGATCGCCATCATACTGCTGGTAGTCAAGCAAGATCCTAAGGGATTTATCAACATTTACATGATGATAAAGACAAACCAGATAGCATACTATCATCTCGAGTAAGACTGTTTTATCGGTATAGGTCCTCTCTCAATCATTGCAATCACGTACCTGCGATCCGATAATTGACTTAGAGGGCACTATATCCAACAATTATGTCACAATTCGTTGTAATTGGTGATATTTGAGGAAATCCCCTGGGTTTTTGCTGGACGGCAAATATTTGGTTTTGAATATCCGTTATTATGCACCAATTTCAAACTGATATATTTGTACGTTTATTTTATAAAGTGAGATATAAATTTTTGAATTTATGTCCATGACATTAACCTATATCAGTTGATGGTTAGGTAAGGAGTATTCAACAGCGATGTAATTCTTCATAACCATAGTACAGTTTTTCAACCTACGACGCACAGGGTTTGAATTATTCAACTCAGGGGACTTATACAAAGTATTGTATGTTGTCAAGTGTCCATTAGGATAGATAGGTTGGTCCTCGTACTATATTTTGTTTACTTGTGACTTCTCCAATTTTAGACATGTGTTTCGTAGAAATACAAAGTCTAAGTTTTGAAAAGTTATAGGTACAAGAATAAAGAAGAGAACCAGGTGACGCAAGTATCATGATTCTTCAAGGTGATCGAAGATGTAGATACTTATGTGAGGTATTCAGTTGATAGTAATGGTTTTGAAAAACTTGTTTCTCTTTCAGGTTACTCATGTTTGGATGCACTCCTAAGTTGAGTAATTTTGATCGGCCTCCTTCTACTTAGTTGACATGCACTAGAGACAGCTGCATGATTTTAATCTGGTTCCAATTAAATCAGTGCCTCTGTTTCTATATTGTATATAGAATGGATCATATCTTAACAATGTTAAGGTATATGGAGTTGTCCGGCTTATGCTTAAAACCAGACTCTGGATAACTCAAGGCATGTTACAGTAATGGCAGTTTGTGGGTTAACCCGGGCTTTGACAAGGGTTAACTTTCTACCATCTGGAAGATCAATAGTGATATTGTTCTTAACTCACCACAGTTTTAGTAAAATGGAATTTTTCAGAAAACAGTAGTGGGAGTATGGTAGAACTGGAAGTGATTCCAGAACCACAGACGATTGCTGAAAATTTAATAAGAACTTAAAGATTCAATCAGGTTTGACATTCCATTAGCCACTCCACATATATGGTGGGTAACCTCAGGCACCCGAGAGGTACTCCGGTAGCCTCAAGGACGGTGACAGGGAGGTTCTTGTTTACCCAGACTTGACACTACTGTTGTTCCAAACTATGAGACCCGGCAGGAGGATGAGTATAGCGTCGTTATAAACTAGCTTTAGAAGTGCACGTGTATATGACTCTGCCAGAGGGTTGTCGTAGTCAGTGGGAGTAGCGGAAGCATAGTGGACAAGTAGCTTGTGTCTATTTATAGACTAAGGCAGATATAGAGGAGATAGATCATTTATTTTTAATGTGACAGTCATGGCTTTGACTTCATCAGAATAAGGGATGGATCTGTTAAGAAGGTAGTAGGATGTGATGTCCTGGTATTTGGATGACATACACATAGTAGGAAGTGAAATTCCTATACTTGGATCGGTTATACTGTGGTTGTCACACAGTAGTTTCTCCACATAGGATATGGATATAATATCAGGCATTTTGGTTACTAGATCTATGTTTTAGATCTAAATTTGGAAAGTGTCACAATCTGGGTACTTAGACAGTATTCTAAAGGTGTTTTAGAATGGACGACTCCTGGCATGGTGGTGTACCTGCAGGTGATGGAGTCACCCTCTCTAAAGGTGTCTTACATACTAAAGAGGAGAGGGGTGTGCATGATTGGCATATCACTTGTTTAGGCAATTGAGTCAATCATGAGATATCAAGTACCACACCGGATATTGTTGTTGCACTAGCTGCAATAAGTTTATATTAATCCAATCTTAAAGAAACATTCGGGAGAAGTTTATGAGCATAATTGGATGTTCTAGGGATATGATAATGACAGCCTCCTTCGGGAGACAGTTATCATTATAGGCTTCTAAGGTGACCTGGATGACAGAGTGACTATCAGAGTTATAGTTTTCCTTCTTTTGAGGGGCAGTCGTTTGGACATGTGGTCCAAGCGGATACTGAGGGAGGCATGGCGCAGGATACTGATTAAATTCAGTTGACGATACAGTCTAAGAAGTTTGCTTGATTTGGAGTTCATTTTTGAACCGGGTCCCATCAGATATCCAGACATATTCTAAGACAGGTATTGCTCATTTCGGGAGATGGCTTTCTCCGCGAACTTGAGATAAAGAGAGACATAGAAAGAAACATCAGGGCGGATCCACCCACTGAAGCTATTTCTCAAACACAATAGTTTTACAAACGAGCTTTGTGAAACTGATCAGTAGAGGAGTTGGATGTTCTGTATAACACAGGCTTTGAGTATGTGACATCGCAATAATTAGCCTTAAGTGTAAGTGGAAGATTGTTGGATATAGTGCCCTCAAAGTCAATTATTGGATCGCAGGCACGTGATTGCAATGATTGAGGGAGGACCTATACCGGTAGGACAGTCTTACTCGAGATGATAGTATGCTATCTGATTTGTCTTTATCATCATGTAAATGCTTTAGGTGACATTACAGATCACTATTACACGTTGATAGAGCCCTTAGGATTCTTGCTTTACTACTAGCAGTTTGATGGCGATCATATACGTGAGAGGTGGGTAGTCTATAAGCACATCCTTAAAGTGTCCCTAGTCGTGGGAGTTTCGAGACTGGGCATCGATACTCCATGAGTAGACTAGTGTATACGGATCGAGACCCCGACGAGGGGGGATTGCCGGTCTCACAAGCCATTGGTGTCAGTTGGTTCACCTAAGATCGTATACAGGTGCTCATTGGGTTATGAGTACACCGGACAGGACTCGCCGAGAACATGCTAGTTGGTATTATACCTGTTGTCAGATAGCAATTCCCTGATGACATGTGTACAGGTTAGTGTATCGACCTGAGATCGTCATTTGTCTTGTGTGAGTTCCCACTGTGCTTTGATTACTACCCTACCACGGCTCAAAGGAGTCGTGCAAACAGGTTTTAGTTGGGTACAGTCCCGAGCCATATGGAGGCAGTGAGCGGATCGGCAGGGGATTCGTCTCTCCCGGTATTGGGGGTTGATATCGCGCTGTGTCTGGAGAGCCAATACATGAAATCCCTGGCCAGGGTAAGTGAGATTTACTGGCAGGTATTCCAGTAGTTTCTTAGGGTGTTCTGGGCTACACTCTGACACGACTTATATCGCTTTTGGGGGTCTGACGTTTACCACCCCCTAAGCCCGATTTGCGATACTCAAAGACAAACGGACCGGACTGTACGGATATTGTCACTGACAGACTCAGTAGGGTTTCAGGATGAGTTCGCTCGTCAGCTTCCCTTTTTCTCAATACCTGGATAGCCGTTACGTACAGCTATTGCCACTGACATGCTTGTGGTTAAACTCACTGCCAGCATAATAACGAGTCTTTAGAGTCCCACAGAGACAGTTTCCCAAGTTCGGGCGAAATGTTGTAGATGCCGTATGGTTTTATGGCAGGGTTCGAATATACACGTGCACTTGTGCACGTGTCATGATTCGGACGGATAATACTAGTGGGCTTTGGTTTAAGTCGGATCCTAGTATTATATTGTGTTGGAATATTTTAGTCTCATTGTATTCGTATTCAGTCGGAATACAGATGCAGGTATATATATACAGGTGAGAGGTATTCTTGTAATTCATTACAAGATTACTTTAGAAGATGCATTTCTTTTTGTTAAACATTTTGGTTAAAATGTTTATTTGGATTTGGAAAGTGTGACTCAATGTGGTGAGTCATTATTCTAGCATGTTCACTTAATGACTCATGGTTATGAGTCATATAGTGAGTCATGGTGACTTGATGAGCTTTGTTTTGGGTGAGATATTTTGAGGGTTTTGTGGGAGATATTTTGTGATATCTTTTCTTTGGTTTTTAAACACAAAACCTCATAATAGCATCACAACAAAGTGAGAGGGCAAACAACACAATTTTTGGTGCTTGATTCTTGCTCACTTGACTTTTTCTTGAGCTCACACTCTTCAACTCATAGCATCTTCTTCAACCTCCATCCTATCCCTTTCATATGATGAGAATTGTAGGGTGTATTGAGACAAAGTATTCACACTCACTCTCTACCTCAATCTTGGACATCTCGGTTAGCAAACTTGATGTCTGAGTTGTTTCGGTTTAGAAGCGGGAGCCCGTATAAAGAATTCTCGACGTGTGTCCTCTTCGACGATCATCACCGGAGAGCGAACTATGTCGGGGCACATGCAACAAGCATGGCATAGAGATTGAAGACCGAAGGATACAGATCGATCAGTATAATCTCTCTAAACTCTTTTACAGTTTTCCAGTTTACGATTAATGGAACGATCCAGGTTTTAGGGCTACGTTAGCGCCAGTTCGAAAAGTTTTTGTTCCGTATTTGGCCACAGATTGGTGGCCGGGGCGCTGGCGTAGACTTACAACCATGCCATGATCGTTTAGGTCCCGATTCCCACCGTGAGTATTTGTTACTCCCGGGAGGTTTTCAATTCGAAATCCTGGCTAATTCTCTATTTAGGGTTTGAAGGAGGATTCGACGGAATAGTGGGAGCCATCCTAATTAGATGTATTAATCAACCAATCTAATCAAGGTTAGAGTGCATGCTGAGTTATTCTCTTCTCTCTCTGGTAGCGACCATGAACTGACCTTAAACTGAGACTCGTTAACTACGTTGACCAACTTTTTTACAAACTTATAGCTTTAGAATGTATTGATTGCCCTAATTCATGACATAGTCGCATATGTCCTTACCTATCCTACTTCCCCTTCTGTTAGCTCCTGAACCCTCTGTATTCGGTACAGAGGTCCATATTGCTTGGAAGGACATCGTATAGTTAGATACGAACTCGAAGAAATTGTTTCAGTCCGAGAATGGCCACTTGTTCTGGATTATATGAATTATTCGTTTGTGTCTCCTTCCTATCTTATCTCAAGTTCGAGAGCTCCTTATATGTAAGGAGAGTATACCAGTTATGCTTATTAGACCGTCTTCTTCTAATCCCGAAGCTTGTGCCAAAGAAATGATAAGAAGAAAACCAGCTAGCATAAATTCGATAAACAGAAAGGTAAGATGGAAAGACATCAAAAGGGATTAAAGTATGAGGAATGCAAATTGCGACTGCTGTCATGAACCTGGGTAATGAAAAAGGCAATACAATGAATACCCGACTAACCCGATGAAACATTTTGATGTTTCGGATTTCCCGTATATCTGTGTTTTGAAAAACTGCTTCTCAATAAACTCTAACTCCTAAATATATAGATACCGGATTAGAATTCACATCTATAGGGCGTTACAGATGTTGAGATGGAACAGAGAACTAAAAATGGTTGATTTTATCCTCAATATCGGTTTTTAGAGCAATTGTTCCTATTAAGAAAAATCATCAGGTTTTGCCTAAACGGTAAATTTTTGGTTTCGATTAACCAAAAGAACGTTTTTCAATTAACAACACATGGAAGTTAAGTTAGTGAACTCAAGAGACTTATACATATGTATATATGTTGTTTGATATCCATACGGATATGGGGTTGGTATCAGGTATTCCGTATTGAGAATGTGATTCTATCTCAGATTACTCATCCGCGAGTGCTCTCAATGATAAGTAATGCTGGATTGCCTTTTTCAATTTAGGGGATGCGCTAGAAATAGATACATATCGATTGATATTGGTTCCACATAAATAAGTGCCCCTGTTTCTATATGTGATATCGAATGGTATTCATCTTAAAGTGTAACATTTCAGAAAACGGAAAATAATATTTTAAAATTTAAATAATAAAATAATGAATTTTACGGATATTATACGAGTATGGATTTGAGTTTAGGTAGAATGTATAATTATATACTTATATTTTTGGAAAATAATTGGGAATTAAAAATGATTTATTATTTATGAAAATATTTATTTAATTTGGGCTTTTCATAAATTAGTATATAAATGCATCCATACAAGTTTAATGTTAAACTTAATTAGTGTTTTTCTAATTATGCATTAAACCAAGTTTATTTTGTTAAACCATGTTTAAGTGTCATGACATGTTAACATTTTATGTATGATTTATATTATGGTTATATGTTTTTAAAGAAAAGAGAAAAGAGAAAAGAGAAAAAAACGAAAAAGAAAAGAAATAAAAGAAATGAGACATGATGCATGGTTGAGAATAAAAAAATGAGGTATAGGCAAGTGAGAGAGTGAGAGAGAAGGAGTTATAGCCTTAGTCATTTGCATTCTTCATTCATTTTCTTCATCGCTTCTTCTTCTCCTCCTCATTCTCCACCTCTTCCACCTCATCTACCACCACAAATCATCACCCCAAAATACCTTAAAACCTTCACTAAAATTGTTCTTAATCTCATCCTAAACATCTTGGTGGGTTCAAGTCTCCATTTTGAGGATCTTTGCTATCTTAGAATTTTCCCTTATTGCTTTCTTGAGATAAAACTCTCACTTGTAATCAAGCTTTTAGAACTAGTTAGAATTAGTTTTAGAGTTTAAAGTGTAGGTTTTCTAAACTTGAAAATTCTAATGTGAGTTGTGATGGATAGAACTTGAAGTGGTGATATAGTTGAGATTTAAGGAGCGACTACAAGCCCATTAGTGATTGGTGAGAATGATTTAATGGAGAAATCCTTGGATAACATGAGTTTATAATTTCAAATTTCGATTTTCATTGACCTTTAGTGAACAAATGAAATCTGGATCAATTAGGGTACTCTGAAAATTATTTAGAGGATACAGAGAGATTTAGACTAGTAGAAGACCACCGTAGAAGCCTGAGCCCTTATATCTTTATCTTGACCACAAATTAATTCCTTTTGGCCGCAAATATCAGGTCAATTTTGGAGTTGGTTTCAGGTTTGTTCTGTAGCTCACTCACTAGATAACTAAGCCTACCCTATATGCTAAAAAGTCCCAGATCACCTGAAAAAAATCTGGAGCTGTTTTACTTGATTTTGGCGATATTTTGAAACTTGGTTTTTGGATTTTCATGATGTGACTTGGTCTTTCGACATTCATACGTCGACGTCGGAGAGTATTTTGTCGTTTTAGCACACGTTGACCATAGATTCTAACCTATGTGCACTTCGCACGTAATTTCAAATTCGATTTGAATTTTATGCGATTTTGGTTATGATTTCAATTGTAGGTATATTCACGTGGACTTCCGAGACGACGAAGGAGGACAAGGTATCCGTCGGAATCGACTAGGGTGAGGCGTGGTGAGACGAGTAGATGTATATCTATAGGGGAAGTCGGGTGGATGTCGTATAGCACCCCCGCAACCGTAGAAATAGGATATTATTTATAGTAGAAACGTAAACCTAGACTATAAGATTATTAAAATACCTTATGCGGATATTCGTATACTTAGTGGAATGATATCTTCCTATTTTCTATATCTCAGCCATTGAACTATGTCTTCTTATGTAAATATATATCTATATATGTATTATTACGATATGATATGATATAAGATGAGATGACATGTGATGAGACGATATGATATAATATGAGATGATATACATGACTATAGATCCGCACCATATTGATGGATGATGCCGTACGATGGATATCCCGTATGTGATATGAAGAGGATGGATAGCCGATATTTATTTCGACTCAAGAAGTCTTGTTTAAAATCATTAAAGTAGATATTATGAGATGTTTAGAGACATACCTACTTTCAAAAATAACGTATCGTTACGTACTTTTAAAATGATACTTCAAGGGTACGCTACGGATTTTCAAATTGTATCCTTTTTAGAAACATCGTAGCCCTCTATTTCTAAAACAACGCATCGTACTATTTTAAACTATAACCGTATGGCTCGTACGTAGTTAGATATTTTATACTTGTTCACATTACGATTTCTTTATTCCACTTATGCTCGCATTTCGATTTCTTATTTCTATATACGCTCGCGCATCGATCATTTACGATACATAATACGTTTATACCTTTAGCTTACGTGACTTCATTGCTAGGACACGCGCACCATTACCAATGACTTACATATTGCACGTACACATACTCGTATGCTCACACACACATCATTGATAATTGACATACCACGTATACATATAGATTACTGTTTAGTACCCAACACCACGTACTGTTTCAGACATTGCACCTTCTTTACATTGCTATACGACACGCTTATATGAACACACTTGCCATGCATAACAGTATTGTTCTGTGCATGTACATATTATTCCATTATTGCCATGATCTTATGAGAGTTTGTTTTCATGAGTTTCTGAATTTGAGAAACTGCGGATATGATTTTATAAACTGTGAATGTTTTAAAAACGCAGTTTTCTCTTGATATGACATTTCGACGTCCACCATGAGATTTCTCGGTTCTAAGCAATGATTTCTACCCGATTCGAGGAGTGAGGAGTCACCGTCTGCGGGTATATGGTGGACCTTGTACGGTACCCAGGGTAAAGAAGATCATATAGAAAGTCGTTGAGTCTAGTTGGGAACACTACTTACCGGTGACAGTATTGGACTCGACAGCTATCCAGAGGATACCGACCGAAGTGATATGAGATAGATAGATATGATGACCGATCTGATGAGACAGTGCCTGAGATATGAGGGCCGATCCGATGAGACGACGCCTGAGATATGAGGATTTACGTGTCGATGCTGGACACGGGATTTATGATGATTTTGAGTGTCGATACTGGACACTCAGGGTATTATGGTGATTTCGAGTGTCGTTGATGTTAGTTATATGTATGTCGTAGAGGCTATTTTTATACATGTGATGCATATTATAGTGGATGCTTGGACATATATAGGGAGGACTTTCTTGCAAGACATGATAGTATGCTATCTGGTTGCTCTTTATCTTAACATGTACACTTATTGTCTTTCTATTACATGTTGATAAATCCCTTATGATGAGTACTTGACTACCAGTATTATGATGCAGATCATACTAGTAGGGCAGAGGTAGTCGGTAAGTACATCCTTCAAATATTCCTAGTCATGGGAGTATCGAGACGGGGTATCGATATTCCAGAGTAGACTAGCGTATACGCTTCTTGACCCCATATGATAGGCGATGGATGATCCCACATCCATTGGTGTTTGACATCAGAGAAGGTATACGGGTGCTTAGTGCAGACTGGGTACACTGAACGGACTCGCCGAGAACTCCTAGATGGTATTATACCTATCTTCAGATAGCAGTTCTCTAGTGACACTGGTACAGGTTAGTCTGTAAACCCGAGATCGTCATAGAGTATTTTGTGATTCCCACTGTGCTTTGATTTCCACCTTACCACGTTCAAGAGAACGTGCAAAACGGTGGTTTTGGGGTACAGTCCCGTGTCACATAGAGGCAATGAGAGATAGGAGGGGATTTCGTCTCTCCCGGTATTGGGGGTTGATGTTGTTCTATGCTCGATTGGCAATAACAGGAAATCCCTGGCCAGGGTTGCTAAGTTTTACTGGTAAGTGTTATCGGTAGTTTCTCGAACCGTTATGGGCCTCATATCAGCATGACTTATCAGGCTATTGGGCTCAGAAGAAACGAAGTAAGAGCACATATGTGATATGTGCGGGACCGAGATTAATACATATATGTGATACCGTATTCTATTCTCGCGATATGTGATATCGGTCGGTTATATGTGATATAACTGGGTTATTGAATCAAGTGTTGATTCGATAAGTTGATACATATAATATTAGTCGGTTATATATGATATAGCCGGATTATTAAATCAAGTGTTGATTTAATAATTTGATGTATAATTATATATTTTATATATTAATTTACATTAACTAATATTAGCTCACTTAAGCATTTCTTTTTCTTACTTGTGTACACTTAATATATATATATATATATATATATATATATATATATATATGTGTGTGATATATATTATTTGTGTCATGCTAGTTGCTACAGGAGACATGGGTGTATCAGACTCGCACCATGCTTAACATAATGAAGGGTTTTATTTATTTAAAGTAAATCAAAATTAGTTGGAAATTAGTCACATGGTTTGAGCTTAGTGGAAGCTTGTAGAACCATTGACTTAGTCCACTAATTTTGTTTTATTTGAGATATTTATTAACCCAACCATTACCTTAAGCCATGGTTAAGTCTCTACATGAGTTTAGTATGAGATATTATCTCACCCATGGTTGCTATTCTCACTAATGAGATTCATTCTACACTTGCTTCTCTCCATGGTTGCTTTTCCTCATCTCCTTCCTTAAGTTCTCTAGCCACTTGGGAGGTGAAGAAAATTAGTGAGAAAAATATTTCTAAAGTGAGCAAAATTCCTATTTCATCAACCTACATTAGACTAGCTATTTAGTTTAGGTTGTTTGCTTCACTAATTCCTAATTAGTGAAGAGGTATCTGGAGTTGGTGTCTTCTCGACGTAGATCATCTTCGGCCTCGAAGACTTCAAGCATGTGTATTCCTTTCATCTTGTGGAGCCTTTCTAAAGTCCGGGAGTTCACTACTTGGAGCGATGGGACTACTACATGGAGCTATTGAAGTGAAGGACCGGTCTACAAAGGTTGTATTCCTTATTCATTTAGATGTAAAGATATTTACATGCAACTTTCGTCTAATTCTCTAGTTAAGATTCTAGGTTAGGGTTCTTTAGCGCGCCAATTTTTTGAAAATGGCATGGTCGATGCCTCCCGAAACCCAGTGGCGGTGCTGTAGAACCCAGCAGTGGTATCAGAGCCATACTAGAGAATTAGACGACGTTTGTAGAATTACGAAACCGAAACAACTCTGAAACTTCGAAACAAAAAAATCCTAGTTTCAGTCAAAAATTTTAAATCGTCTAAATGTTTTTTAAACAACTGCAGAATGTTATATGAGATGTAACATGAACACGAGACAAATACGAACCATTTTCTCCTGATTTGACCTGGCGAAATGAGCTAAAAATCTGGCCTGGCCGGTCCAGTTCAAGTGTTTGGGCTTCGTATTTTTCCGGTGTTCCAGTCTCTGGGTTTTGGTGTTTCAGGTGTTGCTTGTTTTTATTGAGATTGCTTGTGATGTTATCTTTATGTAAAAGCTATTCGGTGCATTTCATAGTCGTAATTCTAACATCGTTTCGGGTAATTTTCACGATGTTAAAATGTTCGAACGAATATCAAATACCCATTTTTCTCCCTGGCTGGAAATTTTCCAAGAGTTGGATTTTTCCAAGTTTAAAATCTTCAGAAAATCTTTCAGGTGTTTCTTATGGACCCTCTAGAAGAATAAAACCCTAACTCGATTCTGTGACCGCCGGAACTGCCACCAAACCGTAGGGTTTGTGGTAGTTCCGCGGCGCCATAGGTGAGGCAAGGGTTGGACCTTCTACGGTTGGTCCATAGGTGTTGTGGCATGTTCTAAGTATTTTTTAACTCCGCTCAAGTGTTGAGCTCTTGGGGAAATGTGGGTGTTTGTTGATTCGATCGAAAATTTTAACATCGTCTAAATATCTGCGATTGTAATACAATACTTAGAATCCACAATATTTAGTTTTGTGAAAACTAATTTGAATTTTATAAATCTAGCAATTTAGTCTCAAGTGATCGGTTGCCATGGGATTTTGATGTGGATCAAAAGTTCGTCGCAATCAAGTAGCATACGCGGATACTCGCCAGGTAACCTTACTAGATAGCCGTGCCCCATAGCCCCGACCAGGTGACTGTAAGAGAACCCCGTTAACAAAAGAATTCATCTGGGTGCTCACGGCCACGGTGTTCTGCCTAAGTGCACTTCGTCGACGGCATCAGGCGTGCGGCCGTCTACTAAAGTTTCCGATGAGCATTCGATCAGGTTATCGGGAATGCGGGGTTTATAGTTGTTAGGAATGCGATATCTAAGGAATTCATTTGGTTAGGCATGAAATCCAAAGTATGTGATACATTGGGTTTATGATGTCTAAGGTGGTTGCGGATTCCAATTGTTGTCCTTTTCACTTTCTTTTCTGTGGCCGTAAGTGTAATATGTGGTGTATCGCCCGTTTTGTTACTATATGTCAACGACAATTAGGATACGCATATTTACTTACGTTGATGACATGTGATGTTATTTGTTGCTGTGATATGTTATATTGGATTGTCGTGTTTGAATAACCGGGGGTTTTTGCGTGAGATGAGAGTTTTTCATATGCATTCATGTAAAAACTTGTATATAATATTCTTTTATTAGGGCATTTCCGGGTTGAGGATGATGTCACCATTGATGTATATTATTTACTTTTCCGCATTAGGATAGACCCAAGGTGGGGAGAACAAGTAACCGGGTTCTAGAGTCCAGTGGGAGACCATCTCGAGGAGTCGAGACCGGGTCTCCTAACTCTAGAATTGGTAGGGTTGCTTGCCGCTCTCGTAGGGGTCTAGAGATGTGGGTTTGGTTATTCATCACGATCGTAGAATCCATGTTTTTTACTTGCTTAATTTAAAACACGAAATTCCTAGTATATTCAATATTTCATATGTAGACTTCTGCTGCTGATATTCTATGATGTGATCACTTTATATGACGAGACAAATGTTGTTATTATATATATGATATATAATAAACGTTGCTTATATTTTACACCCACGCTAGTCCCGCCCCGCTATGCCGTTAGTTAAGTAACCTAACGGTGCATAACGGGACACTGTGGCGAATGCAGATGGCATAAGCGTTCGTTGTATTTTCGTTTCTTCTGTGATGCTTGGGAAGCATATATGATGGGACTTCATTAATGAGATTAATGAAAGAAAAGAAACCTAAAGATGTTGTAGAATCTTGTTATAAAAACTCGTAGCTCTAGTTCTTGCTTTGCATAGTGATATTCCTTGCACAATATCCAGCACCTTATTCGATAAGGAAAGAGCCGAGATGCCTTCACCGGAAGTTACCTCTTTAGAGAAACTGGCAGATGCTACAACCCACTCGGTTTTGTTTTTGATTGCTTTTTTAGTTCATGCTTTGCATAGTGGTATTTGTGAAATATCCAGCACCTCATTCGATGGGGAAAGAGCCGAGATCCCTTCACCGGGAGTGACCTCTTTAGAAAAACTAGTAAAAACCTCAAAAACATTCCTTTTTAAAATCACTCGATTCTACAATGATATCAAGTTCATTACGCAAAAGGCTTTCTTAAAAACCTGTCGTAGCCCTCCGTCATTTCAGATAAGTTCTATTTAGTATTCGTGCTGCGTTTGTTGGCCTCTGTCAAGGCGTAGTGTGCGGTAGCTGATTAGTGCTTATCTGCAAAGCATGTGATGCGATTGGATTAGGGTAGTCGTACGAACCTGTTGGCCTCTGTCAAGGGTCGTGCAGGTAGGTTTAATTCAATCACGAAATGTACGGGTTGAACTTGACGAGCGCCCTATGGTTTGTTGGCCTCTTTCAAGGTCATAGGACGCTAGGGGTAAAACATTATCGGGAATTTCAAGTGTTGAAATTTGCAATGAGATTGTATACCTTCTATGAGATAGTTGGATCCCGATACCCACTGTGAGTAAGAGTTACTCCTGGGAGAGTTTTGCATATTATAATTAGTCGATTAAGCAGGTGGCTAGAAAGGTGTTAACGGGGTTACGACCCTGGGAAAATGAGGTTTATTTTAATCAAGACCGTGCGAAAGCATGGGGAACGCCCCTCAAAGTGCCGACACTGGCATGGCCGAAAGATTGGTGAACTTGTAGGGTGTAATTAATCCCGGCTAGTCTTACCTTTTAGGGTTTGAAGGAAGATTTGATAAAAACTGTAGGAGCCGTTCTGATTATAGATAAAATAATAACCAATCTGATCTTGCAAGAGCATACGCAGAGTGTTTTCTTCTCTCTCTCCTGGTAGTGACCGTGACATGCCTTAATCAAGATAATAATATGGATGTATTAGCCGAACCTTCTTATTATACTGAGCTGGGGAACGTTGGTTCCGCTCAATCTTATAATTGTTATAAGTTCAAGCAGGAAATAGGGGAATACCAGGATTCCCATCCCACCCATTCAAAGAAAAAGCATGTTGATGCATATTTTTCGAGTGTGTTCGTTACCGAGAACTGTTTCTCAGTATCCTCTATATCCTAGGTATGAGATACCGGAACAGGATCCCACATATGTAAGATGTTACATGGGCTACAAAAAGGTAGAGAACTGGGATTGGGTGATATGTCTCTAAGTGTTAGAGAATGGTGCAATTGTTGCAGCCAAATCAGTTGGCAAAGATCACCCTATATTAATACATTGATTCTGAATGAATGTTATTACATACCGAACCTGATATACAACATTACATTAGTTTCTTTATTATGTTAAAGAAGCATATAATTTTGTATTGGAGGATTATGTTGTGAACATTTTCCTTAATCAAGAGTTGATTGGATCAGGCACGTTATATAATAGCATATACGTTCTAAATCAAACCACAGTTCAAAGTATATAGAACACACACAAGAGGAGTAGTTCAGAAATGAACGAATCCTTCTTGTGGCATTGTAGACTAGGATATATCAATGCGACACGACTAGCTAAATTACATGAGGATGAATATTAGAATCCGTTCAAATTTTCATCATATAATACTTGCCAATCTTATCTCAAAGGTAAAATGACCAATACTCTGTTTACTGGAAACAGAGAAAGAGTTATTGAACTCTTGGGACGGATACATGATGATGTATACGGTCCTATGTCTATAATTGCCAGGTATGGTTTCTCGTACTTCGTTGTATTCACTGACCATCTCTCAAGATTCGTACATATGTTCTTGTTGAAATACATGTCTGAAACTTTTTGAGAAATTCAAAGAATATAAGCTTGAAGTTAAGAACCAGACGGGTAGAAGTATTAAAGTCCTTCGATGAGATCATGGAGGAGAATACTTCAGCACGGAGTTCCCGGATTTTCTGAAAGGAGAATGGGATTCTCTCTCAGCTTACTCCTTCGTATACACCACAGCACAACGGTGTATCGAGGCGGAGGTATCGCACACTATGAGATATGGTGCGCTCTATGATGAGTACTACTGAGTTGCCTGTTTCCTTTTGGAGTTATGCACTTGAGATACTGCATACCTATTGAATGGGGTTCCATCAAAATCAATGCCTACCACTCCATATGTGAAATGGTATGGGATGAGACTATGTCTTAAACGAGTTAAGATATGGGGTTGTCATAGCAGGATCCACTCAAACACTACAGTAGAAATGTGTTGAATCAAGAGTAGATAGTAAGCGTCTTTATTATGGTCGTTTCATTCTGTCCCCGCTCATGAAAGGTCAAGCCGATACCATAGGTATTGCCATGCGAAGGGCTTTACTTGGAGAAATAGAAGCTTAGGAAGCCCTCGAGCGCCGGGGGCTTATGCCACCTTTGTACAACACTAACTGGAGAGGATGATCCATCAAACCAGCAATCAAGTAACCTAAAGGCAACAACTTCATCCTTACCCGGCACGACCAAACAACGGAGTGAGCGCTAGCGCGAAAGCCGTTGTGCAGTAGCACATCCGTTGGTCTGGGGCATTGGCTTATCTAGCACTGAGGCAGACGGGACCAAAGACAGCTCGCTTGTGACCTTCGTTTCCTTGCTAAGCGGCTTCGAACTCCTAAGATAGAAGATTCTCGGACATCCTAATTCATAAATTTCGTCATTAAGGTTTTATTTACTCTTACGTCCCTCCCTCACCTACATCATTCAATCAAATTGTTAGAAATTCCAGCTCAAACTTCCAGAGTGGTTCTTCCTACCCCTTCCCATCAAAACCGGGTCGAGAAGCCCGAGTTGCTGGAATTCCCATCCATTGCCGTCGTAGTTTCCGATATCGCATCGTTGCGGTTTGAAGTAGGCGAGCGAAGTGAGGGATCACGTGGAGGTCTCAATCCTTTTCTTTACTTCTCTCCTGTCGTAAGAAAGCGCTCTTAGGAAAGACAGGGGCGTCGATCAGTTGGAGTCCTGTCCTCTTGAAAGAATGACGAAAAGCAAAATCCGGTCAAACTCGAGGCAAGGTCAGTTCTGTAAGTTTGTTGGATATTCCGAACATTTGCGATAGTATATCTTTTACCACACTGAGGACCAAAAGGTTTTTTGTTTCTCGGTATGCCACCTTTTCAGAAAAGGAATTTCTTATGGAAGAAATTAGTGGTCATAAGGTAGAACTGGAAGGAGTTCCAGCTGGACAAACTAACAGCTGATGATTTGATGAAATCAAAAGATTTGATAGTCTCCAATGAGCCTCGGCATCTCCGTGAATCTGGTAGGGTTTCTCATCCACCTGAGAGATACTACGGTTTCCTCAGTGACGGTGGGCACGAGGATTGCATCATGGTAGATGATGACCCAACTAGGTTCAGGAAGGCCATCACGAGTGGGGACTCTGTGAAATGGCTGGATGCTATGCAATCAGAGATAGAATCCATATACACCAACAATGTATGACTTTGAATGTTGCACCTGAAAGGGTAAAACCCATCAGGAGCAAGTGGAATCTTGAGAAGATTCTTGGTGTAAATGGAAAAGTTGAGATTTTCAAAGCTAGACTTGTAGTAAAAGTTTTTCGTCAATAACCGGGTGTGGATTATGATGCAACCTTTTCTCCAGTGGCTATGGTTAAGTCCATCAGGATTAAAGCATGCATCGCGGAGTTGGAACATCTGTTTTGATGTGGCAGTAAAAGAGTTTGACTTCATCAAAAGGTAGATGAACCTTATATATACAAGAAGGTTGTGGAGAGTAAGGTTGTCTTCCTCGTATTGTACGTAGATGACATACTCTTGATAGAAAATGGTTTCCTATGCTACACCCGGTCAAGTTCCTTTTATCATGAGGATTCTCCATGGAAGATCTGGATGATACCTATTACATCTTATGGATTATGATCTATAGTGATAAATCTAAGAGGATATTAGGAGTGTCCCAAATCCAGGTACATTAACACCATACTAAAGGGGTTTAGTATGGAGGATTCTAAGCGTGGTGGTTCGCCCACTTACTCACGAATAACTCTCTCCAAAAAGATGTATCCCAAGACTGATTTGGAGAGAGATCGCGTGCAAGGGATACCCTATGCTTCGGCAATAGGCTATATCATTTATGCGATGTTATGTACCAGACCAGATGTAGCTAATTCACTAGGTGTAGTGATCAGGAATCAATCAGATCTTGCGAAAATCACTGGACAGCTGTGAAAGACATTCTTAAGTACTTGAGAAGCACTGAAAAAATGTTCTTTGTGTTTGGTAACGGAGAACTCCAGTGGGAGTCCTTTACCAATTCCAGCTCCCAGAGTGATAAGGTAGACTGAAAGTCAGTCTCAGGCTTTGTCTTTACCCTCAGTGGAGGGACGGTATGTTGGAAGAGTTCCAAGCTATATACCGTGGCAAACTAGACGATAAAGGCTGAATACATCGCTACCAACGATGCTGCCAAAGTAGGTGTCTGGATATTTATTGTTCATGAGATGAACATGGTTCCTACCATTGAGCGTCCAATAACTGTTATTATGACAACAATGGAGTTATGGTTTTGGCCTAGGAACCCCGGTCCCATCAGCGATCCAGAAAAATTCTGAAGCAGTATCACCTGATCAGGGATATGGTTGATCTCCAGGGGATCGAGGTAAGGAGAGTTGACGTGAATGATAACACGGTGGATCGACTCACAGAGGTCTTTCCCTAGAGAGACTTTTATGGGACGTTGAGTAAGAGATGCTACAAAAAATGGCCTTAGTGCAAGTGGGAGATTGTTAGTTATATGTATGCTCTAGAGGCTATTATTATACATACGATGTATATTATAGTGGATGCTTGGACATATATAGGGAGGACTTTCTTGCTCGACATGATAGTATGTTATCTGGTTTCTCTTTATCTTAAAATGTACACTTATTGTCTCTCTATTACATGTTGACAAAGCCTTTAGGATGAGTACTTGACTACCACGATTATGATGCAGATCATACTAGTGGGGCAGAGGTAGTCGGTAAGTACATCCTTCAAATGTTCCTAGTCGTAGGAGTATCAAGACGGGGCATCAATATTACAGAGTAGACTAGCGTATATGCTTCTTGACCCATATGATGGGCGATAGATGATCCCACATCCATTGGTGTTTGACATCAAAGAAGGTATACGGGTGCTCAGTCGAGACCGGGTACACTGAACGGACTCGCCGAGAACTCCTAGATGGTATTATACCTATCGCAGATAGCAGTTCTCTGGTGATACTGGTACAGGTTAGTCTGTAGACCCGAGATCGTCATAGAGTCTTATGTGATTCCCACTGTGCTTTGATTTCCACTTTACCACATTCAAGAGAACGTGCAAAACGGTGGTTTTTAGGTATAGCCCCGTGTCACATTGAGGCAATGAGCGATAGGAGGGGATTTCATCTCTCCCGGTATTAGGGGTTGATGTTGCGCTATGCTCGATTGGCCATAACAGGAAATCCCTGGCCAGGGTTGCTGAGATTTACTGGTAAGTGTTATAAGTAGTTTCTCGAACCGTTATGGGCCTCATATCGGCATGACTTATCAGGATATTGGGGTCTAACGTTTACCACCACCAGGCTGAGATATGTGATATATCATACGAAGAGACCAGACTGTACGGTAGTGTTACTTATTGGATTCACAGGAGTATGAGCAGGCTTGCTTGTTGATCTTCTGATTGCTCAATACTCGGGTAGCCGTTACGTCCATCTAGTACCGCTGACGGCTTATGGGTGACTGATATGATCATCACCTACTGTCGACGTATTGACGAGTCTTTAGAGTCCTACACAGAGGTTTCCTGGCTCAGGAGAAACGAAGTAGGAGCACATATGTGATATGTGCAGGACCGAGATTAATACGTGTATGTGATACCGTATTCTATTCTCGCGATATGTGATATCGGTCGCTTATATGTGATATAGCCGGGTTATCGAATCAAGTGTTGATTCGATAAGTTGATACATATAATATTAGTCGGTTATATGTGATATAGCCGGATTATTAAATCAAGTGTTGATTTAATAATTTGATGTATAATTATATATTTGATATATTAATTTACATTAACTAATATTAGCTCACTTAAGCATTTCTTTTTCTCACATTTTTGCACTTAATATATATATGTGATATATATTATTTGTGTCATGCTAGTTGCTATATGAGACATGGGTGTATGAGACTCACACCATACTTAATATAATGAAGGTTTTTATTTATTTAAAGTAAATAAAAATTAGTTGGAAATTAATCATATGGTTTGAGCTTAGTGGAAGGTTGTAGAACCATTGAATTAGTCCACTAATTTTGTTTTATTTAAGATATTTATTAACCCAACCATTATCTTAATCCATGTTTAAGTCTCTACATGAGTTTAGTATGAGATATTATCTCACCCATAGTTGCTATTCTCGCTAATGAGATTCATTTTACACTTGCTTCTCTCCATGGTTGCTTTTCTTCATCTCCTTCCTCAAGATCTCTAGCCATTTGGGTGGTGAAGAAAATTAGTGGGAAAAATATTTCTAAAGTGAGAAAAACTCCTACTTCATCAACCTAATTTAGACTAGCTATTTATTTTAGGTTGTTTGCTTCACTAATTCCTAATTAGTGAAGAGATAGCTTGAGTTGGTGTCTGCTCGAAGTAGATCATCTTTGTCCTCGAAGACTTCAAACAAGTTTGTTCTTTTCATCTTGTGGAGCCTTTCTAGAGTCCGGAAGTTCACTACTTGGAGCGAAGGGACTACTACATGGAGCTATTGAAGTGAAGGACCGGTCTACAAAGGTTGTATTCCTTATTCATTTAGATGTAAAGATATTTACATGCATGTTTCGTCTAATTCTCTAGTTAAGATTCTAGGTTAGGGTTCTTTAGCGCGCCAATTTTTGAAAATGGCATGGTCGATGCCTCCCGAAACCCAGTGGCGGTGCTTTGGAACCCAGAAGTTGATGGACACTCATTGGATGATATATAGAAACATGTTATGGATGACATATTACCACATATTGATACAGGCACGATGTTATATTGATACACACACGTTCATTTCATTACCACACATTACGATATTATAATTACAGTATAACCTAAGTAGATTGTTATGCATTCAATTTCTACCTGATGATGTCTTCTACTCATGGGTTGGCAACTCACCCCCGTTGTGCCATAGTTTTCTTGCAGGACCGACCGCTCCAATTAGTAGCGGCTTGCTGGAACACTTTTTCGAGTGATTGCTTGGTAGGTGGGTTACACTACAAATTATAATCAGCTTGTATATTTTATATTCATTGTATCTACTTAAAAACTCCATCAACCAGACTATGTATATTTGGTAGACTTAGAAACCAGAGACTTGTATATTCTTTTGACTTAGAGGCGAGACTTGTATTGTTCTTTTATATGCCGATTTTGGACATTGTTGAGTTGATATTTTGGTTCTTCTTAACTTTCTTTCTGAGTTGATCTTCGCCTTTGGCGTCGTATATAATTTTTGCGTGGTTGTAATTCCGCCGATTGGCGATGAGTTAGCTCCCGATTAGGGATGCTTATATTATTATTGCTTATGTACTGGTTTTGATCAAAATTTACAAAGGAGGTGATGCCCAAATTTCAAATGAGGATTTTTTTTTTCAAATTTTAGTATACAATTCACCTGTGTTTCAACGAACTTTACTTATGCTTTAAAAAGAGAGACTTAATTTCATTTATACCCTTTTTTCAAGACTTCACCTCCATTATTTTCTAAAAAAATTTTAGATCCTTGGTTTTCGGCATACTTAAGTTACAGTGGAGTCCTATAAACTTCACATGATTCAAGTGCATGTCATGTGCCAATTCCGGGTCGTGACATAAAGTTGTTAAGATTTTGAGTTATCCAGTTTTTGCTTTAAAACATAATCCGGACAAATTCGAGGCACGTTTTGGTAATAGCTGTTTGTGGGTTATTCTAAGCTTATGCAAAGGATAGCTTCTACCATTTTCAAGATCAAAAGTGTTTTGTTCTTGACTCGCCACCTCCTTGGTAAAGGAATTTCTTGCAAAAGAAATTAGTAGGACTATGGTAGAACTGGAAGTGATTCCAGAATCACAAACGGTTACTGAAAGTTTAGTAGAACCTGATGATCCAATTGACCCTGACAGACCCTAATTACCCTGCAAATTTAATAGGTGACCTCAGCCACCCGAGAGATACTTCGGTTTTCTCATAAACGGTGAACGAGAGGCTTGTGTCATGTGATGATGACGCTATTAGTTATCAGCGGGCCATAGGAAGTGGTGACTTCCGACTGATGGCTGGATGCCAATTTATCCAATTTAGACTCCATGCACTATAATAAATTATAAACTTTATTGTATGCTCCTGAAAAGAGTAAAACCCATAAAGAACAAGCAGATCTTTCGAGATCAGTGCAAATGGAAAGATATGAACCTAATAAGGCTAGACTTGTAGTGAACCGGTATTCATCAATTACCCGATGTGGATTGTGATGATACTGTTACTTCAATGTCTGTGTTGAAATCCATATGGATATAACTTGCAACTACTGTTTTCTTGAATGTTATACCTGGTATGAGAATGACTATAAATGTCTTTCTAAATTGGCTTTAGAAGTGTATGCGTATATCACTCTGACAGAGGATTGTCGTTGTCAGTGGGAACAACGGAAAGTGTACAAATTGCTTAAGTCTATTTATAGACTAAAACAGGCATAGCGGAGATGGATCATCTATTTTTGATGTTACGGTCAAAATGTTTAACTTCATCAAAATTAGATATGAATCTGGGATTTATAAGAAGGTAGTAGGGTGGAATATCAAAGGACTCATATTGAATATGAATGACATTCTTCTGATTGGATGTAATGTTCCTTTACTATGGTTCGGTCAAACACTGGTTGTCATATTTGTTTCTCCTTTATGGATTTGGATTATCGATTCTGGTGACTAGGTCTATAAGGATAGATCTTATAAGGATTTTGGGATTGTCCCAATTCAGGTATCTTGACACCATTCTAAAATGGTTTAGAATGGACGACTCCTAATGAGGTAATGTACCTGCAAGTAGTGGGGTCACCCTCTCTAAAGATGACTTTCGGAACTAATGAAGAGAGGGACTCGCATGAATGATATTCGACATGCTTCGGCAGTGAGGCCAATCATGCCATGTTATATACCAGACCAGATGATACTTTTACACTTGGTATAGTAAGAAGATATTAGTCCAATTCTGGAGAAACATAAGAAGAAATGGAGAACATATGAAATGTTCTTGGTGTTTGGAAATGGCAAACTCCTTCGTAAGGAAATTACAGATTATGGCTTTTGTGGTGATAAGGGTGAACGAATATCTGTCGTGAGTCATTAGTTTATCCTCTTATGAGGAGTAGTATATTGGAAGAGTTCCAAGCAGGATACTGAGGTAATCAAGATGCTAGATGCTGATTTTGACTCAGCAGAGAATACATCCTATGTGTTTGTTTGGATAAATACGTTCATTTGTGAACAAGGTCCCATCAGCTATCCAAACAAAGTTCTAAGATAGGTATAGCTCATTTCGGGAGATAGTTGATCTCCGCAAAGTTGAGATTCGGAGAGATACAGTTATAAACATTATAGCGGATCCACTCACTAAGGCTATTTCTCGAAAAAAGTTTGTGAAACTGTTAGTATAGAAGTTGGGTATACAGTAGCACATAGGATATGTGTATGTGATACCGCAATAATTGGCCTTGAGTGCAAGCGGGAGATTGTTGAATATAGGTTCCCTCAAGGCAAGTATCATAATTGTAAGAATGCAATTACTGAATTCATGTGGGCCTATACAAAGAACAATCTCACTCGAGATGATAGTATGCTATCTGGTTTATCTTTATCTTTCATGTGTATACATTTTACTTGTTATCAGGTATTGCTAATACATGAGATAAAACCCATAGGATCTTTGCTTTAATACCAGGATTATGATAAAGATCATACTAGTGGGGCCAGGGTAGTCTATAAGCACATCCTTATATGTCCCTAGTCATAGGAGTATCGAGACTGGGTATCGGTATTTCAGTTTAAACTAGTGTATACGTTTCATGACCCTATACGGGGCGATGGTTGATCCCATAGCCATTTGTGTTTGACAGCGATGATTGTTTACATGCGCTCATTGGATGAGTTACACTGGACGGACACGCCGAGAACGCCTAGATGGTGTTTTACCAATCGTCAAATAGCAGTTCTCTAGTGACATAAGTTTAGGGTAGTCCCTAGATCCAAGATCACCATAGTGTCTTGTGTGTGTTCCCACTTGTAGGGTTCCGTAGGGCGGCAGCAAGGTTTCTGGAGGCATCGTCCATGCCAATTTCAAATTTTTTTCGTACTAAAGAACCCTAACCCTAGAATCTTAACTAGAGATTTAGACGAACTAGCAAACAACTTTACATCTAAGTGAATGAGGAATACAACCGTTGTAGACCGGTCCTTCACTTCTAAATCTCCATGTAATAGTCCCTTCGCTCTAAGTAGTGAACACCCGAACTCTAGTAAGGGTTCAAATGAAGAAATGAACAAGCTTGCTCGAAGTCTTCGAGGCCGAAGATGATCTACGTCGAGGAGAATCAAGCTCATGCTATCTCTTCACTAATGGTAGATTAGTGAAGCAAACACCCTAAACTAAATGACTAATATAGTAGAGGATGATGAGGTAGGAATTGGGCTCACTTTAGATTAATTTTTCTCACAATATTTCATCACCTTGAGAAAAGCTAGCAATCTTTATTCATGAAGAAGAAGAAGATGAAGTGGAGATGAGAATGAAACAGGTGAGAATAGCAACCATGGGTGAGTTAGTGTCATACACTAACTCATGTAGAGAATAAACCATAGCTAACAATAATGGTTAGGTTAATAAATATCTAATATAAAATAAAGTTAGTGGACTAAGTCAATGGTTAGCAACAAGCTTCTCCAAGCTTCTAGCCATGACATAATTCCACCAATTTGTGATTTACATTGATAAATAAAAATCCTAGAATTATCACAAGCATGGTGTGAGTCTCATACACCCATGTTGCATGTGTCATCAAACATGACACAAATAAAATGTACATTAATATATATCACGTATATACTATATGCACATAAGTGAGATAAAGAAATGTTTAGTGAGAAAATATTAGTTAATATAAGTTAATATATCAAATATATAATTATACATTAAATTATAAAATCAACACTTAATTTAATAATCCGGCTATATCACATACAACTTAATAATATCAAATGTAACGTCGTATCGAATCAACACTTGATCCGATAACTCGACTATATCACATCTAACCGACCGATATCACATATCATGAGAATAGAATGTGGTATCACATATGCGCATTAATCTCGGTCCTGCACATATCACATATGTGCTCCTACTTCATTTCGCATGAACCAGGAAACCTCTGTGTAGGACTCTAAAGACTCATCAATACGCCGGCAGTAGATGATGATCATATCAAACACCCACAAGCCGCAAGCGGTCTGCTAAACGTAACGGCCACCTGGGTATTGAGCGATCAGAAGATCAACAAGCAAGGCTGCACATACTCCTGCGAATCCAATCAGTAACACTACAGTACAGTCCGGTCTCTTCGTCAGATATGTCGCATATCGCAGCCTGGGGTGGTATAACATCAGACCCTAATAGCCTGATAAGTCATGCCGACGCAAGGTCCATAACGGTTTGAGAAACTACTGATAACACTTACCAGTAGATCTCAGCAACCCTGGCCAGGGATTTCCTGTTATGGCCAATCGAGCATAACGCAACATCAACTCCCAATACCGGGAGAGACGAATCCCCTCCTGTCGCCCATTGCCTCCATGTGACTCGGGACTGTACCCAAAAAACACCTTTTTGCACGATCTCTTGAACGTGGTAAGGTGGAAATCAAAGCATAGTAGGAATCAAACAAGATTCTATGACGATCTCGGGTCGACAGACTAACCTGTACCAGTGTCACCAGAGAACTGCTATCTGACGATAGGTATAATACCATCTAAGAGTTCTCGGCGAGTCCGTCCAGTGTACCTAGTCTCCACTGAGCAACCGTTTACCTTCTCTGATGTCAAATACTAATGGATATGGGATCATCCATCGCCCATCATATGGGTCAAGTAGCGCATACGCTATTCTACTCTGGAGAATCGATGCCCGGTCTCGATACTCCCACGACTAGGAACATTTGAAGGATATACTTACCGACTACCTTTGTCCCGCTAATATGATCTGCATCATAGTCCTGGTAGTCAAATACTCATCCTAAAGGCTTTATCAACATGTAATAGAGAGATAATAAGTGTACATGTTAAGATAAAGAGCAAACAGATAGCATACTATCATGTCGAGCAAGAAAGTCCTCCCTATATATGTCCAAGCATCCACTACAATATACATCGTATGTACTGTAATGGCCTCTAGGGCATACATATAACTAATACCACTGTACTTTGATTACTACCCTATCCCAGTTTTAAAGAGTCATACAAACTTATTTTAGTTGGGTAAAGTCCCAAAGCATATGAAGGCAGTGAGCAGTCGAAGGAATTCATCTCTCTCAGTATAGGGTGTTGATTTCACACTGTGCACGGCTGGTTATGACCATAAGTCCTTGGCCAAGGAAGACGAGATTTACTGATAAGTGTTATCAGTAGTTTCTCAGATGGCCATGAGCTTGAAGTCAGCACGATTTATCGAGTTATTAGGAGTCTGACAGTTTCCACCTCCAACACCCGGTATGCGATAGTCTTAGACGAAGAGACCGGATTGTACGGTGAATGTCACTAATAAGCTCTAGCTGGGTACGGATGTGCTTGATTGTCGGCCGAATTTTCTTTCAATACATGGGTAGTTGTTATGCACAACTAGTGTCGCTAACGTTCTTATGGGATTAACCCGGTGGGGGGATTGATATGAAAGTATTTCGGATCAATCGGATATGATCCTAACCTACATTCAACGTATTGTCGAGTCTTTAGAGTCCCAAATAGAGGGTTTTCCGGTTATGGAAAAATGATGCATTGCATGTACGACGATGCGTGCGGGGGTCCAATTAAACATGTGTGTGTGATATTATGTGTATTAATTGGACGGATAATAATACTAGCCGGTTTATGATTAAACCGGGTAATTAAATTAAGTGGTGATTTAATAATATTACATATACATGATAATGAATATATACTAGTATTATATTATTTACCCTCACATTCTCTCTCCCCTGTTCCCTCATAAAAAAAAGAAAGGGGGGAAATTCCCTACTATTCAAGTCTCACGTGTTAAACACGTGAGCACCTATATGCAAAAGCATATAGGCACCGCAGTTGAAAATAAATGGGCTGAAAGAGCCATACATGTTAAACACGTGAGCGTCTATATGCAAAGTATATAGGCACAGTAATCAAATAATTGGCAAGCAGGCCCCACGTGTTAAACACGTGAGAGTTTATATGCATATGAGCGCTGAAAATAAAGTATGTTAAAACCCCTGCTAGGGGTCACGTGTTAAACACGTGAGTTCTCCTGCTGCACTCTTTGGAAAGATTGAATTAAATTCTATGTGATAGAATTAAATTCTATTTGGGAAATATTTTCCCTGATCTTTCTAATACGGAAAGATTCTTCTCTAACAGAGATTTTTGGATTTAAAATCCAATTGTGATAAAATATCACCAATCAAACCACCTGATAGAATTAAATTCTATGTGGGAAATATTTTATTGATCTTTCTCAAACTAGAAAGATCTTTTTTGTTAAACAGAGGACCCTTGGATAAAAAATCCAACAAAAATTATAAAATCCCCCCCGATCATCTGATAGAAAAAAATTATATCTTAGGAAAATATTTTCCTAATTTGTTAAATTAACAAGATATTCATAGGAAAATATTTCTTAATCTTGTTAAACAAACAAGAAATCTTCAATGCTCAACAGAGAGCCTTTGGATTGAAAATCCAACGGAGAATAAAATTCACCAATTAATCTTCATGATCTCTTAATGAGAGATTTACTTAACATTCTGATTTTTTCCCTTCTCTTATAAATAGGAGGAAGGAGATTAAATTTAGAGATACACAGAACTCTCCACAAGCTTTTGCAATATATATATATATATATATATATATATATATATATATATATATATATATATATATATACAGTGAGCTCTTGAAAAAAAGAGAGAATTTAATTCTTAAAGGAAACTTGCCTCGTTGAAACCCTAGGTAAAGAAATACAGAGATCATATTATCTCCCATTTGCCTCTCTAAGGGTTTAACTTTTCGTATAAGAACTCAGTTCTTTCTCTGGTTGAGATTTGCATAAGCAAATCTCCCCACAAATTGAGAATTTAATTCTCATCGGAGAGATTCTGTTCTGCAGATTCAAAACTTAGGGGAAAAGAACTAAGTTAAAAAGAAAGAACAGGAACATATGGGAATTTAATTCCTCCAAAATTAGGGTCTAACCCTACATAAAGAATTTGGTTCTTAGAAAAGTGAAAAAGAGCTTAGTTCTTCAATACGAACGATAATGATGGTCTAAGATCTTCAAAACTGAAATCTTGATGATCATCAATGACTAAAAATGTAACGTTTTAGAAATCGTTTTGTGAATGTTTCCGTTTTTGGGTAAAATTTGTCGATATTTTCTGTTTTATACCGACTGTGATCAAACGGCCATATAGACTTGCCAGCACCTAGTTTAGCTAAATTAAAGCTAGTGCGCAAGCTTTGGGGGTATATGGAACGTTTTGGTCCAATTTGAATTTTTCCCAATTTTAATATTATTTTAATGTGGGTTTACTGTAAAAAGTTTACCAATTCGGGTTCCTCACTTCTTATAACATTTAATTAATAATATATTATTATTTGTTATAAGCATGCACGCACGTGTGCACGTAAAAGTGAGGGTTTGTTTGTGCTAATTTTGTTATTAGCAACCATGACACTTAACCCTAATCTTATCCCTTTGCTTAATTCTTATCTTTGCTTAACCCTAGATATTTGTTGAGTGAGAAGGAGATATTTGTTAGGATTTTGTTTGTGTGTTTTGGTGACTTGTGTGAAGTCATTAAATGGAAGTTAATGCTATGATACACTCACCCTCATCTCACACCCTACACTCACCCTACTCTCTCTTTATCATTTCCTTTCTCTCTTTTTCTCTATCTCTTTCTTTTTCTCTATCTCCCTCATTCTAAACTGAACACTCTCAATTTCCTACACAAATCCATCACAAAACTTCAAAATCTTCACAAAATCACATCTTTGTTCTCACTTTTGCCTCTTGGATGTCTTGGATCATACAAAACTAGGATCTTTGTGTTCTTTTGTGTAGGTAATATTCTTTTGCTGTTGTTTAAGTGTTTTTAGTGTAGCTTAGCTAGTTAGTTTCAGTTTAGTTTTGTTAAAGATTAGTTTGTTGCATAATATCGTATTTTTAGTGTCGGGTTGTGAACTCTGTTATCTGCTATAACCCGGAATTTTTACTAGAAAACCAAACAATGTAGTTTTATAGTACCTGTGATCATAGGACACCACCTGAGACACGACCCCACCTGCTCGGACCTCGGCCGGCGACAGGAAGCCCAAATCCGGCGACCTCGGCCCCTAGGATGTGTTGGGGTGTGGGTTTTTAAGGGTAGGTCTATACTGTGGTTTGGATATTTTTGGTCTTGTTTGTTTGTTTAGTTTTCACTGTATGCAAAATCTGGGATCACATAGGAAGGTTGTAGTATTTTGTGTCCGCGCGATACGTTATCCGACACGAATCATGCACTTTGTGTGGTTTTGCTCTTGCGTTAGTTTCTTCGTGTCGCTACGCACGTTAGCCACAATACGAACACTTGAGAGTATGTTTTGTGTTGTTGCGTCGGTCTAATGTAGTTTGTACGCGTTTTTGATCTATTATTAATATATATTTGCGTTATTGTTTTAATGTTGCAAGTTCGCAGGCGGGGACTTCGGACACTGCTACTAGGGGAAAGCAGGTGGTAGACTTCACCTAGCTTGGAGTGTTGGTGAGTAGATTTAACATCTACAGGGGAATCGCCCGTATGGCGTTATGCGTCTGGGCTAGAGATATTAACTTTGTCGCATATTCTATGTCATATTTAGAATTGCGCATTTACCCTATTACTTAGTTAGTGTTGTGCTTGGACTAGTATCCTTAGGACACTGCACTATTATTGACGACTCAAATTGCACGGGCACTAATTGTATGCTACACACACCGTCAATAATTGTCATGTCACGCACAACCCATATATAGATATGATATTGCTTGGTTAGGGACATTGGGACATTGATTCATATTTCTTATCGCATATGACATATAGCATACCTGTATACCTATATGCTTACACATATGCCTTCACATATTTACATGTTAGATACATGTATACCTATAGAGTATCGTACCATTAGTGATAGGTACATACACACTTTAGGTCATAGCTACGGGTATACCTTGCTCACATACTTCACTTATACCCAGGGGGTATACTACATCATTATTTATAGGTAGATACATATATCCGGCTATACCCTTATGTTTACACATACAACAGTTATAGCTACATATTTACCTTTACTTGATGTTATTTAGAATGGATAAAATAGGAATCGTATGATATTTATATTAACTTGTTGCAGTTAATTAGCGACTTTTCTTTTATACGCTTACATTACAGTTTTGTGTTGCGTGTACTTTATTCATGGATTTTTTCGTATTGAGATATAGATTTTTCATGATGTTTTCTGGATTTGGGGACCGTGGGAGTTCATGAAATTATGCATTATTTGAAAAACTCGGTTTCCCTTGATATGATATTTCAGCAGCCACCATGAGATTTATCGGTTCGGATATATATATACCATACGCGAGGAAAGGAGGGATCCGTGTGCGGGTACATGGTGGGGCCCGGAGGTACCCCGAGGCAAGAATCTCAGTGAGGAGATGAGTTAGTGGGGGAACCATACTTACCGGTGACATTACCAATGACTCAGCGGTTATCATGTGGATACCGACGGGAGTCATGTGCGTATGGATACGTCGAGAGGCGAGGGTCAGAGCTAGGCACTCGAGCTTTCGGGATAGCGTATGATACGTACCTATCAGGGTGCCAGTCATGGTGACAGCATCTGATAGATCAGCATTTCTGTGTCGATGCTTGACACATTGGTTTCATGATATTTATTTTATTCCGTTGTATATATAACAGGGGATTGAGCCGCTGTTATATATGCCCTTACACCAATATTAGTGGAATGGGACGCTAATATATGTGTATTGACATTAACTTATATACATCGTCATTTTTATTCATGCAAATATACCTAGAATGTAAAGGACTCATTGACATTGGATTTAGGACATTTGAGAATTCATTTGATATTGATTACAGGATATATATGAGATTGCTGATTTTGTACACTCGGGATATGTGAGATCTACTTGATATTGTACATTAGGGGTATACGAGATACACTTGATATTGTACCTACGGGATATGTGAGATCTACTTAATAGTGTACATTCAGGATTTGTGAGACTTATATGATATGAGAGCCAATTTGGGGGCTGATTTGAGGAATTGGGATTTGGATTGTCTTGTTGGATTTTGGTCCTACCACGAGGTCAGGATTCCGTGGAAATGACATGTTTCATTCCATACTCTACATTTACTGTTTATGCACTGCTTCATGCATTAGTGTACCTGTTAGAGTACCTTTCATGACTGTTGCATTTACATACCTTTATTCATATCATTTCTTCAGGTACTTGTAGTACCTGATAGAGTACCTTACATGACTGTCATCTTCATATCGTCATATTATTGCTTCATGTATTAATTGTACCTGCTAGTGTACTTTTCATGATTGTTGTATTACATATGACTATTCATTGATATTAAATGCTTATGTTAGATTCACGCTGTACGTGCATACTTGCGATTACCTGCATATGTTATTTACTATTCACGAGTTGGCAACTCACCCCCGTTGTGCCACAGTTGTTTTGCAGGGTGTTCCCCAGAGTAGTCGAGGCAGGCTATTCATCTATCTATCATCTTTTGCTACGAATACCGCATCGGCTCACAGTGTGCTGTTTTGCTTAGGTGGGTTTGTGGTTATTCGTGTTATATTGTATATTCGTTGTATCCTTATACTCTCCATCTACTACTTTCATGTTTGACTTAGAGACTTGGTGAGGATGGTATTGTATATTATTTGTGACTTGTTTGTCTTTTATACAGTTTCCTTTCTATCGTCTTTTATCTCTTCGCTACGGCATTGTATATTTGTTGTGCTGGTTGTTTTCCTCCTTTGGGCGTGTATTTGCTGCCGTTTGGGGATGCTTTATTTATATGTATGTTGTACCCATTTTTTGGGCTAGTTTTTACAAAGGAAGTGCTGCCAAAATTTTAAAGAAAGAAAGTTGGACTTTTAAAGAATTTGGGTTGTGATTTCAAATATTTCAAGACTCCTATTATCTTTTCTTGTCTTTTTTAATGGTTTAGATTTCTGGGTTTTGGCTTTCTTTTACTGCGTTACGTCTGTAGGCGTTGCGTAGTATTAGAGCCGTCACGTGCCAATTTCGGGTCGTGACAAAAAATGTCATTAACAGAGATCAATATCTCTAAGAAAACACAAGAACAACTTGGTGACTCGATTAGTGCTTAGCACTATTTTGAAGCCTCACGTGTTTCCCATAAGAAGCGCTTAGAAAAGCAAACAAAAAGTACAGCCAAATCTGTCTCACGTGTTTCTCATGTGGGCGTCTAAAGAGCAAAAAAAAACTTCTTAGTTCTTAGCCGCCCCAAAGTGAAGCAGTCATGTGAAATGCATGTGTTAGCATTTCTGTAAAAAGAGGGAAACGAACAAATAAAGCCCAAAGCCCAGCATTCACGTGCTTCCCACGTGAGTATCATGCAGAGTGCTCAGCACTCCATGATTAGTAAAAAATGACTAAAAACTCTCATATCTGAACACCTCACGTGTTTCACACGTGAGTACCACAGGACTCTAGTGCTTAGCACTCATCCAGCACCCCACGTGTTTCACACATGAGCTTTGTACGTCCCAGTGCTCAGCACTGCTGGGTAATTATGGAAACTCAATCTCATCCTAAAAATTGGCTAAGTTTCCCGAGGGCATACCTCTTTGTTTTTTTAATCAATCGAGCTCACATGCTCTTGATTTCCAAGGCTCAAATATGACCAAAATTTCTTAAGTCCATAACAACCCCTTTTCCCTCAAATAAGGGATTTGGTTTAAGGGTACATCTCCTCGCACCTTTGATACATGTCGTTGTAAGGGTTCCGACGACCAACAACTTCTATCGTTGATGCACTTCCAAACTGACGTGCACACCTCAAATCGGATTGTGCCCCAAATTGGGCACATTCCATATCACCATTGTTCACTTCATCACATAACAAATACACGTACACACAAGATTGATAGTGGACCAAAATGTCCCGAAACTAATATTCGCCTCAAAAATGGTGCTAAAGGACCGAAACGTCCTTAAATTAACATTTCGCCTCAAACATGGCGATAATGGACCGAAATGTCCTTAAACTAGTATTCTCCTCCAAAATAGCGATAAAGGACCGAAACATTCTTAAATTAACATTTCACCTCAAACATGGCGATAATGGACCGAAATGTTCTTAAACTAATATTCGCCTCCAAAATGGCGATAAAGGACCGAAACGTCCTTAAATTAACATTTCGCTTCAAACATGGGTGATATTGGACCGAAATGTCCTTAAACTAATATCTGCCATCAAAATGGTGATAAAAGACCGAAACGACCTTAAATTAACATTTCGCCTCAAACGTGGCGATAATGGATCGCGATATCCTTAAACTAAAATAATCGAGCCCAAATGCTCTTATGTTTAAGCTGATCTTAATCTCGAACCATATTAACGATCCTCAAATCAACCCAAACCCAAATCTAAAAATATACGGTTTTGGACTAATCAATACATTACGAGCGACAACATAAAATTGTCTCTGTATACAATCCACGGGCAACCAAAATAAAACAAGCATACACATGACACAAAGTGAACCTGCGAAGCAGGAGAAAGTGGTTATCGCGATGCGGTAATGTAATTAACTGCAGGGGCTTGCGCCTGCAGGGAAGAACGTCCCAACAATCAAGAACCCCTCACAAACGAGGGTTAATCTGATAAATTCTGCTACAACGGTCGCATTCATTCAAACCTCCGATATATGGTGCTATAAATCAATTTGGCATCTTCGAAGAGGTGAACGGATAAATCCAAATAGCATCTAACCCCAGAATTCAGGCCAGACGTCCCAACGTCCCGGTCCGTCTTCCGGCGGTGAACAAATTCTGGCACGCCCGGTGGAACCTTTTCCTCTTTCCACTCTACACTTCGTGTGTCGTGTTTCGTGAGCAAAATCGCGGTTCGCTTTTGTTGCCCTTGGATTCGAGGTACTAATATTTGGTATCTTTTTCTCATGCAGAAGAAGAAAAAAATTGATGGCTTTCAGCTGCACAACTTGCAACAGCAACTCCTGCTCTGCCCTAACTGGAGGAGTGACTTATGGGCCCAACGCAGCCTCCATCTTTTCAATACCGGTGGGACAAGTAACTCAAGCCACTACCGGATTGTTCTTCGAGACCATGATCCCACCAACGAGTTTCAGTGCCCCTGCACCGCAAGATGAAGCTCCCAAGAAGTCGGTCTTCGATCGACTTGCAATCACAACGGCCCCTCTAAATGGGCCATCCGAATTCGATGCCTCAGTCTTCAACAGGCTGAGTCAAAGCTCGGATGTCTCAATCTTCAACAGGCTGAGCCAAAACCAAAACGGGCTCGCAAAGAGGCCCGTGATACCTGAAGGGGCTGCCCCAAAATGGATAACCGTCCCAACTCCTCCTGCAGGTGAAGCCGTCAAACGCGCTTCTCCTAACAGAAAGTCGGTCTTCGAAAGATTGGCCTGTTCTCCTCAAACTCTACCAAGGATGTCAGTCTTCAACAAGCTGGCACCAACAGCAGCCCCTCACCAAAGCTTGGGACATGAAGAAGCCACTTCCAAAATTGAGGTTGTCCCTTCTGCAAGATACGCTCGACATCGCCACTGGCGCCGGGTGAGAAAAGCTGGGGCAATTCTCCCTCTGGACTTACCCCACCAGCTCTAACGGTGGAAGTTGATGTTGCTGTTCCAACCGGGAACAGCTTTAATCTGCTTAGGAGGGTGCAAAAGAACTCTCCAACGAAGGTACTAAAGAAATCGCCCCTGCCTGCAGAAACCACAGTTCAGGAAATGACAGAGCAACCCCATCAGCGGCTCTCCTTGTAAATTAACAGGGTCTGGCGGAAAGTCCAGGACTCTGTGATTAACAAAGATTACTCTCGTCGACCGAAGAAATCGAAGGCTCGCCAAGAGGAAGACCATTCATCTGTCATACAGCGAGGGGCTTCTTATACACAGGTGCCTGTTATAATGGCTCCTTCAACTTTGACCTCCCATAACAAGATGAGGCCGGAGAAAATCCCACTGCCTGCTGCAAATTCCAAAGGTGCTGGACCCAAACGCCCCAAGTCTGGGGGCATGATCGTGCATACGGTTTACATGGATTCCGAAAAAGAAGAAAGTCATGCTTCCGTAGGTCACCTACTGCAAACTCGGTCACTAAAAAAATCTCAGGAGCAACAACAAAAGTTCCAAGAGATGCTGACCAAAATGACAGCACTCACCGGGCAGAAAGAAAGTCCGGATCCAATAGCCAAACAGTGCCAAGAGCAGGAGACCGTTACATAGTTCCTGCGAAAGGTGCTTGAAAGAAATGACAAGGAGGCTGTTGAGCAGGCTTCTAACGTAAAGCAGATGGCTCTCTTATTCCAGAACATGGTTGGAATGATGATCCAGCCAGAACCCCCAGTCGAAGATTCATCGATAATCATCGAGGATGATAGAGGGGAAACATCAAACCGTTTTCCTGCTCTATCAGTGGCCATGGAGGAAACGATCTCCAAAGCTGCTTTTGATGATTACATCGCTCAATAAATACAAGCGAATGAAGCGGACAGCCAAATCGTCAGAACAGGGCGACCGTATCCAGGCTGGTATGACTAAATCAAATACCCACCGGGATATACGATCCCCAAGTTCCATGTGTACAGGGGGACAGTCAACCCACTCTAGCACGTCGCTCAGTTCAGAGCTTTGTGCGGCAACACTGGAGGTGACGAAAAACTATTGCTTCAACAGTTCATTGGTAGTCTGGCAGAAACGGCTTTTGAATGGTACTCGGAGCTCCCAAATGACTCCGTGAAAACATTCACAGAAATAGAACTGATGTTCACACAGCGGTTCGCCAGCGCAAGCGAGCGCACCCCGATCACGGCTTTAATCAATGCCAGGGTAAATCCAGGAGAAACCTGGGTCCAATACGCGATCCGGTGGCGGAACCTATGGTCAAAATGCGAACAGCGCATCAAAGAATCCCCCGCCGTGGGCATGTTCATCAGGACCCTGGATTTGCAAATGGCTGTGTCCCAGTTCATGATGTTCTTTGTTCAGTTTATAAAACTGCACATTTAATATGACATTTTTCCTACTATTTCTATATAATAAAAAGTGTTTATTATAATATATGATACATATGAGGGTTTATCTGTAAAAATACTATTTTCATGTGTTTATATATTATAATTAACTTTTGGTAGGAAAAAGTAAGCATATAATATCCATGTAAAATTTGGCCCATTTAAATATGCTTACCTTATTAAATACCTTTGACCAATTCTTAATGGTTAAGTTAATATCTCAATAAAACAAACTCTACTAATATTATTTGTTGAGTTGTTGTGCAGAATTTTCAGGGCTGAAATCAAAGAAATCAAAGTTGTTAGAACAAATCTGCCGAAGATATTCAAGTAAATTGAAGAAACCAATTCTGGCAGAAACATAGAGAAGATTTTCAAAGTCTAGATATTCAAAAGATCACCAAGAGCTACATAGATGAAGCCCCAGAAATTTAAGGCCAAGATCCCACCAAAAGACCGCATATCCACGGTCAAATCCATCCAACGGTCGTGGTTCCGCCGCACTCTAAGGGAGTTGGGATTCTGGATTTTTTGGTTAGAATCGTAACAACTAGTTATCATATTAGGAAACTAGGGTTCTGGCTCTAGGACTATAAATAAGGACCGAGAGCCACTTGGAAAAATCATCAAGCTGAAGAGATCAAGAAGTCCACGACAGGCTCACGCATCCAGGCTGATCATCAACGGTTCATCCACCTTCTTAGAAGAGATCGAGAAGCAAACTAGCATTTGTAATCATTTTCGAAGGGAACAAAGTGTAAATGAGTTTTGTTAATTAATAAAGATAGTTGGTTTTCTTATTCTATATCTTTGTAGTTTTAATATGATTTCTCTCTCCATCTTTTCTTCTCCCATCATGCGCGAGTAATTCTCCGCTTGTTAGGGTTCGTAGGATTAGGGTAGATTAATGGATGATGAAGATCCTTAAACTCTTTTTACGTTCCATAAAGTTTATAAACATTACCAAAAGAATCATTAACATCATAGTCGGGCGCGCTACCAATTTATTGTTAGTCTCGACTGCGATTAGAGATTAGATTAATGATTGTGTTGGTAAAGGCTAGACATGAACGGAGTTCCTTGTCGAGATAAGGGTTAAGAGTGGGAACTCTTTTTCCCTCCAGAAACCCTAATCTATATACATCACTGTCATTCTAGTTTTAAATCTATTAAAGGATAAAAAGAGTAATCTTTAATTAATCAACCATAACTACTAAATCCTAATGAACCCTTCAAACCCCGTTTTAATATTAAACTTACATCTGTAGTTAATCTAGATCTATATTTTGCATCCGTGTTTAACGTAGATCTAGAACCTACAACCATTCTTCATTGTTCCTCCTTTCTTTCTCAACATGCCTAAAGTAAGAATAAAATATTCAACGTTTCCCTGAGGATGACCCGTACTCACCTCGGTCTAGCTACGCGCCACACCGTTCTGATTGCGGTTAATTACTACAAACACTTTTTCACACCAATCAAATGGCGCCGTTGCCGAGGATACGTGCGTAATTTTTTATTCTTATTATTTGTGTTGAATTCTTATTCGATCATTATCATAAACAAAACAAAACTGCAAATTGTATATTTAACGATTATTGTGTGAATTTTGCGAGGGGATCTGGAGTCGCAGATTTGAGGAAACAGAGAGCCAGAGACATTCATCAAGATCCAGAGGAGCACAGGAGGCCACATAGCAAAAATCATTAAAAGAGTCCCTCAAAGCACGGTGGAAGCGCGGCAGAAAGGCTATTTTAGCGGCGGATCCGCGGCTTAAGTGAGGAATCATTGTTCCAAGCTTCTCTAGTGAAAATTTCAACTCATTCTCTCTCCCCTGAAATCCAATAAAATATCTTTTCTGCAGGATTTTTTGCAAATTATCGCCGCTAAAAAATCTTTTTGCAAATTTTTGTTATTGGTTTGTTTTTTCATATTTTAATACGGATTTTAAGGGGCAAGTCCAAAATTCAGATTAGGTGGGGATTTCATCACCCTTCCTGAGACCCACAAATCACAAAACGAGCATCCACATCAACCCTACATTAATTTAAAAAATATCTAGACAAGACTCTAAGGACTGTCGTGCTCAATAAGGACAGAGGAAGGTCGTGGGTAATCTATCACTTATCCGCATTACTTTTGTGGTGTCTAAGAAAGTGTGTCGAAGGCAAATGGTTACTTAATTAGGCCCGCTATTTTCGGTGATTCGTATAGCGGATACCTCCCACTTACCTGGCACTTACCTGGCCACAAGAGTAGTAAAAAGGTGGTAGAGGATTGATCCTGCGGCTTGTCCTTTGGAAGTCTAGGAGCGGTCTAGATACTTGACCTAGGTAACCTCAGTTCTAGGGCTGTTTGTGCATTTTTGTGTGATTTGTTTTAAAGTCCCACTTTTTTCAAAAAAAAAACAAACCAATTTTAAATCACACACAGGCTGCCACTTATGCTAAACCCGCTTAGTGCATGCTCGGCTGGACACGGGATTCTAGTTCCTGTCTTGTCCGCGTTCCTGCTATCGACTACGAAGTCGGTGCTTCTTCATCTTCTTTTCCCCCACCACACACCAGATCAACCGAGATGGACGGTACTCCATCAGATTATAACACCACGCTGTCACCGCCCGTAGGTGAGCAGAATCCACCATGCTTCTCTCTCCAAGAAAGATGTTATCCTATCCGTGGTCCACTTCCCACTTGCTTATCTATTCCACCAGCCTATGGGGATAATTTTGAAATTAAACCCCACTGCATCAATCTGTTGCCCAAATTTCACGGGCTTAAATCTGAAGGCGCGTACGTTTTCATCACTAAATTCGAAAACGTATGCGCAATGATGGGTACGTCAGAACTGTCTGTGGATGCTATGCGCTTGCGTCTTCTCCCATTCACTTTGTGCGACTTGGCAGAAAAATGGCTTTATAATACTGCCGCACACTCTATTTCCAATTGGGATGAATTCGTGATAGCATTCCTTAAGAAATTTTACCCAAATCATAAGACCGCCCATGTTAGGAACGAGATCAACCAGTTCACCCAGCTTCCCAATGAACCATTTTGGAAGTGCTTTGAACGTTTCAAGGATCTGCTTGTCCAATGTCCTCATCATGGAATACAAAGATGGGATTTGTGCCGAATTATATATGAGGGCATTAATCCAGCGACAAAGCAGATGCTTGAAACAAATTTTCAATGCAATTTCATGTCTAAAGATGATGCTGAAGCTTGGAAATATCTGGAAGACCTTGCTGAAAACACTTTGCAGTGGGAAAGCATAAGACCACCTTCATCTAGGGGAGGCATTCATCAGATCGATGTTTCCATCGTAGTAAAATCCGAAATGGCAGCGATACAAAAGAAACTTGAAGCTATGGAAAACAAATTTTCATTAGCCTCCCTAAACCAGGTTACGCTTCCCAAAACCGTGTGTGGTTGCTGTTCCAATCCATCACACTTGACGGTAGAATGTCCTATGAGTGCACCATTTCAAGGTCACGAGCAAACTAATGCTACTTTTCAGCAGCGACCTAGAAACGATCCACATTCTTCCATATACAATCAGGGGTGGAGGAATCATCCTAATTTTTCTTGGAACCAAAACCAAAATCAAAATCAAAACCAGTTCCAAAGCAATTACCAAAGACCTCCTCCACAGCAACAACAACCACCACAACAGAACCAGCAGCCCTTTCAATCACAAAATTTTCAAAATCCGGTCAACAATTTTGTACCTTCTAATAATTTGACCGGTACCAATAACTCCTCTTCGCTCGAACAAACTTTGGATTTGTTTATGAAACATTCAATCCAAATGTTGGCTGATATGAGGTCCTCTATTGATACCATAAAGAAAGAATCCGCCTCCCACGGTGAGAGTATTAAATCAATAGAAGCCTAAATTGCACGATTAAACGCCGAAATGAGTGCTAGAGAGAGGGAAACTTCCGTCTCAACCCCTACCAAATCCTGGCCACTCACAAAGTTATAATGTGAGTGCCGTTACTACGTTGAGATCGGGAAGAGTGCTGGATAACCAAGTGGGTGAACAAGTTGATGATGTTAGTGATACCAATGATACCCCAGATTCTACTTCTTCCCCTAATTCGTCTAGTCTCCTACCTAATTCCGAGCCTATTCTATGCATCCCACAATTCTCGAACCCTCAGCCCACTTCCACAAATCTATCTAAAACGATCTCCACTCCAATTCTGGGATCCACTCCATCCCCACAATCCTCTCCAATGTTGGACCAAACCCTTATTGATAAAGCACCTTATCCAAACAGGTTAAGGGGAAAAAACCAAGTCCACAAATGGGGAAAATTATGGAAATTTTTATGCAAGTTAACATAAACATTCCTCTCCTAGATGCTATTCAACAAGTTCCGTCTTATGCGAAAATCATAAAGGACTTGTGCACTAGGAAGAGAAAAGTTCAAGTACCTAAAAAAGTTTTCCTTGCGAGTAATATGAGCACTGCTTTTACACAACAACTACCCAAGAAACGAAAGGACCCTGGAAGTCCTACAATTTCTATTTCTATTGGGGGTAAAAATATCAATCGTGCTCTACTCGATTTAGGTGCTAGTATTAACTTGCTTCCATATTCTGTTTATGAGCAATTAGGGATCGGAGAGTTAAAACCGGCGTATTGCACTCTTCAGATGGCCGATCGATCTATCACCCAACCTAGGGGTGAGCTAGAGGATGTGTTAATTAAAGTCGGGGAATTTATATTTCCTGTAGACTTTATCGTTATAGATACACAACCTATAGCGAACCCACGAAACCAAATTCCGGTGATTTTAGGTCGACCTTTTCTTGCAACTTATAACGCAATAATCAATTATAGAAACGGCTCTATGAACCTATCCTTCGGGAAGATGTCAATTGAGCTTAACATTTACAAGATGGGAAGTGAACCCTCCGAACCCTATGCTCATGTGTGTTCTGTCGAAACAATAGATTCCGACAGCAGTGAACTTGAAGAGCTTCACGATACTGATCTCGACTCCGCTATTACCTTGTTGTCCGGGCCAATAGCTAACGCTAAATTTGAACCTTTTATGGAGTCAGAGTATCATCCCGTTCTTTCTAATGAGATTATTATTCGGGATATCGATAAAAGCTTCAAGGAAATCTTCGCTGATGAACTCGCATTCTTAGAAGATATGGGTGTTGTGATGAATCAACCCCAACCTAAAGAAATTAAACCGCCACATCTTCTTCTTATCAAGAATGAGAATGCGAGTAATCCATCATCATTGTTTTATCTCTACAAATTGAGACGTAAACATTTTTCCATTACACCTCTTATCTCCTCCCCACTTCTTCACGTCAATTGGCGACATGTTCTTCTACCAACATTGGTGCTTCATCGATAAAATTTTTGAATGGTTGGTTTTGACTTTTGGTCTTTGCAAGGCTTTACTTTGACCAATAACTTTTACCCTCCCCAATAATTTTAAATGCCACTATTTTACTTAAGTTTGAGGGGGGTATATTTTTAGCTCTTGAAAATAAAATTGTCCTCAAAATCGTAAGCCAATAAAAAGTTTGGGGGAGGATTTTCACTTTCAATTTTTGTGCCCCCGTTAATAACCTTTCCTCCCAAGTCTACCGGTTTTTTAGATTTATAAGAAACAACAGTGAGGACACTGCTGCAAACATGTTTGGGGGAGGTTTGTGCTTATTTACACATTACTTTGCATTACACTATATATGCACACAAAGAAAAATTTTGATAATAAAAGTTTGAAAGTGAAAATTTACATATGAAAGATAGGAATAGTTTGAGAAAAACAAGAAAGTTATAGGTTTTCTTAAACAAAACTAGTAATAAGTAGTTATGAGCTGTTGTCCCAAGGGTTAGTAAGATGAATGAAATTGCTAATCTGAGGATAAAAATAAGTCTGAAAAATAGTCCCTATTCCAGAAGCCAAACATTTGAACGTTGATACCCTACTATACGCACTTACGCACGTCCTGAAACTCGGGATGGTAGAGGATACCTTGAAATGCTCTTGTCTTAAAGCCAAAGTATGAAGGAAATAATAAATGGATAAAATAGTGAAAAAAAATGAACACTGGTTTTGTAATCACCAAGGCAGTAATAAAAAAATATAGCGAGGGTGCTTCATCACCTAGTGCCTTAGACCAACTGGTTTGGGAGTCACTGCTAAGCCTTAGGTGTTGCAAGACGAAGAAAATACTAATATGCCTAATAAGCAAGCACATGAGTAATCGGTCAGTTAATACCTCAAGAAGTATTAACGGTCGCATGAAAAATGTGTGAGCAAATTCCATCTAAATATTCATCAATTAAAAAGTACCGAAGTAGATGGACAAGAGTATGATAGCTTGAACTGAATTCTCCGAGTGTAGGGATGTCTTTTACACACACGTAGGGGTATATGATCGATGTTTGGAAGAAACATAGGAATGAAGAATAATGACGATGTTTTATTGAGGGATGATGTGATTTCTAATATTTTTTCACGACCATTAAGATAGGGCTCATAGCAACTGAAAAACTGGTGTAGTTGAAAACTCTTATTTTCAAGTTCTTTCTTTTATAGTTCTTATCTTTATATGTAACTTTCACCATCTCTCTTTTATTATAGGATTTTGTGGGTATAATCCGCTGAAAACCCTCAGGAGACAACACTCCTCCAACTAAGGACACCTAGAGGTTTAACGGGTTGTTGCACGTGCTCAATGCAATCGTGTTGCCTACGAAAGTGTGCTTACCTTTCCCCTTTCTTTTTCTCCTTCTCTTGAATAAACTAGTTTTCTCGGGAAGATCAAAGATAAGTTTGGGGGTATTTGTTCAGTTAATAAAACTGCACATTGAATATAACATTTTTCCTACTATTTCTACATAATAAAAGGTGTTTATTATAATATATGATACATAAGAGAGTTTATCTGTAAAAATACTATTTTCATATGTTTATATATTTTAATTAACATTTGGTAGGAAAAAGTACGCATATAATATCCATGTAACATTTGGCCCATTTAAATATGCTTACCTTATTAAATACCTTTGACCAATTCTTAATGGTTAAATTAATATCTCAATAAAACAAACTCTGCTAATATTATTTGTTGAGTTGTGCAGAATTTTCAGGGCTGAAATCAAGGAAATCAAAGTTGTTAGAACAAATCTGCCGAAGATATTCAAGTAAATTGAAGAAACCAATTCTGGCAGAAACATAGAGAAGATTTTCAAAGTATAGATATTCAAAAGATCACCAAGAGCTACATAGATGAAGCCCCAGAAATTTAAGGCCAAAATCCCACCATAAGACCGCATATCCGCGGTCAAACCCATCCAACGGCCGTGGTTCCGCTGCACTCTAAGGGAGTTGGGATTCTGGATTTTTTGGTTAGAATCGTAACAACTAGTTACCATATTAGGAAACTAGGGTTCTGGCTCTGGGACTATAAATAAGGACCGAGAGCCACTTAGAAAAATTATCAAGCTGAAAAGATTAAGAAGTCCACGACAGGCTCACGCATCCAGGCTGATCATCAACGGTTCATCTACCTCCTTAGAAGAGATCGAGAAGCGAACTAGCATTTGTAATCATTTTCTAAGGGAACAAAGTGTAAATGAGTTTTGTTGATTAATAAAGATAGTTGTTTTTCTTATTCTATCTCTTTGTAGTTTTAATATGATTTCTCTCTCCATCTCTTCTTCTCCCATCATGAGCGAGTAATTCTGCGCTTGTTAGGGTTCGTTGGATTAGGGTAGATTAATGGATGATGAAGATCCTTAAACTATTTTTACGTTCCATAAAGTTTACAAACTTTACCAAAAGAATCATTAACATCCTAGTCGGGCGCGCTACCAATTTATTGTTAGTCTCGACCGCGATTAGAGATTAGATTAATGATTGTGTTGGTAAAGGCTAGACATGAACGGAGTTCCATGTCGAGATAAGGGTTAAGAGTGGGAACCCTTTTTCCCTCCAGAAACCCTAATCAACAAGCATCACTGTCGTTCTAGTTTTAAATCTATTAAAGGATAAAAAGAGTAATCTTTAATTAATCATCCATAACTACTAAATCCTAATGAACCCTACAAGCCCACTTTTAATATTAAACTTATATCTGTAGTTAATCTAGATCTATATTTTGCATCCGTGTTTAACGTAGATCTAGAACCTACAACCATTCTTCATTGTTCCTCCTTTCTTTCTCAACACGCCTAAAGTAAGAATAAAATATTCAACGTTTCCCTGAGGATGACCCGTACTCACCTCGGTCTAGCTACGCGCGATACCGTTCTGATTGCGATTAATTACTACACACATAGATCATATCAATCATTCTTCAAACCGACTTCCTTCTAAGATCTGATAGATAAACTTACCCAGATGGGCCACGGGCCTTCCTTCTTAAGTAAGGATCCTCGAAATGCCAAGGATAAAGGGAAAGCGGCATTCGTCGCCAACACTCAACAACAACCGAGCGACCCAAAGCCGGCGGCTCGCCAAAACAATGCACGTCCACGCCTATCCCTGGAGGAAAGGGTAGGACGCGCTTACTCATTTCCCCATGATAAGACAAGGAGGCTATTTGAGTTGGCAATGCGTAACAAACTCATCACATTGCCAGACCCACAGTGTCCACAGCAACCCGGCGACGTCAACAATCCCAACTACTGCTCCTATCATAGAATTGTGAGCCACCCAATTGAGGATTGCTACGTCTTCAAGAACTGGGTCAAGGATCAGTAACAACAGGGGAAGTTTGCGCTTTCTGAGAACTGGACGGTAAACCCACCACAGAGGCACACTCCCAAAAAGGTGGATTCCCCGGGGAAATTATGCTCGCTCATAGAAGAAACTCCATGGGAAATCATTCTTTCAGTAAAGACCAAAAGAATGCTGAAGGATCTACAAGTTGTTGGATATATGTATGCCCTAGAGGCCATTATATGATAGTGGATGTATTTATACATGTATATATATATATATATATTTTTTCAGTGTACATTCTTGCTCGACATGATAGTATGCTATCTGGTTCTTCTTTATCTGACATGTTGATTTGATCATGCTTTTATTCATTCATACATGTTGATAAAGCCCTGAGAATATAGGCTTGACTACTGTGATTATGATGGAGATCATACTGGTGGGACATCTGTAGTTTATAAGCATATCCTGAAATGTCCCTAGTCGTAGGTCTATCGAGACGGGGCATCGATATACCAGAGTAGACTAGCGTATATGATACTAAACCCATATGATGGGCGATGGATGTTCCCACATTCATCGATGCTTGACATCGAGATTGTATACGGGTGCTCAGTGGTGACTGGGTACACTGGATGGACTCACCGAGAACTCTTATATGGAATTATATCTATCGTCGGATAGCAGTTCTCAGGTGACACTGGTGCAGGTTAGTCTGTAGACCCAAGATCGTCATAGAGTCTTGTGTGTTCTCCCACTGTACTTTGATTACCACCCTACCACAGCTCTACTGAGTCGTGCAAACAGGTGGCCATTGGGTACAGTCCTGAGACACGCGAAGGCGATGAGCGATAGGAGGGGTTTCGTCTCTCCCGGTATTGGGAGTTGATGCTGTGATGTGCTCGACTGGCTATATCAGTAAGTCCCTGGCCAGGGCTGTTGAGATTTACTGATAAGTGTTATCAGTAGTTTCTCGATCTGTTATAGACCATTCATTGGCACGACTTATTAAGTTATTGGGGTCAACATTACCATCCCTAAACTTGATATGCAGCATATCTAATGAAGAGACCGGACTGTACGGTAGTGTTGCCGGTTGGCTCGACGGGAGTTGTAACAGGTTCGCTTGTTTTCTTCTGATCGCTCAATACCCGGGTGGCTGTTACGTTTAGCTGACCACTTGCGGCTTTGGGGTGCTTGATATGATCATCACCCACTGCCGGCGTATTGACGAGTCATAGAGTCCCACAATGGAGTTGCCTAGTCCAGGCGAAACGATGTGGTGCGCATATGAGATATGCGCGTGGACCCGGTTAAAATGCGAGTATGAGATACCGTATATTAATCGGGCGGTTTGCTTTTGGTCTGGTCATATGTGATATGACCGGGTTGCTAAATCAAGTGTTAATTTATCATTGACCATTAGTTTCTCACTTGAAATCCTTTCTTGTCTTTTGTTGTATGCATGCATATATGCATTTATTCTTATTCATGCACATATGGATGTGCATGCACACATACATGCATACATCATTCTATCATGGTTATTGATATAGTGGATGGTGGCAATATAAGACTCACACCCTTTATAAAATATATGGATATTATTTTTGGAAAAGGAAAATGAAAATGGAATTTGTTTCATGGTTTAATATTTTATTCTTACACTAACCCCTTGGATTAACCATGATTCATTTTCCATGGTCATTTTTGTTCCAAACTAAAATATCTAGATATTTTATAACCATGGTTGAGAATGAGAGAGTGAAAATATATATATTTTCATTTTCTCATTTTATTCAACAAGCTTATCATTATCTTGAGTTTTAGAAAGCCATCAGCTTCTTCCTCCTTTCTCTCTTGCTCTCCAGTTTTCTCAAGTGAGCCAAAGAGTAACCAAGTTAAGATTTTGAAGTGAGAAAACCAACCACAACACCATTCTACACTAGTCTTGCCCATTAGTGTAGAGTGTTAGCTTCCATTTCTTCTCTTGATCTTGTGAAGCTTCAAGCTTGGACAAAGAGGACTCCGGGTGGATCATCGTGGACCTAGAAGATCTCAAGCGGACCTTTTTCCAATCCTCAAGTAGCCAAGGAGTCTAGCGTAGGGAGCTACAAATATTGTACTCTCAAAACCGTAGCTTTTTCTACTTATGTTTGTGTTAAAGTTATGTTTCCCTAAATTTTCTAGCATGATCCTTTAGAATGTTTCTTTAGCACCTTCCAAACTTTAAAATATGGCATGTGTGTTGCCTCCAAACCCTAGTATTGGTGCTGTAGGAAACCCTTCATGTTATCAGAGCCAAGCTAGAACCTTAGGCGGCGTTTAGGCGAAGTTAAAACTCCGATCGAACCAAAAAAATACGCATTTTAACCCTTCTCTGTACATTTTTTTAAAACTGTGTTTTTTTAGAATTAAAAATACTTAAAAAATTCAGCAGAGAATTCTAAGCAAAACTGTAAAATACGAAGCCATAATCCGTACATACCGCAGCGGAACCGCGGCCATACCTTGCATGGGCCGTGGATCCGCGGCCGTACAGGGATATTATTGCCTCGTTTTTATACAGTAATGTTCTTGTCTGCTTGTACATACTTTTGGGTATTTTTAATCTGACTCAAGTGTTGAGTGTTCTGGGGATTATTTTGGATTCGTTGAGTCGATCGGAATATTTAATTTCGTGTTGTTTTCGGGCAATTTAGAAAGTATTAAAATGTTCGAACGGATATCATTAACTCACTTTTTCCCGGCACAAAAAAAATTTCAAGTGTTGAATATTTTTTCTCGAGTTTAAATCTTTCAGAAATACGTGCAAGTAATGTGGTGGACCCTCTAGAAGAACACAAACCTTAACTCGATTATGTGACCGTCTGAACTGCCTCTGAACCTTAGGGTTTGGGGCAGTATGGCGTGTCACATGTGAGGCGTTGGCTTGACCCTTCTACGGCTGGACCGCTGCTACTGTGACATGTTCCGGGATTTTTGAACTCTGCTCAAGTGTTGAATAATTAAGGAAATCTTGGGTATTTGATTATTCAATCGGAAAGTTTAATACTGTCTATTTATCTGGAATGTGATACAATATGTGGAATTCATATAGTTAGGCATGAAATGCGAAATATGTGATATTTCGAAATTGCAATGTCTAAAGTGATTGTGGATTCCAAATGTTGTAGTTTTACACTTTCTTTTCTGTGTCCGTAAGTGTAGTATGTCGCATATCGCCGGTTTCTTGCTATACATCAACGACAATTGGGGTACGCATACTTACTTACGTTGATGATATATGATATTATGTGTTGCTGAGATATGATGTGCAGGATTGTCGCGATTGAATAGCCGGGGTTTTTTATGTGAGATGAGAGTTTTCTTTTCATTCATGTAAAATTCAAATGTAATGTAATATTCTTTTATTTGGGGCACTTCCGGTTGAGGTTGATGCCACCAGTGTTGTATATTATTTACTTTTCCGCATTAGGATAGACCCAAGGAGGGGAGCACAAGTGACCGGGTTCTGGGGTTCAGTGGGAGGCCATCTCGAGGAGTCGAGACCGGGTCTCCTAAACTCCAGAATTTGTAGGGTCGCTTGCCGCTCTCGTAGGGGTCTAGGGGTGTGGGCTTGGCTATTCATCGTGACTATGGAGTCCGTATTTTCTATTGTTGGCTAAATACTAAATACGGACGTCCTAGTATATCCCACATTATATCTGTGTTTCTGCTGCCTGTATTCTGTGATGTGATATCTGAGACGAATGATATATTATATATGAGATATATAATAGACGTTGCTTATGTTTTACACCCGCGCTAGTCCCGTCCCGGTATGCCGTTAGTTAAGTAACCTAACGGTGCATAACGGAACATTGCGGCGAATGCGGATGGTATAAGCGTACGTTGTATTTTCGCTTCTTTTCTGTGAATGGCTTAAGGACTTAAATGATGGGACTACATTAATATGATTAATGTAAAGAAAATAAACCTAAAAAGATGTTGTAGAATCGGATTTGAAAACCACTCGGCTCTTTATGAAAAAGCTACTTTTCAAAACTGCGGAGCTCAAGCCACTCCTTTTGAAAACCATTTGATTCTACGACGATATCAAGTTCAAAGCGTTAAAGATTTTCTTAAAAATCATCTGCAACCCTCCGTCATTTTAGGAAGTAGAGTACTTAGTATTCGTGCTACGTTTGTTGACTATAGTTAAGGCGTAGTGTACGGTAGCTAAGTGATGTCTTCCTACACTGCATATGATGCAGATTAATTAGGACATTCATACGACTTTGTTGACCATAGTTAAGGGTCATATGAGTGGGTCTAATTAATCAAGAAATGATGGGTAGAACTTGACTAGTACTTATGATTTGTTGACCATAGTTAAGGTCATAGGTACTAGGGGTAAAACCACATCGGGAATTTCAATAGTTGAAATTTGCAATGAGATTGCATACCTTCCATATGATGGTTGGATCCTGATCCCACTGTGGGCAATAGTTCCTCCCAGGAGAGTTTTGCAGTTTACAATTAGCTAACCCATTAGGTATCTAGAAAGGTGTTAACGGGGCTACGCCTCTGGGAAGACGAGGTTTACTTTAATTAGGTTCGTGCGAAAGCACGGGGAACCTCCCTCAAGTACCGACACTGGCCTGGCTGAACGGTTAGCGAAGTTGTAGACTGTAATTAATCCTGGCTAGTTTTCTTTTTAAGGTTTGAAAGAAAAACTTGATTAAAGCAGTGAGAGACATCGACTAGACAAGATAATAACCAATCTGATCTTTACAAGAGCTTTCGCTGAGTGTATTATTTTCTCTCTCTTAATGGCAGATACCAATGACTAGACTCAAGCTTCTACTAGATAAAAATAAACTGAATGGGACCAATTATAAAGACTGGCTGAGGAATCTGAACATTGCCTTGACTTATGATATAGTATCATATGTCCTCACGGCTTCAGCCCCACCCGTCCCAGGTCCAAAATCCTCAGTTGCGGATATTGAAGTCCGCAAGACATGGGACGCTGACTGTGCCACGGCCAAATGCCCCGCGCTTGCATCGATGGATAACACACATCAAAAGCAGCACGAGAATATGGACATTCACGCCATATTCCTCCATACAAAGGAGTTGTATGGAGAGCAATCCCGCGTATTACGATACGAAGCATCAAAGAAATTGTTTCAGATGCGAATGGCCCCTGGCACACCAGTAGGAGACCATGTTCTAAAGATGATAGCTCTCATAGAAGAGGTTGAGGACCTTGGATGGACGATGGACGATGGACAATGAACAATATACGGATATTATTCTGCAGTCCCTCCCCTCCACCTTTGCTCAATTTATAGTTAACTTCAACATGCACAACATGGAGAAGGAACTACCTGAACTCCTTAATATGTTAAGGAGTGCAGAGAGCACACTGAAATCAGTGAAAACTCCTGTTTTGAGTGTTGGGCAATCTTCCTCTTCTCGCCCAAAGGCTAAGGCCATGGGAAAGATGAAGAAGAAGCCCACCAAGCCTAGGGGTGGAGTTAAAAAGGTTAAGGGGAAGGACAAGTCCAAAGCTGGAGAATTTGGGAAAGGGGAATGTTATCACTGCCACAAAACAGGACATTGGAAGCGCAACTGCACAGAGTACTTAAATCTCAAGAAGAAGCATGGGGATGCTTCCGCTTCAGGTGTGTTTGTGACAAAAAACTGTTTTTCAATAAACTCTGCTTCCTGGGTATTAGATACCGGTCCAGGTTCTCACATTTGCAATTCTATGCAGGGGCTGAGAAATAGCAAGGTTTTGAAGACAGGTGACCATACTTTCCGCGTTGGAAATGGTTCGAATGTACATACAGTCGCAGTGGGAGAGTATCATTTGGGGTTGCCGTTTGGGTGTATATTGGGTTTGAACCCATGTTATTTTGTACCTAGTATGCTTTGTAATATAATATCCGTTTCTTTATTAAACAATGATGGATATAATTTTGTATTGCAGAACAATGTTATGAACATTCACCTGAATCAAATGTTGGTTGGGTATGGTACGCTTAATAACGGGATATACGTCCTAAATCAACATACAGTTTTCAGCATACAACACACTAATAAAAGAAAACTTTCAGAAATAAATGAAGCTTTTCTTTGGCACTGTAGACTTGGTCATATTAACGAAACAAGACTAAACAAGTTACACAAAGATGGATATTCAAACTCTTTTGAATATAAATCTTATGCGACTTGTCAGTCTTGTATCAAGGGTAAAATGGCCAAAACTCCGTTTACCGGACAAACTCGAGACACGGTCGGTCATGTGTAACTTTGTGGGATATCCAAGGAATTCTTATGGATATCGATTCTACCACAAGGAGGAACAAAAGGTGTTTGTTTCTCAGTATGCCACATTCTTGGAAAAAGAGTTTTTCACAGATAAAGATGATGGCAATGTGGTGGATCTAGAAGAGGTTCTAGAGACACAAACTACAAATGACGACTTGGTTGAACCGGATGTTGCAATAGAAACTGAGGAAGCTCGGCCACTCCGTAGGTCTGGTAGGACTTCTCGCCCATCGGAGAGGTACTACGGTTTCCTCATTGATGGTGACAGAGAAGACTGTATCATGGAGGATGATGATCCTACCAGTTTTCAGCAAGCTATCAGGAGTGGAGACTCTGTGAAGTGGCTGGATGCCATGAGATCCGAAATGGAGTCTATGTACACCAACAAAGTATGGACTTTGGACGTTGTACCCCTGGGGTAAAACCTGTGGGGTGCAAATGGATCTTTAAAAGAAAGATTGGTGTAGATGGGCAGGTAGAGACCTATAAGGCAAGACTTGTGGCGAAGGGTTTTCGTCAAAGACCAGGTTTGGACTATGACGAGACTTTTTTGCCCGTAGCCATGCTTAAATCCATTCGGATCCTACTTGCTATTGCTACTCACTACGACTATGAAATCTGGCAGATGGACGTTAAAACGGCATTTCTAAATGGGGATTTAGAAGAATGCGTTTATATGGATCAGCCGGAGAGCTTCATTGATAGTAGGAGCAGCGGGAAAGCATGTAGATTGCTTAAATCCATATATGGATTAAAGCAGGCATCACGGAGTTGGAACATCTGTTTCGATGATGTTATCAAAGAGTTTGATTTCATCAAAAAATCCAGATGAACCTTGTGTTTATAAGAAGGCTATAGGGAGAGCTGTCACATTCCTCGTATTGTACGTGGATGACATTCTTCTAATAGGAAATGATATTCCTATGGTACTGTCGGTCAAATATTTCTTATCACTAAGGTTCTCCATGAAGGACCTGGGTGATGCCACATACATTCTAGGCATTAGGATCTATAGGGATAGATCCAAGAGCTTATTGGGATTGTCCCAAACCAGGTACATCAACACCATCCTAAAAAGGTTAAGTATGGAAGACTCCAAGCGGGGTGCCTTACCCGCTTGCCATGGGGTCACTCTCTCCAAGGACTCTTGCCCAAAGACCGATGAAGAGAGAGCTCGCATGAGGATTATACCCTATGCTTCGGCAGTAGGATCTGTAATGTATGCGATGTTATGTACACGCCCAGATGTAGCTTATACACTTAGTGTTGTAAGCAGGTATCAATCCAACCCAGGGGAGAATCACTGGATAGTTGTGAAGAATATTCTTAAGTACTTGCGAAGGACTAAAGAATTGTTTTTGGTGTATGGTAATGGAGATCTCCAAATGGAGGCCTTTACCAATTCGAGCTTCCAGAGCGATAAGGACGACAGCAAATCTATCTCTGGGTTTGTATTTACCCTCAATGGAGGGGAAGTAAGTTGGAAGAGTTCCAAACAAGATACCGTTGCAGACTCTACGATGGAGGCTGAGTACATTGCTGCGAATGATGCCGCCAAGGAAGCCGTCTGGATGAGGAAGTTCGTCTCGGAGCTAGGAGTAGTTCCAACCATTATTGATCCAATACCATTGTATTGTGATAATAATGGGGCTATGGCGTTAGCCAAGGAGCCCAGGTCCCATCAGCGGTCCAGACACATCCTGAGGCATTTTTATTTGATCCGGGAGATTGTAGATCGCCGCGAGATCGAGATTAGGAGAGTAGACACAAAGAATAACACCGCGGATTCATTCACCAAGGCCCTCCCTCAGCCGCAGCATGAGCAACTTTTTGAGATGTTGGGTATGAGATACGCCAATAACTGGCCTTAGTGCAAGTGGGAGATTGTTGTATATATGTATGCCCTAGAGGACATTATAAGATAGTGGATGTATTTATACATGTATATATATATATATATATATATTCAGTGTACATTCTTGCTCGACATGATAGTATGCTATCTGGTTCTTCTTTATCTGACTTATTGATTGATCATGCTTTTATTCATTCACACATGTTGATAAAGCCCTAAGGATATAGGCTTGACTACTGTGATTATGATGGAGATCATACTAGTAGGACATCTGTAGTTTATAAGCATATCCTGAAATTTCCCTAGTCGTAGGTCTATCGAGACCGGGCATCGATATACCATAGTAGACCAGCGTATATGATACTAGACCCATATGATGGGCGATGGATGTTCCCACATTCATCGATGTTTGACATCGAGATCGTATACGGGTGCTCAGTGGTGACTGGGTACACTGGACGGACTCACCGAGAACTCCTATATGGAATTATATCTATCGTCGGATAGCAGTTCTCAGGTGACACTGGTGCAGGTTAGTCTGTAGACCCGAGATCGTCATAGAGTCTTGTGTGTTCTCCCACTATACTTTGATTACCACCCTACCACAGCTCTACTGAGTCGTGCAAACAGGTGTCCTTTCGGTACAGTCCCAAGACACGTGAAGGCGATGAGCGATAGGAAGGGTTTTGATCGCACGATTTTGACGTGTCGGATGTTCAAAGTTCTAAAGTATAACCGCGATCAGGACGGTGTCGCTATGCAGCTAGCCGGTTGAGCACGGGTCGATCCACAGGGAGATGGTTGTATGTCCGTTCTTGTTTTAGACGAGTCAATAAAGAATGAGTATATGTTTGTTCAATCTAACCTATGTGTATTATTTGCAAGTATAAAGTTGTTAAGAAAAGATACGATAATGTAAGCTAAAGAAATCCGTACTCAAAGCCTTTGAGCCGAGTCTTGACCAATTGAAGCTAGAGCAATCGGCAACAACGTGGATTAGGGGATTTAAGCACGGTATTCATGGAATCCGGCTTATTTACCCTTGTCCTTCCGTTCTTGTCTCTTGCTTTCGCCTCCGGCCAAACCGAACGCAACCGGTCGCGGTTAGGAATCACCGTTACCTTGTTAGGGTAGGGTGCCTAACGGAGCGCTTGCGTATCGTTTGGGCGGAGTTCAATGGAAAATAACGGGAAAAGGAAATGAGCAAAGAAAATCTTAATTTATAATACCGTATTTATTCTTAACAACAACAATAATTACAACCATTCACAAAGAGAACCAAGAAGAGCAAAAGAAAAGAACAAAGAAAAAGATTACAAGTAAGTAAGTGCATGAATTAAATTGCAAGTAAGTAAAGCAAGGTAATAAAAAGCAAGTAATAAAAAGTGAGAAAGAAAACTAGAAACTAGAACTCAAGACAAGCATGGGATCAATAGCCAACCCTTAAACTTGCAAGCTCAATCAAGAGGTTGCAAGATCAAGAGAAGGGTAGAGAACGCATGTGAAATGAAGCACTAATTCCATAAGAAAATACAACCCTTGAGATCAATAACTAACCCTTAAACTTTCAAGCTCAATGAAGAGGTTGAAAGATCAAGAGGAAGCACAAATCTCAAGGGGAAGCTAAACAAATAAGAATGATACAAAAACCCTCATCTTCATTCACATCCACTCAATGCACTCACTACATTTCCATGGAGGAAGAATGAAGAAGAAGAAGAAGAAGAACTAAAACTACACTAAAGAGGGCATGAGAAATTAACACTTGGTTTGTCTCAGTTCTGGGGTATTTATAGGAGGGGAACTGGAAACCTAGGGCAAGAATCTGCCCCTATAAGAAAAGACCAACATGCCCCTGAAAAACGACAACGAGAGGAGACTAAATGGCCGCGGTTCCGCGGCCTAAGCGCGCTTATGCCGCGGAACCGCAGCCGTTTAGAGGAGTTAGGCCATGAAATTTGGTGGTTTTCCCTAGTTTTTAGTACTCATCAGTGTGGTATATAACTTTTTCTCAGAAACTCTTCCCATTTCTTCCAGAATTTCAGTAGATCAAAAGGTGATGTGATGTGGATCTTTTGCCATGATTTCCTCGAGCTCCGCGTAGATTTCTTGGATCTTGTGTTGACATTGAGCTTTGTGCACGAAAATGACATCGATTTGCCATTTTGTCCCTTAAACTGGTGTGTGGCAACATACGGATAGAGAGCGGAGACCCGTGTTTTATCTGTTGTTGGCAGTAATCCGGAATTTGACGTACTTTTCCATGAATTTCACTGTTCAGAGCCGAGAACCTGTATTCTACAAATATGTAGCAAACACTAATCAAAAGAACCTGCCTATAAACAAACGAGCGTAAGAATGGGCGGTATAAAATGCAATATTCTGGTATAAACAAATACCCCCAAACTTAACTTTTGCTCGTCCCGAGCAAAACCAATTATTCACAAAAATAAAATCCTAACCGCACTTTCGCAGGGAACGCGATTGCACTGAGCGCGTGCAACAAGCCGTTAAACCTCTAGGTGTCCCTAGTAGGAGGAGTGTTGTCTCCTGAGGGTTTTCAGCGGATTACACCCACAAAATCCCGTCAAACTAGTGTCATAAGTTAACATCGATTATACTCCTACAGTTTAGTATTTACGTTAGAAACTCTATCATCCTAAGTTAGAAATATCTAACCCTTATGTTTCACACCTCCTATCTATTTAACCTTAGATCATATACATTCCAAAAAAGTTTAAAAAGATATTGGTTCTCCTGAGTTTTCCTTCTAAAGTGTGGCCTTAAATCAGGGATTTTTATCAACTTTACAAAAAACACAAGTCTTATTCTTTATTTCTATCTTTTATCCAAACATCGATTGTATACCCCTACGTGTGTGTATCTTTGCACCCCTACACTTGAGAATTCAATTCAAGCTATAATACCCTTGCCCTAATACCTAATACTACTTCTTTTCATTAAGGATGGATGGATTTGCTCACATACCTTTCATGCGACTATTAATGCTTCTTGAGGCACTAACGGCCGATTACTGAATGTGTGAGCTTAAAGCGTAAATAGCAGTTTCCAGGTCTTGACTTTATTCTATTTTTCTTTTTCTTTTTTTCTTTTTCAAGACCGGATATGTTTTTCAATAAGCACTTTTGGTGTTTAGCTTTAAATACCGTTTTTTCTTTCATACTAGGCTTTCAGGCAAGAGTATTTCTAGGTATCCTCTACTATCCCAAGTTTCAAGGTGCGTGTAAGTGCAGTTTGTAGGGTGTATACTTTCTAAATTTGAACTCAAGAAAAGAAACTATTTTTCAGACTTATCCTCCAGTAAAGCTTCAATATTTTCCCTTCATCTTGACTTGACTCAAGAACTGAACTCAAGATTACCTATTTCTCAAAAAAAACTGTAAGGACGTATACTTACCAAAGTTAGACCGAATGAGGGTTATTTTTAGGGTTTTCAATTCCTAAGCCTAGAATTTAGTTATATCTATCATATCAACTAAACTTTCGGAATAAATATCTAAGTTACCCTATTAGCTAACTTGACGACAAAGTTTTTATATTTTTTTGGAAAATTTTCAATTTTTGTGGGTTTTTAATGAAGGTATGCAAAATATACAAATGAATGTGAAGGAAGAAAGCTTACCGAGCACACCCCCAAACTTAAACTTGACAGTGCCCTCACTGTCAGGCTACACCAAGAGGGTGAAAATTGTCGGCGCTCCCTAGAAACAAATTATATACAAAACAAAAAGGAAAACAAAAAATATATACAAAAAAGGAGTCCCCCCCAAACTTAAGTAAAACAGTGTTTCCACTGTTAAGCGTTGAAGTTCAGGATTAGGGGGGAAAGAGAACAGTTTCAAACTATACAAGGCCTTACTAAGGCCAAAAGTTAACACCAACCATTCAAAAATTTTATCGTGATAAAGCAGTGGTTGGTCAAAGAAGGCGTAGAGAAAAGAAATGGAGAATACGTGAGACCGTATGGAGATAGAAGCGGGATACGGTCTCGGTATATCAGAAGAAGAAGAATGGCGGAAGGGAAAAAGAAGTGGAGTACGAACTTGAGGGTGCAAATGGAGTGAATAGATTAGCACAATTTGTGATGAGCGATGTGTAAAAAGCGATTGTGCTAATCTATTAACCCGTCGAGAAATGGGGTCAAATCCCTCAAGATTCGTGAGAAACCATGGGTACGCCGAACTTGGTAAACCGGACATATGAAATGAAAGTGAGACGGGTTCTTGCAAGGTCGGAACGATGGAAAGGATGGAGGTAGGTGATTGAGGAAGGTTATCGGTTAAAGGTTCAGGAGGGTGTACACAGTCAATGAAAGGAACAGGATGAATTGGAAAATCCGACTCATCAATTAAAACTGGTTCATCCTCAAAGCTATCCTTAAAATTCTCCTCAAAATTTAGCACATCCATGCATTTCTCTTCAAAATCCAGACGCATATGGGGTTCGGGAAAAATATTTAATGACTCGGGATGATGAATTGGAGAGAAAAACTCAGCCAAATCTATGGGTTCATCGTCCAAAATATTCCCAGCGTCAATATCCTCAATCAAGTGAAAATTAGAATTCTCAGACACCTCATCAAAAGCATGGATTTCAATCAATTCAGGTTCTAAGATGGAGGTGTAAAGGTCAAAAGGATTGTGTGTGGTTTCACTTGGTAAGGTCCCTTCACAATCTGGCAAATCAAATACTACAAAGTCGCACAACTCATTAAACATTCTATCTTCAACTGATAATTCATTTGGAACACTTGATAGACTTTCAACACAGGAGTTGTGGGATTCAATTTGAAACGGGTAGGTTTGATTCGGAAAGGGGTACATCTCACTCTCTCCACTCAAGTTCTCAACTTGTCCTTCCGCCTCTTCATACATTGGAAAATTAGGAGCTAGTTGAAAACTAGCTACCGGGTCAGTATGTTGTACGAGAGCGGCCATGGACGCATTCAAATCCATCATCTGTTGGCTTGACGCTACCCTAAAGTCTTCCAACGACTGTTCTAGACTAGACATTGGTTGTGAAGGGGTTTCAGTAAAAGATTCAAAGTTGTTTGGATACTGAAAACTCCCAAATGGCGGTTCTGATGCAATGTCTAGGGAAGGTGCAAAAATAGGGTAGGATTGGTAGGAATTGAATGGCTGGACAGGAGCAGGATCAACATTTGGATAGGAAAGTGAATGGAATTGTTGATCCCAAGAATTTGAAGCGGTGAAAGGAGTGAAAGATCGGCTACGGGATAGTTCAATTCGTTCAGCAAGAGACATTGGTCTCGGGGCTACAACTGGATTTTCAAAAGGTGTATCAACTTAAGAAGGGGTGAATGTTTGAAATGGTTGATACGAAGTGGATTGCGGGGTCCAGTTGTTCGTCCTAGACGCGTCTATCCGATCTTTCAAAGAAATTTTTGGCATGGATGGATCGTTCGAAGTTCGGCCAAAGCAAGAACCGTAAGAAGTAATGTCTGGTTGTGGGTACCAAAGTTCGGCAAGAGTTTTGCGAGGTGGGGTACCCATGATATGATGAGAAAAGGAAAGAAAGGAAGAGAAAAGGAGGGAAATAGAATGTTGAATTTATTTTTTTTAAATTTTTTTTTATTTATAAATATATACAAAAAGAATATTAACCTGAATAACAAGAAAGAAAATACGCTACCGTCTCCCCGGCAACGGCGCCATTTGATCGCACGCTTTTGGCGTGTCGGATGTTCAAAGTTCTAAAGTATAACCGCGATCAGGACGGTGTCGCTATGCAGCTAGCCGGTTGAGCACGGGTCGATCCACAGGGAGATGGTTGTATGTCCGTTCTTGTTTTAGACGAGTCAATAAAGAATGAGTATATGTTTGTTCAATCTAACCTATGTGTATTATTTGCAAGTATAAAGTTGTTAAGAAAAGATACGATAATGTAAGCTAAAGAAATCCGTACTCAAAGCCTTTGAGCCGAGTCTTGACCAATTGAAGCTAGAGCAATCGGCAACAACGTGGATTAGGGGATTTAAGCACGGTATTCGTGGAATCCAGCTTATTTACCCTTGTCCTTCCGTTCTTGTCTCTTGCTTTCGCCTCCGGCCAAACCGAACGCAACCGGTCACGGTTAGGAATCACCGTTACCTTGTTAGGGTAGGGTGCCTAACGGAGCGCTTGTGTATCGTTTGGACGGAGTTCAATGGAAAATAACGGGAAAAGGAAATGAGCAAAGAAAATCTTAACTTACAATACCGTATTTATTCTTAACAACAACAATAATTACAACCATTCACAAAGAGAACCAAGAAGAGCAAAAGAAAAGAACAAAGAAAAAGATTACAAGTAAGTAAGTGCATGAATTAAATTGCAAGTAAGTAAAGCAAGATAATAAAAAGCAAGTAATAAAAAGTGAGAAAGAAAACTAGAAACTAGAACTCAAGACAAGCATGGGATCAATAGCCAACCCTTAAACTTGCAAGCTCAATCAAGAGGTTGCAAGATCCAGAGAAGGGTAGAGAACGCATGTGAAATGAAGCACTAATTCCATAAGAAAATACAACCCTTGAGATCAATAACTAACCCTTAACCTTTCAAGCTCAATGAAGAGGTTGAAAGATCAAGAGGAAGCAAAAATCTCAAGAGGAAGCTAAACAAATAAGAATGATACAAAAACCCTCATCTTCATTCACATCCACTCAATACTCTCACTACATTTCCATGGAGGAAGAATGAAGAAGAAGAAGAAGAAGAACTAAAACTACACTAAAGAGGGCATGAGAAATTAACACTTGGTTTGGCTCAGTTCTGGGGTATTTATAGGAGGGGAACTGGAAACCTAGGGTAAGAATCTGCCCCTATAAGAAAAGACCAACATGCCCCTGAAAAACGACAACGAGAGGAGACTAAATGGCCGCGGTTCCGCGGCCTAAGCGCGCTTATGCCACGGAACCGCGGCCGTTTAGAGGAGTTAGGCCATGAAATTTGGTGGTTTTCCCTAGTTTTTAGTACTCATCAGTGTGGTATATGACTTTTTCTCAGAAACTCTTCCCATTTCTTCCAGAATTTCAGTAGATCAAAAGGTGATGTGATGTGGATCTTTTGCCATGATTTCCTCGAGCTCCGCGTAGATTTCTTGGATCTTGTGTTGACATTGAGCTTTGTGCACGAAAATGACATCGATTTGCCATTTTGTCCCTTAAACTGGTGTGTGGCAACATACGGATAGAGAGCGGAGACCCGTGTTTTATCTGTTGTTGGCAGTAATCCGGAATTTGACGTACTTTTCCATGAATTTCACTGTTCAGAGCCGAGAACCTGTATTCTACAAATATGTAGCAAACACTGATCAAAAGAACCTGCCTATAAACAAACGAGCGTAAGAATGGGCGGTATAAAATGCAATATTCTGGTATGAACAGGTTTCGTCTCTCCCAGTATTAGGAGTTGATGCTGTGCTGTGCTCGACTGGCTATATCAGTAAGTCCCTGGCCAGGACTGTTGAGATTTACTGATAAGTGTTATCAGTAGTTTCTCGATCTGTTATAGACCATTCATCGGCACGACTTATTGAGTTATTGGGATCGAAGTTACCATCCCTAGACTTGATATGCAGCATATCTGATGAAGAGACCGGACTGTACGGTAGTGTTGCCGGTTGGCACGACGGGAGTTGTAACAGGTTCGCTTGTTTTCTTCTGATCGCTCAATACCCGGATGGCCGTTACGTTTAGCTGACCGTTTGCGGCTTGGGGGTGCTTGATATGATCATCACCCACTGCCGACATATTGACGAGTCTTAGAGTCCCACAATAGAGTTGCCTAGTCCAGGCGAAACGATGTGGTGCGCATATGAGATATGCGCGTGGACCCGGTTAAAATACGTGTATGAGATACCGTATATTAATCGGGCGGTTTGCTTTTGGTCGAGTCGTATATGATATGACCGAGTTGTTAAATCAAGTGTTGATTTATCATTGACTATTAGTTTCTCACTTGAAATCCTTTCTTGTCTTTTGTCGTATGCATGCATGTATGTATTTATTCTTATTCATGCACATATAGATGTGCATGCACACATACATGCATACATCATTCTATCATGGTTGTTGATATAGTGGATGGTGGCAATATAAGACTCACACCCTTTATAAAATATATGGATATTATTTTTGGAAAAGGAAAATGAAAATGGAATTTGTTTCATGGTTTAATATTTTATTCTTACACTAACCCCTTGGATTAACCATGATTCATTTTCCATGGTCATTTTTGTTCCAAACTAAAATACCTAGATATTTTATAACCATGGTTGAGAATGAGAGAGTGAAAATATATATATATATTCATTTTCTCATTTTATTCAACAAGCTTATCATTATCTTGAGTTTTAGAAAGCCATCATCTTCTTCCTCCTTTCTCTCTTGCTCTCTAGTTTTCTCAAGTGAGCCAAAGAGTGACCAAGTTAAGATTTTGAAGTGAGAAAACCAACCACAACACCATTCTACACTAGTCTTGCCCATTAGTGTAGAGTGTTAGCCTCCATTTCTTCTCTTGATCTTGTGAAGCTTCAAGCTTGGACAAAGAGGACTCCGGGTGGATCATCGTGGACCTAGAGGATCTCAAGCGGACATTTTTCCAACCCTCAAGTAGCCAAGGAGTCTAGCGTAGGGAGCTACAAAGGTTGTACTCTTAAAACCGTAGCTTTTTCTACTTATGTTTGTGTTAAAGTTATGTTGCCCTAAATTTTCTAGCATGATCCTTTAGAATCTTTCTTTAGCACCTTCCAAATTTTAAAATATGGCATGTGTGTTGCCTCCAAACCCTAGTATTGGTGCTGTAGGAAACCCTTCACAAGCATGTCCGACAGTCAGGTGGAAAATCCCACTTGAACCTGAAATCATCAAAGGGATGCTGAAACCGCGTCCCGTACCGAAGATTGTTGACAAAGGGTAAAATCCCACAAGTCAAGCCTTCAAAGTCTTCGAAGAAAAAGAAGAAGACCAAGAAGCCTGTGCAGCCTGCCGAGTCTGACGACAAGTGCACAAACATACAAAATTACATTGACGCGCTGGAGGAGTACAACCAGAAGGCGCGGAAACCGGTCACGCTCGAAGAGTTCCTCAAGTATATTCTTGAGAACAAAGATAGTGACAACGATGAGGAAAATGACTCAACAAAAGAAACCGAAGACCATATAGCAAGTTGCCACATGGTCTCCCATTCGTTGTTAAATGACGAGAAAACTCTCTCAGCGTCAGAAAACAACGCAGAAGAACTGGGGGAAGAATCGGCTCTAAAATCCCCGTAACTGCCAGAAGACCCGATGGATAGGCTGTTAAACGAAACCTTTCGTAAAAGCAAAACTGACCGAGAACGCGAAACAGCCATATACGAAAAGGCTAAGCGTCAGCATCAGGATGAAGAAGCTGCGGCAAAGTGGAGTCGTAAAGTACTCAAACCAAACCAAGGCATACCTATGACAAATAAGGGCAGGATCGAGGCAGAGAAGCAGTATGCCAAAGCTCTGTCAATGGCAATGAAGCTGCCACCTCTAGTAAGAAATGCTCCCGAGGTCATATGCCTCGACGGAGAGGATTCACATCCAAACTACTGTCTATATCATCGGAGGGTTACTCACCCCACTGAGGAATGCAGTGCCTTCAAGAAGTGGTGGCAAGGATACGTTGCCCATCAAAAACACTTCAAGAGTATGAAGCGCGAAGCTCATCGACAGCAAAGGAGAGAGACATATGCGCGAGAAAAAACGACTAGCAACTGTCATATGGTTGATACCAGTCCGGAAGGAGAAAAGCCCCAAGTTCTTACTTTCGGGAGCGATTCTGAGGATGAAATAACCCTCAGCCCTCTCTTCAGGACTCCACCTCCGAAAAAGAAGAGGGGGAGAAGAACTGCAAGAATATTCAGCTGCGGACCCGCACACTACCTGAAAAGAACCTCGGACCTACAAATAAGGGTTCGAGCAAAAAAGACAAAGGGAAAGAAAAAATCCCTGAGAAGATTGCCCTCGACGGTGGAGTTGTCAAAGAACTCGCAGCAAGGGACCCACCTAAGAAAAATAAGGTGGATTACAATGTCCTGGAACATCTAAGGAAAATACTCTCACAGCTGAGCATATTGGATGCTCTCCTCCTGTCCAAAGAGGCACAAGATTCTCTGATCCGGGCATTACAAGAGCCCGATCAATTCCAAGCTTTTCTCGTAGAAGAGAAGATGAAGGATGAGCTAGCAGAGGTTCACACAGCTGATATTACATTCAGCGATGAAGATCTTCTCCTCGGTACATGCGAGCATAACCGCCCGTTATACGTTACCGGGTACTGCCACGACATCAAAATAAGGAAAATCCTTGTGGACAACGAATCCTCCGTTAACCATCTCAACATGAAAGTGCTGAAGGAGATCTGCATGAACGTTCAACACTTAGCCCGAGACAAAATTACCATCTCTGAGTGCGACTCATAGTCATCATGGACACTAAGGTCCGTAATTCTAACGTTACGCTTCGGCCTGCTCGTCACTGATATCAAATTTCACATCGTTGACGCCAGGACTTGCTATAACGCTTTGCTCGGCAGGCCCTGGCTGCATGAGCACAACGTCATCCCTTCTACAAAATATCAGTGTATGAAGTATTTCAAGGATGGTTTGGAATGCATCGTCACAGGGGAGCTGAATCCGTTCTCCATAAACGAGGTCCAGAAATATGAAGACACAAAGTACTTCCAACCAGACTTCAAAGATACAGAAAGGTGTCATAAGCCGAAAGATAAATAGAAGTCTGTCGCCACCATCCCGATCTTTGGAAGCGATACCGAGGAAGATGAGGAAATAGTATACTTGGAGCAACACAAAGACAACAAGCCCGGACCATCTACTCCCATCTTAGTATTTGGCAGCGACTCTGAGGATGAGACAAATGCAGTGTTCTCCATCCGCCCGCCAATGCAAACTCTTGACGAAGAAGATCGGAGCCTGCAAATCACAATGGCTCTGCCTCGGCATTATAAGGAACTTGACGCACTCTGTACATACATCATACAAGAAATGCAGACTTTCTACATCCCTCCTAGGCGAAGAGGTGAAAAAGCGATCCTCTTCTACCAATCTACGGAGACCAGAGTAGAGAAAGAAGTATGGCACGGTGCCGATTTCACACTCGACAAGCTTTGACCGATCTGTATGCCAAGATACTATGCGGAGGGAGTGAAAAGGTTGTTAAGATGCCAAGGTGTACCACTCGAACAAACTGTTCGACAAGCCCAATTTTACAAAAAGATTTGGGATATTCCCGGGACTCAGCGAATGATGCCCAACGGAAAGATGGAGACAACCGGTCTCGGATACGTTCGGTCCAAGAAACAGGAGCAGTTCCACAGCTTCCGCGTCATAGATAGCTCTAAGGAAGAGGAAAATTCTCTTCCAAATGGCCATGACGTTGAAATAGAGAGAAACCCCGCTCTAAGAACGTTAAGTTCGTTACTCAAAGAACAAATAGACAAGCTAATAGAGGAGGCTTGTCAAAAGAGTCGAGACAACCACAGCCGCGAAATGGCTATCTATGAAAAAGACAGGATGCAGCACCTCAATCAGCAACCTGCGGAGAAAGAAGACTACAATGCCCTTTATCCCCAGCTCGCTGTGTGTCCACGCAAAAAGGAAAAATCCCGAAATAGAGGCAAAAATAGGACAAAGAGCGCAAACAACGTTCGCAAACAATAAGGCAGATCTAAGAAGCCGCTCTATCAATATAAACGTGGTTGGAACCCATCCTTTATCAAGAAGATGTGTCAGGAATACTCTTTCTCCCAAGAAAAGACGAGGAAAATATGCAAGCTTGTCATGAAGTACCAAATGATGACACTTCCGGAGTCTTGTCATCCTGAACAAATAAACGAGGTCCATCACCCAGATTATTGCTCCTATCATCGAGCCATAGGTCATCCCCTTGAAGACTGCTTCACTTTCAAAGATTGGGTAGAAGACTAGTATCAGCAAGGCAGGTTCTCTTTATTCAATAGCTGGAGGGTAACCCCACCGCAAAAGCATGAGCCAAAGAGAACCTATACCGAGAGGATAAGACCAGCTCAACAGCAAGGATGGAAGCAAACCCGTACCTGCCATATGATAACACTTTCAACAGAGGGAGGGCACGAGACTATAGATGACCCCTCCAAGTGCTTCGCAAATGAAGACGAAGACGAGGTGATCACAGAGTTTCCACCAGCACCAAAAGAGCTAGAAGACGGGATACACACTATGGTGGACAACCTAAGAAAATTTGACTTAGGGACGGAAAACGATCTGAGGCCAACATTCGTCAGTGAACTGCTATCTAAAAAATAGGTAGCCACGCTAAAAGACGTGCTCATGCAGTATAAAGACTGCTTCGGATGGAACTATTCCAAAATGCCGGGTCTGGATCCAAAGGTAGCAGTACATAAACTGGCTATATCGCCGGACATAAAGCCAGTCAAACAGGCGCCAAGAAGAATGCAGCTCGAACTTGAGATGAGTATAAATGCTGAGGTCAAGAAACTAATCGACTCCGTCTTCATCCAAGAAGTTCAATATCCCGACTGAATCGCTAACATCGTTCCGGTGATGAAGAAAAATGGGACGGTGTGCATCTGCGTGGACTTTCGGGACATCAACAAAGCTTGCCCGAACGATGACTTCCCAGTATCTATTACCAAGCTGATGATCGATAACACGTATATACATGAGGTCTTCTCCTTCATGGATGGATATTCAAGATACAACCAAATAAAAATGCATCCTGAAGACCAAAAACATACCGCCTTCCGGACTCCGCTGGGCATATTCTGCTATAAGGTGATGCCTTTCGGTTTAAAGAATACTGGCGCTACCTACCAGAGGGCCATGACGAAGATCTTTGATGAACTCATCTATGAGATTGTCAAATGCTACATCGACAACCTGGTGGTGAAAAGAAAGTCTTACAAGGAACATTGGGAACATCTAAACATAGTGTTCCAACGTCTTCAGAAGTATAATCTGAAAATGAATCCTCTAAAATGCGCGTTTGGAGTCTCTTTAGGCAAATTCTTAGGATTCATCATACGGCACCAGGGTATCGAAATCGATCCCTCAAAGATCAAAGCGATCACGGAAATGCCCACGCCAAGGACCCTAAATCAGTTGCGATCTCTTCAAGGAAAACTTGCATATATCCGGCGGTTCATAGCCAACCTCTCCGGAAAATGCCGTCCCTACAGCTATTTGATGAAGAAGGGGACCCCGTTAGTCTGGGATCAAAAGTGCCAAAATGCATTAGACAAAATCAAACAATACCTGCAAAATCCGCCGGTATTGACCGCTCCGGTTAAGGGAAAACCCCCTATCCTATATACAACGGCCCTTGAGGGTCCACTAGGCGCGCTATGGGCGCAAGAGAACGATCAGGGAAAGGAGGGAGTTTTGTACTATTTGAGTCGAGTTCTCCTGGGAGCAGAAAATAATTACTACCCTATCGAAAAGCATTGCCTGGCACTGATCTTCGCGATAACGAAGCTCAGACATTATGCCTTAGTACATGAGGTCCATCTCATATCAAAGGTGGATGCTCTCAAATATCTGATGTCAACGGCCATACTAACAGGAAGGCTTGCCAAATAGGCCCTCCTCCTGATAGAGATCTCGATAACTTATCGACCCCTTAAAGCTGTAAAAGGCCAGGCCATTGCCGATTTTCTCGCCGAGCATCTGATACCAGCTGACTCACCCTTTAAATTGTGAGTTGCCGGATGAACATGTGTTCGACACAATCGAATGAGAGAAGGAAGAAAACGATTCCCGATGGGAGCTCTACTTCGATGGAGTATCTTCCATGAAGAGGCGAAAGCAAAACAACCCCATAATCAAAGCCGGGGTGGGCCTTATCTTCGGGACTCTACAAGGAGGAATATTGCGTTATGCCCTCTCCTTAACAGCACCGAGGACTAATAATGACGTTGAATATGAAGCATTGATAGAAGGACTCGAGATCGTTGTCGACATAGGAATCAAAGTCCTCCTCATATATGGAGACTCCCAGCTGATCGTTAGCTAAGTAAATGGCGACTATCAGATGTGCAAGCCAGAGTTGATAAAGTATGGCAAAAAAGTGCAAAAACTGTTGACACAAATCCCCTCTTACATCCTAAAGGGTATACCGCGTGCAGAAAATAGCAAGGCGGATGCGTTGGCCAAATTGGCTAAGGAACTGGCCGACAAAGAGCTCGATGATGTAAAGATCATCGTGCAAAGCCGCAAGATCCTCGCGCCGACAGAAATATCTTCGGGGGACTTAACAGAGCCATCCGATGGAAAAGAAACGACCGAACAAGTAGCCCTCCAAATAGAGGATGAAAGAAAGGTCAAGGATTGGAAGAAAGTCTTCATTGACTACTTCAAATCTCGACGAACGCCCGAAAATGCGTCGTCTCGACATCAGCTCATGAAACGAGCTATGTCCTTTGCCTTTGTCAATGATACTCTATATAAGTGATCATTCGACTGTTTGTGGCTAAGATGCCTGGGACTAGAAGAAGCGAAGAGAGTCGTCCAAGAAACTCACGACAGACTCTGCGATTCTTACCAAGCTGGGCCAAAAATGAAGCTGAAGATCAAATGAATGGGTTATTATTCGCCCATAATGATTCAGGACTGTCTCGAATATGCGAAGCAGTATCACATGTGCCAAATTCACAGGGACTTCATCCACCAGCATCCAAACCGACTACACCCAACAGTAGCTAGCTGGCCATTCAAAATGTGGGGAACCGATATAATCGGCCCCATTGAACTAGTATCATCCAAAGGACATCGGTTCATACTGGCAACGACCAACTACTTCTCCTCCAAATGGATAGAAGCAGCACCACTAAAGGAAGTGAAGACGGAGAATATCCTCCATTTCTTTAGCACACATGTCATCTATCGGTTCGGCACTTTGTGACGAATTATCTCGGATATTGGGCCAGCTTATAGAAGTCATAAAATCAGTCGCTTCGTACAGCAGCATAAAATAGATTGGAGATACTCTTCGGTCTATAATTCTCAGGCCAACGGTCTAGCTGAAGCCATCAACAAGACCTTGACAAAGATTATAAAGAAAACAAGGTCCAGAAGCAAAAAAGACTGGCACGAAAGGTTGTACGAAGCTCTTTGGGCATACCGAACAACGTTCAAGACAGCTACGAATACAACACCGTACGCGTTGGTGTCCGGCATGGAAGCAGTGCTCCACTGGAAATAGAGCTCCCCTCTCTACAACTAGCAGTTCGATACGAGCTGACAGATGAAGAAAATGCTCATCTTAGGCTCGAGGATCTTGATGCCCTCGACGAAACCCGCCTTATAACACAGCAAAACCTGGAGGCTTATAAGGAAAGGATGACACGGTCATACGAAAAACTGGCTAAGCCGAGAACATTCCGCCAAGGAAAGCTCGTACTAGTCGTCAAAAGACCAATGATCCCCAATCGTGCAAAACGGAGGAAATTCGAGCCGAACTATGAAGGCCCATACATCATAGACAGTCTACCAAGGCGGAGCCTTCCTGCTCATGGATATGTATTGCCAAAGACCCTTCCGACCAATAAACGGCCGGTTCCTCAAAAATACTACGCTTGATGAGTCATGACCAAGATCAATGATTGATGACGATGCTCATGTCCGCTCTCTATCTTCCTGAGTCAAAAAATCTGAAAGAAGTATGCAAAGAAGCGCGTCGCCTCAAAAATGGCTATAGCGGGCCGAGATGTCCTTAAACTAAAAATTCGCCTAAAAATGCCAACAGTGGACCGAGAAGTTTTTAAAACTAAAAATTTGCCTCAAACATATAGATAACGGACCAAGATGTCCCTAAACTAGCACATCTCCTCCAAAACGGCGATATACTCCCTTGAGGTCTATGTTGCAATCGAAGCCCCAACGACAAAGACTGCAACTCAAATACTACTGGCTACACAGCTACTCCAGCAGTGAAGTCACCCCCAAGTCCCACTGGCAAACAGATGGGTCATTAGAAAAAAAACGGTATGTCCATAAGAAAAATGGGCACGGATGAAAACCCAAAAGTGTGCCGTGAGTAAAAACAGTAAGATTACCGGCGAACTTGTGAAAACCCGGAAGGGCGCAATCTCATAAAAAATGGTATGTCCACAAGCAAAATGGGTACGGATGAAAACCCGAAATGGCGCCATGAGTATAAATAGCAAGATTACCGGCGAGCTTGTGAAAACCAGGAAGGGCGCAATCTCGTAAATTTTTTTACACTTACGAGATCCTCTAGACTCGTGAGGAGAACTTCCCCTATAAGACCCTCACGGCTCATAGGATTCAAAAGCCTTAAGCTACAGGGATCCAAACCTGTTCTTAAGCCATCGTATCTCCCTAGTTGCCCTACAGGCGGTCCAATATTAGCCCTTGTATACAATCCACGGGAATAGAAAACGATTTCCCCGACAAGTTCCACCAATCACGAGAAATGTTCTCATATGGTGAACGACACTTGTAAGTCCTCTCGACTTATAAGGAGAAAATATTCTTATAAAATCCTTACGACTTATAATAGAATACACACTTAGGAATCCCTATGATTCCTAAGGAGAAAATATACCTACGATATCCTCACGGCTCATAGGGAGAAATACCTTTATAAGACCCTTACGGCTCATAAAGTCAAAAAGCCTTAGTCGACAGGATCCTAACCTTGTTTCCTAAGACACCTTTGTTCAAATAAATAAAGGCAAATGATGAGTCGCTTCTGACAATATTCCAGTCGCAGTGATGCTAATACCTAAGAAGATATCAAACTTCAAGTCCTCTCAAGGCAAATGATGATTCGCTCCTGGCAATATCCCAGTTGTAGCAATGTTGATTCCTAAAAAGGTATCAAACTCCAAGCCCCCTCAAGGCAAATGATGATTCGCTCCTGGCAATATCCCAGTTGCAGCGATGCTGATGCCTAAACAGGTGTCAAATTCCAAGTCCTTTCACGGCAAATGATGATTCACTCCTGATAATATTCTAGTCGTAGCGATGCTGATGCCAAGGTTGGTATCAGATTCCAAACTCGCAATAAAAACAACAGCGAGTAAAAAAATGCATATGAAATAGCCGAAATGATGGGGCAACTCACAATAAAAATCAGCGAGCAAAAAATAAGCATATAAAAACAACCGAAATGTTTGGGCAGCTCGCAATAAAAAGCAGTGAGTAAAAATATAAAAATAGCCGAAATGATTGGGCACCGCGCATAAAAAAGCTGAAATGATTGGGCAATCGTGACTTTCACGATAAGAAAAGCTGAAAAGATAGAGCATCGCGGAAATCAAAAATAAAATGAAATGAAATGAAAATTTCTTTGCCCTACAGGTGAGTTTACACTTACCCCTGTATACAATCCATGGGAACAAATGAAAAAGGGAACCGTATTTTCCCACCAGGCTCCGTCAAAGGGAGAGCCAGACCTCGATGGCAACATTTACAGCCTAGAGATTGTTAGTTGTATGTATGCCCTAGAGGCCATTATTGTACATATGATGTATATTATAGTGGATGCTTGGACATATATAGAGAGGACTTTCTTGCTCGACATGTCTGGTTGCTCCTTATCTTAACATACTTATCTCTTGATACTGTCTTATGGTTACATATTGGTAAATCTTATAGGATATGTACTTGACTACCAGAATTATGATGCAGATCATACTAGTGGGGCCATGGTAGTCCATAAGTTCATCCTTTAATATTCTTAGTCGTGGGTGTATCGAGACAGGGCATAGATATACCAGAGTAGACTAGCGTATACGCTTCTCGACCCATGATGATGGGCGATGGATGATCCCATATCCATTGGTATTTGACATCAGAGATGGTATACGGGTGCTCAGTGGAGACTAGGTAAACTGGACGGACTCGCCGAGAACTCCTAGATGGTATTATACCTGACGTCAGATAACAGTTCTCTGGTGACACTGCTACAGGTTAGTCTGTAGACCCGAGATCGTCATAGAGTCTTGTGTGATTCCCACTGTGCTTTGATTTCCACCTTACTACGTTCAAGAGGACGTGCAAAATGGTGGTTTTTGGGTACAGTCCCGAGTCACATGGAGGCAATGAGCGATAGGAGGGGTTTCATCTCTCCTGGTATTGGGGGGTTGATGTTGCGCTGTGCTCGATTTGCAATAACAGGGAAGTCCCTGGCCAGAGATGATTTAGAGATTTACTGGTAGGTGTTATCAGTAGTTTCTCGACCCGTTATTAGCCTCATATCGGCATGACTTATCGGTTATTGGGGTCTGACGTTTACCACCACTAGACTGGATATGTGACATATCAGACGAGGAAACCGGACTGTACGGTAGTGTTACTGACAGGATTTACAGGAGCTAGAGCGGGTTTGCTTGCTGATCTTTTGATCGTTCAATACCCAGGTAGCCGTTACGTTCATTTTGTACCGCTGACGGCTTGTGGGTGCTTGATATGATCATCACCTACTGCCGGCGTATTGACGGGTCTTTAGAATCCTACATAGAGGTTTTACTGGCTCAGGCAAAACGATGTAGGAGCACATATGTTATATGCGCGGGACCGAGAATAATACGAGTATGCGATACCGTATTCTATTCTCGCGATATTTGTATCGGTCGGTTATATATGATATAGCCGGGTTATCGAATCAAGTGTTGATTCGATAAGTTGGTACATATAATATTAGTCGGTTATATGTGATATAGCCGGATTATTAAATCAAGTGTTGATTTGATAACATGGTGTATAATTGTATACTTGATATACTAGTTTACATTAACTAATATTAGCTTGCTTAAGTATTTAGTTTTCTCACATGTGCACACTTAATATATATGTGATACATATTAATTGTGTTATATTTTATGTCATGGTTGATGACACACACTACATGGGTGTATGAGATTTACACCATACTAATTATAATGTAGGGTTTAAATATTTAAAGTAAATCCAAATTAGTGGATAATTGTTCACATGCATGAAGCTTATAGAAGCTTGTGGATGCATTGACTTGGTCCATTCATTTTATTTTACTTAAGATATTTATTAACCTAACCATTATAATTTAGCTATAGATATCTCTCTACATGAGTTAGTATATGATACAAACTTACCCATGGTTGATTCTCTCACCTCATTAGTTCATTCTCATCTCTTGACTTCATCTTCTTCATCCTTGAGAAAAAGCTTGCTAGCTTTTTCCAAAGTGAGAAAATATTGTGAGAAAAATAAAACTAAAGTGAGCGCACTTCCTACTTCATCATTCTCTACTAGATTAGCGCTTTAGTATAGTGTGTTAGCTTCACTAATCTCTTATTAGTGAAGTAGTAGCTTGAGTTAGTGTCTCCTCGACGTAGATCATCTTCAGCCTCGAAGACTTCAAGCAAGATCGTTCCTTTCACCTTGAGAAGCCATGCAAGAGTCCGGGAGTTCCATGATCGCAGCGAAGGGACCACTACAAGGAGCTATTGAAGTGAAGGACCGGTATACAAAGGTTGTATTCCGTTATCACTTAGATGTAAATTAGTTTACATTTCATTTCTAACCCTAATTCTCTAGTAAAGATCCATGTTTAGGTTGTTTGGTACTTGAAACTTTTAAATGCGGCATGTTTGATGCCTTGTAGAACCTTGTTCTAGTGCCTAAGAACCTTACAGTAGTATCAGAGCCTAGCTAGAGCATTTGGCGCTGTGTAAGAGAAATTAAAAGTCCGAACGAACTCTGAATAACCGTATTTTCCCACTTTCTGGAAAAAATTTCAAAAGTTGAAATTTTTCATATTAAAAATATTCGGAAAATCATGTAGGTAATTCTATGGACACTCTTGAAGAACGAATCCCTAACTCGCTTTAGTGAACGCGGAACCGCGGCCAAAATATGGTTTTGGCGGCGGTTCTGCGGAGCCACTAAGGAGGAAAGGGATGGCACTTCAAGGGTTGGTCCATTGGTTCTGGAGTATACTTCTGGGAATTTTTAATAGTGCTTAAGAGGTTAGCTCTCTAGGAATTTTGTGAATTCGTTTATTCGATCGAATTGTTTAACGTCGTCTAGCTTTCTGTAATGAGATACAATAATTGGAATCCACAAATATATTTATTGCGTGTAAATCTAACATTTCGGTCTCGGGTGTAACCGGAAATCTTTTTGAATTGTCTGACTTATTTTGAAAAGGTGTTTTTATGGGTGAGACCTAAATGCGAGCTTTACATTGTTAGGCATGAAATCTTGGATATGTGATATCCCGGGTTTATGATGTCTAAGGGCAGTTACGATTCCAATTGTTGTAGTTTTTCATTTTTTTTTCTGCAACAGTAAGTGTAGTATGTGGTGTATCGCCAGTTTCATTGCTATATGTCAACGGCAATTGGGATACGCATATTTAGTTACGTCGATGACATGTGATGTTATGTGTTGTTGTATATGTTATATTGGATCGTCGTGTTTTGAATAGCCAAGGGTTTTATGTGAGATGAGAGTTTTTATTTTCATTCATGTATAACTCATTGTATGTAATATTCTTTTATTGGGGCACTTCTGGGTTGAGGATGATGTCAGCATTGTTGTATATTATTTACTTTTCCGCATTAGGATAGACCCAAGAAGGGGAGCACAAGTAAACGGGTTCTAGAGTCCAGTGGGAGACCAACTCGAGGAGTCGAGTCTGGGTCTCCTAACTCTAAAATAGGTAGGGTTGCTTACCGCTCTCGTTGGGGTCTAGGGATGTAGGTTTGGCTATTCATCGCGACCATGGAATCCGAGCTTTATACAGGCTCAAAATAAAACACAGACCTCCTAATATATCCAATATTTCATATATTTCTTCTGCTGCTCTGTGATGTGATCACTGTGGATTCCGAGACGAATGGATATACATTATATATGAGATATATAGTAGACGTTGCTTATGTTTTGCACCCACGCTAGTCCCGTCCCGCTATGCCGTTAGTTAAGTAATCTAACGGTGCATAACGGGATACTGTGGCAAATGCGGATGGCATAAGCGTACGTTGTATTTTCATTTCTTCTGTGATGCTTAAGAAGCTTAAATGATGGGACTTCATTAATGAGATTAATGAAAAAAAAGAAACCTAAAAGATGTTGTAGAATCAAATTTTCAAAAAAGGTAGCTCTAGTTTTTGCTTTGCATAGCGGTATTCCTTGTAGAATATCCAGCACCTTATTCGATAAGGAAAGAGCCGAGATCCCTTCACCAGGAGTGACCTCTTTAGCAAAAGCTAGCAGATGCTACAACACTCAGTTTGTCTTTTGATTGCTTTTATAGTTTCTGCTTTCCATAGCGGTATTCCTTGTAGAATATCCAGTACCTTATTCAATAAGAAAAGAGCCGATATCCCTTCATCGGGAGTGACCTCTTTAGCAAAACTAGTAAAAACCTAAAAAACACTCCTTTTCAAAAATTCACACGATTCTACAACGATATCAAGTTCATTACGCAAAAGGTTTTCTGAAAAACCTGCCGTAGCCCTCCGTCATTTCAGATAAGTACCACTCAGTATTCGTGCTACGTTTGTTGGCCTGCGTCAAGGCGTAGTGTGCGGTAGCAACTAGTGATTATCTACAACATAAGATGAGATTGGATTAGGGTAGTCGTGCGACTTTGTTGGCCTGCGTCAAGGGTCGTGTGGGTGGGTTTAATTCAATCAGGAAATGACGGGTTGAACTTGACTAGCGGACTATAGTTTGTTGGCCCGCATCAAGGTCATAGGACGATAGGGGTAAAATATTATCGGGAATTTCAAGTGTTGAAATTTGCAATGAGATTGCATACCTTCTATGAGATAGTTGGATCCCGATACCCACTGCGAGTAAGAGTCACTCCTGGGAGAGTTTTGCACTTTACAATTAGCCGATCAAGTAGGTGTCTAGAAATGTGTCAACGGGGTTATACCCCTGGGAAAACGAGATTTACTTTAATTAGGTCCGTGCGAAAGCACGAGGAACCTCCCTCAAAATACCGGCACTGGCCTGGCTGCAAGATTGGCGAACTTATAGGGTGTAATTAATCTCGGCTAGTCTTTCCTTTTAGGGTTTGAAGGAAAAATTGATAAAAACAGTGGGAGCCATCCTGATTAGATAAAATTATAACCAATCTAATCTTGCAAGAGCATACGCTGAGTGTTTTCTTCTCTCTCTCTCTCTCTCCAGGTAGCGACCATGTCACGTCTTAATCAAGATAATAATATGGATGTATTGACCGAACCCGCTTGCTATACTGAGCTGGGGAACATTGGTCCTGCTCCAATTTATAATTATTATAAGACTGACCAGCAAATGGGGGATTACCAGGATTCCCGTGCCGCCCAAACAAAGAAAGTGCATGATGATGTATCTTCTTCGGGTGTGTTCATTACCGAGAACTGTTTCTCAGTATCCTCTACGTCCTGAGTATGAGATACCGGATCAGGATCCCGCATATATAATAAGTTACATGGGCTAAAGATAGGTAGAGAACTGAGAATGGGTGATAAAGTTTCAAGAATTAGAAACGGTGCAAGTGTTGCAGCCAAAGTGTTGGCGGTTATCACCCTGTATTACAAAATACATTGATTCTAAATGAATGTTATTAGATAGCGAATCTGATATACAACATCATATCAGTCTCTTTATTAAGTAAAGAAAGATATAATTTTGTATTGTTGGATACTGTTTTGAACACTTCCTATATCAAGAGTTGATCATATCAGGCACGTTATCTAATGGCATATACGTTCTAAATCAAACTACAGTTCTTAACTTACAAAACACACACAAGAAGAAGAGTTCAGAAAGGAATGAATCCTTCTTGAGGCATTGTAGACTAGGTCATATCAATGCGACCCGACTAGCTAAGTTACATTAAGATACATATTTAAATCAGTTTGAATTTATATCTTGTGAAACTTGCCAAGCATGTCACAAAGATAAGATGGACATAGCTCCGTTTATTGGAAACAGAGAAAGAGTTAATGAACTCTTGGGATTGATACATGATGATGTATGGATGTCCCCTGTCTATACATGCTAGGACCGGTTCTTTGTACTTCATTACATTCACCGATGATCTCTCAAAATTCGGACATATGTTCCTGTGGAAACAAAAGTCTGAAGCTTTTGAGAAATTCAAAGAATATAAGTCAGAAGTAGAGAACCAAAATGGGTATAAGTATTATGTCCTATGATGAGATCAGGGAGGAGAATACTTGAGTACAGAGATCCTGAACTATTCTAAAGGAGAATAAGATTCTCTCTCAGCATTACTCCTCCGAATACACCACAGCACAATGGTGTATCGAGGTGGAGCAATCGCACCCTATTAGATATGGTGCTCTCTATGATGAGTACTACTGAGTTTCCTATTTCCTTTTGGGAGTTATGCACTTGAGAAGCTGCATACCTATTGAATTGGGTTCCAACCAAATCAGGTACCTACCACTCCATATGCGATATAGTATGGGAAGAGCTCATGTCTTAAGTAAGTTAAGATTTGGGGTTGTCCGGCCTATGTCAAAAGAAAAATCTGGACAAGTTCGAGGCAAGGTCAGTTCTGTGGAAGTTTGTTGGATATCCCAAGCATTCGCAAGGGAATATCTTCTACCACACTGAAGAGCAAAAGGTGTTTTGTTCCTCAGCATGCCACCTTTTAGAAAAGGAATTTCTTGTGAAGGAATTAATGGTCATGAGGTAGAACTGGAAGGAGTTCCAGCTATACAAACTGCAGCTGATGATTTGGTAGAACCGAAGGATTCAATAGCTTCCAACGAAGCTCAGCCTCTCCGCTGGTCTAGTAGGGTTTCTCATCCTCCTGAAAGATACTTCGGTTTTCTCTATGAAAGTGGGAGAGAGGATTGCATCATGAGATGATGACTTAACTATTTTCGAGTAGGCCATCAAGAGTGGGGACTCGGTAAGAATGGTTGGATGCTAAGCGATCTGAGCTGGAATCCATATACACCAACAAAGTATAGACTTTGGTTGCTTTATCTGAAGGGTTAAATCCCCATCAGGAGCAAGTATATCTTGAGAAGATTACTTTGTGTACATGGAAAAGTTGAGACTTTCAAAAATAAGACTTGTTGCAAAAGGTTCTCGTCGTCGACCAGGTGTGGATAATGATGAAACCTTTTCTAGTGCTTATGCTTAAGTCCATCCGAATTCTACTTGCCATTGCTACATACCATGACTACGATATCTGGAGGTTGGGTGTCATGACTGCTTTTCTAAATAGTGATTTAGAAGAGAGCGTCTATAAGTACACAGCCAGAGGGCTTCGTAAACAGTGGGAGCAGCAGAAACGTGTGCAAGTTGCTTTACAGGTTAAAGCAGGAATCGCGGAGTTGGAACATCTGTTTTGATGTGGTAGTCAAAGTGTTTATCTTTATCAAAATGGTAAATGAACCTTGTATATACAAAAAGGCTGTAGAGAGTAAGGCGGTCTTCCTCGTATGGTACATGGATGACATATTCTTGATAGGAAAGGTGTTTCCTATGCTACACTCGGCAATCTCCTCTTATCACATTGATTCTCCATATAGGATCAAAGTGATACCTCCTAAATCATGGGTTTTGGATCTATGAGATAGATCTATATGGATGTTAGGGTTCTCGCTAGGTGTAGTTAGATGGTATCAATCGATCTTAGGGAGAATCACTGGATAGCTTCCAGGGTAGTAAAGTCGACTGAATGTCATTCACAGGCATTGTCTTTACCCTCAGTGGAGGGATGGTATGTTGGAAGAGTTCCAAGCTAGATACCGTTGCAAACCTAGATGATAAAGGCTCGATACATCGCTACCAACGATACTACCAAAGAGGCAGTCTGGGTGTATATAAGTTCATGTGATGATCTTCGTTCCTATAATTGTGTGACAATGGAGTTGTGGCTTTAGCCTAGGAACCCCCGTCCAATCAGTGACCCAGACATATTCTAAGGCTGTATCACCTGATCATGGAGATAGTTGATTGCCGGGAGATCGATGTCAGGAGAGTTGACACGAAGAACAACACAGCAGATCCACTCACGAAGGCTATTCCCCAGATACAGTTCGAAAGACTCTTCGGGATGTTGGGTATGCGATACTACAGCAGCTGGCCCTAGTGCAAGTGGGAGATTGTTAGTTGCATGTATGCCCTAAAGGCTATTATTGTACATATGATGTATATTATAATGGATGCTTGGACATATATAGAGAGGACTTTCTTGCTTGACATGATAGTATGCTATCCAGATGCTCTTTATCTTAACATGCATACTTGTCTCTTGATAATGTCTTATGTTTACATGTTGGTAAAGCCCTTAGGATGTGTACTTGACTACCAGGATTATGATGTAGATCATACTAGTGGGGCCATGGTAATCCATAAGTTCATCCTTTAATGTTCCTAGTTGTGGGTGTATCGAGACAGGGCATCGATATACCAGAGTAGACTAGCGTAAATGCTTCTCGACCCATGATTATGGGCGATGGATGATCCCATATCCATTGGTGTTTGACATCAGAGATGGTATACGGGTGCTCAGTGGAGACTGGATACACTGTACGGACTCGCCGAGAACTCCTAGATGGTATTATACCTGACGTCAGATAGCAGTTCTCTGATGACACTGGTACAGGTTAGTCTGTAGATACGAGATCGTCATAAAGTCTTGTGTGATTTCCACTGTGCTTTGATTTCCACCTTACCACGTTTAAGAGGACGTGCAAAACGGCGGTTTTTCAGTACAGTCCCGAGTCATATGGAGGAAATGCGCGATAGGGGGGTTTCATCTCTCCCGGTATTGGGGGTTGATGTTGCGTTGTGCTCGATTGGCCATAACAGGGAAGTCCCTGACCAGGGCTGATTTAGAGATTTACCGGTAAGTGTTATCAGTAGTTTCTCAACCCGTTATAAGCCTCATATCGGCATGACTTATCGGTTATTGGGGTCTGACATTTACCACCCCTAGACTGGATATGCGACATAGCAGATGAGGAAACCAGATTGTACGGTAGTGTTACTGACAGGCTTTACATGAGCTAGAGCGGGCTTGCTTGCTGATCTTCTAATCGTTCAATACCCGGGTAGCCGTTATGTCCAGCTAGTACCGCCGACAGCTTGTGGGTGCTTGATATGATCACACCTACTGCCGGCGTATTGAAGAGTCTTTAGAGTCCTACATAGAGGTTTTACTGGCTCAGGCAAAACGAAGTAGGAGCACATATGTGATATATGCGGGACCGAGAATAATACGAGTATGTGATACCGTATTCTATTCTCGCGATATTTGTATCGGTCAGTTATATGTGATATAGCCGGGTTATCGAATCAAGTGTTAATTCGATAAGTTGGTACATATAATATTAGTCGGTTATATGTGATATAGCCAGATTATTAAATCAAGTGTTGATTTGATAATTTAGTGTATAATTGTATTTGATATACTAGTTTACATTAACTAATATTAGCTTGCTTAAGTATTTAGTTTTCTCACATGTGCACACTTAATATATATGTGATATATATTAATTATGTTCTATTTTGTGTCTTGGTTGATGACACACACTACATGGGTGTATGAGACTTACACCATACTAATTATAATGTAGGGTTTAAATATTTAAAGTAAATCAAATTAGTGGATAATTGCTCACATGCATGAAGCTTGTAGAAGCTTGTGGATGCATTGACTTAGTCCACTCATTTTGTTTTACTTAAGATATTTATTAACCTAACCATTATAATTTAGCTATAGTTATCTCTCTATATGAGTTAGTATATGATACAAACTCACCCATGGTTGATTCTCTCACCTAATTAGTTCATTCTCATCTCTTGACTTCATCTTCTTCATCCTTGAGAAAAAGCTTGCTAGCTTTTTCCAAAGTGAGAAAATATTGTGAGAAAAATAAAACTAAAGTGAGCCCACTTCCTACTTCGTCATCCTCTACTAGATTAGCAGTTTAGTATAGGGTGTTAGCTTCACTAATATCTCATTAGTGAAGTAGTAGCTTGAGTTAGTGTCTCCTCGACGTAGATCATTTTCGACCTCGAAGACTTCAAGTAAGATCGTTCCTTTCACCTTGAGAAGCCATGCAAGAGTCCGGGAGTTCCATGATCGCGGTGAAGGGACCACTACAAGGAGCTATTGAAGTGAAGGACCGGTCTACAAAAGGTTGTATTCGGTTATCACTTAGATGTAAAGTAGTTTACATTTAGTTTCTAACCCTAATTCTCTAGTAAAGATTCTTGCTTAGGTTGTTTGGCACTTGAAAATTTTTAATACGGCATGTTTGATGCCTTGTAGAACCTTGTTCTAGTTCCTAAGAACCTTACAGAGATCACCCCGACGTACCTTCTCATTCCGACAGGATGCAGACACGACGTCAACAAATACCTAAGGTTCGAATCAAAAGTAGAGTCACGGCAAAACCCTAGCTCCAAGTCTTGACAGTCCATACACAACCTGAAGACTACCCCGACGTATCTTCTCATTCAGACAGGATGCGGACACGACATCAACAAAGACCCAAGGGTCAAATCAAAAGTGGAGTCACGGCAAAACCCTAGCTCCAAGTCTTGACGGTCCATACACAACCTAAAGACTCCCTGACGTACCTTCTCATTCTGACAGGATGCAGACAAGACGTCAGCAAAGACCCAAGGGTCAAATCAAAAGTGGAGTCACGAAAAATCCCTAGCTCCAAGTCTTGACGGTCCATACACAACCTAAAGACTACCCCGACATTCCTTCTCATTCCGACAAGATGCAGACACAACGTCAACAAAGACCCAAGGGTCAAATAAAAAATGGAGTTACGGCAAAATCCTAACTCCAAGTCTCGATAGCGCATATACAACCTATAGGCTATCTCGGCGTTCCTTTCCTCATTTCAGCAGGACGCAGACGCAACTATCAAATAAAATAGGAGCAATGGCATATTCCTAGCTCCGGGCTTCAACTGCGATATATACAGTATAGAGGTCCTACAGATGTATACCCTATTTCAACAAAGAAATGGCACGACATCGTCAAAACAAAAAATGAAGCAACGACATATTCCCAGCTTCGGGTCTCGACGACAACTCATATAAAGCCTAAAAGACTATCGGAGATCATTCCACTCTAGCACGGAATGGTTATGACTCATAGGAGCTCCAAATTGATCCTAACCTCAAGTAAAGAGCATCATGGCAAATTCCTGACGTTTGCTCTTCCGACTGTAATATAGCCTAAGGAGATTACTTGAAGACGACTTATCCAGCCCCCGAAGGGATCCGAGACACGGCAGTCATAGGGCTACTCGAACAACGGCTTAAAGACTATATATCGAGGAATACATCAACCAACGCGACAGTACCACGGACTTAAAACCATAGTACCAAAAACCTAACGGACCTTTGTCGTAAAGAATGGAGGTTATTTATATACAACGTTAGAACAAGTTTGCCTGTAAACCCAAGGGAGGTAAACTAAATAAACTCCGAAATGAGTACATTAACTAGAGACTCCGAAACGAGTGAATAAACTACAAACTCCGAAATGAGTACATAAACTAGAGATTCTAAAACGAGTGAATAAAGTACAAATTCCGAAATGAGTACATAAACTAGAGACTCCGAGACGAGTGAATAAACTACAAACTCCGAAATGAGTGCATAAACTACTTTACGCCGAGTCAAGACATCAAAACATGGAGAGGCATAAGTATGAAATGAAATGTGTTTTATTCATAAATCAAAATGAATACAAGATACAAAAAAAGAGAAGAAAATATACATCTACAAAAAATTTCTAAGCTGATAGGCGGCTCAATAAGCCAGCAAGATCGTCATTCTTCCGCCGGACTTCCGCTTCAAGCTCTATCAACGCCGCGAGCTGAGTCCATGCCTGTACCTGTTGATTTTGGTATAAAGAAATCGACTCTCAAGCTCTTTCTCGGCAATCTTGTGGGCTTCGACCACCTCGCGTATGAAAATGACGGCTTTATTGAGAGCCACCACCTCCGTAATGGCCTCCTGAAGGACCCGCCAAAGTTCATAAGCTTGATTAGTCTTGGTGGTGATCTGGGCTTGAAGTTCCCTTAAAGCCTTCGAAGCCAATTCCCTTGCTGAAAACTTTCAATTGAGCCTTTTCTCACATGACTGATGATTGGCCGTACACCGATCGATCCATCCATGCAAGTTGGCCTTTACGGACAGGATATCAGAAGGAAGGCATACGCATTCAACCCCATGTAGAGAGGCCTCCAGTTGACGGCAATACTCGACCCAAGTACGCACCAGCACCTCGTCATGGTAGGTGGAAAAAACAGACAAAGAAGCATTGACTTTAACAGCGAATTCTTCGACCGTGATGGAAGTGGTAACGCAAAGATCTTCTATAAGAGTCGCCAGGGAATGAATGCTCTATTTTTCTATCCTCTCATACATACGTCGGGCGTAAGGGCCTGGCGGCATGGAAATCCGGGACTCTAATGGAGTCAGGGTAGGCAAAACTGTGAAAATATATGTGTGGTTAGTCGCCTTTCCAAACATAGAATAAGTAAAAGAATGCCAATGCTCAAGCGTCACTTACCCACGGCCATAGAAGGTGGATTTGGGAGATCCCAAGCCCATCGAGAACTTCAACTTCGTCGTCAGCCTCTAAGACTGTGGTTTAAAATAAATGGGGCACATCAGCATCATTATGAAAATATAAAATAGAAAAGCAAAGGATTACCAACCTTAGCCAGAGGAAAGGACTATGCTCTGTGGACGTATCGCTTGCGGGGCCGCCATGCCAATTAAACGCTGGAAGGTTTTCTACGGAGAAAGATCTATAATGGAAGACGCCAACTCTCGCAATTCTAAAAAAAGGGGGTTCAGATATATGGAAGGGTCGTTAAACAAAAATGTAGATGTCTATAAAATTACCTTCGATACTTCGTCCACTTTGAACCAGAGGGATGACAACTTCAGTAATCTCCTCTACACCTTCCGGTGTGTCATTGTAAATTTTTACAGAAGCCGTGGCCGGTGTGGCAGTCTCCGCTGGAAGAATATAAGATGTTATCGGAGACTCTGAGGATGGTAGTTTTGGTAATCTCCTCTACACCCCCTGGTGCGTCACTGAAGGTATTCATAGAATCTATGACCGGTTTAGTAATCTCCGTCGGAGGAATAGAATACGTCATTGGAGGCTCCATAACGTTATCTGGGCTCAAGACTACGCCCGCTGCAGAAGGCCCTACAAAATTTTTGTAAAGATAATATGATGTGAAAGTAATACAAATTATTTATCAAAAGAGACAAAAAAATATGCATATCAATACGCTAGGGAGCCTGAAGTATGGCCTTTTTGAGCTGCTGCTCTTTTATGTTCAATTGCACTCGGTGGGCTTTGGTCAAAACTAAATCCTTGCCCGCCCTCAGATCAGCCTTGTCTTCAGAAACTGCCGAGATGTGTTGTTTGAGAGCCCGTTCTTCTTCCATCGTCAGAGGACCTATTAGTAAGCTAGGTAATAACGGATCAACGTCACGGAATTCAATAGCGGGAAAGCCTCCCTTCCTTGGGCACACATTTTCAGTTTCATCCTGTGATCGCTTCAAGGCTTCGGCCAATTGAGCGGCTTCCTCGGCAGATGTGCCAGGAAAGAGGAGACCGTCATCTGGTACATACACAACACAGATATAGGCTCGTCATGAAGAGTCTCGGACTCAAGCAACGCATCAAGTAAACTGGCGACCGATTTCTTCCTCCTTTTAGGGCCCGAGCTAGTACTAGAAGAAGGGCACTTCCTCCCCTTCGGCAATTTTGTACGGCGCTGCCCACTCTCACCTTCGGCATTTGTTTTTGGTAATGCCGCTGCCGGTGCCTTCTCAGGAATCTCTACCCCAGCCCTAGTGCGAACCGGCATACCAGTAGTGCAGGTGACTGATTTCACCCGAGCAGCCTTAGGAATAAGCACTGAGTTGCTATCCGTCAGAGGAGGGCAAACAACCGACCGTGGCCGCAACGGGGTACTGACGGCTTGAGCGGAAGTAGGGGCTTTACATTCAAAGAGCACCCTTCTCTCCTCTGCAATGATGGGACCAACCCGGTGGCGATACCAGCCCTTGAAAGGTCCCACAGGCCTCGGAAGATAATCAGGCTCAGGAATCATGAAGAAGGAACCAGTACCCAACTGCATGAAGTGGTGGATAACGTCGTGAGCGACCTCCAGCGAGAGAGTGGGCTCAACTAAAAAGGCTTCGAGGGGGACGCCCTGATTATAAGCTAACTGTTGGGCGAAGTGATGTGGATTGTACCGCATGAATAGAGCAGTATCATTTAGGCGGAACACTAAGTACCCCTGCTGGATTGAATATAAATGCATGATCTCTTTGGGCTTTAAATCCGGAGCTCTACTCTTTGAAAAATCGAACAACTGTTGAATGGGCCCCACTGGAGCAGAAAGGACTCGGTCACTGAAAACCATCCCGCCTTCATTCGAATATGGATTAAGCAATACCCGTAGTGCCCCTAACTGAGTCGGATCAAGAGCGGAAGTATCGACCAGCCTTATGACCCATGGGAAGGTATATGCTTCATAGAAAGCAGGTTGCCGGTGTGCAGCAATTGCGCCTAACATATGAATCTCGATCCATAACGTGAAGTAGTGGAGGGAGAAATTCATAGTGTCCGCACCCGGGTTTGAAGTGTTGGCGGCAATACTTAGACCGTGATATAGGTGTGATAGTCCTGCAACGCCAATAGCCAATCGCGCTCCTTCGGCTATGCAATGGGCAAGATAGAAGACAGAGGCTCTCATAAAACGGTGATGCATCGGCATGGCAAACCAGCTAAGCCAGAGACTGATAAAGATGACAAAGAAAGTTTCTTCGTCTATTCTATGGGCAATGATTGCATCGAAGGGCACGGCTGACGAATTTTGAATGTAAAACTGCCATAGGTCTTCTTCATTGGCCGGCAGTTTCTCCAAGCCGAAGGGATCTTCAACCTTCGCGAATTTAGAAGCTTTATTGGATAGAGCCTCTTTACGGAGAAAGCAAGAAATGAAAGCGTCAAAAGTGACACCTTACCCTTCCGATGCTACAAACAATCTCTCGAAAATGCCCAAGACCTTGATTAGACTCGGGTGCTTGTGCCGAACAGCATTCTCGGTCGTCAAGCTTTCAAGCACCGTTGGAACCGTAGAAAATATATATTCATCGGGGGGTAATAATTCTTCGTAGTGTTCTCCCCTGATCGGCAGTCCCAAAATTTCTCAGAATTCCTCTAGAGAAACGGAAATTTCGTGATCCCCCAGTAAGAACGTGTGCATTGGAAGATTCCATTGATTCAAAAAGGCATTGACCCACCAAATATGGGGAGCATGATAGTAGAACAACGATACATACACCGCTTGATATAGCCCAACTTTCTACAGCCGTGAGCGTTGAGAGGAGAGAATGTAACGGGCCCAAGGAAGGAAGCCCACTAGGTTCCATGGGATGACGCCTATCTTGTAGACCTGCCCCAAGGTCGAGCTTCGCCTTGGCAGATTCGGCATCCCAAAATATTGATAGCCATCAAGGGTTGATTGGGTATCCCTGTCGTTGATGGCTCAAGATGGCCCTCGGGGATCCAATTAGCCGCCTCCATCGCATAAGCAGTACGTGGACGCTCCGTGAATGACATTGAATGGATGGGTTCTGTCGGCACTTCGCATGTGAAACTACGTCGACCCCTGATAATGTGGCCATACCAAACTCCCCATAAGAGAAGGCTTTTATTGTCCTTATCATGTCACTACTAGAATAGGGGGTTGCTCCTACGGATAACAACATCCGTAGGGGCAGATTTAGTTTGGCCCTACGGATTACTCCGTAGGGCTAAAAGGTTGCACCTACGGTCCTTACATATTAATTTAAAAAATATTAAATCGTAAATTGTTGTTTGCCCCTACGGAGCCGCAAACCAAGTACCTACGGACTTATCCGTAGGGGCATCTAAATAGAAATTTAATTCAAAAGGCACGGATCGATCCCTACGCTCATTACCTAAAATTTATTTTTCCATCGCCCGTGAACCCAAAATCGCCAAACCCTCGTTCCCGCCGATCGCCTGTGTTTCATCGCCGTTCTCGTCGTCGCCAGCACAGGCCGATTCCTCGCCGCCACCGTCTGGTTCTTCCTCATCTCCGATTTCGTCGTCGCCTGCTTTCGTCGTCGCCTCCGATCGATCGTCGACGTCTCCACTGCACAGGTTAGGAAATCTTAAATTAAACAAATTTTTGATTATTTTAGGGCTAGGGTTCATGGTTTGGGTACAGATGAGGCATCCATTGGGGTTAGCGTTGGGGTTGGGGTTGGGGTTGGGGTTGGGGTTGCGGTTGCGGTTGGGGTTCGGCAGTGGTTGGGGTTGGGGTTCGGCAGGGGGTTGCAGTTGGGGTTGGGGTTAGGGTTAGGGTTAGGGTTGGGACAGGGGGTTGCGGCAGGGGGTGAGAATTTTTCTAGGTTTCTTTTAAAGCTTGTGAAGGAAATTTTGAGCCCCCTAAAAATGAACATTTCTAATGATTTTGATAAGAGACAAGGGAGCAATAAAGTTTTGTTTTCTATTTGTCTAGATTCAAATGTCTACTTATATATATATTTACAATATCAATATTCGTGGCATGTTGGTTATAAATTTCTCGTCCTAGTTTGCTACATTTTTTGATATATAGTAGATGGTGATACTTCATTAAGTGCTTGTCGCATTAACTTGGAAGCCGACCATAGCAAAGGTTGTGGAGGACATAATTATCGAGACACGAATCAAATAGTTTCATATTAGAGCTACATCTTCCCGCGCCTCGCGATCGATTTCCTCCCGTGCCGGCTCGTCGAGTTCCTCGTCGCCTCCTCAGTCGCCTCCTCCGTCACCTCATCATAACAACCTCGTCGACTTCCTCCAGCGCCTCGATCCCGAGCCTCGTCGACTTCCTCGTCGCCTCCTCCGTCGTCTCTTCCACCGCGAAAAAGGTTAGTAAATCTCCAATTTCTACTTCTAATTTAATGCTTTTATTTCCCTCTTTTGATGATGTTAGGTTGAGGGCAGGGTAAGGGTACGGGTGAGGGTTAGGGTTAGGCATTGGGTCAGTTTCAGTTAGGGTTATGTTTAGGGTTAGGGTTAGGGGTCGGTTGGGGTTGGGATTAGGGTTCGTGTGCAAAGTAACATATAGGTTTTATTTTCATTCTGTGTCTCATACGGGGCTTTCATGAGATTTCTTTTACTTTGTTAACGAGTTTGGACAGTTCTGGGATCAGTGGGCACTAGTCTGCATTTTTGGTCAATAATCTATGCTAGATATTCTGTTTTAATCTTACTAAAACCCTAATCCATTTGTTGAGAAATCAGAGTTTAAACCATAGTTTCATTTCACTTAATTTATATTAAGTGCGGGATAGAGAGAATAAAAAGAGAGACAACATGAAACTTTGCGAGATTGAACTTTTTTTGGAGTTAAAAAATATATGGTTCGAGCCCTTCAAACTTTTTGAAACCACGGTTTGGAAACTCTATTTTGGTTTTCATAAACCATAGTTTCAATTTTCAGAGTCTGGCATTGAAACTCGACAAAACGAGGGTTTCGGAAACCGTAACCCAGCCAAGGTAAGAACTTTTCTTAGCTCGGCAGTTTGATAAATCGCTTCTTGCATGTAATGAAAATTATATTAGTTTTTGGTTATCAAAATGAAGAGCAAAATCAGCTTTCTTGGTTTGGCTGTTATTAATATTACTGTGCTACATTTGCAGGCACACAATGTGTTTGTTCAGTGGCCTGAGAGAACAAAATCCACTTTAGTAGTTTCATATCTTGGCTAAATTCTTCATGTACAATGATTCAACTAGGTAAACTATTACCATATGTTACATGATGGCCCTCATTGCTAGTTTACCCTTTATTTTTTATGTGCAAGCAGAGGCTATAGCAACATTTGCCTTTTCATCTGAAATTAATGTTGGAAATGCTTGATAATCACACATGGCTATAAATTATAAGCTATAATGGTGTAGTCATATAGATAGATATCTTCAATTTTTTCTTTTTGGAAGAAAATAGATAGATAAATTTATGATAATTAAGCTCAGAAAAGTGCGGCATTTTAGAACTTGAAACATAATCAGCCACTTAGGATAGGACTTACATCACACATTGGAATTATATGGTGTTTTAAATCCTAAGAACCTTTATTCCCATTAGTTATTAAATAAATTAATCTTCAAAGGTAGAGAAATCCACTACCTTAGTGGTATCAATGTTATGCTTCATGGTCAAAAGAGCAAAACCCTAAGTTTCCATTTTGATGAACTTGAATCGGTTACAATTTTTTTTCCCTGATGAAAAGAAAATCCAATGAATCCTTTAAATAGACCTTCTGCACTTTGGGCCTGGCAGTGCACAGAACGCTTTAATGCTGTATATGTAGAAAGACAAATGCTTAACCTACCAACCCGGTAGATTCCACGTCTGTTACCAGGTTGGTGATTGATCAAAAGACGGGGGTAGGATTCAATCCCCAAAACTACCCTATCTGTGTATTGAATCACAGCCTATATGGAAACTCACGGGTTGGCCGTTGGTATGAAATGTAATACTCACGCATAAAAGTGTCGACATATTCTAGGTTGATTGTGAAGTTGGCTACAAAGATCGTAAGGTGTGTTCTAAACCATTCTTGTTCCCTTCAACTTGGTTTATCATGTATGGATATTAAACTGAAAATTAATGTTATCCTTTTTAGAATCGACATCACTGTAGTCTACTATAAACAGTCTAAATCACTTTTTTCATACTCGCCATGCCGTTTTACAAACTACAATGCATGTAGAAGTGAAATAATGCTAGAAATTAACCCTGCAATAAGAAAGAAAGCTAAAATACAGATGTATAGCATACCGATACATCGAAACTTCAAAGTTGCGATGATAACCCAGAGATATTTATTTCTACACACATGGTGCACGTGCGAATACGTCAGGCATCATGGACAAATATTTGAGAACATGGAAAGTATTATTAGTATAAAGTAATTAAAGCTTTTAAACACCTTGGGTAGATATTTTCTTAGTTGATGCAATCATATCATGAAGACTAAATTTAAGCTATTATACATATGCATATGTATTTTTCTAATCTAATATATTACACACACACACACCGAGAGAGAGAGAGAGAGAGAGAGCACTAGTTTGGTAGAGAAATCAGGTAGCAGGACCCTGAAGAAATGGATTCCATAGCATTGCTCATCATCATCATCCATGATCCCTTTGAAGAAATATTATCAAAAGGGATCATGGATGATGATGATGAGCAATGCTATGGACTCCATTTATTCAGGGTCCTGCTACCTGATTTCTCTACCAAACTGGTGTTCTCTCTCTCTTTCTCTCTCTCTGTGTGTGTGTGTGTGTGTGATATATTAGATTAGAAAAATACATATGCTGGATAATTTGTCATTGTTAATCCATCTTCCTGAAAACGGTTTATACGGAGGAAGTATATTTCATGGTACTTGAGAAAAATATATGTTGAAGTCAAAAGTTATCAAGATTTAAATGCTCGCTTATAGTCTTCCAAGATATTTTATATTCCAAGGCAAGGTGACAATAATTGCATGCTTGTGCATGATTTGGTATGTAGATTCAAGGTTATGCATGGCTACGACCCTTTCTTATGGTTTCTTATCATAATTTTCTGTACACTTGTAGTTTATAAAGGCAGTTAGATCATATCACTATAAGGGAAAACTTAAAATAACAACCTTTATACTAAAAAAATTATATATGCTATTACGTAGTAGTTTATAGTTTTTAGATGCAAAATCCATTTGAGAAATACTTTTCCTACCCACTATTAATCCATATTCTCAATATAGTCATCATAACCTACAATTTATATGATACAGTCTAACATGGCCCATGAGTACGTCAGGGTTAAGGACTGGATGTATGTGAATTGACAACAACGTATGCAACCTAAGTTTGTCACTGGAGTTTCTGCTTTCATTGAATTTGCACGCGCACATAATAAGAAGGAGAAGACAATAATGTGGCAGAAGAAGAAGGAGAAGATAGTAATGTGGCAGAAGAAGAAGAAAATGACATTCATTGTTCTCTATTTCAGTATCAATCTTCTGATATGAACTAATGATGGCTTTCACATTGGCTTTTCCCTTTAGAGACTTCTTAGTGTCCAATGGAAAGTATACATCAGATTTGTACAGGTCAAATTTGTGCGCTCTCTAATATCCATTTTGAATGTAATATTATAGATATTCATGCCTGTTTATGTCAAAATTACTTATATTGTCAATGTTTGATTGTCTAGTTGTTGGTGATGCGTCCATATCAGGGACAGAGGCCACTCCCGTTCCTCCAGATATGTTTATATATCATATAGTGCATGTATATTGATTTAGAATGCTATATCATAAATATACACACATTCCTTTTGCTCTTACTTAGATAGTAATTTTTATTATTGTCTAGCTGTAGGTGGTGACAGTATCATCCTAGAAACTATGATTTTTATATGTGCTCGCATGCGGGAATGATTGTAAGTCGTGGACCTTGTTTAGTCGTCCAACTCATTATCATGGGCTGCTTGATGAGATTAGATTTGCGCCTGATGATCTACAAGAGCTTGTTCACTCCCTGTCTTATGTGTAAGCAGCGTTATATGCGAGTTTACCTTGTTAATATGTATGTACTGAAATTAATTAATATTATTCAAATTTTGATACATGCAGATACCAGAGGAGCACATCTTCTATCTCTGTAGGTAAGGCTTTGAATTTGTTGATTTTGGTATTTCTTGTCAATTTTATAGACCAGTATGTGCTAATATAATGTTCTGACAGTTGTTAGGGGGAAGGCAGCATTCGAGGCTGCTGACCCCAGTCCTGGACGCCGCACACGGACGGCACCACGGAGGTTGGGAGAGAGGCCGAGGACTGGGCCCTAGCAGGGCCCATATGAGGTTGGACTCCACCCCGGCGGTTACTTCCTCCGTCTCCAGTGAGCGACGTATCCAACAGGAACTGGAGAGCTTGAAGGCCACCGTTCAGGAGTTGAAGGAGATGCTGGTATGTATACTACTTAATAGTAAAATAGCATTTCATATTATAGATATCAACATATCCAATATCAGTACGTAGCCTGAGCTTATTTGGTTGTAGACTTAGGTTTGATTAATCATACATGTACATATCTAATTAAAATAAACAACGCTTATTGCACACGTTAGGTCCAGACGCGACGGGGTATATCGGCCGAGCCTCCACGTGAATCTCCTTCGGCTGCGGCTTCGCAAGCCACTACATCGGCTGCGGTTCCGCAGACAGCTCCTATAGCTCCACCGCCCGCTCAGACTCCCGCAGTCGCGGCTCCGCAAGCCACTACCTCGACGGTGGCTGCGCAGACTACATCGCCAGCTCCACAGCCTGCTCAGACTCCCGCACGCGCCGAATTGCATGGTTTATTGACCGAGGAGCAGGGGCGCCAGATTCTAGCGTTTATCAGAGGTGGAGCTAGACCGAGCTAGGCTAGCTTTTTGATTCTTATTTTTTGAAACATGTATTTAATTATATGATACATATTGTACTACATTTTGAAACATTTTGGGCGATATTGATATTGGTTTATATTTATATCATATTTAGTTTTTTGGTTTCTTTTGTATATTATATGCGTGAGATGTGATTATGAATACTGCGATAAATGTTGTGTGATGATTAATTTTATATTTTATTGTGCACAGGGCGGGAAAAAATCAGGAAGCCCTATTTTTAAAAAAAATACAGATAATGTGTACCTATGGATTAATCCGTAGGTACACATGTTGCCCCTACGGCTATAAGCATAGGGGCAAAATATCAGCAGTAACTGATATTTTCCCCTCTGATCTCAGTTTCAGGGGGTTGGGAGTGCCCCTACGGACATATCCGTAAGGGCCACAGCCTCGCCCTACGGAGTTATCCGTAGGGGCAAAATCTCAGGAATCCTGAGATTTTGCCCCTACGGATAAGTACCTACGCAGTTATCCGTAGAGGGTATAACATGGACCTACGGTTATATCCGTAGGTATATTTAATATATTAAAAAAAACCGTAAATAATATAACTTTTTTTACCCTACGGCCTACTCCGTAGGGGAAACAGGACCTACACAGAAATCCGTAGGGGCAAAAATCTGCCCGTAGGGGCAAGTTCAGGGCTTCAACTTGCACCTGCGGCCTTTGCACCTACGGGGTATTTTTTCGCCCCTACAGTCATATCCGTAGGGGCAGTGGGTTGCCCCTACGGATAAATCCGTAGGGGAAACCCTTATTTGTAGTAGTGTGTTCCCTAATCATCGCTATAACTTCCTCGTCTGACGGCGACTGTGGGAAAGCGGCCTCCGAGCGTGTGTAAGGAAAAGAAGGAAGTAATACCATCATACCTAAAAAAGGGGAGGGGACACATTAAGAATATATATATATATATATATATATGAGAGTTTGTATCATGGGACTATTAACTACGAACCCAGTGGGCCCCACAAAACCAAAATGGCGGCTCACCAATGACGAGGCAAGATAATCATTGTGAGAATCCAAAAAGATTCTCATTAAATTAACAGTAGAGTTTAAACAACTCTTAATATTCTCGAAAAACAAGTTCTGTTAAAATGCACAACAGATTCAAATCTGTGAAAAGGGTATTAAAACTCTAAAAAAAAGAAAAATGCTCAAGAACACCAGGAAATAAAATTCATAAAAGTCTCCGAGTCACTCAGAGCTAAGCTCTGTAATATGGAATTAAATTCCTTTAATAATGAGATTAAATCCCAGAAACCCCCATGGTGGGAAAAAAAATGGAATTAAATTCCAAGAATCCTCAAAGATCGGTGATAGGGAAAACCCTAAGTGAAGAACTAAAAATCTTCAAGACCCCAGAGTCTACTTAAAAGAAAATGTTTTTAGATCTCTAAGAGATCGGTTCAAGGAAAGAGCAAAACTCTGTTGATGGATTTGAAATCCAAAGAAAAAAAGAGATTTTTCCCTAAGAGGTGAATATCGTTCATGATCCTTACCCAAAAAGAAGTTTTGCAGAGTTTAACTCAGAAAGTTCTATGGACAGAGAGCTAAGCTCTGAGAGTAGAATTAAATTCTCAAGACAAGTGTAACAACTCCAATTTTAGTGTACAAAGATTTATTTAAAAATAAAAGTATACTTGGAGTAATTACATTTCTGTGAGTACTATAAATACTTGTCTTACTAATTAATTACAAGAAGGAGCTTGTAGCTCATTGGTAATACCTTGCACTACTGAACCAAGCCACCAGAGTTCAAATCCCATACCCAACATTATTTTTAATATTGTTTTATATTTTGAACCTTTAGAATACCAAGAGTTTACACGTGCATATCTCACAAAAACCTCACTACACCCTGAAATGTAACTGTACCAGAGGATATATCATATGTCGAGGGAGGATTCCGGCCGCCAAACTCGGCTGGCGAACCGGCCGACTCAGGTCGCCGGCTGAGACACGGCTGAGTCGGCCGATTCCGGCGACGACCCCAACACAAAAAATGTTTCTTTTGGTCTCTCCTGTACACCTGCATAATTTATTTCCTCAGACCATTTCCAGAGCTCTTTTAAAACCCTAATTACTCCACTTTTAATACATTTTAATATATTTTATTACATTTTTCCAATTAAACCTTTCATCTATCCTAACCCTAGCCTAACCCTATAAATACAACCCCCACACACTACCCCCTCACTCCAAAATTCTGAGCAAACTCTCAAGAAATTTCCTAGAACCCTAGTGTGCATTTGAAGTGAACAAAGAGGCGAAGCTCCGGCGAATTTTCCGGCGACAGCCCTAAGAGATCCCGGCGACGAAACGACACACCGGTGCCTCCTCCCGATCTCTCTCCCTCTCCTCTTTAAGCTAAACTCATAAGTCCTACCTTCCCCCTTCTCTATTCTTTCTTAAAATACGAAATTCTAAAACCCGACGGAATCGGAGCAAATCCGATTTCCGATTCGGTTCTTCCTAAAATCTCACTTTTCCTTTAATACAATCTTATTAAACCATTACATGTTGACTATTAAACACTAACTAATCATATTGAACAAGTTCCATATCAAAAGAAATTGCTATTTCCATTTTACCGAACTTTTTCATTAAAATACTATATAGTTTCATTTTCGATATTTGAACATCACAAACTTGCTATACCTTTAAGTAGATCACGAAGTAATGACCTACCTCCTCACAACACTCATATGCAACATAGCACAATACCTTTCGGGAACATAGAATACGGGAAAACGAAACATTTCAAATAAATACTATTACTATTAAAACCGTTTTCTAAAATATTAGTATTTTACACAAATCATTGCAAAGCGCCGCTACAACCCATTTTGGGGAACTCGACTGGGATGGTGAAAATTATCGCACGTCCCTCGGCTTACTAGTGCGAGATTCAGACCTCCACAATGAGCATTCGGTCTCGATAGATTTACAAAATACAAAATCTTAAGAAAAATGAGATTTAGAAATATAATATATATTAAAAATTATTTTATATAAATATATATATATATATGTAACATTAAAATATCTATTTTGTAATAATATAAATATTCTAACCCTTTTCAAAAATCACAAGAATCACTTTACATTAAAATACCATGAATTCCATACCAAGTACAATATTACAATTTAATACCCTATATTATGAAATTAGGTTAATTTCACTAGAAACATCATATATATAAAATCTACATTTATTAAAACTCTAAAGACGATAATTAAACACTTGGGGTGTATTTTAAAATCTATACAAAAGTATTTTTACATAAAACCCCCTTAAGTTCTATAAATTACCTTAAGGACCCTAGTAAACATAGGTTTAAGCGGGACCAATCTCTTGAGTCTCAGGGAGCCGGAGAAGTGGGTGCTTGCCTATTTAAGGTAGACAACTTAACAACGGTGTTATCAACACGGTAATCGTCTTTGAAAAATACACAAATCCTGCCGCGCATGTGCAGCGGTTACCTATAACATCAAAATAATTAGGACTTCAATTTCTTTAATAAATTTTCTGACTCAGACTGAGTCTCCTCATTAATAATATGACTTGAATATGATTCAAGTACAATCTACAATCTACAATATTACAATTCAACATGAATACATATATTCAATCTATATTGACTGAACCGAACCATGTATATACTTCCATTTACATGATTCTCCATTTACATCCATGATTCTACAGTTACATCCATTTACTGATATCATGGTTTTGGTAAGTCACCCAATTATACAATCTATACAGTTAACAATACAAGACAATACAATACAACTATACAACAAGACATCTCGGGGTTTAAGGGGTAGATTGGTACGGAAGGTGTTAGAAGTGGCACGAGACAGTAAGATTTAATACACCTAACCTGAATCCAGTTGCTGTTGTACCGTGGCATAAACGATTCCTTGTACTACACTTTCCTCTAGTCTCTGTCATATAGAGACTCCTCTCGTATACACTGGCATTCTTCTGTACCAAGCTACAAACAACAGCGTTAATATCAAACACTCATATAATACAACTTTAAAAGCTACATTCTCTTTCTGTCTATTCTATTTCTCCCTTATCTTTAGGATATACCGAGCGATCTGTTCGCAGACGACATTCTCTTTCTTTCTTCTTTGAATGTCGTTAGGTGATTTGGACACTCCAGAGATCGAGCCCACTACTGAAGACTTGGACCACTTCATTGAAGACCTGGACCACTTCATTAAAGACCCAGAACTTTAGTTCATTGTAGACTTTTATTTCAGTACTTTTCCTTTTCTGTTATGCCACTGTTTAGGCATTGCTTTCCTTCAGTTGTATTTACTTTTCCATGAATTGTACAAAAAGAATGTGAATAAATAAAGTTGTTGTTTTATTATATTTTGTCTTTTGTGCATTTACTTTTATATTTCTTAGATACGCTTAGCGTATTTACTTCAGAGTAGATACGTAGCGGCCTCATCACGTCCTCTGCCCGTATACTAGGAAGCGAGGCGTGACAGTTTTTGTTGGTGGCCCATGCAGGTCAGAGTTGTATGGAACACTGCCATACAATTCTGTTCTGCGTGAACAACCTAAGCAATATAACACAAGAACCAGCAACTAAAACATTATTTACAATTCATATTTCTTGAATCTTATAATTTCATATTCTTTGAATCATATACTTTGAATCTGTCCTAACCAAAATTTTCTTCAAGGTTATGGATTCTCCAAATAATACCATTACCAACTTCAACAACACTCCACCTCCACTACCAACCGCACCTGCCGTTCCTGCTCCACCCAACGAGCAAACGGTTCTGCTTAAGGCAATTCACAGCCTCCTAGAGGGACAGCAGCAGCTCTTGAGCCGTCCCAAGGCTGAAGCACTTGGGGTGAAGCAATTCAGAGCTTTACATCCCAAACAATTCTCAGGAAAGGAGAGCCCACTGGAAGCTGAGGAATGGGCTCTATAGAAGATGATCTGGCAGCGGCACAAGTGCCAGAAATAGCTTGGGTTCATGTTGCAAAATTACAGCTCACGGACAATGCACGGAACTGGTGGAAGGCGGAAGAAAGCCATCTTGAATAGCCCATTGAATGGAAGACTTTCCTTGATATGTTCGACGCGAAGTACTTCCTTGAGACTACCAGGTTCGACATGGAACAGCAGTTCATCCATCTGCAACAAGGTTCGATGTGGACCAAGTCAGTAGATGAATATGATGCTGAGTTCACCATGCTTAGTCGGTAAGATATGTCTCAATAATTCAAATTGTTTAATATATCACATATTACACAGCTAACATAATACCTAAACAGATTTGCGGCACACTTGATACCGACGGACGAGATCAGAGGCCGTCGATTTCAACAGGGTTTGGATTCGAAGATCCAGGCTGCACTAGCCACATGAGATTTTCTGACCCATGAATCGGCTCTGAAAGCTGCCCGCCGTTATGAGGCAGTTATAAAGGCGAGGGCAGACCTCAGTCTGCAGGAGTTAAGCGCCCTGTTAACCAGATGACAGGAGGAGCATCATCCATGCCACCTTTTGTGCCATGGCAACCGGGAGTACCAAACAACAGGCCCAGCCCAGCCTTTTGTAACTATTGCAAGAGAAATGGGCATCTGGCGAAAGATTGCCGGCGTGTGAACAACCTTTGCTTAATCTGCGGCTCAGCTTCTCATGATATTGGGTCTTATCCTTATAGACAAAATACAATTGCTGTACCCAGGCCAGCAAACACTTACCCACAGCGCCCAGCCATCCAAGCACCTGCTCCAAGACTTGCACTACCTGCTCCACCACCTAGAGGACCACAAGTTGCACCTCCTCCTTGTCAGTTCCATCAAGCTCAAAGGAACGTTCCGAGGAATGCTCCTTAAGCTAGGAGGAATGTACCACGGCGCCAGGCTTTCACGATGACAGTGGAAGAAGCTGAGGCCACTGGCGAAGTTATCACTGGTAACCCTTCTTCTCAAACTTTTCTTTCAGTTTTGCTACTTATCTACATACTTTTCCCTATACCTAAACATATCCCACATACCTTAGGTACAATATTACTAGCCTCACTACCTACGCTAGCACTGTTCGATACTGGAGCATCTCACTACTTTATGTCGCAACGGTTCATCCGAATGTTAGTTATATGTATGCCCTAGAGGCCATTGCTGTACATAGGATGTATATTGTAGTGGATGCTGGGACGTATATAGGGAGGACTTTCTTGCTCGACATGATAGTATGCTATCTGGTTGAACTTTACCTTAACGTGTATACTGATTGTCTCTCTGTTACATGTTGGTAAAGCCCTTAGGATCTATACTTGACTACCTGGACTATGATGCGGATCATACTAGTGGGGACATGGTAGTCCATAAGTACATCCTTCAAAGTCCCTAGTCGTGGGTGTATCGAGACGGGGCATCGATATACCAGAGTAGACTAGCGTATACCTTCTCGACCTATACAGATGGGCGATGGATGATCCCATATCCATTGGTGTTTGACATCAGAGATGATATACGGGTGCTCAGTAGAGACTGGGTACACTGGACGGACTCGCCGAGAACTCCCAGATGGTATTATACCTCACGTCAGATGGCAGTTCTCTGGTGACACTGGTACAGAGTAGTCTGTTGACCCGAGATCGTCATAGAGTCTTGTGTGGTTCCCACTGTGCTTTGATTTCCATCTTACCAAGTCCAAGAGGGCGTGCAAAACGGTGGTTTTTGGGTACAGTCCCGAGTCACATGGAGGCAATGAGCGATAGGAGGGGATTCGTCTCTCCCGGTATAGGGAGTTGATGTTGCGCTGTGTTCGATTGGCTATAACAGGAAATCCCTGGCCAGGGTTGCTGAGATTTACTGGTAAGTGTTACCAGTAGTTTCTCGAATCGTTATAGACCTCATATCGACACGACTTATTGAGCTATTGGGGTTTGACGTTTACCACCCCTAGGCGAGATATGCGATATATCAGACGATCAGACCGGACTGTACGGTAGTGTTACTGGTCGGATTCACTGGAGTGTGAGCGGGCTTGCTCGTCGATCTTCAGATCGCTCAATACCCGGGTGGCCGTTACGTTTAGCAGACCGCTTGCGGCTTGTGGGTGCTTGATATGATCATCATCTGCTGCCGGCGTATTGACGAGTCTTTAGAGTCCTACACAGAGGTTTCCTGGCTCAAGCGAAACGAAATAGGAGCGCATATGAGATATGTGCGGGACCGAGAATAATACCAGTATGTGATACTGTATTCGATTCTCGCGATGTGACATTGATCGGTTATATGAGATATAGCCGGGTTATCGGATCAAGTGTTGATTCGATAAGTTGTTACTAATGATACTAGTCGGTTATATGCGATATGACCGGATCGTTAAATCAAGTGTTGATTTAATGATTTAATGCATAATTATATATATTTGATATATTCCCTTGCATTAACTAGTATCGGTTCACTTTAAAATGGATTTTCTCACTCGGGTGTGCGCATTATATATGCGATATGATTTTGTGCACATGATTGTATCATGTTTGATGATGCATGCTAAATTGGTTAAGTGTAAAGATTAAACCATGGTTGTGAATGGTTAGGGTTATGTTTTCTTTTTCATTTATTTATTTATTAGTTATTCATTTGGAAAAGAAAATTAAAAGCAAAAAGGGAAAAATGGTTGCTATTTTGTTTTGTTCATGAATCTTCATGAAGCTTTGACTTAGTTAACCATTTTGTCTCATGCTTAACCCTAACCACTCCACTAACCCTAGTTCACTCTCTACAACTAACCATGGTCATGTTATGATAAGAATGAGTTTCTTTTCTAATTAAATTAATTCTTATCATAACAAGTTCTTCTTCTTGCTTTCTTCTTCTTCTTCATTTCAAGAAGAAAAGCTTGACTACATCAATGGTGGATTGATGAAATGAGTGAGAAATCCAATTCTAAAGTCTACCCACTTCCTATTTCTTCATCCTCTACCTCTTGCCAAGTAGTAGAGTGTGTTTCCTTCACAAGTTTTCAAAGCTAGGTGAAGGTGGAGCTTGATCTTGCGATGCTTCGATGTAGATCATCTTCGGCACGTCGTCGACGACCTAGCCCGTCCATTCTCCGATGAAGCCGACGCTAGAGCCCGGATTTGATTTGGACAGCGGAGACGACCTCATCTCGGAGCCGTGGAGGTGGAGGACCGGATCTACAAAGGTTGTATATCCGTATCCCTTAGTTAATTGTTAACTAGTTCATGTTTTCGCCTAGATTTCTAGCCGACGATCCGTAGTCGGGTTTCTCGGCACCGTTAAAATTTTAATTTGGCATGATCGATGCCTTGTGAGACCTCACTAGTGTGCCTAGGAACCCTACAGTGGTATCAGAGCCTAGCTAGAGCCTTAGGCGAAGTCTAGACGGAATTTGAATCCCGATCGAACCCGAAACCCCATATTTCCCATGCTCTCTGTCCTTTTTTCAAAACTGTGCATTTTTTCACATTAAAAATATGCAGAAAATCAAGCAGGGTTTTTTATGAATTACTGTGAAATACGGGGGTCTAATTCGAATAAACCACCGCGAAACCGCGGCACTAGCTTGGCACGTGCGGCGGTTCCGCGGCCGACTAGTCTCCCCTTGCGTTGACTTTTGCACAGTAATTTATATTTAACAGTGATGTGTTCTCTGGATATTTTTAATATTTATTCAAGTGTTGAATAATCTGGGATGTTTTGGAGCTTCGATGATTCGATCGGGTTTATCAAATTTTGTCTGTTTGGCTTTCCGGATAAATTTTAGAATATGTTAAAAAATTCGACCGGATATAAATACCCACTTTTTTCCCTGTCGGGAAATTTCCAAGTGTTGGATTTTTCCGTAGTTTAACGACCTTCTAAGTAGTGCAAGTAACGCGATGGACCCTCTAGAAGACAACAAACCTTAACTCGATTATGTGACCGTCTTGAACTGCCCTTTGAACCTTCGGGTTTGGGGCAGTACGGCGTGCCACATGTGAGGCGTTGGCTTGACCCTTCTACGGCTGGACCGTCGGTACTGAGGCACGAACTGAATGTTGTTAGACTTATTTCATGTGTTGAGCTATATCGGGAAAACTTGGGTGTTCGATTGTTTGATCGGAAAGTTTAACATTTTCTATTTATCCGGAATGGGATACAATAATTGAAATTCACAATAAGTTATGAGATAACTGAATGAATGTTATAAACATAGCAGTTTAGTCTCACTTGATCGGTTGCCACGGAATTTTGATGCGATCAAAAGTCTGTCGCAATCACGTAGCGTACGCGGATACTCGCCAGGTAAACTTAATAGATAGCCTCACTCCATAACCCCGACTAAGTGACTGTAGGAGAACCCCGTCGCCGAAAGCATCCGTTCGGGTGCTCGCGGCAGCGGTGTTCCGCCTTGGTGCACTTCGTCGACGGTATCAGGGGTGCAGCCGCCTACTAAAGTTTGCGACGAGTATTCGATCAGGATGTCGGGAATCCTGTTGAATTGCCCGACTTGGTATTGAAAAGTGTCTTCGATAATGAGACTAAAATGCGGGGTTTATAATTGTTAGGCATGCGATGTCTAAGGAATTCATTTGGTCAGGCATGCGATGTCTGAGGTGGTTGCGGATTCCAACTGTTGTAGTTTTACACTTTCTTTTCTGTGACCGTAAGTGTAATATGTGATATCGCCGGTTTCGTTGCTATATGTCAACGACAATTGGGATGCGCATATTTACTTACGTTGATGACATGTGATGTTATGTGTTGCTGAATATGTTATATTGGATCGTCGTGTTTGAATAACCGGGGGTTTTTATGTGAGATGAGTGTTTTTCATTTTCATTCATGTAAAAACTTGTATGTAATATTCTTTTATTGGGGCGCTTCCAGGTTGCGGAAGTTGTCACCGTTTGTATATTATTTACTTTTCTGCACTAGGATAGACCCAAGGAGGAGGGCACAAGTAACCGGGTTCTGGAGTCCAGTGGGAGACCAACTCGAGGAGTCGAGTCCGGGTCTCCTAACTCCAGAATTGGTAGGGTTGCTTGCCGCTCTCGTAGGGGTCTAGGGGTGTGGGTTTGGCTATTCATCACGACCGTGGAATCTGTGTTTTATACTGGCTCGTATTGAAAACACGGACGTCCTAGTATATCCAATATTTCATATGATTCTTCTGCTGCGATATCTGTGATGTGATCATGTGATGTTCTGTGATAGATACAGTATATAGTATATATGATATATTATATAGACGTTACTTATGTTTTACACCCGTGCTAGCCCTGCCCCGCTCTGCCGTTAGTTACCTAACCTAACGGTGCACGAGGGGACATCGAGGCGAATGCGGATGGCATAAGTGTACGTCGTATTTATCTGTGATGATTAGGTACTTAAATGATGGGACTTTATTAATGAGATTAATGAAATAAAAGAAACCTAAGATGTTGTAGAATCGAATTTCAAAATAAAACAGGTAGCTACAGTTTTTGCTTTGCATAGAGGTATATGTGATATATCCTGCACCTTATTCGATAAGGAAAGGACCGAGATCCCTTCACCGGGAGTGACTCCTTTAGCAATAACTGGCAGATGCTACACACTTGGTTTGTCTTTTGATTGCTTTTAAGAGTTTTTGCTTTGCACTGTGATATATATGATATATCCCGCACCTCATTCGACGAGGAAAGGACCGATGATCCCTTCACCGGGAGTGACTCCTTTAGCAAAACTAGAAAAGCCTCAAAAGCACTCCATTTTTAAAATCATTCGATCCTACAACGATATCAAGTTCATTATGCAATAGGTTTTCAGAAAAACCTGTCGTAGCCCTCCGTCATTTCAGATAAATCCTGTTTAGTATTCATGCTGCGTTTGTTGACCATGTCAAGGCGCAGTGTGCGGTAGCTAACCAGTATTTATCTGCTAATGCATATGATGCAGATTGGGTTAGGGTAGTCGTGCGGCCTTGTTGACCTTGTCAAGGGTCGTGCGGGTGGGTTTGATTCAATCAAGAAATGACGGGTTGAACTTGACTTGCGGTCTATGGTTTGTTGACCTTGCAAGGTCATAGATCGTTCGGGGCAAAATATTATCGGGAATTTCAAGTGTTGAAATTTGCAATGAGATTGCATACCTTCTATGAGATAGTTGGATCCCGATACCCGCTGCGAGTAAGAGTTACTCCTGGGAGAGTTTTATACATTACAATTAGCCGATCAAGTAGGTGTCTAGAAAGGTGTTAACGAGGTTACGCCTCTGGGAAAACGAGGTTTACATTAATTAGGTTCGTGCGAAAGCACGGGGGACCTCCCTCAAAGTACCGACACTGGCCTGGCTGAAAGATTGGCGAACTTGTAGTGTGTAATTAATCCCGGCTAGTCTTTCCTTTTAGGGTTTGAAGGAAGATTTGATAAAAAGCAGTGGGAGCCATCCTGATTAGATAAAATAATAACCAATCTATTCTTGCAAGAGCGCACGCTGAGTGTTTTCTTCTCTCTCTCTCCTGGTAGCGACCATATCACGCCTTAATCAAGATAATAATACGGATTATTGACCGAACCCGCTTGTTATACTGAGCTGGGGAACGTTGGTCCCGCTCCAACTTATAATTGTTATAAGACAGAGCAGGAAATTGGGGAATACCAGATTTCCCGTGCTGCCCAAACGAAGAGAGTGCATGCTGATGCATCATCTTCGGGTGTGTTCATTACAAAGAACTGTTTCTCTGTATCCTCTACGTCCTGGGTATGTGATACCAGATCAGGATCCCACATATGTAATCTGTTACATAGGGCTACAGAAAGATAGAGAACTGAGAACGGGTGATAAGTTTCATGAGGCAGAAAACGGGGCAAGTGTTGCAGCCAAGTCTGTCGGTCACTGTCACCCTGTATTACCAATACATTGATTCTGAACGAATGTTGTTAGATACCGAACCTGATATACAAAATCATATCAGTCTCTTTATTGGTAAAGAAATGATAAAATTTTGTATTGTTGGATAATGTTTTGAACATTTCCTATATCAAAAGTTGATCGGTTCAGGCACGTTATCTAAAAGCATTAATGTTCTAAATCAAACTACAGTTCTTAGTATACGGAACACACACAAGAGGAAGAGTTCAGAAATGAACGAATCCTTTTTAAGGTATTGTAGACTAGGTCATATCAATGCGACCCGACTAGCTGAAGTTACATTTAGATGCATATTTAAATCAGTTTGAATTTACATCTTGTGAAACTTGCTAGTCATGTCACAAAGATACGATGACCATAGGTCTGTTTACTGGAAGCAGAGAAAGAGTTAGTGAACTCTTGGGATGATGCATGTTGATGTATAAAGGTCCCCTGTCTACACATGCCAAGACCGCTTCTTTATACTTCATTATGTTCTCTGATGATCTCTTTAGATTCAGACATATGTTCCTGTTAAAACACAAGTCCGAACCTTTTGAGATATTCACAGAATATAAGTCAGAAGTAGAGAACCAATACGGGTATAAGTATTATGTCCTTTGATGTGATCAAGGAGGAGAATACTTGAGCACGGAATTCCTGGACTATTCTAAAGGAGAATGAGATTCTCTCTCAGCACTACTCCTCCGTATACACCATAGCACGATGGTATATCGGGGCGGAGCAATCACACCCTATATGATAAGGTGTGCTCTATGATGAGTACTACTGAGTTACCTATTTCCTTTTTGGGAGTTATGCACTTGAGAAGCTGCATACCTATTGAATAGGGTTCAGATCAAATCAGTTGCCTACCACTTCATATTTGATATGGAAAGGGAAGAGCCCATGTCTTAAGTTAGTTAAGATTTGGGGTTGTCCGGCCTATGTCTAAAAGCATAATCCGGACAAGCTCGAGGCAAGGTCAGTTATGTACAACTGGAAAGGTTCCAGCCATACAAACTACAGCTGATGATTTGATAGAACCAAAGGATTCAGTAGATTCCAACGAACCTCGGCCTCTCCGCCGATCTAGTAGGGTTCCTCACCCACCTGAGAGATACTTCGGTTTCTCTATGACAGTGGGAGCGAGGATTATATCATGAGATGATGACCCAACTAGCTTCGAGCTGGCCATCAGGAGTAAGACTCTGTAAGAATGGCTGGATGCTTAGCGATCTGAGATGGAATCCTTATACACCAACAAAGTATGGACTTTGGTTGCTATATCTGAAGGGTTAAATTCCCATCAGGAGCAAGTATATCTTGAGAAGATTACTTGATGTACATGGAAGAGTTGAGACTTTCAAAGCTAGACTTGTTAAAGGTCTACATCATTGACCAGGTATGGATGATGATGAAACCTTTTCAAAGTAGCTATGCTTAAGTCCATCCAGATCCTACTTGCCACGGCTACATACCATGACTACGATATCTGGCGGTTGGGTGCCATGACTGCTTTTCTAAATATTGATTTAGAAGAGAACGTCTGTAAGTACACAGCCAGAGGGCTTCGTAAACAGTGGGAGCAGCGGAAACGTGAACAAGATGTTTTATGTAATAAAGCAGGCATCGCGGAGTTAGAACATCTGTTTTGATGAAGTAGTCAAAGAGTTTGACATCATCAAAATGGTAGATGAACCTTGTATAAACAAAAAGGTAGTAGGGAGTATGGTGGTGATCCTCGTAGAGTACGTGGATGACATACTCTTGATAAGAAAAGAGTTTCTTATGCTACGCTCGATCAATCTCCGCTTATCACAATGATTCTCCATATAAGATCAAAGTGATACCTCCTAAATCCTGGGTTTTGGACCTATGAGATAGATCTAATTGGATGTTAGGACTCTCACTAGTTGTAGTGAGACGGTATCAACTGATCCTGGGGAGAATCACTGGAAGGGTTCCAGGGTGATAAAGACGACTGAATGTCAGTCACAGGCATTGTCTTTACCCTCAGTGGAGGGACGGTATGTTGGAAGAGTTCCAAGCTAGATACCGTGACATACTAGACGATAAAGGCTGGATACATCGCTACTTAAGATGCTACCAAAGAGGCTGTTTGGGTGTATATTGGTTCATAAGATGAACTGCGTTCCTACCATTGTGTGACAATGGAGTTGTGGCTTATGCCAAGGAACGCCCGTCCCATCAGTGATCCACACATATTCTAAGGCAGTATCACTTGATCATGGAGATGATTGATCTCCAGGGTGATCGAGGTTTGGAGAGTAGACTCAGAGGACAACACAGCGGATCCACTCACAAAGGCCTGTTCCCAGAGAGAGACTTTTATGGGATGGTTGAGTATGAGATACTACAACCACTGCTATCAGATGGCCCTAGTGCAAGTGGGAGATTGTTAGTTATATGTATGCCCTAGAGGCCATTACTGTACATAGGATGTATATTGTAGTGGATGCTGGGACGTATATAGGGAGGACTTTCTTGCTCGACATGATAGTATGCTATCTGGTTGAACTTTACCTTAACGTGTATACTGATTGTCTCTCTGTTACATGTTGGTAAAGCCCTTAGGATCTGTACTTGACTACCTGGACTATGATGCGGATCATACTAGTGGGGACATGGTAGTCCATAAGTACATCCTTCAAAGTCCCTAGTCGTGGGTGTATCGAGACGGGGCATCGATATACCAGAGTAGACTAGCGTATACCTTCTCGACCCATACAGATTGGCGATGGATGATCCCATATCCATTGGTTTTTAACATCAGAGATGATATACGGGTGCTCAGTAGAGACTGGGTACACTGGACGGACTCGCCGAGAACTCCCAGATGGTATTATACCTCACGTCAGATGGCAGTTCTCTGGTGACACTGGTACAGAGTAGTCTGTTGACCCGAGATCGCCATAGAGTCTTGTGTGGTTCCCACTGTGCTTTGATTTCCATCTTACCACGTCCAAGAGGGCGTGCAAAACGGTGGTTTTTGGGTACAGTCCTGAGTCACATGGAGGCAATGAGCGATAGGAGGGGATTCGTCTCTCCCGGTATAGGGAGTTGATGTTGCGCTGTGTTCGATTGGCTATAACAGGAAATCCCTGGCCAGGGTTGCTGAGATTTACTGGTAAGTGTTACCAGTAATTTCTCGAATCGTTATAGACCTCATATCGACACGACTTATTAAGCTATTGGGGTCTGACGTTTACCACCCCTAGGCGAGATATGCGACATATCAGACGATCAGACCGGACTGTACGGTAGTGTTACTGGTCGGATTCACTGGAGTGTGAGCGGGCTTGCTCGTCGATCTTCAGATCGCTCAATACCCGGGTGGCCGTTACGTTTAGCAGACCGCTTGCGGCTTGTGGGTGCTTGATATGATCATCATCTGCTGCCGGCGTATTGACGAGTCTTTAGAGTCCTACACAAAGGTTTCCTGGCTCAAGCGAAACGAAATAGAAGCGCATATGAGATATGTGCGGGACCGAGAATAATACCAGTATGTGATACTGTATTCGATTCTCGCGATGTGACATTGATCGGTTATATGCGATATAGCCGGGTTATCGGATCAAGTGTTGATTCGATAAGTTGTTACTAATGATACTAGTCGGTTATATGCAATATGACCGGATCGTTAAATCAAGTGTTGATTTAATGATTTAATGCATAATTATATATATTTGATATATTCCCTTGCATTAACTAGTATCGGTTCACTTTAAAATGGATTTTCTCACTCGGGTGTGCGCGTTATATATGCGATATGATTTTGTGCATATGATTGTATCATGTTTGATGATGCATGCTAAATTGGTTAAGTGTAAAGATTAAACCATGGTTGTGAATGGTTAGGGTTATGTTTTCTTTTTCATTTATTTATTTATTAGTTATTCCTTTGGAAAAGAAAATTAAAAGCAAAAAGGGAAAAATGGTTGCTATTTTGTTTTGTTCATGAATCTTCATGAAGCTTTGACTTAGTTAACCATTTTGTCTCATGCTTAACCCTAACCACTCCACTAACCCTAGTTCACTCTCTACAACTAACCATGGTCATGTTATGATAAGAATGAGTTTCTTTTCTAATTAAATTAATTCTTATCATAACAAGTTTCTTCTTCTTGCTTTCTTCTTCTTCTTCATTTCAAGAAGAAAAGCTTGACTACATCAATGGTGGATTGATGAAATGAGTGAGAAATCCAATTCTAAAGTCTACCCACTTCCTATTTCTTCATCCTCTACCTCTTGCCAAGTAGTAGAGTGTGTTTCCTTCACAAGTTTTCAAAGCTAGGTGAAGGTGGAGCTTGATCTTGCGATGCTTCGACGTAGATCATCTTCGGCACGTCGTCGACGACCTAGCCCGTCCATTCTCCGATGAAGCCGACGCTAGAGCCCGGATTTGATTTGGACAGCGGAGACGACCTCATCTCGGAGCCGTGGAGGTGGAGGACCGGATCTACAAAGGTTGTATATCCGTATCCCTTAGTTAATTGTTAACTAGTTCATGTTTTCGCCTAGATTTCTAGCCGACGATCCGTAGTCGGGTTTCTCGGCACCGTTAAAATTTTAATTTGGCATGATCGATGCCTTGTGAGACCTCACTAGTGTGCCTAGGAACCCTATACCGAACCCATGCGATTCCAGTCACACCGCTTGTATCCAGCTGGAATGTCAGTTCAGGAAATGGCATTCTAAAGGAAACAATGGGATACAGCTTGTATCCAGTAGTCGTCTGCAGCAGAGAATTCTACGCTGACTTCAAAGTGCTGGATATACCGAACTTCGATGTGGTTCTAGGTATGGATTGGCTCGGAACTTTTTATGCTACCATTGACTGTCGTCAAAGGAGGGTAGTATTCGAGATTCCAGACCATTTGTTTCCCCAATCAGAGCAAAGCTCTGTTCAAATTCCAAGATTTGAAATGAAGCGACGCTTCCTTTTCCAAATAAAGAGCAAAGCTCTGTATTAAAAAATCTAAAGTAAAAATTGAAGTAACGCTTCAGATTCTGCGCGCTGCGCGCCACGTGTCAAAAGCAGACACACCAGCACCGAGAGCGTTGCGCCTTAGGCAGCGCACCCAATCAGAGCAAAGCTCTGTTTTAATTCAAAATTTAAATTGAAGCAACGTTTCAGATCCAGCGCTCTGCGCTGCGTGCCACGTGTCAAATAAGGGTGCGCTAGCGCAGTTGCGCTGCGCTCTGCGCTGCGTACCACATATCAAACACGGGCACGCAAGCGCAGTTGCGCTGCGCTCTGTGCTGTGCGCCACGTGTCGAGCGCAGTTACGCTAGCGCAAGGTGCGCCAGCGCTGGAATTAAAAACTCCCCACCGTCAGATCAAAAGATCTATTAATAATAAATTATTAATTAATCAGAATTAAAATTCTGTCATAGAAAGATCTTTCCAATCTTGTTAAAAACAAGAAGATTATCTTCTGCAAAGGAGAAGCCCTAGGATCAAAGATCCAACGGTGGGAAATATTCCCAAATCAATCAGAGAAAGATCTCTTAAACTGATTTAACAAATCAATTGGCCCTATATAAAGGTCCCAAGACTTCAAGTCTCATATAGAGAGAACCCTCTGCAAATTTTGAGAAAACTCAAAGAAAAAGAAAGGCAAGCCTTTAGCAAAAGAAGATCATCTTCTTCAAGGTAAAGAACATAATGCTTGGATACAGAGATGAAATCATCTCATGAAAAGAAGAACTATCTTCTAAAAAAGATCATAGATCTATAAAAAGACCAAAGTCTTTGATATAAAAGAGACCAAAAGATCTTATTATAAACGAAAAGAAGAAGTATTTACTTCATTTACAGATCATTGATCTACAAAGGCAGTGCCTTTTTATAAATAAAGCAAGAACTTTTGTTCTTTGATCTTGAGGCAAAGCCTCCTTTGAAGAACATAAATCTATTCTTTGATCTTAAAACCGATCAGAAGTGCTTTGCGCTATTAAAAAATGCATTGCACTCATGAACTGCGCCCTTGCGCTCCTTGGACCGGCGATCAGCGCCAAAACCTGCCATGTGTCAACCAGAGATACAATCTGCGCTTTGCACTTCTAAAAACAGAGCACTGCGCTCATGGGCTGGCGCTCAGCGCCAAGCGCGCCATGTGTCACCCACTCGTGCGCCAACAGACTAGCGCAACGTGCTCATATACTAAAAGCGCAATGCGCCAATAAACTAGCGCTAAGCGTGACACATGTCCTCCTCGTGTGCGCTATCCAACAGAAGCGCAATGCGCTCTTTCCTTGGTGCAAAGCGCCTGACGCGCCATGTGGCGCACTGTCAGAACATATTTTGTTCTGATAAATGCTATGCATATTTAAAAGGGCCGAGCCCAAATAAAGGCTCAATAGCCAGAACAATAAAATGTTCAACTCATATCAACTGAGCCCATATGCTCATAAACCTTCAAACAGACTTTAGTCCCAAAATGGATTATAGATCTCCCAACCAACATTAGTTCAAGGGTACATCTCTGAACTCCTCTGATATTTGTCGTTGTAATCCTTCAACGTCTTCAAATAGGTGATGGGTCCCGACAGCCATACACTCCACGGACTATGATGAACCACCATGTCCTTAAACTGGCAATCGATCGAAATGTCTGTAAACTAAACAATAGAGTCTAAATGCTCTTTTGTTGGATCTAAATGATCATGTTAAGTTGATCTTAGTCTGGAAATTAGACTAACGTATCCTTAACAAACGTTTAAGTTTTTCTTAGTCTTAAATGAGGCTAACGTATCCTTAAACCAAACCCCCAAACCCAAATCTAAGAAGATACGGATTTGGACTAATCCACGTCCTACGGGCGACAACATAAATTAGTCTCCGTGTACAATCCACGGGCAACCACAAACAAAACAAACATCCACGACACAAAGTGACCATCTGGAGAAGGAGAAAGTTGCTACCGCGATGCGGTAGCGTAATTAACTGCATGGGCTTGCACCTGCACGGAAGAGTGTCCCCATAATCAAAAACCCCTCCAACGAGGGGGAATCTGAAGAAGTCTGCTACATCGACCGCATCCGTTTAAACCTTCGATATACGGTGCCATAAATCAACTTGCCATCTTCAGAGAGGTGGACGGATGGCACCAATTAGCATCTGCCCCCCAGATTCAGGGAAGACGGTCCGTCTTCCTGGTTTCCGGCGGTGAACAGATTCTGGCACGCCCGGTGGGACCTTTTCCTCTTTCCACTCCACACTTCGTGTGTCGTGTTCGCTTACGAATCGCGGTTTGCTATGGTTGCCTGTGGATTCGAGGTACTTAGATTTAGTGTCTTGCTCCGTGCAGAAAACAGAAAGATCAATGGTTTCAAACTGCACTAACTACAACTGCAACTCTCGCTCCGCCCCCTCCGGAGGAGTGACTTATGGGCCTCAAGCAGGCTCCATCTTCGCTATGCCGGTGGAACAAGTGACTCAGGCCACCACTGGGCTATTCTTCGGGACTATACTCCCACCTATGAGCTTCAATGCCCCAATGTTGTCGTAAGAAGCTCCAAAGAAGTCGGTCTTTGATCGGTTTACAACTACCGTGGCCCCTCTCAACGGGTCGCCCAAGTCCAATACCTCAGTTTTCAGCTAACGGGGCCAAAGCTCAAGTGGACCCATGAAGAAGCCCGCAATACCAGAAGGCGTTATCCCGAAGTGGATAGCTATTCCTACTCCTGAAGTCACCAAGGCAGCTTCTCCGTCTAAGGGGTCGGACTTCACAAGACTGTCCGTTTCAGCTCCCACTCCGTGTAAAGTAACTAAGGCCATTTCCCCTGCATGAAAATCGGCCTTCTCAAGATTGGTCGTTCCCTCTCAACGAGCATCTGTCTTTGACAGACTGATGCCAACAACAGACTCTCATCAGAACAAGGGGCATGAAAAAGCTGATCCAACAGTGGAGGTAATCCTGGCCATACGACATGATCGACGTCGCCACTGGCGCCGAGTGAGGAAAGTTAGGGGCAATTCCCCTTGTAGACTGATTCCGCCAGCTCCAATGGTGGAAGTTGATGCCGCTGTTCTAACTGGGAACAGCTTTGAATTTCTAAACAAGGTGCGCAAGAACTCTCCTACCGCCGTGCTTAAGAGATCTCCTCAACCGGTGGAGAATATTATAGAAACAAAGCCGGAGCAGCCCTCTAAACAGCTGTCCTCCAAAGTTTATAAAGTGTGGAGACGGGTCTAGGAGTCGATGATTGATCAAGACTATCCTCACCGACAGAAAAAGCTGAAGGTCCAGCAGGAAGAGAACCGTCCTATCAAGCCACAAAGGACGACAACTACCTGGGTGCCCACTGCAACAGCCCCCTCAACTTTGACCGCCCATAAGAGGAGGAGGCCAGAGAAAGCCCCTATGACTACGGCAGACCACAGAGACGCTGAGCCCAAACGCCCCAAGTCTGGGGGAATAATGGTTCATACTGTTTATATGGCTTCCGGAAAGGAGGAAAGCCGCGCTTCGACGGGTCACCGACCGCTCACCCGATCCGTGACGAAATCCCAGGAGCTACAGCAGAAGGTTCAAGAGATGCTGACTACAATGGCCGCACTTACCGGGCCAAAAGAAAGCCCGGAGGCATCATCAAAACAGCGTCACGAATAAGAAACTAATGCTGACTTCCTACGCAGGGTCCTCGAAAAGAAGGATAGAGAAGCAGCAGAACAAGCTGCCAACATAAAACAAATAGCGCTTCTCTTCCAAGACATGGTAGGAATGATGTTACAACCGGATCCTCCAGCTGAAGACCCTCCGATCATTATTGAAGACGATAGAGGGGACACATCTAATCCTCCTCCGGCTCTTTCAGCAGCCAAGGAGGAAACCATTTCGAAGGCCGCACTAGACGACTATATAGCTCAGCAAATACGAGCTCACCAGGCGAATGAAGCGGCTGGCCAAATTGTCAAGACCGGACGACCTTATCCGGGCTGGTATGACCAAATAAGTTACCCGCCGGGATATACGATCCCTAAGTTCCATGTATATAAAGGGACGGGGAATCCACATCAGCATGTCGCTCAATTCAGGGCTCTTTGCGGCAATACCGGGGGCGATGATAAACTGTTGCTTCGCCAATTCGTTGGCAGCTTGTCAGAGACGGCGTTTGAGTGGTATTCGGAGCTACCTAACGACTCTGTCAAAACATTTGCGGAGATGGAGCTGCTGTTTACACAAAGATTTGCAAGTGCCAGCGAGCACACCCCGATCACCGCATTGGTCAACGCCAGGGTAAGGCCAGGCGAAACGTGGGTTCAATACGCAATACGGTGGCGAAACTTATGGTCGAAGTGCGAACAACGCATCGAAGAAGCACCTGCGGTAGGCATGTTCGTGGGCACTCTTAATCCGCAAGCGACCATTTCGCAATTCATGATGTTCTTCAAGCCAACTACTTTCCAGGACTTGATTGACAAGTTGGCCCAAATGGATCAGATGGGTCATAGACCATCTCCTTCAAAGATGGATCCTCAGAATGAAAAGGGGAAAGGAAAAGCAACTTTCGTCGCCAATACTCAACAACAGTTGAGCAACTCAAAGCCGGTTGTTCGCCAAAGCAATATGCGTCCACGCCCATCCCTTGAGGAAAGACTAGGACGTCCTTACTCGTTTCCTCAGGATAAAACGAGAAGATTGTTCCAGCTGGCAGTGCGCAACAGACTCATCAATCTGCCGGGTCCAAAACGTCCGTTGCAGCCAGGCGATCTCAACAATCCTAATTATTGCCCTTACCATCAAGCAGTAAGCCATCCGATCAAAGATTGCTTCATTTTGAAAGGCTGGATTGAGGACCAATACCAACAAGGCAAGTTCGCATTATCGGAAAACTGGAAGGTGAACCCGCCGCAACCTCATGCACCTATAAAGGTGGACACGCCGGGGGCATCGTACTCTTTTATAAAAGAAACTCCGTGGGAGATCACTCTTTCAGCCAAAACTAAAAGAATGCTGAAGGATCTCCAAACGTGCCCGGCAATCAGGTGGAAAAATCCACTGGAACCCGAGGTCGTCGAGAGAATGCTGAAACCGTGCCCAACTACAAAATCCGGTGGTGATGGTCAAAGCGCTCGCACCCAGCCGTCAAAGTCTTCGAAGAAGAAGGAGAAGACCCAAAAGCCCGTGAAGTTTGATGACAAGCGCACGGATCTGCAAAAGCATATTGACGCACTGGAAGAATATAATCAGAAGGCGCGGACCCCAGTCACACTCCGAGAATTCCTCAGCCGCGTCCTTGAGGACGGAGATGATGACAAAGACTCGTCGGATGAACCTGAGGATTATGCTGCAAGCTGCCATATGATCTCTCACTCGTCGATAGACGATCAAGAAGCTCCTTGCACCGAGAGACAGGGGGCAGGTCCTGAACTAGAACTTCTATGGCCGTCAGACGAAATGATCGATGCCTTCCTGAGTGAAATTCATCTGAAAAGTAAAGCCGATCGGGAGCGTGAGATGGCCATATTTGAAAAGGCCAAACGCCGGCGACTAGACAAAAGGGTCGAAACACTCCTACCAGATCAAAGTACATCCACCGCAAATGAAAGAAGGATCAAGACAAGGAAACGATTCGCCAAAGCCATATCGATGGGGATGAGGCTGCCCTCTTTCAGAAAAAATTCTCCTAGTGGTATACAACTTGATGAAGCGGACGTACATCCTGACTTCTGCTTATATCATTAGAAGATCGTACATCCTACTGAAGACTGCAACTCCTTTAAGTGTTGGTGGCAAGGGTATGTCGCTCACAGGCAACACTTCAACTGGACAAAGCGTGAAGCTCGTAGACAGCAGAAAAATGCGACAGATGAGCATAAAAGAATTGCCGACAATTGTCATAGGGTTGATCCCGAGGGATCGCGAGTTCTCACCTTCGGGAGCGACTTCGAGAAAAAGTAGCCATCGGCCCTCTTCAAGGAATCCATCTCTGAAACGAAAGAATTGAGGAGTTGCGGGAACATTCAGCCGTGCAATCGCACGCTACCCGGAAAGAATCTCGGACCCGCAAACAAGGGATCGAACAAAAAGGATAAAGGGAAATGGAAAACGGCTTTCGTTGCCAACGCTCAACAACAATCTAGTGACCCTAGATCGGTTGTTCGCCAAAGCAACAAGCCGCAACCCCTCTATGAGAAGTTGAAACACCCTTACTCATTTCCCCGGGATGAAACAAGGAGGCTGTTCGAACTAGCAGTGCGCAACAGGCTTATCACTCTACTGGAGCCGAAACACCAGCTACAACTGAATGATGTCAACAATCCTAATTACTGCCCTTACCACCAAGTATTGGGCCATCCGATCGAAAACTGCTATGTCTTCAAAAACTGGGTTGAAGACCAATACAAACAGGGCAAGTTCGCGCTGTCCGAAAACTGGAAGGTGAGCCCGCCACAACCACATGCTCCGAGAAAGATGGATATGTCAGGGGCATCATGCTCATTCATAGGGAAAGCCCCACGGACCGAAACATCCCTAAACTAGCGATGGACCGCAATGTCCCAAAACTTTCAAATGACCGAAATGTCGTTAAACTACTACCAACCCGCGGCATCCTTAGGCTGACGTGGTAAAAAAAAACGGTATGTCCATAAGGGGCTCTGTGAGTAAAAACAACAGGGCTACCAACGAGTTTTGTGAGAACCCGAAAGGGCGCAACCTCGTGATTAAAAACAGCAGGGCTACCAGCGAGTTTTTTGAGAACCCGAAAGGACGCAACCTCGTTAAAAAAAAAAGAAAACGGTATGTCCATAAGCAAAATGGGCACGGATGAAAACCCGAAAGGACTCCGTGAGTAAAAACAGTAGGGCTACCGGCGAGTTCTGTGAAAACCCGAAAGGGAGAAACCTCGTTAAAAAAAACGGTATGTCCATAAGCAAAATGGACACGGATGAAAACCCGAAAGGGCTCCGTGAGTAAATACAGCAGGGCTACCGGCGAGTTTTGTGAGAACCCGAAAGGGCGCAACCTCGTTAAAATAAAAAAAATGGTATGTCCATAAGAGAAATGGGCATGGATGAAAACCCGAAAGGGCTCCGTAAGTAAAAATAGTAGGGCTACCGGCGAGTTCTGTGAAAACCCGAAAAGGCGCAACCTCGTTAAAACAAAAAAAACTGTATGTCCATAAGCAAAATGGGTATGGATGAAAACCCGAAAGGGCTCCGTGATTAAAAACAGCAGGGCTACCGGCGAGTTCTGTGAAAACCCCAAAGGGCGCAACCTCGTTTAAAAAAAACGGTATGTCTATAAGCAAAATGGGCACGGATGAAAACCCGAAAGGGCTCCGTGAGTAAAAACAGCAGGGCTACTGGCGAGTTTTGTGAAAACCCGAAAGGACGCAGTCTCGTTAAAAGACACTTGCAAGGTCCTCTCGAGTTTGTAAGGAGAAACCGCCTGCGTGAGATCCTTACGACTCACAAGGGAGCAACACACTTAGGGATCCCCACGATCCTTAGGGAGAAATTACACTTGCGAGATCCTTACGACTCGTAAGGAGAACCATCGTATTAGACCCTCACGGCTCATAAGATTCGAAAGACTTAAGTTACAGGGATCCGAACCTGTTCTTAAGCAATCACAACCTCCGATACTGTCCTACAAGCGGTTCAATATTGACCCTTGTATACAATCCACGGGCGCGAATAAACATTTCCCTAACAAAGTCCTATCCGCGACTAGGGATATGTTTGCACGGTGAACAACCCTTGTAAGTCCTCTCGACTTATAAGGAGAAAATACTCTTGTAAGATCCTTACGACTTATAAGAGACCATGCACTTAGGAGTCCTCACGATTCCTAAGGAGAAAACACACCTACAAGATCCTCACGACTCACAGGGAGAAATACCTTTATGAGACCCTTACGGCTCGTAAATTCAAAAGCCTTAGTCGACAGGATCCTAACCCTGTTCGCTAACCCACCTTTGTTCGACATCGGCAGAGGCAAATGATGATTCGCTCCTGGCAATATTCCAGTTGTAGCGGTGCTGATGCCGAAATCGGTGTCTAATCCCAAGCTTGCAATAAGAAGCTAGCGAGCCACACATGCATACGGAATAGCCGAAATGGTGGGGCAACTTGCAAACAAAATCAGCAAGTAAAAATGTATGCATGCAAAATAGCCGAAATGATTGGGCAACTCGCAATAAAAAGCAGCGAGTAAAAATGAAATAAATAGCTGAAATGATTGGGCACCGCGAAAAATAGCCGAAATGATTGGGTAATCACGACATTCGCGATGTAAAAGCTGAAATGATAGAGCATCGTGGAAAGAAATAAAGAAAAATAAAATTTATGCCCTACAGGCGATATCACATCAATCCCTGTATACAATCCAGGGGCACAAACAAGGAAGGAAGCACACCTTCCCTCCCCAGGCTCCATCAGAAAGAGAGCCAAGTCTCGACGGTCACATCTGCATCCCAGAAGACCAACAACAGCGTTCCTCCTTATGGCAGCAAGGCACGAAAGCGACACAACGAAACGGAGCAAGGGCATAGTCCCCAGTTCCAAATCTTAACGGCAATATCTACAGCCTAAAAAATCAGCAACGGTGATCCTCCTCATTCCAACAGGACTCGGATGCAACATCACCGAGCGGAGTGACGGCAAAATTCCAGCTCCACTTCAGCATTCTTCTCGTTACAGCAGGAGCAATGTCAACAACCGGCGTTCCTTCACAGTCCAGCAGAATGCAGATGCAACGTCAACAAAAGACCCCATGGTTGAAACCAAGCGGAGTGACGATAAAATCCCAGCTCCACCTTAGCATCCGTCTCATCACACCAGATGCGATGTCACTACAGCGTTCTTCCTCCAACAGGATTCGAACACGCCAAAGCAAACGAAGCAAAGGCCAAATTCCTAGCCTCAGGGTCTTGACGGCAACTCATATAAATCCTGAAAGACAATCGAAGATCATCTCGCACCAGCGCGGAGTGGTCACCACCTCGACGTTCGTCTCGACACCACAGACGAGATGTCACTACAGCATTCTTCCTCCAGCAGGATTCAAACGCGACAATCAAACAACGGAGCCACGGCAAAATCCCTAGTTCCAAACCTCGATGGTTCACCAGCAACCTAGAGACAACCTCGACATTCGTCTCAATACAGCAGACGAGATGTCACTTCAGCATTCTTCTTCCAGCAGGATTCAAACGCGACAATCAAACAACGGAGCCAAGGAAAAATCCCTAGTTCCAAATCTCGACGGTTCACCAGCAACCTAGAGACAACCTCGACGTTCATCTTGACACAACAGACGAGATGTCACTACAGCGTCCTTCCTCCAACAGGATTCGAACACGCCAGCAACCTAAAGACAACCTCGACATTCGTCTCGATACAGCAGACGCAATACCAGCAAACGAAGCAAAGGCCAAATTCCTAGCTTCAGGGTCTTGACGGCAACTCATATAAAACCGGAAAGACCATCGGAGATCATCTCACACCAGCATGGAGTGATCACCACCACGACATTCGTCTCGACATAGCAGACGAGATGTCACTACAGCGTTCTTCCTCCAGCAGGATTCAGATGCGACAATCAAACAATGGAGCCACGAAAAAATCTTAGTTCCAAACCTCGACGGTTCACCAGCAACCTAGAGACAACCGCGACATTCGTCTCGATACAGCAGACGCAATGCCAGCAAATGAAGCGAAGGCCAAATTCCTAGCTTCAGGGTCTTGACGGCTGTTAGTGTATATGCCCTAGGGGCCATTATTGTATCATACTAGCTTGTATATTACTTAATGGAAGCTTGGGATATTCACAGTTATATATCAGTCTTGCTAAAAATGGTAGTATGCTACTTGGTTTGTTTCTACTTTAATATTTGCATCTGTTTCTTGTAACGTATCATTTATACATATTAGTAGAGCCCATAGGATCTTTGCTTGATTACCAGCGTTGTGATGGCAGTCACACTAGTGGGAGCTGGGTAGTCTATAAGCAACATCCTATACAGGTCCCTGGTCGTTGGATTATCGAGATAGGGCATCGATATTCCGGAGTAGACTAGTGTGTACGCTTCTCATCCCAGTTGGGGAGATGGTTTGTCCCATAGCCATCAGTATGTCGTACTGGAGATAGTATACAGGTGCTCGTTGGGTTACGGGTACACCGGACAGGACTCGCAGGGAACTGTTGGTTGGTATTATACCCGTCGTCAGTTAACAGTTCCCAGGTGACATGAGTACAGCATAGTCCACAGACATGACACTGCTACTTCGCCTCGAGTGTGTCCCACTGTTCTTAGATTGCTACCCTACCACGGCTCAAAGGAGTCGTGCAAACAGGTAGCAGTTGGGTGCAGTCCCGAGAACTTGGAGGCAGTAGTGGTTAGACAGGATTCGTCTCTCCCGGTATTGGGAGTTGATATCGCGCTGTGTCAGAGAGCCATTACGCAAAGTCCCTGGCCAGGGCAAGCGAGATTTACTGGTAGGTTCCAGTAGTTTCTCAAGGTGTAATAGGCTACGCTCCAACACGACTTATACCGCTATTAGGGGACTGACACTTGCCGCCCCCTAGGCCCGATATGAGATAGTCTTAGACGAACAGACTGGACTATACGGAGATTGTCACATCAGGCTCAGTAGGAGTTCGGATGGGTTTCCTCATCGGCCTTCTTATCGACATCTACCTGGGGACCGTTACGTACAGCTAGTGCAGCTTGCGGTCTGTGGTTAAACCCACTGCCAGCGTAGTGTCGAGTCTTTAGAGTCCCACACAGAGAGTTTCCTGCTCCAGGCAAAAAGATATAGAGGTCGTATGGTATTACGACAAGGGTTCGGACGCTTACGTGTTTAAACGCACATACGACGTTCGAACGGTTTTTACTAGTCGGCTTTGGTTTAAGCCAGATTCTAGTATCGGGTTATAGGATTTATACAGTCTAAAGTTTTTCCGTGTTTTCACGGATAGGAGGGGCGTTCTAGTAATTTGTCGGGAAGCTTCTAGAAGCATGGTGAGTTGAGGGTTTAGGTGGCATTTACATTAAATGCATTTGTGACTCATTGGATGAATCATTCAAGTGAGTTAATGAAGCATTTATTGCTTAATGACTCACTTGATGATTCATTGCATATATTAAATGAAGCATGATGATAAATCATTTTAGATTTATTAATTTGATTTTCTTATGCTTCATAATATATTAGAAGTGAGAAGCTTTTTGATCATTATTCATTCTTACCTTCTCTCTCCTCAAGCTCTCTCTCTTCAAACCCTAACCCTAACCTCTCATGTGTTGAGATCAAGGGTTGGCTAGACTAATACATCCATAATCCAACTCTATATCACCTAGGTTGCTTAGATTAGCACTTTGAGAAACCTAGTTACCTCAAGTTAGAGGTCAAGCTTGGAATAGGAGCTCTCGGGTGGATCGTCTTTGACTCGAGGAGGCCGTTGAGGTGCCGACGTTCCAAAAAACCTACGAGGAGTGGAGAACAGCGATGAAGACCCGAAGGACAAGTAACGTGAAGTATAACTTCGAATCCGAGTAGTTAAACCTCCCGTAGTTTGCTAGTAATGGTTTAGACACGATCCGTGTGCTCAAGTCCGTGTTACGAAGCTTTGATAATTGTTTTTCATATATTCCGCCTCCCCGCAAGCTCGTGGGGTGCGTGACATGGACTTACAGTGGTATCAGAGCCAACTAAACCTTTACTAGCTTGTTAGCAACTAATTAGAACTTCGATCGTCGGAAAAACGCGAAAACTTAACCCGGACCCCTATCAGTTTCTGTTAATTTTAAACGTGTCGAAAAAAATATTTGATATGCCTTAAAATTCACAGCAGGGAAATATAAGAATACTGGGAAAATACGATGCAGTAACTCGGCAAGATGGCCGCGGATCCGCGGCCGAATGGTGCTTTTCGTCGCGGATCCACAGCGGAGTCAACCCCGAGTTGACTTGGATTTTCACAGAAATTCATATTTTAAAGTGTTTTGTTTTCCAATATATTCTGTTTCTGCCCAGGTTACTTCTGTGCTGACTTGCATTTGGGGTAGACATGGAAAAAAGTTGTCGATCGATATTCTAAGTTATTTGCTAATCGGGTTTTTATCTGTAATGTTTAATGTGTTTGTAAACCTCCCCTAACTGCTAGTATGTCGGTTGGCAGGGGGTTGCACATTTCTGTAATGATTCTACTGTTTGTGTATATGAACTGTATTGGATTGTTGTGATGATTAGCCGGAGTTTGAGATGGGTTATTATATTCATTCATTCGATGTAATTGTAATATGTTGTAATATTATTTTGCGGGGCACATCCAGGTTGCAGTTGTAGCCACCGTTGTATTATTTCATTTACTGTTTTTTGCTCCTAGGATAGACCCAAGGTGGGGTACACAAACTACCGGGTACGTTGAAGTGTTTAGTGGCCTACTCCGTTGTTGAGGGAGACCGCTTCACTTCGGGTACTTGGCGGGTAATTTGCCGTACCCGTAGGGGTCTAGGGTGGGGTAATGGCTATTCATCACAACTGTGTAATCCGTCTTTTGTTGCAGGCTCAAAGCAAACGCGTATTGCTTGTATATCCAATAATGTTCATCTGTGATCTGGAATGCCTATTATTGCGTCTGACGAATGTACAATATCTATATATGATAGCTATTTAGACGTCACTTATGTTTTACACCCGCGCTAGCCCAGCCCCCGCTCTGTCGTTAGTTAAGTAACCTAACGGATGATGACGGGACCCAGTGGCGAATGCGGATGGCATAAGAGGGTGTTGTATTTTCGTTGTTTTCTGCAATGATAGGTTAAATGATGGGACACATTATTTTAATGCAAAGAAAATAAACCAAAGTTGAATCGTTGGAACAAATTTAAAATAAACCACTCGGTTATTTTAAAAGATCAGAATTTTTAATTGCGAAGCTTTAACCACTCCTTTTAAAAAGCTATCAGGTTCCTTCGATTATATCAAGTTCACTACGTTCACAGTTTCGCCAAAACCATTCGTATCCCTCCGTCATTTCGTATGAATATTCAATAGTATTCAAGCTATGTTTGTTGACCTTCGTCAAGGCATAGTGATTGGTAGCTGTTGGGTGTTCATATGTAGCATAGATAAATGCGTTGGTTTGGGACAATCGTATTACCTTATTGACCTTCGTCAAGGGTATATACGGATGGGTTCAAATTAACCTGGACAATGACGGGTAGAACTTGACATGTGACTTATGATTTGTTGACCTTCGTCAAGGTCATAAGAGCGTGAGGCAAAAATCCACATCAGGAGTTTCGAAAAAACTGAAACTTGCTAGTGTTGCATACCATTTGGAGTTTGATGAATGTTTGTAGGATTCCTTCAACATTATCATACGATGATATTTGGATCCCAATCCTACTGTGAGTATATGCTACTTATCAGGAGATTCGTCACTTAACGATCAATGCTATAAACCAAGTAGGTGTCGAGAAAGGTGTCAGCGGGGCTACGCCCCCAGAGAAAAGAGGTTATTTAATTAAGGAACTTCGCGAAAGCGTTGGAAAACCTCCCTCGAAGTACCGACACTGGCCTGGCTGAACGGTTAAGCAAGTATTGTACACTGAGAATAGTCCTGGCTAATTCTTCTTTTATGGTTTGAGAAAGGAATTGAGAAACAGTGGGAGCCATCCAGTTTAGATAAACTAAAAACCAATCTAAACTTGCAAGAACATCATGCTAAAGTGTTTTCTTCTCTCTCTCATTGCAGCGACCTTGTGACCATGACTAGGTTACATCTAGATAACAAGTTGACTGAATCTGACTTATATGACTGGCAAATGTCTGTCCAGATGTCCATTGCCTATGACAAGCTGGACCACCCTATTACTACTCAAGATCCCGCCGTCCCAGGTCCAGTTTCCACCGTCGCGGATATGGATATCCGTCAGACAAGGGAAAAGGATAAAGCGAAAGCTAAGTGCCTCGTGTTGGCTTCAGTTGATGGTGTATACCAGAAGCAGCACGAGAAGATGGACTTAGTTTCCATCTTTCTCCATAACAAAGATTTATATGGAGAGCAATCTCATATCGCAAGATATGAGACCTCGAACGAATTAATTCAAGCGAGGTTGGCTGTCAGGTCATCTGTAGGGGACGACGTCCTTACAATGACTAGCTATATTGATGAGCTCAAGGACCTGGAGACTACGTTGGGAAACAGGTCATATGCTGACTTATTTCCACGGTCCCTACCATCTACTTACACCAGTAAAGTTGGAGGAAAGGAAAGAGCAAAAGTTTCGGGACTTGGTGTAGCTAAAGAGGGATGTTCCTATTGTTATGAGATTGGGCATTGGCAGAAAGATTGCAGGGGTTTGGAAGCCAGTAGCCAAGATACGAAGCATGTTGTGGCTTCGGCCTCAAGTGTGTTTGTAATTGAGAACTGTTTGTCAATTAACTCTACTTCCTGGGTACTAGATACCGGAGCAGGATATCATATCTGTAATTCATTACATGCTTTGAGAAACCATAAAGTTATAAAGATAGGTGATTTGTCTCTCAGAGTTGCAAACGGAATGAGCGTGGACACTGAATCCGTAGGAGAATATCGCCTAGGTTTGACAAATGGGCAGATATTGATTCTACGTAACTGTTTGTATGTACCTAGTTTGACTTGTAATATCATATCGGTATCCTCACTTTCGAGAGAGGGATATGATTTTACATTCGTAAGCGATATAGTTCACATCCACCTAAATCAAGTTCTGATTGGGTATGGTACATTAGATGACGGTATATACGTATTGAGTCAAGCTCAGGTTTTCAATGTCCTGAACACACTTAAAAGAAAGTCTCCATAAATAAATCAGGCTTTCTTATGGCATTGTAGACTAGGTCACATCAATGAAACACGATTAACTAAGTTACATAGAGAAGGATATTTGAATCCGTTCGAATATCAATCTTATACTACTTGTGAATCTTGTCTCATAGGAAAGATGACAAAGACTCCGTTTACTGGACACGGAGTAAGAGCGAGCGAGCTATTGGGACTCATACATAGTGACGGGTGTGGTCCAATGTCTACACATGCGCGATGTGGTTATTTCTACTTCATTACTTTTACGGATGATTTCTCTAGGTATGGATATGTCTTCTTGATGAAGCATAAATCCGAGGCCTTTGAGAAATTCCAAGAATACAAGAATGAAGTGGAAAACCAAACAGGCAAAAGTATCAAGGCCCTGAGATCTGATCGAGGTGGTGAATACTTGAGTGCCGAGTTTCTGGACTACTTAAAAGAGAATGGAATTCTCTCTCAGCTTACTCCTCCATACACACCACAGCACAACGGTGTATCGGAAAGGCGGAATCGAACCCTATTGGATATGGTTCGTTCCATGATGAGTAAGGCTGAGTTGCCGCGATCATTCTGGGGATATGCACTAGAATTAGCTGCATATCTTTTGAACAAGGCTCCAACCAAGACTGTGCCTACCACCCCATATCAGATGTGGAGTGGGAAGAAACCCTGTCTTAAGTATCTTAAGACATGGGGATGTCCAGCTTTTGTAAAGAAGTAGCATGCGGACAAGCTCGAGGCATGCTCAGTGCTGTGTAAGTTTGTGGGATACCCCAAGAACTCCAGGGGGTATCTTTTCTATTCCGCAGAGGAACAAAAAAATTTTGTTTCTCAGCATGCCCACTTCTTAGAAATTGAATTTTTAGAAAATCAGATAAGTGGGAGCGCAATAGAACTGGAAGAAATTCCAGAACCACAAGCTATTACTGAAACCTTGGTAGAACCAGAAGGTTCAGAAGAACCGGACATCCCAGCGCCACTCCGCAGGAGTAGTAGGCAGTCTCATCCGCCCGAGAGATACTACGGTTTTCTCATAGACAGGGATAGAGAGGATTGCACTATTGATTATGGTGAGCCTACTAGCTTCCAGCAAGCCATTCAGAGCGGTGACTCGGTAAAATGGCTGGATTCAATGCGGACCGAGATGGAGTCCATGTACACCAACAAAGTTTGGACTTTGGACTTTGCTCCAGAAGGAGTAAAACCCGTAGGCTGGAAATGGATCTTCAGAAAGAAGATTGGTGTAGATGGGCAGGTTGAAACCTATAAAGCTAGACTTGTTGCAAAGGGTCAAAGACCTGGTTTGGACTATGATGAGACCTTTTCTCCAGTAGCTATGCTCAAATCCATTCGAATCCTTCTTGCCATTGCTGCCTTCCACGATTATGAAATCTGGCAGATGGACGTAAAGACGGCTTTCCTAAATGGAAATTTAGAAGAGTGTATCTATATGGATCAGCCGGAGGGATTCATTCAGAGTGGGAGCAGCGGTAAAGTGTGCAAGTTGCTCAATTCCATCTATGGACTGAAGTAGGCATCGCGGAGTTGGAACATTTGCTTTGATGATACTGTCAAGGAATTCGACTTTATCAAAAACCCAGATGAACCATGCATTTACAGTAAGATTGTAGGGAGAACTGTGATATTTCTCGTCTTGTACGTGGATGACATTCTCCTAATAGGAAATGATATTCCTATGCTACAGTCGGTCAAAGGATTCTAGTCACAGAAGTTCTCCATGAAGGACGTAGGTGATGCCACCTACATTCTGGGGATCCAGATCTATCGTGATAGATCAAAGAGGATGTTGGGACTTTCGCAGTCCAGGTACATAGACACCATATTGAAGAGATTCGGTATGGAAGATTCTAAGCACGGTAACCTACCGGCTTGTTACGGAATCACCCTCTCCAAAAAGATGTCTCCCAAGACTGATTTGGAAAGGGATCGCATGTCGATTATACCCTACGCTTCTGCGGTAGGCTCTATAATGTATGCGATGTTATGTACCAGACCAGATGTAGCATATGCATTGAGCGTTGTAAGCCGGTATCAGGCAAACCCAGGGAAGAAGCACTGGATAGCAGTAAAGAACATTCTCAAGTACCTGAGGAGGACTAAGGAGATGTTCTTGGTGTATGGCGGAAAAGACCTCCAGATCGAGGCCTTTGCCGACTCCAGCTTCGAGAGTGACAAGGATGACTCCAAGTCCATGTCGGGTTATGTCTTTACCCTCAATGGAGGGGCGGTCTGTTGGAAGAGTTCCAAGCAGGAGACCGTTGCTGACTCAACAATGGAAGCGGAGTACATAGCTGCTTGCGATGCCGCAAAAGAAGCTGTCTGGATGAAGAAGTTCCTCACAGAACTTCAGGTGGTTCCTACCAGTGTTGGTCCAATACCTCTGTATTGCGACAACAGCGGCGCTATAGCTTTAGCGAAAGAACCCAGGTCCCATCAGAAGTCCAGACACATCTTAAGGCGGTATCACCTGATCAGGGAGATCGTAGATCGTCGGGAGATCGAGGTAAAGAGAGTAGATACAGAGAATAACACTGCTGATCCATTCACAAAGGCCATTCCTCAGAAGCAGTTCGAGAGGCTATTCGAGATGATAGGTCTGCGATATGCCACGACATGGCCCTAGTGCAAGTGGGAGATTGTTAGTGTATATGCCCTAGGGGCCATTATTGTATCATACTGGCTTGTATATTACTTAATGGAAGCTTGGGATATTCACAGTTATATATCAGTCTTGCTAAAAATGGTAGTATGCTACTCGGTTTGTTTCTACTTTAATATGTGCATATGTTTCTTGTAACGTATCATTTATACATATTAGTAGAGCCCATAGGATCTTTGCTTGATTACCAGCGTTGTGATGGCAGTCACACTAGTGGGGGCTGGGTAGTCTATAAGCAGCATCCTATACAGATCCCTGGTCGTTGGATTATCGAGACAGGGCATCGATATTCCGGAGTAGACTAGTGTGTACGCTTCTCATCCCAGTTGGGGAGATGCTCTGTCCCACAGCCATCAGTACGTCATACTGGAGATAGTATACAGGTGCTCGTTGGGTTACGGGTACACCGAACAGGACTCGCAGGGAACTGTTGGTTGGTATTATACCCGTCGTCAGTTAATAGTTCCCAGGTGACATGAGTACAGCATAGTCCACAGACATGACACTGCTACTTCGCCTCGAGTGTGTCCCGCTGTTCTTAGATTGCTACTCTACCACGGCTCAAATGAGTCGTGCAAACAGGTAGCAGTTGGGTGCAGTCCCGAGCACTTGGAGGCAGTAGTGGTTAGACAGGATTTGTCTCTCCGGGTATTGGGAGTTGATATCGCGCTGTGTCAGAGAGCCATTACGCAAAGTCCCTGGCCAGGGCAAGTGAGATTTACTGGTAGGTTCCAGTAGTTTCTCAAGGTGTAATGGGCTACGCTCCGACACGATTTATACCGCTATTAGGGGACTGACGCTTGCCGCCCCTAGGCCCGATATGTGATAGTCTTAGTCAAACAGACCGGACTATATGGAGATTGTTACATCAGGCTCAGTAGGAGTTCGGATGGGTTTCCTCATCGGCCTTCTTATCGACATCTACCTGGGGACCGTTACGTACAGCTAGTGCCGCTTGCGGTCTGTGGTTAAATCCATTGCCAGCGTAGTGTCGAGTCTTTAGAGTCCCACACAGAGAGTTTCCCTGCTCCAGGCGAAACGATATAGAGATCGTATGGTATTACGACAAGGGTTCGGATGCTTAAGTGTTTAAACGCATGTACGACGTTCGGACAGTTTTTACTAGTCGGCTTTGGTTTAAGCCAGATTCTAGTATCGGGTTATAGGATTTATACAGTCTAAAGTTTTTCTGTGTTTTCACGGATAGGAGGGGCATTCTTGTAATTTGCCGGGAAGCTTCTAGAAGCATGGTGACTTGAGGGTTTAGGTGGCATTTACATTAAATGCATTTGTGGCTCATTAGATGAATCATTCAAGTGAGTTAAGGAAGCATTTATTGCTTAATGACTCACTTGATGATTCATTGCATATATTAAATGAGGCATGATGATAAATCATTTTAGATTTATTAATTTGATTTTCTTATGCTTCATAATATATTAGAAGTGAGAAGCTTTTTGATCATTATTCATTCTCACCTTCTCTCTCCTCAAGCTCTCTCTCTTCAAACCCTAACCCTAACCTCTCATGTATTGAGATCAAGGGTTAGCTAGACTAATACATCCATAATCCAACTCTATATCACCTAGGTTGCTTAGATTAGCACTTTGAGAAACCTAGTTACCTCAAATTAGAGGTCAAGCTTGGAGTAGGAGCTCTCGGGTGGATCGTCTTTGACTCGAGGAGGCCGTTGAGGTGCCGACGTTCCAAAGAACCTACGAGGAGTGGAGGACAACGATGAAGACCCGAAGGACAAGTAACGTGAGGTATAACTTCGAATCCGAATAGTTAAACCTCTCGTAGTTTGCTAGTAATGGTTTAGACACGATCCGTGTGCTCAAGTCCGTGTTATAAAACTTTGATAATTGTTTTTCATATATTCCGCCTCCCCGCAAGCTCATGGGGTGCGTGACATGGACTTACAATGGAAACTCATATAAAACCTGAAAGACTATCGGAGATCATCCCATACCAGCGCAGAGTGGTTATGACTCATCGAGGCTCTCCAAAATGAGCCTAACCTCAAGTAAAAAGCGGCATGGCAAAATTCCTAACGCTTGCTCTTCCGATGGTCAAACTGCCTAGGAGGATTGCTTGAAAACGTCTTGTCCAGCCCCCGAAGGGATCAGAGACACGACAGTCGCAAGGCTACTCGAATAGCAAGGATGCCAATCGAGGAATATATCAGCCAACGCAACGGTACGATGGACAAAACCCTAATACCACAGACCCTAACGGACCTTTGTCGTAAAGAGCAGAGGTTAACTGTGACGTTAGGATATTCTTGCGAGAAATGCTCGATTCGTCTCGACTCGTGAGGAAAAGCCTTAGGCGGCGGGGATTAAAAAATAACCGTTTCCTAAGTACTGGGGCCCTGCAAGTTGGTCCAAAACGGACTCTTGCATACTATTCATGGACCACACTCTCCAAAGTCGAATCTCGACAATGAGGGAAATAATGCAGGGTTCCTAGGCACTCTAGTGAGGTCTCCCAAGCCATCAACCATGGCAATTTCAAATATTATGGTGCCTACAAACCCTAAAGTACGGATCGTTTGCTAGATATCTAGGCGAACAAGAACTAGTTAACAGTTAACTAAAGAGATACGGAAATTACAACCTTTGTAGATCCGGATATCCACCTCCACGGCTCCGCAATGAGGTCATCTCCGCTGTCCAAATCAAATCCGGGCTCTAGAGTCGACTTCGTCGGAGAATGGGCAAGCTAGGTCGTCGATGTCCATGCCGAAGATGATCTACGTCGAGGCATCGATGAATCAAGCTCCACCTTCACCAAACCCTAAAATCTTGTGAAGGAAACACACTCTACTACTTGGCAAGAGGTAGAGGATGAAGAAATAGGAATTGGGTTAACTTTAGAATTGGATTTCTCACTCATATCCAACAATCACCATTGATGGACTTTGCTTTTCTTCACTTGAAGAATGAAGAAGAAGAAGAAAGATATTATGATAAGTTAATAGAAAATGAAAAGAAAATGAATTCTTATCATAATTCTAACCATGGTCAAGTGTAGAGAATGAATCATGGTTAGTGAGAATGGTTAGGGTTAAGGTTGAGATAAGTATGGTTGACTTTATCAAATCTTCATGAAGTTTCAACTAAACTCCAAATCTAGCAACCATTCTTTTCTCTTTTCTTTTATTCATTTATCAAAAATAAAAAGATAATCAAATAAGATAAATGAATAATGAATAATAAACCCTAACCATTTCATTAACCAAGGTTTAATCTTTACACTTGAACCCTAGCTTGACTTGCATCATCAAACATGATACAATCAAGTGCACAAAAACATATCGCATATGCAATGCGCACGAACCAAGTGAGAAAATCCTTCTAAAGTGAACCGATACTAGTTAATGTAAAGTAATATATCAAATATATAATTATACATTAAATCATTAAATCAACACTTGATTCAATGATCCGGTCATGCGCACATAACCGACTGGTATCTTATATATCGGCTTATCGAATCAACGCTTGAATCGATAACTAGGTTATATCGCATACAACCATTCGATATATATATCGCGAGAATAGAATACGGTATCACATACACGCATTATTCTCGGTCCCGCACATATCTCATATGCGCTCCTATTTTGTTTCGCTTGAGCCAGGAAACCTCTGTGTAGGACTCTAAAGACTCGTCAATACGCCGGCAGCGGATGATGATCATATCAAACATCCACAAGCCGCAAGCGGTCTGCTAAACGTAACGGCCATCCGGGTATTGAGCGATCTGAAGATCGACGAGCAAGCCCGCTCACACTCCAGTGAATCCGACCAGTAACACTACCGTACAGTCCGGTCTGATCGTCTGATATGTCGCATATCTCGCCTAGGGGTGGTATACGTCAGACCCCAATAGCTTAATAAGTCGTGTCGATATGAGGTCTATAACTGTTCGAGAAACTACTGGTAACACTTACCAGTAAATCTCAGCAACCCTGGCCAGGGATTTCCTGTTATAGCCAATCGAACACAGCGCAACATCAACCCCCATATACCGGGAGAGACGAATCCCCTCCTATCGCTCATTGCCTCCATGTGACTCGGGACTGTACCCAAAAACCACCGTTTTGCACGCCCTCTTGGACGTGGTAAGATGGAAATCAAAGCACAGTGGGAACCACACAAGACTCTATGACGATCTCGGGTCAACAGACTACTCTGTACCAGTGTCACCAGAGAACTGCCATCTGACGTGAGGTATAATACCATCTGGGAGTTCTCGGCGAGTCCGTCCAGTGTACCCAGTCTCTACTGAGCACCCGTATATCTCCTCTGATGTCAAACACCGATGGATATGGGATCATCCATCGCCCATCTGTATGGGTCGAGAAGGTACACGCTAGTCTACTCTGGTATTATCGATGCCCCATCTCGATACACCCACGACTAGGGACTGTGAAGGATGTACTTATGGACTACCATGTCCCCACTAGTATGATCCGCATCATAGTCCAGGTAGTCAAGTACAGATCCTAAGGGCTTTACCAACATGTAACAGAGAGACAGTCAGTATACACGTTAAGGTAAAGTTCAACCAGATAGCATACTATCATGTCGAGCAAGAAAGTCATCCCTATATATGTCCCAGCATCCACTACAATATACATCCTATGTACAGTAATGGCCTCTAGGGCATACATATAACTAACAATCTCCCACTTGCACTAGGGCCATCTGTAGCAGTGGTTTGAAGTATCTCATACTCAACCATCCCATAAAAGTCTCTCTCTGGGAACAGGCCTTTGTGAGTGGATCCGCTGTGTTGTTCTCTGAGTCTACTCTCCAAACCTCGATCACCCTGGAGATCAACTATCTCCATGATCAGGCGATGCTGCCTTAGAATATGTCTGGATCACTGATGGGACGGGCGTTCCTTGGCATAAGCCACAACTCCATTGTCACACAATGGAAGGAACATAGTTCATCTCATGAACCTATATACACCCAAACAGCCTCTTTGGTAGCATCTTAAGTAGCGATGTATCCAGCCTTTATCGTCTAGTATGTCACGGTATCTAGCTTGGAACTCTTCCAACATACCGTCCCTTTACTGAGGGTAAAGACAATGCCTGCGACTGACATTCAGTCGTCTTTATCACCCTGGAACCCTTCCAGTGATTCTCCCCAGGATCGATTGATACCATCTCACTACAACTAGTGAGAATCCCAACATCCATTTAGATCTATCTCATAGATCCAAAACCCTGGATTTAGGAGGTATCACTTTGATCCTATATGGAGAATCATGGTGATAAGCGGAGATTGATCGAGCGTAGCATAAGAAACTCCTTTCTTATCAAGAGTATGTCATCCACGTACTCTACGAGGATCGTCACCATACTCCCTACTACCTTTTTGTTTGTACAAGGTTCATCTACCATTTTGATGATGTCAAACTCTTTGACTACTTCATCAAAACAGACGTTCCAACTCCGCGATGCCTGCTTTATCTTATAAAGCATCTTGCACACGTTTCCGCTGCTCCCACTGTCTACGAAGCCCTCTGGCTGTGTACTTATAGACGCTCTCTTCTAAATCATCATTTAGAAAAGCAGTCAAGACACCCAACCATCAGATATCGCAGTCATGGTATGTAGCCGTGGCAAGTGGGATCTGGATGGACTTAAGCATAGTCACTTGAAAAGGTATCATCATGATCCATGCCTGGTCGATGACGAAAAGCTTTAACAAGTCTAGCTTTGAAAGTCTCAACTTTTCCATCTACACCAAGTAATCTTCTCAAGATATACTTGCTTCTGATGGGGATTTAACCCTTCAGATCTTGCAGCTAAAGTCCATACTTTGCTGGTGTATAAGGATTCCATCTTAGATCGCTAAACATCCAGCCATTCTTACAGAGTCTTACTCCTGATGGCCTGCTCGAAACTAGTTGGGTCATCATCTCATGATGTAATCCTCGCTCCCACTGTCATAGAGAAACTGAAGTATCTCTCAGGTGGGTGAGGAACCCTACTAGATCGGCGGAGAGGCTGAGGTTCGTTGGTTTCTACTGAATCCTTTGGTTTTATCAAATCATCTGCTGTATTTAGTATAGCTGGAACCTTTCCAGTTCTACATAACAGACCTTGCCTCGAGCTTGTCCGGATTTTGCTTTTAGACATAGGCCAGACAACCCTAAATCTTAACTAACTTAAGAGATGGGCTCTTCCCTTATCATATCACATATGAAGTGGTAGGCAACTGATTTGATTTGAACCTTATTCAATAGGTATGCAGCTTCTCAAGTGCATAACTCCCTAAAGGAAATAGGTAACTCAGTAGTACTCATCATAGAGCACACCATATCACATAGGGTGTGATTGCTCCGCCCCGATATACCATCGTGCTATGGTGTATTCGGAGGAGTAATGCTGAGAGAGAATCTCATTCTCCTTTAGAATAATCCAGGAATTCCGTGCTCAAGTATTCTCCTCCTTGATCACATCAAAGGACATAATACTTGTACCCGTATTTTGGTTCTCTACTTCTAACTTATATTCTGTGAATATCTCAAAAGGTTCGGACTTGTGTTTCAATATGAACATAGGTCTGAAACTCGAAAGATCATCAGAGAACGTAATGAAGTACAAAGAACCAGTCCTGGCATTTGTAGACAGGGGACCTAACATACATCAACATGTATCATCCCAAGAGTTTACTAACTCTTTCTCTGTTTCCAATAAACAGAGCTGAGGTCATCTTATCTATGTGACATGACTGGCGAGTTTCACAAGATGTAAATTCAAACAGATTTAAATATGCATCTATATGTAACTCTAGCTAGTCGGGTCACATTGATCTGACCTAGTCTACAATACCTCAAGAAGAATCCGTTCATTTCTGAACTCTTCCTCTTGTGTGTGTTCTGTATACTAAGAACTGTAGTTTGATTTAGAACATCAATGCTTTTAGACAACGTGCCTGAACCGATCAACTTTTGATATAGGAAATGTTCAAAACATTATCCAACAATACAAAATTATATCCTTTCTTTTCTTACAAAGAGAGTGATATGATTTGGTATATCAGGTTCGGTATCTAACAACATTCGTTCAGAATCAATGTATTCAGGTAATACAGGGTGACAGTGACCGACAGACTTGGCTGCAACACTTGCCCCGTTTTCTGCCTCATGAAACTTATCACCCGTTCTCAGTTCTCTACCTCTCTGTAGCCCTATGTAACAAATTACATATCTGGGATCCTGATCTGGTATCACATACCCAGGACGTAAAGGATACTGAGAAACAGTTCTGTATAATGAACACACCCGAAGATGATGCATCAGCATGCACTCTCTTCGTTTGGGCGGCACAGGAATTCTGGTAATCCCCAATTTCCTGCTCTGTCTTATAACAATTATAAGTTGGAGCGGGACCAACGTTCCCCAGCTCAGTATAACAAGTGGGTTCGGTCAATATTCCGTATTATTATCTTGATTAAGGCGTGATATGGTCGCTACCAGGAGAGAGAGAGAAGAAAACACTCAGCGTGCGCTCTGTCAAGAATAGATTGGTTATTATTTTATCTAATCAGGATGGCTCCCACTGCTTTTTATCAAATCTTCCTTCAAACCCTAAAAGGAAAGACTAGCCGGGATTAATTACACACTACAAGTTCGCCAATCTTTCAGCCAGGCCAGTGTCGGTACTTTGAGGGAGGTCCCCCGTGCTTTCGCACGAACCTAATTAATGTAAACCTCGTTTTCCCAGAGGCGTAACCTCATTAACACCTTTCTAGACACCTACTTGATCGGCTAATTGTAATGTATAAAACTCTCCCAGGAGTAACACTTACTCGCAGCGGGTATCGGGATCCAACTATCTCATAGAAGGTATGCAATCTCATTGCAAATCTCAACACTTGAAATTCCCGATAATATTTTGCCCCTAGCGTGCTATGACCTTGACGCAGGCCAACAAACCATAGTCCGCTAGTCAAGTTCAACCCGTCATTTCCTGATTGAATTAAACCCACCCGCACGACCCTTGACGCAGGCCAACAAAGTCGCACGACTACCCTAATCCAATCACATCATATGCTTATGCAGATAAGCACCAGTTAGCTACCGCACACTACGCCTTGACGCAGGCCAACAAACGTAGCACGAATACTAACTACTACTTATCTGAAATGACGGAGGGCTACGACAGGTTTTTCTGAAAACCTATTGCGTAATGAACTTGATATCGTTGTAGAATCAAATGATTTTGAAATGGAGTGTTTTTGAGGCTTTTCTAGTTTTGCTAAAGGAGTCACTCCCGGTGAAGGGATCGTCGGTCCTTTCCTCGTCGAATGAGGTGCGGGATATATCATATATATCACTGTGCAAAGCAAAAACACTTAAAAGCAATCAAAAGACAAACCGAGTGTGTAGCATCTGCCAGTTATTGCTAAAGGAGTCACTCTCGGTGAAGGGATCTCGGTCCTTTCCTCATCGAATAAGGTGCAGGATATATCGCATATACCGCTGTGCAAAGCAAGAACTGTAGCTACCTGTTTTATTTTGAAATTCGATTCTACAACATCTTAGGTTTCTTTTAATTCATTAATCATATTAATGAAGTCCCATCATTTAAGTACCTAAACATCACAGATAGATATGACGTACACTTATGCCATCCGCATTCGCCTCGATGTCCCCTCGTGCACCGTTAGGTTAGGTAACTAACGGCAGAGCAGGGCAGGGCTAGCACGGGTGTAAAACATAAGTAACGTCTATATAATATATCATATATACTATATACTAAATCCATCACAGAAACATCACATGATCTCATCACAGATATCGCAGCAGAAGAATCATATGAAATATTGGATATACTAGGACGTCCGTGTTTTCAATACGAGCCAGTATAAAACACGGATTCCACGGTCGTGATGAATAGCCAAACCCACACCCCTAGACCCCTACGAGAGCGGCAAGCAACCCTGCCAATTCTGGAGTTAGGAGACCCGAACTCGACTCCTCGAGTTGGTCTCCCACTGGACTCCAGAACCCGGTTACTTGTGCCCTCCTCCTTGGGTCTATCCTAGTGCGGAAAAGTAAATAATATACAACAGGTGACAACTCCCGCAACCTGGAAGCGCCCCAATAAAAGAATATTACATACAAGTTTTTACATGAATGAAAATGAAAAACACTCATCTCACATAAAAACCCCCGGCTATTCAAACACGACGATCCAATATAACATATCCAGCAACACATAACATCACATGTCATCAACGTAAGTAAATATGTCCATCCCAATTTTCGTTGACATATAGCAACGAAACCGGCGATATCACATTTTACACTTACGGTCACAGAAAAGAAAGTGTAAAACTACAACAGTTGGAATCCGCAATCTGCATAGACATCGCATGCCTAATCAAATGAATACCTTAGACATCACATGCCTAACAATTATAAACCCCGCATTTTAGTCTCATTATCGAAAACACTTTTCAATATCAAGTCGGGCAATTCAACAAGATTCCCGACATCCTGATCGAATACTCGTCGCAAACTTCAGTAGACGGCCGCACCCCCGACACCGTCGACGAAGTGCACCAAGGCGGAACACCGCTACCGCGAGCACCCGAACGGATGCTTTCGGCGACGGGGTTCTCCTTCAGTCACTTGGTCGGGGCTATGGAGTGAGGATGTCTATTAAGTTTACCGGCGAATATCCGCGTACGCTACGTGATTGCGACGGACTTTTGATCACATCAAAAATCCGTGGCAACCGATCAAGTGAGACTAAATTGCTACGTTTTTAACATTCATTCAGTTATCACATAACTATTGTGAATTCCAATTATTGTATCCCATTCCAGATAAACAGAAAATGTTAAACTTTCCGATCGAACAATCGAACACCCAAGTTTTCCCGATACAGATCAACACATGAAACAAGTCTAACAATATTCCGTTCGTGCCTCAGTACCAACGGTCCAGCCGTAGAAGGGTCAAGCCAACGCCTCACATGTGGCACGCCGTACTGCCCCAAACCCGAAGGTTCAAAGGGCAGTTCAAGACGGTCACATAATCGAGTTAAGGTTTGTGTCTTCTAGAGGGACCATCGCGTTACTTGCACTACTTAGAACGTCGTTAAACTATGGAAAATCCAACACTTGGAAATTTCCCGACAGGGGAAAAATCGGGTATTTATATCCGGTCGAACTTTTTAACATATTCTAAAATTTATCCGGAAAACACATGGACAGAATTAGACTTTCCGATCGAAACAATGATTCCCAAAACAACTCAGAACAACTCAACTCTTGAGTTCATTTTAAAAATTCAAGGAAAATGAGAACTGCATTTTACAAGTTACAGTGAAATTTGACACGTGTCGGCTTCTAATTGGCGGCCCTTCCGCCGCACAAACCCCCTTTGTGCGGCCCTTCCGCCGCGCTTTTGTGGAATCAGGGTACCAAATTTCACAGTAATTCTTAGAAAAGCCTGCTTATTTTTCTGGATATTTTTAATTGCCAAAAATCAACAGTTTTGAAAAAAGTACAGAGAGCAATTTTGCAATGGGATTTTGGTTCGATCGGGTTTCTAATTCCGTCCGGGGATCGCCTAAGGCTCTAGCTAGGCTCTGATACCACTGCAGGGTTCCTAGGCACTCTAGTGAGGTCTCCCAAGCCATCAACCATGGCAATTTCAAATATTATGGTGCCTACAAACCCTAAAGTACGGATCGTTTGCTAGATATCTAGGCGAACAAGAACTAGTTAACAGTTAACTAAAGAGATACGGAAATTACAACCTTTGTAGATCCGGATATCCACCTCCACGGCTCCGCAACGAGGTCATCTCCGCTGTCCAAATCAAATCCGGGCTCTAGAGTCGACTTCGTCGGAGAATGGGCAAGCTAGGTCGTCGATGTCCATGCCGAAGATGATCTACGTCGAGGCATCGATGAATCAAGCTCCACCTTCACCAAACCCTAAAATCTTGTGAAGGAAACACACTCTACTACTTGGCAAGAGGTAGAGGATGAAGAAATAGGAATTGGGTTAACTTTAGAATTGGATTTCTCACTCATATCCAACAATCACCATTGATGGACTTTGCTTTTCTTCACTTGAAGAATGAAGAAGAAGAAGAAAGATATTATGATAAGTTAATAGAAAATGAAAAGAAAATGAATTCTTATCATAATTCTAACCATGGTCAAGTGTAGAGAATGAATCATGGTTAGTGAGAATGGTTAGGGTTAAGGTTGAGATAAGTATGGTTGACTTTATCAAATCTTCATGAAGTTTCAACTAAACTCCAAATCTAGCAACCATTCTTTTCTCTTTTCTTTTATTCATTTATCAAAAATAAAAAGATAATCAAATAAGATAAATGAATAATGAATAATAAACCCTAACCATTTCATTAACCAAGGTTTAATCTTTACACTTGAACCCTAGCTTGACTTGCATCATCAAACATGATACAATCAAGTGCACAAAAACATATCGCATATGCAATGCGCACGAACCAAGTGAGAAAATCCTTCTAAAGTGAACCGATACTAGTTAATGTAAAGTAATATATCAAATATATAATTATACATTAAATCATTAAATCAACACTTGATTCAATGATCCGGTCATGCGCACATAACCGACTGGTATCTTATATATCGGCTTATCGAATCAACGCTTGAATCGATAACTAGGTTATATCGCATACAACCATTCGATATATATATCGCGAGAATAGAATACGGTATCACATACACGCATTATTCTCGGTCCCGCACATATCTCATATGCGCTCCTATTTCGTTTCGCTTGAGCCAGGAAACCTCTGTGTAGGACTCTAAAGACTCGTCAATACGCCGGCAGCGGATGATGATCATATCAAACATCCACAAGCCGCAAGCGGTCTGCTAAACGTAACGGCCATCCGGGTATTGAGCGATCTGAAGATCGACGAGCAAGCCCGCTCACACTCCAGTGAATCCGACCAGTAACACTACCGTACAGTCCGGTCTGATCGTCTGATATGTCGCATATCTCGCCTAGGGGTGGTATACGTCAGACCCCAATAGCTCAATAAGTCGTGTCGATATGAGGTCTATAACTGTTCGAGAAACTACTGGTAACACTTACCAGTAAATCTCAGCAACCCTGGCCAGGGATTTCCTGTTATAGCCAATCGAACACAGCGCAACATCAACCCCCATATACCGGGAGAGACGAATCCCCTCCTATCGCTCATTGCCTCCATGTGACTCGGGACTGTACCCAAAAACCACCGTTTTGCACGCCCTCTTGGACGTGGTAAGATGGAAATCAAAGCACAGTGGGAACCACACAAGACTCTATGACGATCTCGGGTCAACAGACTACTCTGTACCAGTGTCACCAGAGAACTGCCATCTGACGTGAGGTATAATACCATCTGGGAGTTCTCGGCGAGTCCGTCCAGTGTACCCAGTCTCTACTGAGCACCCGTATATCTCCTCTGATGTCAAACACCGATGGATATGGGATCATCCATCGCCCATCTGTATGGGTCGAGAAGGTACACGCTAGTCTACTCTGGTATTATCGATGCCCCATCTCGATACACCCACGACTAGGGACTGTGAAGGATGTACTTATGGACTACCATGTCCCCACTAGTATGATCCGCATCATAGTCCAGGTAGTCAAGTACAGATCCTAAGGGCTTTACCAACATGTAACAGAGAGACAGTCAGTATACACGTTAAGGTAAAGTTCAACCAGATAGCATACTATCATGTCGAGCAAGAAAGTCATCCCTATATATGTCCCAGCATCCACTACAATATACATCCTATGTACAGTAATGGCCTCTAGGGCATACATATAACTAACAAATAACCACTTACGAGTCCTCTCGACTTGTAAAAGGGAAAATTCTCTAGTGAGATCCTTACGACTCTCAAGATAAAACGCACTTAGGAGTCCTCACGACCCCTAAGGAGAAAATACACCTACGAGATCCTCTCGACTCGTAGGGAGAAAAGTCTTTATGAGACCCTCACGGCTCATAAAGTTGAAAAGCCTTAGGTAGCAGATCTGAACCTGCTTCCTAAGCCATCACTACTCCTCGAAGTATTCAAGACGGAATGTTCTATATCACCTACAGGCTACGCTTACTTAAGGAATATGCCAATAACAAAGCAGAAAATAAAAAGAAGGAGGCAAAAGATTTGTCATTCATACTCGGAAAATTCTTACATCAATAAAGACAATAAACAAAAGCAGCATTATTGAAATGTTTACAAGGGTATAACCTCGGATCCAGGGCATGGATTGAGGAAGTCAGAAGTAAGGCCGTCTAGAGTCTTTCTGGCTTTTCTGACCATTCTCGTGTGCATCCTCTCGTGCTCACGCGTGTCAAGATCTTCGGCAATGCCCTCCACCCTTTGATATGAAGCAATTATCGTTGTCTGTTGAAAAATTTGATGCAAAATATCAATGAGGCTATCTCGCCGTTTCTTCGAGATCAGCCCCGACAGATACACTGAATGCACCTTGTCTTCGGCGTCATCCAGCACATTAAGCGGCATGGCCTCGTGAAACCCGGGAAGTGCTCTCCAAATCGCTCCCAGTACGACTTTCAAGAGAGTAGAACGGCGAGGAAGCAACCAACCAACGCGTGCATACAGACGACCCATAATCTCCGCACACTGGGCATCTGTAAGCTCTTGGTTTTGGTGACGGCCCTGTACACGAATATCCTCATAAGTAAAGAACTCGTTCAGACTGTATAAATGAACAGCCATAGTGCCTGAAAGAAATATCATTAGAAGATTAGAAATGAGGAAAAACCGACGCAGGGAGTTAAACTCCTCGAGAGCAATGCTCTGCAAACAGGAGTGACACCTGTCAAAATCAGTAATGAGGAGAATTTAAAGAAATTCCCCGAGAACGCTGAGAGCCTTGCTCTAAGAAGATGATTTAACCCATCAAAAATAAAATTTCATTTTTGATCTTCAAGATCCATGAATAAACTTTTAAGAGTTCTTCTCTATGATTTGAAAGGGGAAAAACTCCATTAATGAATTAAGAAATCATAAATAAAATCGTTTTAAAGAGCAAAGCTCTATTAATGGAACCCTAAAAGGGTTCTCTTTAGATCAAAGATCTATGAAGAGTAAAGCTCTGTTAATGGGTAAAACCTTAGTTTATTAAAAGTTTTTAAACTTCACCTAAGTTTTGACAGAGTTTTACTCTTGAAAAGTCCTTAATTTGAAGAGCAATGCTCTGAATAAGAGAAGATTCTCAAGAAAGAAGATGGAAATCATCTAAGGGACCAAAGGTCCTATTTATAGGCATGCAGAGCCCTTTCAACTTCCAAAAAGTTGATCCCACCACCGCTGCATTCACGCTTGGGCCACGTAAGTGCAACGGTGGGGGGCATTTGTTTCCCCAATCAGAGCAAAGCTCTGTTCAAATTCCAAGATTTGAAATGAAGCGATGCTTCCTTTTCCTAATAAAGAGCAAAGCTCTGTATTAAAAAATCTAAAGTAAAAATTGAAGCAACGCTTCAGATTCTGCGCGCTGCGCGCCACGTGTCAAAAGCAGACACACCAGAGCCGGGAGCGCTGCGCCCTAGGCAGCGCACCCAATCCGAGCAAAGCTCTGTTTTAATTCAAAATTTAAATTGAAGCAATGCTTCAGATCCAGCGCTCTGCGCTGTGCGCCACATGTCAAACACGGGTGTGCTAGCGCAGTTGCGCTGCACTCTGCGCTGCGTGCTATGTGTCAAACACGGGTGCGCTAGCGCAGTTGCGCTGCGCTCTGCGCTGCGTGCCACGTGTCAAACACGGGCGCGCTAGCGCAATTGCGCTGCGCTCTGCGCTGCGTGCCACGTGTCAAACACGGGCGCACTGGCGCAAGGTGCGCCAGCGCTGGAATTAAAAACTCCCCACCGTCAGATCAAAAGATCTATTAATAATAAATTATTAACTAATCAGAATTAAAATTCTGGCATGGAAAGATCTTTCCAATCTTGTTAAAAACAAGAAGATTATTTTCTACAAAGCAGAAACCCTAGGATCAAAGATCCAACGGTGGGAAATATTCCTAAATCAATCAGAGAAAGATCTCTTAAACTGATTTAACAAATCAATTGGCCATATATAAAGGCCTCAAGACTTCAAGTCTCATATAGAGAGAACCCTTTACAAATTTTGAGAAAACTCAAAGAAAAAGAAAGGCAAGCCTTTAGCAAAAGAAGATCATCTTCTTCAAGGTAAAGAACATAATGCTTGGATACAAAGATGAAATCATCTCATGAAAAGAAGAACTATCTTCTAAAAAAGATCATAGATCTATAAAAAGACCAAAGTCTTTGATATAAAAGAGATCAAAAGATCTTATTATAAACGAAAAGAAGAAGTATTTACTTCATTTACAGATCATTGATCTAAAAAGGCAATGCCTTTTTATAAATAAAGCAAGAACTTTTGTTCTATGATCTTGAGGCAAAGCCTCCTTTGAAGAACATAAATCTGTTCTTTGATCTTAAAACCAATTAGAAGCGCTTTGCGCTATTAAAAAGTGCCTTGCACTCATGAACTGCGCCCTTGCGCTCCTTGGCCGGCGCTCAGCGCCAAAACCTGCCACGTGTCAACCAGAGACACAATCTGCGCTTTGCGCTTCTAAAAACAGAGCACTGTGCTCATGGGCTGGTGCTCAGCGCCAAGCGCGCTACGTGTCATCCACTGGTGCGCCAACAGACTAGCGCAACGCGCTCATACACTAAAAGCGCAATGAGCCAATAAACTAGCGCTCTGCGCTAAGCGCGACACGTGTCCTCCTCGTGTACGCTATCCAACAGAAGCGCAATGCGCTCTTTCCTTGGCGCAAAGCGCCTGACGCGCCATGTGGCACACTGTCAGAATATATTTTGTTCTGATAAATGCTATGCCTATTTAAAAGGGTCGAGCCTAAATAAAGGCTCAATAGCCAGAACAACAAAATGTTCAACTCATATCAACTGAGCCCATATGCTCATAAACCATCAAACAGACTTTAGTCCCAAAATGGATTATAGATCTCGCAACCAACATTGGTTCAAGGGTACATTTCTGAACTCCTCTGATATTTGTCGTTGTAATCCTTCAACGTCTTCAGAGAGGTGATGGTTCCCGACAGCCATACATTCTACGGACTATGATGAACCACCATGTCCTTAAACTGGCAATCGACCGAAATGTCCGTAAACTAAACAATAGAATCTAAATGCTCTTTTATTGGATCTAAATGATCCTGTTAAGTTGATCTTAGTCTAGAAATTAGACTAACGTATCCTTAACAAACGTTAAGCTGATCTTAGTCTCAAATGAGGCTAACGTATCCTTTAACCAAACCCCCAAACCCAAATCTAAGAAGATACGGATTTGGACTAATCCACGTCCTACGGGAGGCAACATAAATTAGTCTCCGTATATAATCCACGGGCAACCACAAACAAAACAAACATCCACAACACGAAGTGACCATCTGGAGAAGGAGAAAGTTGATACCGCGATGCGGTAGCGTAATTAACTGCAGGGGCTTGCGCCTGCAGGGAAGAGCGTCCCCACAATCAAAAACCCCTCCAATGAGGGGGAATCTGACGAAGTCTGCTACATCGGCCGCATCCGTTTAAACCTTCGATATACGGTGCCATAAATTAACTTGGCATCTTCGAAGAGGTGGACGGATGGCACCAATTAGTATCTGCCCCCCAGATTCAGGGAAGACGGTCCGTCTTCCCGGTTTCCGGCGGTGAACACCATCCGGTCTTCTATTTCAAAAGCGGAGACCGTACCCTGGAGCCAAGTACATATAAAGCGAAGCCAAGGAAGGCAGTGATTGCAGCAGCTCAAGCAGAGGAAGAATCAAGGCCAGAAGTGGTTCGAGAGTTTGAAGATGTATTTCCTGACGATATCTCAGGTTTGCCTCCCGATCGAGCTCTTGAATTCAGCATTGATTTAGTACCAGAAGCACAACCGGTGATCAAAGCACCTTATCGATTAAGTCCGGAAGGTTTGAAGGAAGTCCGAACACAGTTGGACGAATTATTGGCAAAAGGATGGATTCGTCCCAGCACTTCAATTTGGGGATCACCTGTATTACTTGTGAAGAAGAAGGAAGGTTCATACAGAATATGTATTGATTATAAAGCCTTGAACGAAGTCACTATAAAGAACAAGTATCCGCTACCGCGAATCGACGATTTATTCGATCAACTAAGTGGATCTTGTGTTTTCTCTAAACTAGATCTTCGTTCAGGTTATCATCAGGTGAAGGTCAAGGAAGCTGATATTCATAAAATGGCTTTCAGAACTCTCTATGGTCATTACGAATTTCTAGTGATGTCATTTGGAGTGACCAATGCACCAACAATATTCATGAACCTGATGAACCAAGTGTTCCGGGAGTATTTAGACAGGTTTGTTGTCATCTTCATCGATGACATCCTGGTGTATTCCAAGAGTCGGAAAGAACGTGCCGAGCATCTACGAATTGTCCTGGAAACTATACGACAACATCAATTATATGCTAAGTACAGCAAATGCGAGTTTGGCTAGATCAAGTTGGTTTTTTTGGACATATCGTATCAGGCGAAGGAATCTCTGTGGATCCAGTAAAAGTTTCAGCAGTAAGCGAATGGCCGACACCAAAATCAGTGAAGGACATTCGGAGTTTCTTGGGTTTAGCTGGATATTACAGAAGGTTCATTGAAGGCTTTTCAAAGATAGCAACACCCCTGACCAAGCTCACACGTAAAGATGAAGAATTTGTGTGGTCAGAAGTATGCGAACAAGTTTTCGTAGAACTCAAGTCAAGGTTGACATTAGCGCCTATTCTCGTTATACCGGACCAATCTGGAGGTTTCGAAGTGCATTGTGATGCATCCAGTAAGGGATTAGGATGTGTTCTACATCAGCACAGTAAGGTTGTGTCTTATGCTTCAAGACAGCTGAAGACTAATGAGCGCAACTATCCGACGCATGATTTGGAATTGGCAGCCGTCATCTTTGCTCTTAAGATTTGGCGCCATTACCTACTTGGCGAACGAGTGAACATATACACAGATCATAAGAGCCTGAAATATGTGTTTACTCAGAAGGTATGTGAGTGACCCCAGCCATGTACTTGATCATTCCGAGCTCACTATATAGTCCGACTTATCTTGTGAGCAACAATCTGTGGAAATCCTGGACAGGAAAATGAAGTCACTTCGGAACAAGGAAGTTAACTTGGTCCGAGTGATGTGGAGAAAAGACACTCCAGGAGAGTCCACTTGGAAAAGGGAAGATAAAATGCGTGCAAGATATCCTCACCTCTTTGTAAACTAGTCCTTAAAATAAAAGTTGTAAATTTCGAGGACGAAATTTTTGTAAGAAGGGTAGACTGTAATAACTCCAATTTTAGTGTACAAAGATTTATTTAAAAATAAAAGTATACTTGGAGTAATTACATTTCTGTGAGTACCATAAATACTTGTCTTACTAATTAATTACAAGAAGGAACTTGTAGCTCATTGGTAATACCTTGCACTGCTGAACCAAGCCACCAGAGTTCAAATCCCAAACCCCACATTATTTTTAATATTGTTTTATTTTGAACCTTTAGAATACCAAGAGTTTACACGTGCATATCTCACAAAAACCATACTACACCCTGAAATGTAACTGTACTAGAGGATAGACCAACCGTTCGGGGAGGATTCTGGCCACCTAACTCGGCCGGAATCGGCCAATTCAGCCGGCGAACTGGTCGACTCAGGTCGCCGGCCGAGTCACGGCCAAGTCGGCCGATTCCAGCGACGACCCCAACACAAAAAATGTGTCTTTTGGTCTCCCCTGTACACTTGCATAATTTATTTCCTCAGACCATTTCCAGAACTCTTTCAAAACCCCAATTACTCCACTTTTAATACATTTTAATATATTTTGTTACATTTTTTCCAATTAATCCTTTCATCTCCCCTAACCCTAGCCTAACCCTATAAATACAACCCCTATACACTACCCCCTCACTCCAAAATTATGAGCAAACTCTCAAGAAATTTCCTAGAACCCTAGTGTGCATTTGAAGTGAACAAAGAGGCGAAGCTCCGGCGAATTTTCCGGCGACAACCCTAGGAGATCCCGGCGACGAAACGACGAACCGGTGCCTCCTCCCGATCCTTCTCCCTCTCCTCTTTAAGCTAAACTCATAAGTACCACCTTCCCCCTTCTCTACTCTTTCTGAAAATACGAAATTCTAAAATCCGACGGAATCGGAGCAAATCCGATTTCCGATTCGGTTCTTCCTAAAATCTTACTTTTCCTTTAATGCAATCTGATTAAACCATTACATGTTGACTATTAAATACTAACTAATCATATTGAATAAGTTCCATATCAAAAGAAATTGATATTTCCATTTTACCGTACTTTTTCATTAAAATATCATATAGTTTCATTTTCGACATTTGAACATCACAAACTTGCTATACCTTTAAGTAGATCACGAGGTAGTGACCTACCTCCTCACAACACTCATATGAAACATAGCACAATACCTTACGGGAATATAGAATACGGGAAAACGAAACATTTCAAATAAATACCATTACTATTAAAATCGTTTTCTAAAAAATTAGTATTTTACACAAATCTTTGCAAAGCGCCGCTAAAACCCATTTTGGGGAACCCGACTGGGATGGTGCGGATTATCGCACGTCCCTGGGCTTAGTAGTGCGAGATTCAAACCTCCGCAAGGAGCATTCGATCTCGAAAGATTTACAAAATACAAAATCTTAAGAAAAATGAGATTTCTAGAAATATAATATATATTAAAAATTATTTTATATATATATATATGTAACATTAAAATATCTATTTTGTAATAATATAAATATTCCAAACCTTTTCAAAAATCACAAGAATCACTTTATATTAAAATACCATGAATTCCATACTAAGTACAATATTACAATTTAATATCCTATATTATGAAATTAGGTTAATTTCACTAGAAACATCATATATATAAAATCTACATTTATTAAAACTCTAAAGACGATAATTAAACACTTGGGGTGTATTTTGAAATCTATACAAAAGTATTTTTACGTAAAACCCCTTCAAGTTCTATAAATTACCTTAAGGACCTTAGTAAACATAGGTTTAAGCGGGACCAATCTCTTGAGCCTCAGAGAGCCGGAGAAGTGGGTGCTTGCCTATTTAAGGTATACAACTAAACAACGGTGTTATAAACACGGTAATCGTTTTTGAAAAAGACACAAATCCTGCCGCCCATGTGCAGCAATTACTGATAACATCAAAACAATCAGGACTTCAATTTCTTTAATAAATTTTCTAACTCAGACTGAGTCTTCTCATTAATAATCTGACTTGAATATGATTCAAGTACAATCTACAATCTATAATTTATTACAATTCAACATGAATACATATATTCAATCTATATTGACTGAACCGAACAATGGATATACTTCCATTTACATGATTCTCCATTTACATCCATGATTCTACAGTTACATCCATTTACTGATATCATAGTTTTGGTAAGTCACACAATTATACAATCTTTACAGTTTACAATACAAGACAATACAATACAACTATACAACAAAACATCTCGGGGTTTAAGCGGTAGATTGGTACAGAAGATGTTAGAAGTGGTATGAGACAGTAAGATTTAATACACCTAACCTAAATCCAGTTGCTGTTGTACCGTGGTATAAACGGTTCCTTGTACTACACTTGCCTCTAGTCTCTGTCATATAGAGACTCCTCTCGTATACACTGGCATCCTTCTGTACCAAGCTACAAATAACAGCGTTAACATCAAACACTCATATAATACAACTTTAAAAGCTACCTTCTCTTTCTGTCTATTCTATTTCTCCCTTATCTTTGGGACTTACCGAGCGATTTGTTCGCTGACGACATTCTCTTTTTTTCTTCTTTGAATGTCGTCAGGTGATTTGGACACTCCGGAGATCGAGCCCACTAGTGAAGACTTGGACCACTTCATTGATGAATCAGAACTTTAGTTCATTGTACACTTTTATTTCAGTACTTTTCCCTTTCTGTTATGCCACTGTTTAGGCATTGCTTTCCTTCAGTTGTATTTACTTTTCCATGCATTGTGCAAAAAGAATATGAATAAATAAAGTTGTTGTTTTATTATATTTTGTCTCTTGTGCATTTACTTTTATATTGCTTAGATACGCTTAGCGTATTTACTTCAGAGTAGATACGTAGCGACCTCGTCGCGTCCTCTGCTCGTATACTGGGAAGCGAGGCATGACAGGTTTTGTTGGTGGCCTATGCAGGTCAGAGTTGTATGGAACACTGCCAAGCAATTTTGTTCTGCGTGAACAACCTAAGCAATATAACACAAGAACCAGTAACTAAAACATTATTTACAATTCATATTCCTTGAATCTTACAATTTCATATTCTTTGAATCATATACTTTAAATCTGTCCTAACCAAAATTTTCTTCAAGGTTATGGATTCTCCAAATAACACCAGTACCAACTTCAACTATACTCCACCTCCACTACCAATCACCCCTTCCGTTCCTGCTCCACCCAACGAGCAAACGGTTCTGCTTGAGGCAATCCGCGGTCTCCTAGACGGACAGCAGCAGCTCTTGAACCGTCCTGAGGCTGAAGCACCTGGGGTGAAGCAATTCAGAGCTTTACATCCCAAACAGTTCTCAGGAAAGGAGAGCCCACCGGAAGCTGAGAAATGGGCTCAGACTATAGAAAATGATCTGGTAGCGGCACAAGTGCCAGAAATAGCTTGGGTTCGTGTTGCAAAATTACAGCTCACGGACAATACACGGAACTGGTGGAAAGCGGAAGAAAGCCGTCTTAAACAGCCTATTGAATGGAAGACTTTCCGCGATATGTTCGACGCGAAGTGTTAGTTATATGTATGCCCTAGAGGCCATTACTATACATAGGATGTATATTGTAGTGGATGCTTGGACATATATAGGGAGGACTTTCTTGCTCGACATGATAGTATGCTATCTGGTTGCTCTTTATCTTAACGTGTACACTGATTGTCTCTCTGTTATATGTTGGTAAAGCCCTTAGGATGTGTACTTGACTACCTAGACTATGATGCGGATCATACTAGTGGGGACATGGTAGTCCATAAGTACATCCTTCAAAGTCCCTAGTCGTGGGTGTATCGAGAAGGGGCATCGATATACCAGAGTAGACTAGCATGTACCTTCTCGACCCATACAGATGGGCGATGGATGATCCCATATCCATTGGTGTTTGACATCAGAGATGATATACGGGTGCTCAGTGGAGACTGGATACACTGGACGGACTCGCCGAGAACTCCCAGATGGTATTATACCTTACGTCAGATGGCAGTTCTCTAGTGACACTGGTACAGAGTAGTCTGTTGACCCGAGATCGTCATAGAGTCTTGTGTGATTCCCACTGTGCTTTGATTTCCACCTTACCACGTCCAAGAGGGCGTGCAAAATGGTGGTTTTTGGGTACAGTCCCGAATCACATGGAGGCAATGAGCGATAGGAGGGGATTCGTCTCTCCCGGTATAGGGAGTTAATGTTGCGCTGTGTTCGATTGGCTATAACCAGAAATCCCTAGCCAGGGTTGCTGACATTTACTGGTAAGTGTTACCTGTAGTTTCTCGAACTGTTATAGACCTCATATCGACACGACTTATCGAGCTATTGGGGTCTGACGTTTACCACCCCTAGGCGAGATATGCGACATATCAGACGACGAGACCGGACTGTACGGTAAGTGTTACTGGTTGGATTCACAGGAGTATGAGCGGGCTTGCTCGTCGATCTTCTGATCGCTCAATACCCGGGTGGCCGTTACGTTTAGCAGACCGCTTGCGGCTTGTGGGTGTTTGATATGATCATCACCTGCTGCCGGCGTATTGACGAGTCTTTAGAGTCCTACACAGAGGTTTCCTGGCTCAAGCGAAACGAAATAGGAGCGCATATGAGATATGTGCGGGACCGAGAATAATACTAGTATGTGATACTGGATTCTATTCTCGCGATTTGTATCATCGGCAGGTTATATGTGATATAGCCGGGTTACCGAATCAAGTGTTGATTCGATACATTGATACACTTGATATTAGTCGGTTATATGCGATATGACCGGATCATTAAATCAAGTGTTGATTTAATGATTAGATGTATAATTATATATTTGATTATTACTTTACATTAACTATTATTTGTTCACTTAAGATGGATTTTCTCACTTGATGTGCACAAGTAGTATATGTGATATATTTTTGTGCACTAGTTTGTATCATGTTTGATGATACATGCAAACTTGGATGTATGTTTGGTTTAAACCATGGTTGGTCAATGGTTAGGGTTTCATTTGCTTCATTTACTTATTCATTTATTTATTTATTCATTTTAGAAAGAAATAAAATGGTGGCCAACTTTTGATTATCTTTGAAGCTTCATGAAGCTTTGAAATGGTTGACCATTTTGTTTCTTTCCTTAACCCTAACCATTCACTTAAACCTTGGTTTATTCTCTACACTTAACCATGGTTGATAAAATGATAAGAATAACTTTATTCCATTTTATTCAACATTCTTATCATATTATCTTCTTCTTCTTCTTCTTCAAGAAGAAAGAAGCTTGCTAGCTTCAATGGTGATTTAAGAAAAAGAGTGAGAAATCCAATTCTAAAGTGAACCCACTTCCTATTTCTTCATCCTCTACCACTTGACAAGTAGTATAGGGTGTTTTCTTCATAAGTTTCATGGCTTGGTGAAGTTGGAGCTTGATCTTGTGTTGCCTCGACGTAGATCATCTTCGGCATCGAAGTCGACGACCTAGCCCGCCCATTTCTCCGATGAAGCCGACGCTAGAGCCCGGGATCCGATGATCGCAGCGAGGGGACATCATCACAGAGCTATGGAGGTGGAGGACCGGATCTACAAAGGTTGTATTTTCGTTCACTCTTAGTTAAGTTGTTAACTAGTTGCTTGTTTCGCCTAAAATTCTAGTTAACGATCGCATTAGGGTTTCTCGGCACCGGAAATTTTTGAATTTGGCATGGTTGATGCCTTGTGAGACCTCATTAGTGTGCCTAGGAACCCTACACGAAGTACTTCCTTAAGACTGCCAGGTTCGACATGGAACAGCAGTTCATCCATCTGCAACAAGGTTCGATGTGGACCAAGTCAGTAGATGAATATGACGCTGAGTTCACCATGCTTAGTCGGTAAGATATGTCTCAATAATTTGAATTGTTTAATATATCACATATTACACAGCTAACACAATACTTAAACATATTTGCGGCACACTTGATACCGACAGACGAGATCAGAGCCCGTCGATTTCAACAGGGTTTGGATTCGGAGATCCAGGCTGCACTAGCCATAGGAGATTTTTCGACCCATGAATCGGCTCTGAAAGCTGCCCGTCGTTATGAGGCAGTGATAAAGGCGAGGGGCAAATCTCAGTCTGCCGGAGTTAAGCGTCCTATCAACCAGATGACAGGAGGAGCCTCATCCAGGCCACCTTTTATGCCAAGGCGACCGGGAGTACCAAACAGCAGGCCCAGCCCAGCCTTTTGTAACTACTGCAAGAGAAATGGGCATCTGGCAAAAGATTGCCGGCGTTTGAACAACCTTTGCTTAATCTGCGACTCAGCTGCTCATGATATTGGGTCTTATCCTTGTAGACAAAATCCAATTACTGCACCCAGGTCAGCAAACACTTACCCACAGCGTCCAACCATCCAAGCACCTGCTCCAAGACTTGCACTACCTGCTCCACCACCTAGAGGAACACAAACTGCACCTACTCCTCGTCAGTTCCATCAAGCTCAAAGGAACGTTCCGAGGAATGCTCCTCAGGCCAGGAGGCAACCAATTAATATTCCATAATAAAAAGAACTTGTCTGATGAGACAAACACAACATATAGAAAACATTATCCTGGTCAACCGAATCGCATGTGTCTTTGAGCCATCATGGGATTTGAACCAACTGTCTAGTTGGTCAGAATAGTTTATTGTAAATGAATGATATTTGATGTAAATGAATGATGTATGATAAACTATAACATATTTTTTGATTTTTTGTAAATGAATGACATTTGTAATGAATGATATTTGATATAAAGGAATGATACTTGATGAAATATTAGTTGTTGATATTGGTTGTGTCAATCCATACTGTTGTTAAATTTTTTGGTGTATATAAAAGTGTCAATTAATGATGTTAAATCTCTGCAATGTGGTTGTTAAATGTATCAATTAATTTGCTCTCAGTTGGTGAATCAAATATAATTGCTACTTAAAAAGCGGTTACATAGTGAGCTCAAAAGATAACCACTAATTTATATGGCGGTTAAATAGTCTGCTCTCTATTTTTGCAATGAGCTGAAAATGTAACTACTATTTTATGTAGCAGTTACATAGTCTGCTCTCTATTGAGCTCAAAATATAACCGCTGCATTACGTAGCGGTTAAATAGTCCTGCCCCAGTGATTTTGTTGAACTCAAAATATAACCGTTATTTTAATTAGCGGTTAAATAGTCTGTTCTCTGTTGGGGCAAAATATAGCCGTACTTTAAGTAGCGGTTAAATAAATATAGCTACTAGTTTAAGTAGCGGTTAAATAGTCTGTTTTCTGTTACTGCAGTGAGCTCAAAATATAACCGCTGCTTTAAGTAGCGGTTAAATAGTCTATCTCAAAATATAACCGCTGCTTCAAGTAGCGGTTAAATAGTCTTGCTCAAAATATAACCGCTACTTTAAGTAGGGGTTAAATATTCTACTTTTTGCTGTTGTAGTGAGCTTAAAATATAACATTTATTTAAAGTAGCGGTTTTATTTTAAGCAGAACGAAAAACATATACATGAGAAATCATATATTATAGTTCATATATATAAATGTAGATCATTTAGACACAAATGTACATCATTTTCTTACAAATGTGCATCATTTACAAAAATTAAATATCAGAGTTCAGATACAAACATCAACACACATCATATATACTTGTTAAATCTAAAAATTTATTGCTCAATACATAGCTACACATAATATACACATGCAAAATCTATAATTTATTACATCATTTGGATAGTTTCCGATTAGCTACCTAATAACACATCTTATATCTAAAATTAACTATAGTATTTGTGTCCTATTTCTGTGAGTTCAAAGGAAATCCCCACGACAAGCAATTCATGTACACCGCAATCGAGTGATTCAGTGTTTTGTCTCGGATGGCTATGATTCTCACCAAATTTGTAAGTTTTTGTTAAACCAATTTTGCTGGGATTGGATACATTCTTCATTATATACCAAATAAAATGATTTTTTTGCAAAAAAATTATTGAGTTAAACAAATTATTACAGCTTACAAACAAATGAAAATAGTAATCGTTTTAAAATTGGACTAACCAGTGCTTCATATTCAAGCTTATATAGTTTCATATCATATTTGAACATTGGATCATATAGCACAAAAATTTCCTTTGTAATGTACTAGACACACAAAATCCAATGATTTTCGTGATGCATGAAAATATAAACATGGGATTAAAATTTTAATTCATCATTATAAATCATATTTATTGTAAACAAAACGTAAATGAGAAAAATAAAGTACAAACTTACTGTTTCACACTCTAGTACAGACTTCTGTAAAGGATTTTTTTTCATTTGACCCATTCCAGTAAACTAGATCTGCACTTGTGGCTGCTCTTTATTTTCTCCACTTTGTATCCTTGATAACAATCACGGAGTATCATCTAGAAAGTAAAAAATAAATGAACAACACGATATTGAATATTATTTAGTTGATGTACAAAACATATTAAGTAATAATGATTTACACAAAATTCAAGATAAAAGAAGAAACTATTGGTGGAAAATTCACTTCTGCATAACAAATTGATGTAAGACGTTATCATTTCTCCTTTAACGCGCTTCCCAATTTGCAGCGAGAGAAAATCGGAAAAATATGCAACTGCTCCTTCTTTTGTATGAAGGAATTCAAGTTTTTTGGAGGTTATCAAAATATGAATATTTAGTATTTAACTTTTAAATATGAAATTATAATTAATTCATTAGATGTAGAAAAAATTTATTTTCCCTTTCCAGTCAAAGTGTTTGATTCATAGTTTCGCCCACACGTACTTTTTTCGATTTTGAGATGTGATATTTAATTCTTTGTATGGGCTTCTTTTCTTTCTTTTTCTTCTTCTCTGGATTTGTGTACGGCGAGAGCAAGAAATAACTTAGCTTCTTTAGTCTCCTCGATTCTTCCATTTCTTCTCTTAAAATTTCTTAAAATTTCTTGCCTCATGAGATCGGTCGGATCTATACCCGCTTCAATGAGTCATTTAGTTGAAAAACCATCTTCTATTTCTTCCATGACGTCTGTCCCAGCCCGGGGACGGAAAATCCATCACAATAGCTTGTTCAAGCGGCAATTCCTTAGGAATACCCTCTGCCGCTTCAATTTTTTCAATAGGTTTTTCTACTTCAACTTTGGGAGTTATATCTTCCAAACCTATGTTCAAGTTTGCATCATCGGCACTTAAATCAACCTCAAATTCATCAATGGTCTCCTTATCCGCCTTTTTCCAACCTTCTCATCAATATTTTCATCCTTAGGAATTTTAACCCCGAGATTTTCATCTATCACCTTTTTTCCGACAATCTTATCCCCCACGTTTGTTTCAATGACCTCCTCAACATTTTCAATCTCGGGAATTTTAGTCCTGACATTTTCATCTCTTTTTGAGGCTCCATTCCCCCTTCTCATCAATCTCACCCTTTAGAACTAGTTTGAGCTCTTCGTGTAATCTTTTAAGATTGTCGTCATCCAATACAAATTTATTACATTCAAACGAGTTCACCTATAAATAATAAGTAATAAATATCAAAAATTGGATCTAATATGTTAAAGGTGATATAAAACAAAACAAAATATAAACAATACTTACATAATCGAGATGTAACCGGCGGCTAATTTAGATATTAGGCTCGTTTATCGTAGTTGGTTGACTGTTGGGGGTGTATTACCTTCCTGGTAATAGTTGTATACCAAGCGAAGTAATCGCTAGCGACATCCTGACCTTATCCTATACTTGCATCAAATTCAACTCTATTTTTTTCGATATCAATTTAGGCTTCGTCTCACAAATTGATATACTCCAAAATCATATAGTATACTAGTTTCTTCTAGGTTGTCTTCTCCTTCTCAGTTTGTCTACGATGAACGTTAATGGGTACACTCTGAATACTGCCAAACTGTCGGATTATCCTTTCGGGGTATTGCTACTGGACAATATCAAAACAAATGAGAGGAACTCGTAACAGTCTAGAGTATTTACTGAGAAGGAAAATGTTTTCGAATGCACCAACATACTCAGTGTATGGATCCCATATGAATTGTCATTAAAGAAACGTTTGAAAATATTTATCATTATTCATAAAGAAGTAAACAAATGTCGTTAAATTAAGCAATGAAATAGTAATTGCCTGTAATTCATTCAAATTATCAGGAATACCTTGGTAGAAAGTTTTATGATGATGCAGAAATCGATGTGTGCGTACACCCCATTGTCTAGCAAGGGGTCTACTCTCCTTGATGCTAATATCGGAGATAGGGCGAATGGGCGAATGACTGAAATCCTACTATATGCCCAACACTGAATAAAAATTAATTTTTAAATTCGCTACAATTATCTTTACAATAAAAGAAAATAATTATACAACTAATATGATACCTGCAAAACTGTAGGACAACTTTTTATCGCTCTCGCATTTGACAGTGCCGCTTCATTCAATCCATTTATCAAATACGACAAAACCCCCGCCCCCCAAGAGTATGTAGAGATGAGTTCCTCTTCACTCAATAATTGTAGCCATTTTGGATGAACTAGGTTCTTAGAGCGTGTAGGGAATAATGCCATACAAATGGTGTATAAAACATAAGCTTTTGTACATTGAACCATTTTCTCCCGATCGGCATTAGGCCCGAGACTACTAAAAGTCTCGTATACTCTCGTCGCAAGTACATCACCATCTTTCCTAGTCTCTTTCGGGGGATTAACTCCTAATACATTGTAAAAATTTATGAAAGAACTCATACATCCTTCATAAACAATTGGAGAACCTGTAACCGGGAGACCGAGAATCCATGATACGTATTCAAAAGTGATCGACGCCTCTCCGATGAGTAAATGAAAAGTGTTCGTCCCGGGTCGCTATCTCTCAACTAATACAGATATCAATGTTAGATTGTGTTGGTGGCCAACTTTATGATACTCACCAAAGCCCCATTCGTTAAATAATTCAATCTGCTGATCCGTCAGAGGCCATTGCGCAGACATGCTCGTAGATTCGAGCGCAACAAGATTTCCCTTATCTTTACCACTCTAAATAGTTTCGAAAATGTGATTTTCTTGATTATACAATACAACATTATTCATGGGGCCATGGTTGTATTGAATAGATGATGTCTGTGATGCTGATGGTTAGGTAGAATTGACTACATTCATTTTTTATTGTATTTTTCTTCTTTTGCAACGTTCTTGGAGTTCTACTTTACTAATATTTTTTGGCGGCGGAGGAGGAGGAGTCGGTTTAGCTCTCTTTTGTATAACCCTCTTGAGTGCATATTATTATGTAATTACCAGCCATTATAACTACGTAATAAACATCAAAAATACTAAATATATTAACGAAAAACCCTACATAAATAAGATCAAACTCTAAACTAATAAATTGATTGATTTATGTAATAAAATCGATCCAAAAAACATGAGAATATCCAGCAACAATCGCAATTTAAATCACAGGAAAAAAGCCTCAAATTACATCTAAAAACCCTAGCAAAAATCCCTCAAAAAATAACAAGCCCTATACTTATTAAAGTAATTAATTTAGCTTATGAGATTGTCACGCCCCGCTTCCTAAAATACGGAAAACGAGAGATGATTAGGCCAGCCATGCTCCTACGGTCAAGGAATAATCCCGCCGTAGTCACACTTCGGCTTCTAGTATTACATGGTAATCAGTAAACAAAGCACAGCAGTAAAATAAACACATCACTAAAATATTACATCAAATTCCATTGTTCAAAAATTACAAATAAACAAGAAGAGCTACTAACCAAGTTCGAGTACACGATCTCTTTAGGGAAAGCAGAAAAGAAGAAAAAGGTGCCCCAGACTAGATCTCCGCCAGCTCGAAAGGTAAATCCGACTCCTGCACTGGTTCTTCCTCGAGATCTGAGCATGCATACTCAGGTCGTCAGAGCGACGTAATAGCAATTTTTATATTAATGACATGAAACATGCAAATACGATAATAACAGTGAAAGTAAAATGCGGATAATCACTATGTCACTAAATGATGCAAAGTATGATCTGTGTCCCTATCGGTCTCTAAGTCATGTTTGAAATCGTATAGTGGAAAGGAGGATCATGTTTAACAGGAGTCTCGTACATACCCGAGACAACGGCCCACACGCCCGGGACATAACCCTGTCAGCCGGATCGCTAGATCCTACCTAATATATATATCACTGCTCGAATGATCATCCTCTAAAACACGGTCCCACTAAATACGATCCTCTTTCCACTTCGATTTCCCCTTTTTCCCCAGGTTTACACTATTTATGATTATGATTTAGTCGTGTACAAGTATGCCAATAGCACGGTTTTGTCACTGTTCACTGTATTAATCACTGTCACGAATCATTCACTTTTCCATTGGCGTACTTGACACTCCTAAACCAATATCATTCACGCACGATAATGCAATGTCCACTGAATAATGACGCGCACTAACACTATGTATATGTCAATTGGGTAAGGTATGTGTATTTATGCAGTTAACAAGTCATGTATGATATGAACCAATATGCACGTCATAAGCTTACAAAATTTGCAGTAATTCATATGTTCAAAATTCAGAAAAATTATACAAATACGATAACAAGTACACTCTGTCAGAAGTTCATCAAAATTTGTTTCAGTTCAATCGGGTTTCTGGTATTCAAGTTACAGCCGTTTCATTTTAAGTGCTCGCTGCAGGAAATTCAGTTTCTGAACTGAACGTCCGTTTCGCGGCACAAATTTCACCCAGTTGGGATCATAATTTAGCGACACTACAGTTAAATAAAATATAGGGTTTTCAATAGGGTTTTCAACGCAACATACGGATTCTCAATCGCGTCTGTACATCAGAAGTTATGCACTGTTCAACACTAGGGTATCAGTTCAGTTTCAGTTTGGGACTGCTAGACGTCCTGTTCTTTTAAATTACAGATTAAATATAAAACGACAATAAAACGGGGTGAAATCACTTGCTTTTTTTAGATAACAGATTTATATTCCATAAAATGCAGGGTTCCGCAACAAACAAGTTCATTCAGTGAAGGGGTAAGCATCATGAGACACAAAACAACAACCAGAGCTGCTCTGGACTGCAGTCCAGAGCCGCTCTCCGAACCAATTCTCGTTATGATTTCAGTACAAAAATGATTAAGAACTTGCATAGGGTTATAGTTTGTCGAGTCGGCTTTGATTTGAGCCCTTTAACACATCATTTCAATATGTACACAATTAATGGTGATTTTAACAAATTTCAGGTACGGGAAATTCCCAGTTTTTACGGGTGTACTTGGGGGTGTTCGTCTAAGCCATCAACAGTTGTATTTTCCAGTAAAATTTCTACACAGTGCTCGTTGCCACACGGGCCAGATTATGCAATAGAGTTCCGCCAAATTAAATGAGGGTTTTCATTTGGATCTTGCATCAAACACTTATGTCGTTTAAGTTTTCATGAATCACAAATATGGAATTGATACGGTTTCAGTTTGTAACGGAAATAAACTAGCATGTAGCAAGTAGGGTACTTGCCTGGAGACGTTTTAGCGACGCACAGCAGCGGCAACGGCACGAGCGCGCGACGAACGGCACGGTTTGGATTCGCGGCCTTGGCTCGCGTTTCGGGTTCGACGTCGGAGTTGCCCGGAGGTGGCTCGTATTCGCTGGAAGCGGAGGGGGATGCTCTGTAGATCTCCGTGAGTGCGCCGGGGTCGACGATGGTCGGCGGTGTCGCTCCGGCGATGGGTAGCAGTGAGGTTCGAGTGATGGTTTGGTGTGGGTTGGTGATTTTGGAGAGAGAGCGAGAGGTAGTGGGGCTTGGGCTGGTAGTGATGGTAATGATGCTGATGACGTAGGGGGTACAGGGGTGTCGACGATGTGGTGGGGAGCTCGCCGGCGTCGTGGTACGGGTAGTGGCCGAGATGGGTGTAGGGTGGGTTGGTGGCGGCTGAAGGTGCAGGGGGCTCGGTGAGGATGATTCCTGGAGAGAAGAGAGCGAGGGAGGATGAATGAGGGGGTTGCAGTCGTCAGTGGTGGGGGTTGAGTGAGGTGCAGCGGGAGTTTTCTGTAGATAGAGAGATGAGGAGGAGTTGGAGAGTGAGGGTGTGAGGGAGAGAGGAGTTGGAGACGAGAAGAAGTTGAGGGCGCGTGGTCGTGGTCGGGGTCGAGGGGACATGGGGCAACGGCGCAAGACGTCGGCGACGTGGGGACGCGCGACAGGGAAACGTGGGTGCAACTGGAAAAAGACGGGAAAGAGTGTAGAACGTTGAGGGAAGAAGAGGGGGTTTGAAGCGGGTCGGGTTCGGTTAGGCGGGCTTTGGGGGTTAGGCTAAGGGAATTGTGGCTGGGCCGATGGGGAAAGGGCTGGGGGATTTAAAGATTTAATGTTAATCTTTTATTTTATTTGTTGGGCTGGCTTAGGGGTTGCTGGGCTTGGAAAATATATTTTATTGGTTTTAATTTTGTTTTGGGTTTTAATTTAAGTTTGGGCTTTGATTTTTAATCGCTTAAGAAAAACAATTACTACAACTTACGCACTACCCTTCACACAAAATAATGATACGGGAAAAATGGGATAATATAGAAAGATTTTCATTGAAGGAAACGGGGATTTACAGAGATCGATCCACGAATCAAGAGAATGACGGCAATAATCACAATTCAAATCACAGCAAAAATCGTCCAATTTTGATCTAACCCTTAAACTGCTGAAACTATGCTGAAGTTGTTCCGGTGGTGGCATTTTAACTGCTAGTTAAAGTAGCGGTTAAAATTAACAGCTCAGATTTGTTAGCACTAGTAAAATAAGGGGTTGCCCCTACGGATAATAACATCCGTAGGGGCAGTTAAAGTTTGGCCCTACGGATTAATCCGTAGGGCAAAACGGTTGCCCCTACGGTCCTTCAATATTTATTTAAAATTTATTAAATCTTAAAGTGTTGTTTGCCCCTACGGAGCCGCAAACCAAGCACCTACGGGTATATCCGTAGGGGCATATAAATAGGGATTTAAGAGATCGATCCCTACGCTGATTATTTCTTTTTCTTATTCTCGCGCGAAACCAAATTTTCCCAAATCGAGATCGTCGTCGCCGCCGCGCTGCAATGATCTCGTCGTCGCCGAATCCAAGCCGAATCGTCGTCGCCACGCCTGCGCAGTGATCTCGTGGTCGCCACCGTGCTCCGTTCTCGTTGTCGCCACCGCCCTCGTCGTCGCCGATTGCGTCTCCGTCGTCGCCTACAGGTAATTAGTTAAACATTATTATAATGATGTTAGGGTAGCGATCGATGAGGGTTAGGATTAGGTATCGGTTTTGGTTAGGGTTAGGATTAGGGTTAGGGTACGGGTTCGATCGGCGGTTGGGGTTCGACGACTGGTGTTGGGGTTAGGGTTAGGGTTAGGGTTCGGTTGGGGTTTGGTGTTGGGGTTGGGGTTCGGCTGGGGCTGGGTTGGGGTTAGGGTTAGGCCGGGTTAGGGTTTGGTGTTGGGTTGGGGTTCGGCTGGGGCTGGGTTGGGGTTAGGATGAGTTGGAGAGATTGAAGACGAGCTGGGTTTTGGGAGAAGAGAAGGAAATGGCACTGCTTGCTGCTTCAATTTTTTGATATAGATAGATAAGGTTCTTTTGGGATTTTGGAGGGGTTTTGGGGGAAATAAATAGCTTTGGAGATGAAATGGGGCATTTCGGTAATTTGATTCTCTGTTGCAAATATTATTTATCAATATATTTAATTATAAATATTAAATAAAATAAAGTAAACTATAAATAATATGAAACCAATATATGATACTCGATGATAATATGAAACCTTCATATTCCCATCGATACTCATATATGAAACTAAAAGCGCCACTTAGTCCCCGTCTATCGGTTAACATACGTGCGATGCTCGTCGTGACCTAGAACTATACGAAGGTTGTTAAATATCGGACAGTATAGCTCGATACTAACAACCGTCGTATAGTCTACGCGACGAGAAAATTCAATCGTATGGTAACCCATAGATTTGTCCCGTGTGGACAAGTTAAGAATGTATAAAGCAAACGCCTTCATTCACTTGTGTTTTCATCCGTTTCGAGATATTTCGTCAGTACCTTTCCGCTGGTTCTCCATGTACAAAGATAGATTAGATGTTCATTTCAACGTTGTTTCACAGCTTTGATATGATTATCTATTCTATTACAGTGTACTCGGAGAACAGCGGGGAGGTGCTGCCGAAATTTACTCGAAACGCTTGAAAGCACAAGTGATGGGCGTTCGCTCTATACATTCTTAATGGGATAGAAGCCTACCCCCGACAGCCGGAACACACACATACAAACGCATAATTATAGAGCGATTCGAGATGTTCGGGTTAAAACCAATATATGATAATATGAAACCTTCATATTCCCATCGATACTCATATATGAAACTAAAAGCGCCACTTAGTCCCCGTCTATCGGTTAACATACGTGCGATAATTTATTCTTTTCAACGACAAACGCACACACAAAGCATATACACGGATTTTCTCCTTTGTCAGTAACTATCCCGTTCTTATATTTCTCAATATAGTCAGCATAACCTACAATTTATATGTTATTCAGTCTAACATGGCCCATGAGTACGTCAGAGTTAAGGACTGGATGTATGTGGATTGGAAACAACGTATGCAACCTAAGTTTGTCGCAGGAGTTGCCGCTTTCCTTGAATTTGCACGCGCACATAATAAGATCATAATAGAGAAGATTCTCTGTCCGTGTGATAGATGTGGCAATAAGTACTGGCAGAAGGTAGAATTGGCAGAGCTTCATATTGTAAAATATGGGTTTACTAGACTTTATTCAACTTGGAAATATCACGGGGAAGGAGAAGAATGCAGTACTGCGGTAGAAGAAGAAGGAGAACATGATAATGCGGCAGGAGAAGAAGAAGAATTCGGTAATACGGCAGGAGACGGAAATTTATTTCCATCAGAAGAAATGGAGGATATGGTAGAGGCTGCCTAGGTGAATCTATTCGTACCGAAGATGACACTCCTTCCGGTCAAGGACCGCGTGCGGATAAATATGAAAATTTCATGAATGATGCTAGGAAACCAATTTATGAGAATGCGAAGTATTCCACCCTCTCATGGTTCGTCCAACTTTTCCAGATTAAGTGCCTAAATGGATGGAGCAACAAGTCATTCACAATGCTTCTTTCGTTCTTGAAAGATTCTATGCCTCCGGAAAATAATGTGCCCGAAAGCTGGTACGAAGCCCAGAAGATGATGTCTGATTTGGGTCTAAAGTGCGAGAAGATTCAAGCATGTCCTAAAAATTGCGTGTTGTACCGGAAAGAGAATTCAGATTTGAAAGAGTGTCCAACATGCGGAGAGGCCAGGTATAAGCCGAAAGATTCTGATAAGAAGCCTGATATACCTGTGAAGATAGCACGATACTTTCCCATAACACAGAGGCTACAGAGGCTATTCACGTGCAAGAAAACACCCGAGGCAATGATTTGGCATCACCGTGCTCCTCCAAGCGAAAATGGAAAAATGAGCCATCCAAGAGATTCACCGGCATGGAAGGATTTCGATAGGAGGCATGCAATATTCAGTAGCGATCCTCGCAATGTCCGGCTCGGACTGGCTACCGATGGCTTCTGCCCATTCAACTATATGGCTGGAAGTCACAGTACATGGCCTGTTGTAATGATAATTTATAATTTGTCGCCTTGGTTGGCTATGGACCAATCATACTTTATGATGCCTCTTCTTATCGACGGACCAAACTCACCGGGGAACAATATCGACGTCTATCTCCGACCTCTGATCGAGGAGCTGAAAACTTTGTTCATTGATGGTGTAGAGACATATGATTCAAACACAAATACAACCTTCATACTGCGTGCGGCTTTAATGTGGACAATTAATGACTTTCCTGCGTATAGAATGCTATCAGGTTGGTCCGTACATTGTCACAAAGCATGTCCTCATTGCCATGAACACACAACATCAAAATTTTTGAATTTTAGCAGGAAGGTTTGTTATTGCGGCCATCGACGTTTTCTGCCTCCAGACCACCCTTATAGGTTAGACACGGTTCACTTTGATTGTCATCAGGAGCTTCTTGGACCTCCATCCCCATTGTCCGGAGAGGACGTGACTGCTAAATGGGATGGTTACAATAACGTGACCTTCGGGATGGATCCGACGAAACAGGTCAAACCACAATATTGGAACAAGTTAAGCATTTTCTTCGAGCTTCCGTACTGGTCTACAAATTCAGTGCGTCATTGTCTGGACGTCATGCATATAGAGAAGGGAGTATCAGAGCACATACTTAACTTGCTTCTGTGTAAAGACGGGAAATCGAAAGACAACATGAATGCTCGGATGGATCTACAAGAGTGGGGAATAAGAAGTGAACTGCACCCTAAACCGGTAGCGGATAAACCGGGCAAGTTTGTACTTTCCAATACCGCTTATCATATGTCACAACCGGAGAAGAAAAGATTCCTGCAGGTGTTGCATGATTTGAAAGTCTCCACAGGTTTCTCAGGATCATTCAGTAAGAAAATAAAAATTGTGAAGGGTAAGATCGATGGGCTGAAAAGTCATGATCACCATGTTATCGTGGAGCACCTTCTTCCATTAGCCCTCAGGACTTCTCTCCCCGACTCGGTTGGTCTAGTAATCAACGACCTATATTATTTTTTCAGGGAGTTGTGTGCTAAAACACTGGAGGTTGCGACGCTGGATAAACTAGAAAATTCTATTGCGTTGATACTTTGCAAGTTTGAACGTATTTTCCCACCATCATTCTTCGATATCATAATACACTTGACGGTTCATCTTGCAACTGAGGCGAAGCTAGCCGGACCGGTACAATATCGATGGATATATCCCGTCGAGAGGTACGTGTAATTTTTCGTTTCGCGCAATTTATAAATTTATTGTTATCCTGTATGCCCGTATTTATTTATTCAACATATCCTCATTAGGTACCTTTACACTCTTAAGAAGTATATACGCAATAAAAATCGACCAGAGGGTTCTATCATGCAAGGTTATCTTCTTGATGAAGCAACCACATTTTGTTCCCGCTATCTGGACGAGAACATTGAGACAAGGCTTAACCGACCACGAAGAATTCAAGACGGGCCATATGGTAAAGCCGAGTATAAGAGGGTAGACCTTATATTTATCAACAAGATATACCGGTTTATCTTGCTTAATTGCGCGTGTCTTGAACAAATTAGAGAGTAAGTTCTTTTGGATTAATTGTTATATCTGTGTTTGTGTGTGTATGAAATGACATAATATTAATGTCACAATTATTTGTCGAAAACAGAACTCATTTTAACGAGGTACGTGAGTGGCATCCTGATTGGAACGAAGAACGTTTGGAAAAATACCATCAGGATAATTTTTGTTCACAGAGCATGTAAGTTATTCGAATTACATTTTATTGCTATCAGTTTTAATCTAAACTTGTATCGTTATATATTTGTCGTAAAATTTGTTTTGTTAGATCCACGATCCGAACTTGTCAGCATCATTTGAGAGTGATTCAAGATGTTTAGCTCAATTTCCTAGTATGGAGGTTGCATATTACAAAGGATTTGGTGTCCTTGGATACAAATTCGAAGTTAAGGACATAGAAACATCTAGAACCACTCAGAATAGTGGGATTGCGACGGTAGCATCGGACGGTGTGATTTACTATGGGTACTTAAATTGTATACTCGGCATCCACTATCCCGGACGATCAGAACCCTTTTATATATTCCAGTGTACTTGGTACGATCCGCGAACCGATACGGACAGGTGGAGAAGCAGTCTTGGGACTTGGAAAGATGAATATGGATTGACCAGTGTGAACACACTTCGATTTTACGGTCAGGACGATCCGTTTATCTTTCCGAACCAAGCGTTCCAAGTATACTATTCACAGTGTTTGAAGCATCCGAGGTGGAGTGTTGTATGTCGATGGAAACCCAGAGATGTCTACGATGTCCCAGAATACGAGGACAGCGATGAGGACGAAGAAGAGAGAAGGCTAAAAGTGCTCCGACCGTCTGTTTCGAAGGACGGGTTGTCTTCGACCGATCATGAAGTTACGTGGGTTAGAAATGACATCGACGATGAAATCCAAGTAGATATGTATGATGCGCCCACGAAACGAAAAAGGTTATCAGTAATGTTATATTATTACTTCACATTTTACGCTCTATACATATATAGTCAATACTTTTAATGATTGTCTAATGCGTCCACGAACCGTTTATCTAGATTTGATGACGATGTCGGGAGCAGCGAGGGGCGGCAGGAGCTCCAGCCGCGGCAGAGCCAGAGGCAGAGCGGTTCTGCCACCCGGAGAGCTCCGTAGGGAGCTTCAGAACGCCGGTCTTGCACCCAGATCGGAGACCCTTTCGGATGCCTCCTTCCGTGTGGATTTTGCCACATCTCCAGGTATACTGCACGCATATCCATTTTGAATGTAATATTACAGATATTCATGCCTGTTTATGTCAAAATTACTTATATTGTCAATATTTGATTGTCTAGTTGTTGGTGATGCGTCCACATCTGGGACAGAGGCCACCCCCGCTCCTCCAAGTATGTTTATATTTCATATAGTGTATGTATATTGATTTAGAATGCTATATCATAAATACACACATTCCTTTTGCTCTTACTTAGCAATTTTTATTATTGTCTAGCTGTAGGTGGTGACACCACCGCACCTGCGGGTATGTTTATATATCGTATAGTGCATGCATATTAATTTAGAACGTTGTATTATTGATCTACATATTATTTTTGCAATTACTTATATAATCTATTTTTAATTGTCTAATTATAGGTCGTGCATCCACACCTTCCGCAGGGGCCACTCCTGCCGCTTCCATACCCTCCGCATCGTCTGCAGGTTAGTATGAATAAATTTAAAATATTTACTCATTTAATAAATATGAACTTCATGGAAATTTAGCGTCGATGTTTATTTTCTAGTTGGAGGGGATGCGTCCGCATCCGGGACCCCGGTTGTTCCTCACCAGAGGAACTATCGTCCCGCTCGTGCTGCTGCCCGGGCCCAGGCTCGTGCGATAGTCACCGGAGGTATATATCACACTTGAATTTTCGTTTAACCTTGATTTCTTAATACAACTTTGTCTTATTATTGATTGTCTTGATATTTCGTGCAGACGCAGGGCCTCCCCATCCCCAGAGGGGGACTCGAGGCCCGAATCAGTCCCATAGGCTGAGGCCTGACAGAGCTAGGGGGGAGGCAGCATTCCCCCTTTTTTTTACCCTTGACTATCGCTATATCGGTCCTCATGCCGAAAGGTTCGGCCGGTATTTGGGGGACGAGAGCCGGCTCGTGAAGAACTATCCACTTCACGTTGAGTGGGACGAGCAGCACCAGCGCTCATTCGCCCTCTTCTTTGATCAGACTCGGGTATGTATTAATATATATTTTCATTTGATCTATCCAATATATTTATTATTAACACTTGCAATCTAATAACAATGTTTTTTTGTATTTTCAGTTGGATTACGATTTTCAGCCTGTAGCCGACTCTGATCACCCAGGGAGGGTGTTCGACCTTCATGCTCTGTACAATGGCCTGATGAAGAACATGCAGGCCAAGATCCGATACAACAGGAATGAGCTAAAGGCCGACTGCTACTCCCTGTGGATGGCGACCCCCGAGGCAGAGAGAGCGGCCCTCCTATCTACTCCGGCGTTTGCGAGAGTCGACGTAGAGACATGGCCTCTATTGTGCGCTTATTTCGACTCCCAACGCAAACAGGTATGTATTTTAAATGTAATTCATTATTTATGATATAATTTATTTCTTTGTGTTTCTTAATTAGAAAACTAAATGTTAATGCGTTGTGCAGAAACAGGCCGCTCAGAATACAGAGAACAGGAAGTCGGCGAAGAGGGGTCGCCCCACTTACACAGGTGGCTCGAGCAACATTACTCGAGCCATGGAGTTATAGGTAAATTACAATAGACCAACGTTTGTGATATTCTGCATTATTAAGAGTTATTTTCTAATATTTCTAATATTAAGAGTTACTTTCTAATATTGCAGACATCTCGGACCGTGGCGTCAGGCGGTACACCGAGCGTGCTGTCCGCATATCTTGCCGTCCACGGCACCTCGACAGATCCCGCCACGGGCGAGGTTCGATATCCCGACGTCTCTACCCAGGAGTACTGCGTAAGTGTTAATATTTTTTCTACCCAAATTTGAAATTTTAGTTTTGGAAGGTTCAAGTTTAAATCTTATACTTATAGTTTACTGCTTAATGTGGGTGTAGGAGCGGGTGGTTGAGCAGGCCCAGGCCTCGGGGATCGATTTTACCGGACAGAGCGATCCGAGGCTGCTGACCCCAGTTCTGGACGCCGCACACGGAGGACACCACGGAGGTTGGGAGAGAGGCCGGGGACTGGGCCCTAGCAGGGCCCATATGAGGTTGGACTCCACCCCGGCGGTTACTTCCTCCGTCTCTGGTGACCGACGTGTCCATCAGGAACTGGAGAGCTTGAGGGCCACCGTTCAGGATTTGAAGGAGATGCTGGTATATATACTGCTTTATAGTAAAATATCATGTCATATTATATAGATATCAACATATCCATAATTAGTACGTAGCTTGAGCTTATTTGGTTTTAGACTTAAGTTTGATTAATCATACATACAGATGTAATTAAAATAAACAACAAACTAGATATCCAAACGGGGTTTCGAAATAACTTAATAATGATACGAATTCGAATAATACACAGTTCTTACACGCTTATTACACACGTTAGGTCCAGACGCGACAGGGTACATCGGCCGAGCCTCCACATGCATCTCCTTCGGCTACGGCTCCGCAAGCCACTACATCGGCTGCGCTTCCGCAGACAGCTCCTGTAGCTCCACCGCCCACTCAGACTCCCGCAGCCGCGGCTCCGCAAGCGACTGCCTCGACGGCGGCTGCGCAGACCACATCGCCAGCTCCACAGGCCGCTCAGACTCCCGCTCGTGCCGAATTGCAGAGTTTATTGACCGAGGAGCAGGCGCGCGTTATTCTATCGTTATTCAGAGGTGGAGCTGGACCGAACTAGGGTAGCTTTTTGGTTCTTATTTTTTGAAACATGTATTTATTTATATCATACACATTGTACTACATTTTGAAACGATATCGATATTGGTTTATATTTATATCATATTCAGTTTTTGGATTTCTTTTGTATATTATATGCGTGAGATGTGATTATGAATACTGCGATATATGTTGTGTGATGATTATTTTTATATTTGATTGATGTATATATTATTGTGCACAGGGCGGGAAAAAATCAGGCAGCACTTTTTTTTTTAAAAAAATACAGACAATATGTACCTACGGATTAATCCGTAGGTATATATGTTGCCCCTACGGATATATCCGTAGGGACAAAATATCAGCAGTAACTGATATTTCCCCCCTGATCTCAGTGCCAGGGGGTTGGGAGTGCCCCTACGGACATATCCGTAGGGGCCACTGCCTCTCCCCTACGGCGTTATCCGTAGGGGCTAAATATCAGGAATCCTGATATTTTGCCCCTACGGAAAAGTACCTCCGCATATATCCGTAGGGGGTAGTACATGGACCTACGGTTATATCCGTAGGTACATGTAATATATTAAAAAAAACCGTAAATAATATAAAATCTTATACCCTACGGATTAATCCGTAGGGGCAACAGGACCTACACACGTAGGGGCAAGAATTTTCCCGTAGGGGCAAGTTCAGGACCTCAACTTGCACCTGCGGCCTTTGCACCCTACGGGGTATTTTTTCGTCCCAACGCATATATCCGTAGAGGCAGTGGTTTGTCCCTACGGATAAATCCGTAGGGGCAACCCTTATTTGTAGTAGTGTAGATATATCAATTTATCTAACACTGTATAATGTTCCGTTCTGAATTAACTCCACACATTATAAAAAGGCTAACATAATGTGCTTTCTTCTTCTGTATTTGGTGGTTAATAACCTGTGACTTTCTTTCCACATTAATCCTCGACTCGATAACTTGATTATTTAAATAATCTTTAACTGCTGTGCTGCTGATATATATATATATATATATATATATATATATATATATATATATATATATATATATATATATATATATTTCTTCCTTGTCATCCTCTCTCTCTCTTTCGTTGTGTGTGTGTGTGTGTGTATTTCTTCCTTGTCACCCTCTCTCGATCGATAACCAATTTCTATCTAATTATTAAGGAAAGATGTGGCGCTAAAGTTGAGATCATCCTCAACGGATGAAGCACAATTCAAAGAGTAGGATTATTTGTGTTAAATATACTTGTCCTTGCAAAATACTTAATTCCGACGCTTAAGCAGTATGACCCAGATTTTCTCATCGGTAAAGCTTTTATAATCAACCGATCGAAAACTATACCCGGTCCAATTAGTACTCCTTTTTTTCATCAAAAGGAAGCTTCAACTTGACTATATACTTGTTAATTAAATATGTGATGCATGTAAAAGACCGGCACTAATAAATCACAATTTCCTTTTACATTTGCAATGAGATAATCTTAGTCCACAGACGTTATAAAAGTTTAACGTGTGGAATCTAGCTACTAAGCTTTCGAATAGTAATAATTAAGATTCATATAGTAATAATTGATTGTTGCTGACTTCTTCCCATTAGTTAGTCTAATTCAATATATTCAATTCCAAAACCGTAATAATACAACTCCAAATATTTAACTCCGTACTATTTCATTTATATCTCCTCATGCCTACCTCAACTTTGCGTGCACCCCAAGCCCAAAATTTAAGAAAATACCGTTTTTGAAACGTGATTTATTCTTAAACCCATGTATTTTCGAAATTGTTGAAAATTAAGAACCCGACTTTGAATATACAAATGTTTTCAAAGTCATGTATATTCTAATTGAGATATGTTTTCAAAATTACCAGCTTTAATTTATCTTTTCCATAGCTATACACATTCTAATTTTTAACATTATTTATTAGATAATAGCACTAATTATCAAACCATACAAATATTGTTTATCAAAGCATAACTCTATTTATAATATTAATATCTTTATTTACTAAATCATTACATGTATTTATGATTAATCTTAAAAGGGAATTATTTGCAATACATACAAGAATATGTATACAGATCTAGGTCTGGCTATTTTAATAAATTCAATGAACAGTTTTGTAGTTTTCAACAATTTTGGATTTTGTAGTTGGGCTTAAAATAAATCATGTTAGGATTCTGCTTCCAGAAATAATTTTCCCTTAAGAATATTTAACACGAAACCACCCCCCCCCCCCCCCTCTCTCTCTCTATATATATATAGTCCCTCTTGCTTCCTGCACTTTCATTCTTTCTTTCACATTTACTTCAAAAGAGAGGAGGAAAAAAACAACATGGAGAAGAGATTTAGACAAGAAAATGGAGAGCAAGGAGAGATTGATCCTAGCATCAACGTAGCGAATGTCCTGATACTACTTTCTCAAGGAATCGATCAAGATTTGTCCGCAGAGCGAGTTTTCGAGTGTAGAACTTGCAACCGAAAATTCTCTTCCTTCCAAGCTCTTGGTGGCCACAGAGCTAGCCACAAGAAACGTAAGGTATGTAATGAAGATGATAGTAATCAAAGCCAAGCTCAAAGCAAGCCAAAAGTGCATGAGTGCTCCATTTGTGGGGTTGAGTTTGCAATTGGGCAAGCTTTGGGTGGCCACATGAGAAGGCATAGAGCTACTACTAATGGAGGCCAATTTGGCCATCATGGGATTGTGGAGAAGAAGTCTAGTTATGTGAAGAGAGTGAGGTTGATGTTTGATTTGAACCTGGCACCACCATCAGATGATGATTTGGATAGTAGAAGATTATGGCTTAGTCTTGATGTCTTGAGCATGTAGATAGGCTAGCTCCCGTGTGTGTGTGTGTGTGTGTGTGTGTGTGGTCGATTGTTTTCTTTTCTTTTTTTATCTGCATGATTTTGTTTGCATATATTATGAGACTCGTTGTACAAAGAAAAACGTTTGAGAAAAATGGGGTTCGACGTGGACCGCAACCCCATAAGGCTTTATACGCTTGGATCAATATATTATATTTTTTAAATATTTTTTATATTTTAAAATAAATTTCTTATTAATTGTTTGTTGCAGTAGTTTATTATGGACAGATTTTCCGTGTAGATAAAATCAAATAACTAATCATTTGATCAAAACCAACTGCCACATGCCTTTGTTTATCAAAATTCAATCGTGCTAGCTGAAGAAGAGGATATGCTGGATTATCTCCCAACTCAAAACATAGCCATCGGGGGATAATAAGTTTCATCTGGCAAAAGACGCACCGAGAAGGAAGCGGCTCGATGTCCAAACATGGGCGAAGATAGTGGGCCATTAGATCATGCTCTGAGGGATGACTTGGCAATTAACTAAACGGAACGTGGAGAGCAACCATGCTAGATCATGCTGTAACTTCCAACTCTATTGGTATAAATACAAACTGGCAAAATAAAAGAAGGATTCTCAATCGATCAAACAAGTTATTGAATATTAATGCTTTATTAATCTATCCTAGGAGTAGGTTAATGATCAGTCTATCAAAGAGCCTGCACGAGTAAAGTGCAAGCCCTTCATCGAAAATGCCATTTTGATGGCGTTGGCCGGAGACGAGGCTTTTGCCGTGGTTGAATACGAATTTCTTCAATGGTAGAATCCCTATTGCAGATGTCAAATTAATCTTGGATTTATAACATAAATCTCTATTTTCAAAGATGGATTTTGAGTATACAGTGAGAATACTAGCATTCAGGGTCCAGACGAAGTTGATATATAGGCGTTTAGGCTTGAGTGTTCATGTGAGGCTTGTCGGTTTAATTCACAGCGAGCCGATCTACTAAGTAGTACTTTATATCCTTGTTTTCCAAATACAGATGTTTATGTATTGCGTGAATCACAACAGGAGTTAATTGGAAGAACTAATTGGAAGAGTTCTTGATCTTGCAGACACTGTTAATCTCTTACTTTCCTGATGATACTCAATATTGGCGACCTCCAAGATCAGGACACGTGGCAGGGGGCGTGTCCAGAACCCAGAAGAGGGCCCACAAGGGGCCGACCCGGCTGTTCTGTACCCGACCTGCAAACACCAGCTGGCCCACCTCGGGGCCCCCTGCAAATTGGCTTCCTCGTTCCCGCAGCTCACGTCGAGCTACCGCAAGACCCGGACTCCTCGGTGTCCCCGCTCGTCCCAAGCCCCTAGCCGAGGCCATCTTCCTCGGCCCCCCCGACCAAAGTCACCGCACACAGGCGTAACCGCCGCTCCGTGAATCTCGCCATGCGCGGATTCTCCGCCAGCAACATCCCACGTTCCACACCTCCGCGATCCCCATTAATGGGCGATCCGCTCTCTACGCGGGCGTGACGTCGGGGGCGTAACTGCCGGCGAGATTCTCGCGCCCGCCGCTGCGTGCCATCACCACTATATAAACCCTCATCACAGAGGGGTCAAGTAATCCATTCTTTACACTTTACGCCGTTACTCTACTCGGATCTCATCACTAACTTGAGCGTCGGAGGCTCCTCGGTGGTACCAAACCACCCCGGGACTTCTTTGCAGGTACTCGGCAACAGTTTCCACACCTCACCTCTTCCTCCAAAAACCTATTGAGACCCACACGCAACGAAAGATAATCAGCTAAGTTCACCGCGAGATCTACGGAAGACAACATCTGACGGAGGCCCGAAAAAGAGCTCCATCAGTTGGCGCCGTCTGTGGGAAATTAAATTCCACAAAATACAAAGTTGGCCTTCCTATCTCCTCTTTCATGACGGACGACCATCCTGGGGATCCCAGTACCAGCCGCCGCCTTCCACTCACCGAAGGCGGGGATGTACCTCCCCCCATGACCGTCGTCAACGTCCTCGCAGGCCGGATAGATCGCCTGCAATCTCTCGTGGAGGCCCTCGTCCGCGTCCAAACGGCCGCACCCGGGCCCCAGATCACTGCTCCACCGCCTCCAGAAGACTATGTCCCTGTCTGGATGGCCAACCACCAGCAGGCTGCATCCCCTCGCCGCCGGTCCTTTGAACCGGTGCTCCCTGAGGCCCGCTGGGCACCCCAGGGCTCCACGCCGAGATCCGCCGCCAGGGGGCCTCGCCCCGAGCCTCCTCACGCCCCTTACCCCCCTGAGGAAATGTCGGTCACCTCTCCTATCCACGAGCGTGGCCAACCCCACCATGATCAGCGGGAACGCACAGAAGGGGTCCGCCCCGGCGACTCAAGAGCTACCCCATCCCGGGACCTGAGGCACCTCATCGAGAGAAACCGGGGCCGCTCCCAGACGCAGTCCACCTACAGCGGGGCTCGGGAATCTCGAGGCGCCGATTCCTCGAGGTACCACGGTCGGCTCGACGCCCTCGAGAAGAAGATCGAGGGCATGCACCGAGAAGCTCACTTCTCGAGCGACGGGGCTAAGTACGCCTCCGAATCGCTCACGAAGCCATTCACCGAGGAACTGCTCGCCGTGCGTGTCTTCTCGTGTAATAAGCCCCCGAAGGTCTCTCTGTTTGACGGGAAAACCGACCCGAAGGACCACTTGGACGCTTTCACCGCGGGAATGAGCTTCCAAGATCACTCCGACGCCGCCCAGTGCAGGGCCTTCCCGGCCACCCTCATCCGCGCGGGTCGGGACTGGTTCCGGGGGCTCGAGCCCCGCTCAATTTCGACCTTTGACGAGCTGGCTACCCAGTTCCTCGGCCATTTCGTGGGGAACCGTCGACAGAAGCGCACGGTCGACTACCTCTTCACGGTTAAGAGCGGGGACAAGTAAACGTTCAAGGCCTATATTACCCGCTTTTACAACGCCCTCCTCGAGGTGCCCGAGCACCGGGACGAGACCGTCATAACGACACTCAGATCTGGTCTGAGGCACAAAGAATGGTTGCGCTCCTTCGCGCTGGCTCAACCTAAGACCATGGCCGAAGTCAAGGCGTGGACGGAGCGCGAAGTCCAGCTGGAATCCGAAATGAATGCCAACCTTCCCCGGGCGGATCGGCCCGACCAAAAGAAAAGGACTCGGGATGAGAGGCCGGAGCGTCAGCAGCCCTACCACCCGAAGTTCCAGGAGTATACCCCCCTCAACGTCTCCCTCGCGGTGTTGCTAGAGGAGGCCCAGAATGAGGGGTTCTTCAAGTTCCCCCCGGTCCCACGTCAGGCCGCTAAGCGAACCCGGGGCCCCTACTGCGCTTTCTACCGGGTACTCAGCCACGCCACGGAGGACTACAAACAACTGAGGGACTACATCGAGAAGTTCATCCGGTCTGGGCACCTCGCCACCTACCTAAGGGACAGACCGACCGCGAGCAGGAGCAGCCTCGCCCTCCCACCGACCTGACCATGGGCCAGATCATGCTTGTTTCAGCGGACAACCAGCCCGGGGCTCAGGGAGCCCCATGCCTTATGCCAAGCGCGAAGGCCGGCAACCCTTCAGGGAGCTCGGCCCAAGCCAACAAAGTCATCCTTTAACCTGTACCTGTTCTTTTTTTTAAGCAATGTAAATTCTTCCTAGAATCTACTGTTGACTTAATAAAGATCAATGGAGCATTGTGAAAAAGAAAGAAAACCTTTGTTTTTTCAAAGGGTATTATGGGCTCCTCAGCCATACATGCAAAAAGAAAAAAAGGGGGGAAGTTACAATAGCGGGGGTAAGGGGTGCAGCGAGCACTGCTCGTGGTACTTGGCGAAGATCTCCGCCAACCGGGGCCGCGCAAGTTCCAGCCTCTGTTCCCGGTTCCCCTCGCGGGCATTGACCCCAATCCTCAGCTCGTAGCATTCGCGGACGAGCGCCTCCGAGCGCGTCAGCCGGTTCGCGGAGATCAAGCCGAAGTGCCTCAAAGACCGCAGTTTGCCCACGGCCTCGTCGAAGAGCTTCTCCGACATGGGGTTGTAAAGCCCCGGTGATGCCCTCCAAATGGAGTACAACAGTAGCTGCAGCAGGGAGGAGCACCTAGAGAGCAGCCAATCGAAGTGCTCCTCAATGTGAGCAAGAACCAACTGCACCGTATCCTCGGTGCGGTCGCGGTCATAAAGACACACATCTACAGAACTGATGATTTCAGGGATAGTGAACGGGAAATCCTCCATTTTCGATGGCCTGTCTGCGAAGGAGGAAGAACCAGTACTCCATATATAGCCCGATGTGCAGCCCAACAGCCGCTACGCGGCGTCCATCGAACGTTACCCGGTGGAAACGAAGCAACGCGCCACGTGGTGTCCATCGAACGTTACCCAGTGGAAACGAAGCGACGCGCCCCTGTCACTTCGCCTCCCCCCGCATTCAATGCACTAGATAAGCGCGCCGTTACCCCGACCGTTCCCATTCCCCGCACCTACAGTCGAACGACCAAGCTGCGCCTCGTCAAGGATTCAACTCAGCAGCTACCCTGCTCAGACATCGCCGGCCGGCAGCTCCCCTGCCATAACGCCAGGGATCAGAAAGCCCTCCCAGAGGCAGCCGAGCCCGAGATTCCCTCGCTCGGCTATCCCCAGCGGGCAGCTTGTTGGATATAGTGCCCTCAAAGTCAATTATTGGATCACAGGCACGTGATTGCAATGATTGAGGGAGGACCTATACCGGTAGGTTAGTCTTACTCAAGATGATAGTATGCTATCTGGTTTATCTTTATCATCGTGTATTGCTTTAGGTGACCTTACAGGTCACTATTATACATTGATAGAGCCCTTAGGATTCTTGCTTGACGGCCAGCAGTATGATGGCGATCATATACGTGGGAGCTGGGGTCTATAAGCACATCCTTAAAAGGTCCCTAGTCATGGGAGTTTTCGAGACAGGGCATCGATACTCCAGAGTAGACTAGTGTATACAGTCGAGACCCCGACGAGGGGCGGTGGCCGGTCTCACAAGCCACTGGTGTCAGTTGGTTCACCTAAGTGTTCCCCCAATCAGAGCAAGGCTCTGCTTAAATTTTGAAAATTCAAATTTTGAAGCAACGCTTCAGTTCCCGTGCGCTGCACGCAACGCGCCACGTGTCAGAAGTTGACACGGCAGCACAACGCCCAAGACAGTACGTCCAATCAGAGCAAGGCTCTTTAAAAAACATAAGCAACGTTCAACTGCGCAAGCGCACGGCAGCGCGACACGTGTCTGCGCGGTTGCGCAAGCACAACTGCGCAAGCGCACGGCTGCGTGACACGTGTCTGCGCGGTTGCGCAAACACAACTGCGCAAGCGCACTGCTGCGCGACACGTGTCTGCGCAGTTGCGCAAGGGCTGTTGCGCAAGCGCACCGCTGCGCGACACGTGTCTGTGCAGTTGCGCGAGCGCTGTTGCGCAAGTGCTTCAGCGCGTGACACGTGTCACACGCTGGTGAGTTGCGCAACAACAGATTAAAGATTTAAGGATATTTTTCTGTTCTTGTTAAAACAAGAAGATTTTCTTGTATAAGACAGGAGCCTTTGGATCAAAGATCCAACGGTGGGGAAAATTCCCCAAATCACTCAGAAAAAGATCTGTTTAACAAATTCAACTAATCTATGAGTACTATAAAAAGGACCCCAGACCTCATTTTGATCATCATCAACATCAGAAAGAAAACAGAGAGAATTCTTGAAGAACTTTGGAAGAACCAAAAAAAAAGGGGTAAAACCTTTTAAAAGAAAAAAAATCTCTGAAGTACAGATCATTGATCTAAAAATCATTAATCTTCAATGAACAAATAAATAAAATAAAAATAAATAAATAAAAATAGTGCCTTGCACTTGTTATGAACCCTTGGTTCTCTGAGAAAAGGAAAAACAAGAGAGAAACTTGTTTTCTTTTGATCTAAATTTAGATCAAAAGTGCTCTGCACTTTTGTTCTTGAATCTAAAAGATTCTTGATGCTCTGCACAAATGCAATGCATTATTTAAAGGGCCTGGCCCAAATCAAATTGCAAAGCAATAAAAGGGCAGAGCCCTATTCGAATTAATATTCTATTTGAGCAAAGCCCAAAATAAATAAAAATTGGACTTAACCCAATCGTGGCCATAAGTCCTTAAATCAAATTGATTGAGCAAAATGGTTCTCCTGAATCAATTCACAACCGGTTCGAGGGTACATCTCCGAACTCCTTTGACATCCATCGTTGCAATTCCTCAACGACGTCAAAGAGGTGACGAGTCCCAACGGCCACACACCTAATAACGGACCGAAACGTCCCTAAACTAATAACGGACCGAAACGTCCCTAAACTAATATCGGACCACCACGTCCCTAAACTGGCACAATAGAGTCCAAATGCTCTTTTATCGGATCTAAACGGTCCCGTCAAGTTGATCTTAGTCTCAAACTGGACTAACGTATCCTTAACAAACGTTTAAGTTGATCTTAGCCCCAAACATGGCCAACGTATCCTTAAATATTCAAATGGATTATAAAACTCCCAATCAACTCTGGTTCGAGGGTACATCTCCGAGCTCCTTTGACACATGTCGTTGTAATCCTTCAACGACGTCAGAGAGGTGACGAGTCCCGATGGCCATACATTGAATTAATCACTACGTTGAGTTGATCTTAGTCTAAAACAGGACTAACGTATCCTTGACGAACGTTTAAGTTGATCTTAGCCGCAACGCGACTAATGCATCCTTAAACCGAAAACACTAAACCCAAATCTAAGTAAATACGGATTTGGACTAATCCACGTCCTACGGGCGACGGCATTACTCAGTCTCCGTATACAATCCACGGGCAACCACAAACAAAACAAACACCCACGACACGAAGCGAAATCCTGGAGAAGGAGAAAGTTGTTACCGCGATGCGGTAGCGTAATTAACTGCAGGGGCTTGCGCCTGCAGGGAAGAGCGTCCCCACAATCAAAAACCCCTCATCCTGAGGGGGAATCTGACGAAGTCTGCTACATCGGCCGCATCCGTCTAAACCTCCGATACACGGTGCCATAAATCAACTTGGCATCTTCGGAGAGGTAAACGGATAAAACCAAATAGCATCTGCCCCGAATCTCAGCGTCAGGCCATCGCGGTCATGTGCGCCGCCGTTCGGAGGGGAACAGATTCTGGCACGCCCGGTGGGACCTTTTCCTCTTTCCACTCCACACTTCGTGTGTCGTCTTCGCGAACCAATCGCGGTTTGTTAAATGGTTGCCTACGGATTTCAAGTTGCTAAGATTTGGTCTTTTGTCTGGCGCAGAACTCAAGCATCCATGGATTCTAACTGCACCAACTGCGCGAAGTGCCGCTGCAACGGACGCTCCACCTCACCAGGAGGTGTAGCATATGGGCCCCAAGCAGCTTCCTTCCTTACTCTGCCGGTAGATCAGGTGACCCAAGCTACCACCGGCTTGTTCTTCGGGACTATGATCCCACCTGCAAGCTTTTCTGCACCAATACCCGCACCGGAAGCGAACAAGAAGTCGGTGTTCGACCGGCTCAATGCTACCACGACCCCTGTCAACGGGTCGCCCGCTACTAAACCGACAGCCTCCGTTTTCACCAGGCTAGGTCAGAAATATAAAGTGGCCATCCCAAAGAGGGCAACGGCCGCTGCTTTGGAAGTCGTTGAAGCGGCTTCTCCCATCAGAGAGTCGGTCTTCACAAGATTGACGGTTCCCACTCCTCCCCCAGCTGGTCAAAAGGCATCAGTCTTCGATAGGCTGACATCGGCAGTTACCCCACACTCAAACAAGGGGCAACAAGAAACCATCTCGATTTCCGAGCTAGTCCCAACGACTCGTCGTGCGCGACGTCGCCATTGGCGACGAGTGAGGAAAGCAGGGGGCAACTCCCCCTCAGGGATAACTCCACCCGCTCCAATGGTGGAAGTCAATGCTGCTGTTCCGACTGGGAACAGCTTTGAATTGCTGAGGAAGGTGAGAAAGAACTCTCCAATTGCTACATTGAAAAGATCTCCTCCGCCTATGGAGAAAGCTCCGGAGACAAAGCAGGAACAGCCCCCTCAACTGCTGTCGTCAAAAATTTATAAAGTTTGGCGAAGGGTTCAAGACTCCGTGATTAACCCAGACCACTTTCATCGCCAGAAAAAGGCAAAGGTGGAGAAGGACAAAACCCGCCCCGTTAAACAGCAGGGTGCAACAATTGCTAGCAGGCCCATTTTAACAGCTCCTTCAACCTCGATGGCCCACAAAAGAAGGAGGCCAGAGAAAGCTCCCGCGTCAGCGGCAAAGTTTAAAAGCGGTGAACCTAAACGCCCCAAGTCAGGGGGCATAATTGTTCATACGGTTTATATGGCTTCTAAAAAGGAAGAAAGCCGTACTTCTACGGGTCACCGACCGCTTACCCGATCAGTGACCAAGGCTCAGGAGCAGCAACAAAAGCTCCAGGAGATGATGACTACAATGGCTGCACTCACGGAACCAAAAGAGAACCCCGAGACATCCTTAGATGAACGCCAAGAGGAAGAAACCGACGCCGAGTTCCTCCGCCGAGTACTGGAAAAGAGAGACAAAGAGGCTGCTGAACAAGCAGCCAACATACAGCGGATGGGCCTCCTCTTCCAGGATATGATAGGGATGATGATACAACAAGATCCCCCAACTGAAGAACCCCCGATCGTCCTTGGAGATGATAGGGGAGAGACATCAAACCCTCAGCCCGTTCTATCAACAGCTAAAGAGGATACAATCTCTAAAACTGATCTGGACGAATACATAGCCCAGCAAATAAGGGTTCATCATGCGGCCGAGGCAGCCGACCATGTCGTAAAAACGGGGCGGCCATATCCGGGCTGGTATGACCAAATCAAGTACCCGCCGGGTTACACGATTCCCAAGTTTCATGTTTACAAAGGGACCGGCAATCCCCATCAACATGTTGCCCAGTTCAGGGCGTTTTGTGGTTGGCTCGCTCAGTTCGCTCGCGGAGTTCTTTGGCGGCGACGACAAGTTGTTGCTTCGCCAGTTTGTTGGAAGCTTATCAGACACGGCGTTTGAATGGTATTCTGAGCTTCCCAACGACTCTATTAAAACCTTTGCGGAGATGGAGCTGCTCTTCACCCAACGTTTTGCAAGTGCCAGTGAGCGTACCCCGATGACGGCACTGATCAATGCCAGGGTAAAACCCGGCGAGACATGGGTTCAGTACGCTATACGGTGGCGAAATCTATGGTCGAAGTGCGAACAGCGCATAGAAGAAGCTCCAGCGGTGGGAATGTTTGTTGGAACGCTTGATCCACAGGCAACCATCTCGCAGTTCATGATGTTCTTCAAGCCGACTACCTTCCAGGCTTTGATCGACAAACTAGCGCAGATGGACCAGATGGGCCATAAACCCCCTCTCCCGAAGCCGGACTCCCAAAACGATAAAGGAAAGGGAAAAGCGATCATTGTCGCTAATGACCAACAACAACCGAGCGACTCGAAGCCGGTTGCTCGTCCAAACAATACACGCCCATACGTACCCCTTGAGGACAGGATGGGACGTCCTTACTCCTTCCCCCGCGATAAAACAAGGAGGCTATTCGAGCTGGCGTTGCGAAACAGACTCATAAGTTTGCCAGATCCAAAACGTCCGTTGCAACCGAACGACGTCAACGAGCCCAACTACTGCCCTTACCATCGAGTGCTAGGCCATCCCATCGAGGATTGCTACGTTTTCAAGAATTGGCTTGAGAATCAGTACCGTCAGGGCAAATTTGCGCTATCTGACAAATGGAAGGTGAATCCCCCGCAGCCCCACACCTCTAAGGGGACGAATACGCCGGGGGCAACATGCTCCGTCATTGAAGAAGCTCCCTGGGAGGTTGTATTATCAGCCAAAACGAGGAGAATGCTAAATGATCTTCAGACCTGTCCAGCGGTCAAGTGGAAGAACCCCTTGGAACCGCAGGTTATTGAGGGGATGTTGAAGCCACGACCGACTCCGAAGACCGATGGTGGTAGTTCAAGCGTTCATAGCCGGCCGTCAAAATCTTCGAAAAAGAAGAAGAAGAAATCTAAGAAGCCCGTGAAGCCTGGCAACAAGCACACGGACTTACAAAAGCAGATCGACGCGCTGGATGAATATAACCAAAAGGCGCGGACTCCCATTACGCTCCAAGATTTCCTTGATCACGTCTTTCAAAAGGAAGATGAGGGAGAAAGTTCATCGGACGAATCCGAGGAGTATGTGGCGAGCTGTCATATGATCTCTCATTCGGTCACGAATGATGAAGAGACCTCTGGCACTGAAACGCTGGGGGCAAATGCCGAATCAAGAGCTCCAGGGTTATCAGTTGAGATGATTGGCGCGTTTCTTAAAGAAGCTCGATTGTAAAGTAAAGCTGATCGAGAACGCGAGACGGCTATATTCGAAAGGGCCAAGCGCCAGCGACTTGATGAAAGAGCTGAGACGATCCCGCTGGAGCAAGATGCCTCCACCGCTGACAAAAGCCAATTCAAGATAAAAAAGAGGTTTGCTAAGGCCATATCAATGGGCATGAAGCTACCATCCTCTGAAGGAAAAATTACTGGTGTGGTAGAAATGCACCCCTCTTATTGCTTATATCATCAGAAGGTCTCGCATCCTACCCAAGAGTGCAAGGCTTTCAATGGATGGTGGCAAGGATACGTCGCTAATCGACAATGCTTTAAACGGGAAAAACGTAAAATTCGCCGAGAGCAAAGAAATACGACTGAAGAACTTGAAAGAACTGCTGGCAATTGTCACATGGTTTACACTGCCGGGTCACAAGTGCCTACATTTGGGAGCGACTCTGATGAGGAACTAGAACTTGGCCCCCTCTTCAAAGAATCCACTTCGGGAAAAGAAGAAGAACCGAAGGCCTGCGAGAATATACAGCTGCGCAATCGAACATTACCCGAAAAGAACCTCGGACCCTTAAACAAGAAAGACAAAGGGAAAGAGAAGGTCTCTGAAGACATCGCTTTGGATGACCAAGTTACGGAAGAGTTAACCGCCAAGAACCAGCCGAAGAGGAGTAAAGTGGATTACAATGTCTTGGCGCATCTGAGAAAGCTACCCTCACAACTCAGCATTCTCGATGCCCTATTACTATCAAAAGAGGCGAGGGATTCTTTGATTAAGGCCCTACAAGATCCGGACCAATTCCAAGCTTTCCTGGCCGAACAAAAGATGAAGGATGAATTGGAAGAGGTGCACACGGCCGACGTTGCTTTCGGCGATGAAGACCTTCTCCTTGGGACGTGCGAACACAATCGTCCCCTTTATGTCTCAGGATACTGCCATGACATAAAGATAGGCAAAATCCTGGTCGATAACGGATCATCTGTCAATCTACTTAATGTGCGGGTGTTAAAAGAAATTTGCATGAGCGTCCAACACCTCGCCCGGGACAAGATCACTATCTCCGGTTTCGACTCTCAATCCTCAACGACTCTTGGATCTGTGATATTGACGCTACACTTCGGGTTGCTCGTCACAGACATCAAATTCCATGTTATAGACGCCAAGACGTGCTACAACGCTCTGCTCGGCCGACCATGGCTACACGAGTACAATATCATCCCTTCTACACAGCATCAGTGCATGAAGTATTCTAGGGATGGCCTTGAGTACACTGTGGCGGGAGAGTTGAATCCGTTTTCCGTAAACGAAGTTCGCAAGTATGAAGATGCCAAGTACTTCTTACCGAGTTTCGAAGACACGGAAAGGTGTCACAAACCGGAGAACAAAACTAACGCCACCATCCCTGTCTTCGGCAGTGACACCTAGGAGGAGGAGGATATAATTTATTCAGGTCCATCCCAGTCCACCAGGCCAGGACCATCCGTTCCTTCATTAATCTTCGGCAGTGATTCAGAGGATGAAGTTCACGCTGTATTCCCTGCTCGGCTATCAATACAAGCTTCTGCTGATGAAGAGCGAAGTCTGCAGATAACCATGGTGCCGCTTGAACATTACAAAGAACTGGATGCACTCAACGCCAACAGCGTAGAAGAATTGCACACATTCTATATTCCTCCCGGACGAAAAGGCGAGAAGGCAATCCTATTCTACCGTTCTGAAGAAAACAAGGTGGAAAAAGAAATTTGGCATGGCGCGGATCCCACGCTCGACAGGCTTCAGCCCATCCGTCTTCCCAGATATTATACCAAAGGTTTGAGGAAACTGCTGAAACGCCAGGGAATACCTTTCGAACAAACCGTTAGAAAGGCCAAATTCTATGACAAAGTATGGAACGTTCCCGGGACTCAATGCAAATTGCCTAACGGGAGAATAGAAACAAAAGGGCTCGGGTACATCCGGTCAAAGAAAAGGGAGCCAGTAGACAGCTGTTATGTCATGTATGACTTCGATGAAGAAGCGGACGCTCAATGGGAGGACGCTAATCCTGAGCCAGCAAAAGTTCCTGATGCAAAACCGCCCAGTCCATCATTTGAAGACCAGTTGGACAAACTTATAAGGAATGCGAGTCAAAAAGCCCGAGATGATCACAATCGTGAAATGGCAATCTATGAGAAAGCCAAGACACAGCGCCTCCTTCAACAGGCGGTGAAGGATGAAAATGCCGCTCTTTGTCAACCTGCTACAGAAGAGGTTCAACGCGAAAGCAAAAACAAGTCGAAAGGCAAGAAAGGCGCTCGACAACCACAAAGCAGAGCTAAGAAGCCACGCATCCGAGAGTCGAGCGTTATTGAATTAGCCCTCATGAAGAAAATGGGTCGAGCATACTCATTTCCTCGGAACAAAACAAGGAAAATACTTGATCTTGCTCTAAAACATCAAATGCTTACACTGCCAGAGTCTAAACACCCTGAGCAAGCGGGCGAAGTCTCCAACCCAAATTATTGCTCTTACCATCGAGTAGTAGGGCATCCGCTTGAAGATTGCTTCACCTTTAAGAATTGGGTTGAGGACCAATATCAGCTTGGCAAGTTCGCGTTGTCTGACAACTGGAGGGTAGCACCACCACAAAAGCACGAGCCCAAGGCCATGAAAGAAGAACCAACTCCGCATTGGGGTTGGCAGAAAATTCGCACTTGCCACGTGATAACAATATTAAAAGAAGAGTCCGAGGACATGAACAGCCTTCCTCGGTGCTTTGAAAACAGCAGCGATGAGGTAATCTCAGAATTTCCCCCAGCTCCAAAAGAACTAGAGGATGGAATACATACTACTGCAGATAACCTCAGGAAAATCGAGTTGGGGACGGTAAATGATCCGCGACCGACATTCGTCAGCGAGCTGCTGTCTGAAGAGAGGGTGGCTGCGTTAAAAGACGTTCTTGTGCAGCATAAAGATTGCTTCGCATGGAACTATTCCGAGATGCCAGGACTAGATCCAGAAGTCGCTGTACATAGACTAGCAATATCCCCAAACGTCAAACCAGTCAAACAGGCGCCGAGAAGAATGCGGCTCGAGCTTGAAATGAGCATCAACGCCGAAGTCAAAAAGCTGATAGACTCCGGCTTTATCATGAAGTTCAATACCCTGAATGGATCGCTAACATCGTCCCGGTGATGAAGAAAAATAGGACGGTGCGCATATGCGTGGATTTTCGGGATCTTAATAAAGCCTGCCCAAAAGATGATTTCCCAGTGCCAGTCACCGAACTGATGATAGACAACACATCCACTCATGAAGTTTTCTCCTTCATGGACGGCTCATCGGGGTATAACCAGATAAAAATGCATCCTGAAGATCAGAAGCATACGGCCTTCAGGACCCCTCTAGGTATATTCTGTTATAAAGTGATGCCCTTCGGTTTAAAGAACGCCGGTGCTACTTATCAGAGGGCCATGACAAAGATCTTCGACGACCTTATTCATGAAATCGTCGAATGCTATATCGACGATCTCGTGGTTAAAAGCAAATCATACGAGGAACATCTCGAGCATCTGAAGACTGTATTTCAACGCCTTCGGCAATACAACTTGAAGATGAATCCTCTTAAATGTGCGTTCGGGGTTTCCTCAGGCAAATTCCTGGGATTCGTTGTTCGACACCGAGGTATTGAAATAGATCCGTCAAAGATTAAAGCGATCATGGAAATGCCTCCGCCGAGGACTCTCAAACAGCTGCGGTCTCTCCAAGGGAAACTCGCATACATACGGCGGTTTATAGCCAACCTTTCAGGAAAGTGCCGTCCTTACAGTCACCTAATGAAGAAGGGAACCCCATTCGTTTGGGATCACAAATGCCAAGCTGCATTGGATGAGATCAAGCAGTATCTGCAAAACCCTCCGGTGTTGGCTGCTCCAGTTAAGGGAAAGCCTCTCATTCTTTACACGACCGCCCTTGAAGGTTCTTTAGGTGCATTATGGGCACAGAAGAATGATCAGGGGAAAGAAAGAGCACTCTACTACTTAAGTCGAGTTCTGCTGGGGGCAGAAAGCAATTATTCCCCCATTGAAAAACACTGCCTGGCATTGATCTTCGCAATAACAAAGCTTAGAAATTATGCATTAGCGCACGAAGTCCATCTCATTTCAAAAGTGGACCCTCTCAAATATTTAATGTCAAAAGCCATCTTGACAGGACGACTCGCTAAATGGGCTCTGCTCTTAATGGAGTTCTCGATAACATATCAACCCCTCAAGGCAGTGAAGGGTCAGGCTATAGCCGACTTCCTTGCTGAGCACCCAATACCAGCTGACTCTCCTTTAAACTGCGATCTTCCAGACGAACATGCGTTTGATGCGATCGATGGTGATAATACCCAATGGGAACTTTATTTCGATGGAGCATCTTCCATGAAGAAACGCAAACAAAGTACCCCTATAATCAAATCGGGGGTAGGACTCATCTTTATAACTCCACAAGGAGGGATAATACGCTACGCGTTCTCCCTGACGGAACCGAGGACAAACAACGAAGCCGAATATGAAGCTCTGATAGCGGGCCTCGAGATCGCCATTGACATGGGAATTGAAAACCTCCTCATATACGGAGATTCGCAACTGGTCGTTAGTCAAGTAAACGGCGATTACCAAACATGCAAACCGGAGTTAGTAAAATACGGTGAAAAGGTGCAACAACTGCTAACCCAAATTCCCTCCTATACTTTGGAGAGCATACCACGCGCGGATAACAGCAAAGCGGACGCGTTGGCCAAACTCGCTAAAGAAATGGCTGACGAGAACCTCGATGACGTTAGAATCATGGTACAAAGTCGTCAGGTGCTCGCCCCCGCAGAAATACCTTCAGAATCACCCGAAGAGAAGGGAGTGACTGAACAAGCGACCTTACAAATAAAAGAACATGAGAAGGTTGAGGATTGGAGGGAAGTCTTTATAGACTACTTCAAGTCCCACCAAATGCCTGAAGATGCGTCCGCAAGACATCAACTCATAAAACGAGCTCTGTCCTTCGCCTTCGTCAATGATACTCTCTACAAGAGGTCATTCGATTCTCTGTGGCTGAGATGCTTAGGACCGAACGAATCGGAAAGAGTCGTTCAGGAAATTCATGACGGAATCTGCGGTTCTCACCAAGCAGGTCCAAAGATGAAGCTGAAGATCAAACGGATGGGCTATTACTGGCCCACGATGATTCAAGACTGCATCGAATACGCGAAGCAATGTCACTCATGCCAGATTCATGGGGACTTTATCCACCAGCACCCAAATCCGCTACATCCAACGGTAGCTAGCTGGCCATTCGAAATGTGGGGGACGGATATAGTCGGCCCCATCGAGCCAGCATCGTCTAAAGAACATCGTTTCATCCTAGCGACGACTGACTACTTCTCTAAGTGGGCAGAAGCAGTACCGTTGAGAGAAGTGAAGACGGAGAATATCCTCCATTTCTTCAAAACGCACGTCATATATCGGTTTGGAACTCCGAGGCGGATCATCTCCGATAACGGGCCAGCCTACCGAAGTCATAAAATCAGCCGCTTCGCACAGCAGCATAACATAGACTGGAGATATTCCTCAGTCTATAATCCACGAGCTAACGGTCTCGCCGAGGCCTTCAACAAGACCTTGACGAAAATTATAAAGAAAACAGTGTCCCGAAATAAGAAAGACTGGCATGAGAGACTGCAAGAAGCTCTTTGGGCGTATCGAACCACGTTCAAGACAGCTACAAACACAACGCCATACGCGTTGGTGTTCGGTACGGAAGCAGTACTCCCTCTCGAGGTAGAGTTACCCTCTCTACGAGTGGCAGTCCATTACGAGCTGACGAACGAAGAAAATGCTCATCTTCGGCTTGAAGAGCTTGACGCCCTTGAAGAAACACGGCTCATAGCGCAACAAAATCTGGAGGCCTATAAAGCAAAGATGATGCGCTCATACGAAAGATTGATCCGACCGAGGACATTCCACCAAGGCGAACTCGTGCTAGTGGTCAAAAGGCCTATGATCCCCAATCGCGCCAAGCGGGGAAAATTCGAGCCGAACTATGAAGGCCCGTACATCATAGATAAAGTTTACCAGGGTGGGGCCTATCTACTCATGGACATGCACGGTGAGAGGCCTTTCAGACCAATAAACGGTCGCTTCCTAAAGAAATACTACGCTTAATGAGCCACAGCCTAGGTCAACGATAGATGACGACGACTATGTCCGCTCGCTATCTTCCTAAGCTCAAACTTTATAAGCAGTAGCCAGCCTCTCAACAGCGGACCGAAATGTTCCTAAACTAACAGCGGACCGAAATGTCCCTAAACTAACAGCGGACCGAAATGTCCTTAAACTAATAGCAGACCGAAACGTCTTTAAACTACTACCGCAGCATCCTTAGGCTGACAAGATAAAAAAAAATAAAATAAAATAAAAATAAAATATGAAAATAAAATAAAATAAAAACGGTATGTCCATAAGCAAAAAGGGGCACGGATGAAAACCCAAAAGGGCTCCGTGAGTAAAAACAGCAGGGCTACCGGCGAGTGTTCGTGAAAACCCAAAAGGGCGCGACCTCGTAAAAAAAAAGAGAAAAAAGAAATAAAAAGAATAAAAAAAAAGAAGACGGTATGTCCATGAGCAAAAAGGGGCACGGATGAAAACCCGAAAGGGCTCCGTGAGTAAAAACAGCAGGACTACCGGCGAGTGTTTGTGAAAACCTGAAAGGGCGCAACCTCGTTAAAGAACACTTACAAGATCCTCTCGACCTTGTAAGGAGAAACCACCCGCGTGATATCCTTACGACTCACAAGGGAGCAACACACTTAGGGATCCCCACGGTTCCTAAGGAGAAAATACACTTGCGAGATCCTCACGACTCGTAAGGAGAACGCCCTTATGAGACCCTCACGGCTCATAAGATTTGAAAGTCTTAAGCTACAGAGACCTAAACCTGTGCTTAAGCAATCCCCACAATTTCCGATATTGCCCTACAAGTGACTCAATACTGACCCTTGTATACAATCCACGGGCGCGAATAAACATTTCCCTAACCAAGGTCCATCCGTGACTGGGGATATGTTCGCATAGCCCTTGTAAATCCTCTCGATTTGCAAAGAGAAAACCCTCTTGTAGGATCCTTACGACTTACAGAGGAACGAAACACTTAGGAACCCTCACGATTCCTAGGGAGAAAATACACCTATAAGATCCTCACGACTTGTAGGGAGAAATACCTTTATGAGACCCTTACGGCTCATGAAGTCAAAGCCTTAGTCGACAGGGCCCTAACTCTGGTCGCTAAGCCACCTTTGTTCGACAGCGACAGAGGCAGATGATGATTCGCTCCTGGTAATATCCCAGTTGTAGCGGTGCTGATGCCGAAATCAGTGTCCAGTTTCGGGTTCACGGCGAAAAGCCAGTAAACCGTACATGCATACGAAATAGCCGAAATGATGGGGCAGCTTGCAATAAAAAAAAAAGCAGCAAGTAAAAATATATGCATGAAGAAATAGCCGAAATGATTGGGCAACTCGCAATAAAAAACAACGAGTAAAAATAAAATAAAAAGCCGAAATGATTGGGCACCGCGAAAAATAGCCGAAATGATTGGGCGATCGCGACCTTCGCGATATAAAAGCTGAAATGATAGAGCATCACGAAAATAAAACAAAAAAAAGAATAATGATGATAAAATAACTTTGGCCCTACAGTTAAGATCACATCGATCCCTGTATACAATCCAAGGGCGTAAACAAAGAGGGAGCCATACTCTCCCAACAAATCCCTCGACTCACGGATACAAACACTCCTTGACGAGAGACTCCTGATCCGCGTCGACCTGCAGAGCCACCAGCGCCTCCGTGGGAGTCCTCGACTCGTTTCAAACCCCAAGGAAACAAATAATCCTTGGCGCTCGGGAAACAAATAATCCCTAGCAAATCCCTCGACTCACGGATACAAACACTCCTTGACGAGAGCCTCCTGATCCGCGTCGACCTGCAGAGCCACCAGCGCCTCCGTGGGAATCCTTGACTCGTTTCAAACCCCAAGGAAACAAATAATCCTTGGCGCTCGGGAAACAAATAATCCCTAGCAAATCCCTCGACTCACGGATACAAACACTCCTTGACGAGAGACTCCTGATCCGCGTCGACCTGCAGAGCCACCAGCGCCTCCGTGGGAATCCTCGACTCGTTTCAAACCCCAAGGAAGCAAATAATCCTTGGCGCTCGGGAAACAAATAATCCCTAGCAAATTCCTCAACTCACGGATACAAACACTCCTTGACGAGAGCCTCCTGATCCGCGTCGACCTGCAGAGCCACCAGCGCCTCCGTGGGAATCCTCGACTCGTTTCAAACCCCAAGGAAACAAATAATCCTTGGCGCTCGGGAAACAAATAATCCCTAGCAAATCCCTCGACTCACGGATACAAACACTCCTTGACGAGAGACTCATGATCCGCGTCGACCTGCAGAGCCACCAGCGCCTCCGTGGGAATCCTCGACTCGTTTCAAATCCCAAGGAAACAAATAATCCTTGGCGCTCGGGAAACAAATAATCCCTAGCAAATCCCTCGACTCACGGATACAAACACTCCTTGACGAGAGACTCCTGATCCGCGTCGACCTGCAGAGCCACCAGCGCCTCCGTGGGAGTCCTCGACTCGTTTCAAACCCCAAGGAAACAAATAATCCTTGGTGCTCGGGAAACAAATAATCCCTAGCAAACTCCTCGACTCACGGATACAAACACTCCGTGATGAGAGCCTCCTAACTCATGTCAACTCGCAGAGCCATCACTCTCTCCGCGAGCAAATTCCCGATTCGTCCCAATTTGTAAGAAGAAGTCTCAGACAGCAAGGATTGAAAAACTTGCTTCTTGAGCAATGGGGCCCTGCAAGTCAATCCAAAATGGTCTCTTGCATACTATTCACGGGTCTCACTCTCCGAAGTCGAATTTCGACGAGGAGGGAAACAACCACTTACGAATCCTCTCGACTCGTAAGAGGGAAAAATTCTCTTATAGGATCCTTACGACTTATAAGAGAAAACCACACTTAGGAATCCTCACGATTCCTAAGGAGAAAATCCACCTATGAGATCCTCTCGATCCGTAGGGAGAAAAGCCTCTATGAGACCCTCACGGCTCATAGAGTTGAAAAGTCCTAGGCGGCAGATCTGAACCTGCAGTCTAGGCCATCGTTATCTCTGGGAGAGATGAAGTTATCTGTCAATAAGGTGTATTAAATATGTCATACTGAAAAGAAAGAAAAGACGGAGAAATGACACAAGACATTACAAAAATGTGCATCTTTTATTCAGAAATATTGATCGAGTACAGGATACATTGTGCTAAAGAATAAAAAAATATATATACATATTCTTTACAAAGACAAATGATACAAGGAGAATTATTGGAAAGGAAGCGTCTTGCATAGGTGTAGCAATTGCTCGCATATGTCCTTCCATGCCTTCTCTTGGTCAGCTACCATCGCCAGCTCTGCCTCCACTTGGGCTCGTTGCTGCAAGAAAGACGCAAGCTGCTCCCTGACGACCTGATAGGCAGCTTCCCGACTTGGGATATTGCGCTCAGCTACGTCAAGCTTCCGCTTCAAGTTTAGCCCATGGAAGATGCGCTCCAAGAGACCCTCAAAGATAGTCTTCACTTGGGCAGCATTTGCCTCAACCTCGGCGCGCAGATGGGCCGTTTCGTTTGAGGTCTTTTGGCATTCCCTTAGTCTTAAAGCTGCTTCTTGCTCCAAGTGGCGGGAGTGCGAAGTGCTTTGCTCGAGCCAAGTTGTGCGTTGGGTGCTCAGGGCTAAAACTTCGGGAGAAGGGCGCGTCGACTCCAGCCGGTATAGACAGGCCTCGATCTCCCTGCAATGATTAACCCAAGATCCGACGACGCCTTCGTTATGAAAATTTACGAGCGCCGCCAACATTGGATTAACCTCCACAGCGAAATCTACGGCAGAAGGGAGAGCGTCCATATTGAGCTCTTCAATGTACCCGCTCAGCATGCCCAAACTCATCGCAGCACCCTTGGAAGATGGACGTCTCAAGAAAGGGCCTGCCGGTGAAAGGACGCGAGCCTCAAAGGGGACCGGAGCCGGAACAATAGCTGCAAAACAAAACATGGTTAAACGATGGTTCAGAAAATGTTGAAGGGTTACCAAAAAAGGAAATTTATTATACCGGTGGAAACAGGTGGCAAGGCCGGGAGGGCTGGTGGCGCAGCCGATCTTTCTGCTCCCCCTTCGATTTGCAACGCTGCAGTCAGAACAAGAGAGAGTTGGAAATAATTCTACCGCTAAAAAGACAAAGCTACCAATCGGGAACAGTACTCACCAGCGCCACCAGACGGGGAGGCGAATTCAGATGGGAAGGAGAAGTGTGGGAGCAACACTTGATAGAGATGATCAAAAAGCACCCCTGAAAGATACAACAGTGTGACTTCAGTACATAAACTGTATATCTGAAAGATAGGATTAATAAGTTATAAACCCATACCTTCCAACATCTTCGAAGGAGTAAGAGAGGGTTGAGAGGTGACCACCGCCAAGGCAGTCGTTGAAGGCGCTCCTTCAAGCAGTGGGGCATCAGCACTAGCTGCACCTGCATTACGAAAAACTGAACTTTTCAGAAAAGATTGTAAAGTTAAGAAAGGCAGTCACTTGGAGTTTACCTGAGGAGCTCCCGGCTGAAACGGAGGCGACTCCCTCCTCTACCGACATGAGACCACCGCCCGTGGCCTCGTCACCCGACTCGATGGGGACCGTCGTCGTGCTAGCAAGACCTGGGGACAGCGGAGGGCCATAGGCGGGAAGGGCTATGATTGGAGTATTGCCAGATTCCAGAGAGGGAGCGGTTGGCTCGTCCTCGGGAATCATGGCCACTTCACCCACTACCCTCTCAGGTTCAGTAGCTGTGGTTGTATCGTCTATCGTCACCAAGGGACCGCCGACCTCGAGCGCCTCAGCCGCCACCACCCTAGACTCAGTTATAATGATCATATCATCTGCCACCGCTTCAGGTTCGGCATCAATGACCTTCTCGGCGGCGGATCCTTCAACTTCTGTTTCAGGCACCGTGGCCCCAACGACGGTGCCCACCGTCGGCTCAGGTTCGGCGGGCGCCGCTTCCGCCGTTTCATGGGGTCCGACGGTCTCCGCCTCCCCCTCAGTTGGACTTGGTCCTGCAAGATGGAATGCATATGAGCCAATGGCTTTATAATAATTCTTACAACAAGGTTCTGAAAGAGATGCTACCTGAAGGGGATTTATTGTTTGCACTTCGGGCCGTGCGCGCCATTCGCCTATAAGCAGTAGACAGGGCGACAGGGGCCTCTCCAGAAGGAGTGTCAGCGCGAGGAATGGTACTGGGACCCGCTCCCGCGGCCAAAGCAGCTTTACGCGCCCTTGCTTCGCGTCTCAACCGCTTCCGCTCCTCCCGAGCCGTTGAGACGGATGCCACTAGAGCTTCCCTAATTGAGGTGTCCTCGTCCGTGAATAGGGAAGCCTCTAAGGTTTTCAGGGCATCCCTCGTCGTTTTGTCAAGCCGAGGCTCTTGCGGCAACTTTGACGAGGCCGGGACTTCAGTAACAGGCTCGGGAAGGATCCCCGCATCAACTGATATAACCCCTGCTAAGAAACGAAAGAAGGTTAGGTTGACCATCATAAAAAGACAACAAACTTTCCTTATAAAAGAGAAAGGGGTGAAACATACCAGCGCCTGCTAAGGCACGCTTCTCCTCCTCCTCCTGGAAGGTTTTCAGGGAGGCAGCAATAGCCTCTTCAGTAGAGACACCTGTTGAAAGTGAAACAAATGTTAGTTAAAGATAATAATACAAGGTGCAATAAAATGACAAATGAAGCGTCTGATGATTACCGGACTCAGCGAGTTTGCTTAGCATCGCTTCGAGCCTAGCCGATCGCTCCGAAGCTGCAATGGCGGCAGCCAGATTGGTGTCCGCAGGATCTACCACGAAACCCTCATTGCTGCCGTATTCACATATGGCCTCGGCGGGAGGAGCCGCAGGCTTTAAGCTGAGGATCGCGTCGAGGGATAGGGTGGACTTCTTCTTCTTCTGCCCGCCAGCTTTAGATCCACCCGGAGCAGCTTTGCGCTTGGCAGTCACTTTAGGGCGGCGAGTCCCAATATCCGCTCCTGCGCCAGACTCTGGCGATACTACATTAACCGTCTTCATGGGAGCACGGGGCGCCGGCGGTGCATCCACCGTAGCGGGCAATGGCAATCCACGCGGGGGGGCCAACACGCGTGGTCGGTCAGCTCCGGCCTCTTTTAGCGGAGGGACGACCGGGCGCCTTGGCTGCAAGGGAGCCTTGCGATCACCACCAGGAGGCGCACCCCTACGGTCAACCAGCAAGCGTTTCTCCATTAAAATGATTGGGCCCATAGCATGCGCATACCAGGCTACATACGGATGGATTATTTTAGGGGCACAGCTAGGCTCACTGATGAAAAAATAAGAGCCTGTATTGAGCCGGACGAAATGATGCATCGCATTCCTTATCCCCTCTGGGCCGACCGCGGGTGTTTCCAGAAAGGCCTCCATCGGGATCCCTTGATTGTAACTCGATTGTCGGGCAAATCGATGTGGGTTATACCTCATAAAGAGAGCCGTCTTATTCTGCCTAAATACTAGGTAGCCCGGCCGAATGGAGTAAAGGTGAAGGATTTCCCGAGCCTTCAGTACAGAAACCCCGCCCTTAAAGTCGTCACGCAGCGACACCACTGACTTAGCGGTCTCGGAGCCTATGGTGACGACCTTATCCACAAAAGAGGTCTTCGCTCCGACTAGATGTGAACGCAAGAGCAGTCCCCTAGACTCCCGCGGAGGTGCAACCACAATTGAAGCCCCGACCAACCGCATAATTCTTGGGAGTTTGAATTTATCAAAGAATGGAGGAGTCTTATGAGCACCAAACACCCCTCGCACATGCAGCTCCATCCAAGAAGTGAAGTAGTGCATCGGAAAGTTAGCAGGCTGTACCCCAGGCTCATTAGCGTCCGCCGCTACGCTAAGTCCATTATAAAGGTAAGCCAGCCCGGCAATCCCTACCGATAGCTGCAAACCAGCCGCCATTCGATGCGCCGGGTAAAAGACAGAGGACCGCATGAGGCGTGGGTGCATGGGGAGCGCGAAGCTGCATAGCCATAGACCCAAGAACCCTATGAAAAAAGTCTCCTCGTCCATGCCAGGAACGGCGATCTCTGAGAAAGGGACGCTGGCAGTGCCGGGGAAATAAAAATCCCGCTGGTCATTTTCCGATGAAGGTCGGCGGTCCAAGCCGAAACCAAAGGGGTCAGCAAGCTGAGCGAACTTCTCGCCCTGCTCTGATAGGAACTCCGGGCGGATAAAACGAGCAATGAAATCCGTGAAACTGACGCCCCGGTCGCCCGATTCCAAATGGAGTTTCTCATAAATCTCCAACACCTTCACCAAGCCCGGGTGCTGATGCTGAATGGCATTTTCCGGAGTTAAGTCAAATACAAGCTGCTTGGTGGCGAAGACATACTCGTCAGGAGGAAGCAGCTCCTTGTAGTGTTCTCCCCTCATTGGCAAACCTGAAATCTCAGCAAACTCCTCCAGAGAGATGGAGACTTCCCTATCCGCTGTCAGGAAGGTATGGGTAGGGATATTCCATTGTTCGATGAAGGCCTTTATCCACCACGTCGGAGGAGAGGGATACTTGAAGAGCGAGACGTAAATAGCTGAGTATAAACCAATCGTCGTCAGGAGAGCCCTCTTCGTCGCCAAAATGTAACGGGCCCATTGCAAATATCCGGCAAGCGGCCGCGGGATCAATCCAATGTTATAAGCCTGTCCCCAAGGGCGTGCTTCACCCTGACAGATTCGCCTCCCCAAGATATCTATAGCCGGTGGCGGCTGCACCGAAATGGCACCGATTGCAGGCTGAAGGAGGTCGTCAGCATTCCAATTTTTAACCTCCACGGCATACTCCACCGGGGGCTTGTCCGCATAAGGGATCGTAACTATGGGCTCAGAAGGCGAAGCGGAGCTGAAGCTGCGACGGCCTTGGATGATTTGGCTGTACCACCTTCCCCACAAATGGAGTCTCTTGTACTCTGGATCATGATCTTTAATCAAGGCGAACGCCACCCGGTCCACTGGTGCGTGTGGGAACCCTCCTTCTGAGCGAACAAAAGGGAAAGACAAATCTTCAGACATGTTCCCTGTAGACAAAAAAAAAATATAACCGTTAGCGTTCCAATGCTTCACATGTCAAAGTCCTACATCACACTACAGTGCAGTGAGTAGGGGACCAAAGGGGGACCCACAAAATCTAGATGACGGCGCATTATTTGATAAGACAGTCCCATCATTGGATGAGACTGTCAGTCAATGAAAAAGACCCCCAAAAAGAATATCCCTATTGGGAGGGGATCCCTAGAGACAAGGAGAAAATCTCCTCTTTTTAGAGCAAAGCTCTATCAAAGAGTGACATTTGTCAAACCCTGGTCTCAAAGGAATAAAACTTCTTAAAAAGAGCCTAGCTCTGTAGTAGTAATGAAAAATTATAACTCCTAGGAATTAAAATTTTTGGGATCTTAAAGATCCATGAAAACTTTTAGGAGTTCTCTATTTGATCTATGAGCATGGCTCTGTTCATGGGTTAAAACCCAGGAACCGGATCTCTGTAAATTTTTGAGAGCAAGGCTCTGTGGATGAAACCCCAAAGGGGTTTTCTTTAGATCAAAGATCTATGAGAGCAAGGCTCTGTTGAAGAAACCCCAAAGGGGTTTTCTTTAGATCAAAGATCTACAAGAGCAAGGCTCTGTTAATTAAAATTAATTTAAATTTTTACCTAAGAGTGATTCTAAGTTCTGAACTTCAAAGTTCTTGGGAAGAAGCAAGATCAAGGCTCTAAGAGTTTTTAAGCAAGAGCAAGGCTCTGAAATTCAAATTCTTGAAATTGGTAAAGAATTACCAAGGACCAAGGGTCCTATTTATAGACGCCTGCGTCTCTTCAAATGACCCCCATGATCCAACGGTTGGGGTCTTGCCACCGCTGCACTCACGTGCGCGCCACGTGAGCGCAACGGTGGGGGGCATTTGTTCCCCCAATCAGAGCAAGGCTCTGCTTAAATTTTGAAAATTCAAATTTTGAAGCAACGCTTCAGTTCCCGTGCGCTGCGCACAACGCGCCACGTGTCAGAAGTTGACACGGCAGTACAACGCCCAAGACAGTACGTCCAATCAGAGCAAGGCTCTTTAAAAAACATAAGCAACGTTCAACTGTTGCGCAAGCACAACTGCGCAAGCGCACCGCTGCGCAGACACCGCTGCGCGACACGTGTCTGCGCAGTTGCGCGAGCGCTGTTGCGCAAGTGCTTCACCGCGGGACACGTGTCTGCGCAGTTGCGCGAGCGCTGTTGCGCAAGTGCTTCACTGCGCGACACGTGTCACACGCTGGTGAGTTGCGCAACAACAGATTGAAGATTTAAGGATATTTTTCTGTTCTTGTTAAAACAAGAAGATTTTCTTGTATAAGACAGCGGCCTTTGGATCAAAGATCCAACGGTGGGGAAAATTCCCCAAATCACTCAGAAAAAGATCTGTTTAATAAATTCAACTAATCTATGAGTACTATAAAAAGGACCCCAGACCTCATTTTGATCATCATCAACATCAGAAAGAAAACAGAGAGAATTCTTGAAGAACTTTGGAAGAACAAAAAAAAATGGTAAAACCTTTTAAAAGAAAAAAAATCTCTGAAGTACAGATCATTGATCTAAAAATCATTAATCTTCAATGAACAAATAAATAAAATAAAAATAAATAAATAAAAATAGTGCCTTGCACTTGTTATGAACCCTTGGTTCTCTGAGAAAAGGAAAAACAAGAGAGAAACTTGTTTTCTTTTGATCTAAATTTAGATCAAAAGTGCTCTGCACTTTTGTTCTTGAATCTAAAAGATTCTTGATGCTCTGCACAAATGCAATGCATTATTTAAAGGGCCTGGCCCAAATCAAATTGCAAAGCAATAAAAGGGCAGAGCCCTATTCGAATTAATATTCTATTTGAGCAAAGCCCAAAATAAATAAAAATTGGACTTAACCCAATCGTGGCCATAAGTCCTTAAATCAAATTGATTGAGCAAAATGGTTCTCCTGAATCAATTCACAACCGGTTCGAGGGTACATCTCCGAACTCCTTTGACATCCATCGTTGTAATTCCTCAACGACGTCACAGATAATAATCTCTAAAAGTGGAAAGAGCCCCCTCACACTTAAGCCCACCCCTCACAGATAACACAATCCAATAACGGACCGAAACGTCCCTAAACTAATAATGGACCGAAACGTCCCTAAACTAATATCGGACCACCACGTCCCTAAACTGGCACAATAGAGCCCAAATGCTCTTTTATCGGATCTAAACGGTCCCGTCAAGTTGATCTTAGTCTCAAACTGGACTAACGTATCCTTAACAAACGTTTAAGTTGATCTTAGCCCCAAACATGGCCAACGTATCCTTAAATATTCAAATGGATTATAAAACTCCCAATCAACTCTGGTTCGAGGGTACATCTCCGAGCTCCTTTGACATATGTCGTTGTAATCCTTCAACGACGTCAGAGAGGTGACGAGTCCCGATGGCCATACATTGAATTAATCACTACGTTGAGCTGATCTTAGTCTAAAACAGGACTAACGTATCCTTGAAAAAACGTTTAAGTTGATCTTAGCCGCAACGCGACTAATGCATCCTTAAACCGAAAACACCAAACCCAAATCTAAGTAAATACGGATTTGGACTAATCCACGTCCTACGGGCGACGGCATTACTCAGTCTCCGTATACAATCCACGGGCAACCACAAACAAAACAAACACCCACGACACGAAGTGAAATCGTGGAGAAGGAGAAAGTTGTTACCGCGATGCGGTAGCGTAATTAACTGCAGGGGCTTGCGCCTGCAGGGAAGAGCGTCCCCACAATCAAAAACCCCTCATCCTGAGGGGGAATCTGACGAAGTCTGCTACATCGGCCGCATCCGTCTAAACCTCCGATACACGGTGCCATAAATCAACTTGGCATCTTCGGAGAGGTAAACGGATAAAACCAAATAGCATCTGCCCCGAATCTCAGCGTCAGGCCATCGCAGTCCTGTGCGCCGCCGTTCGGAGGGGAACACTAAGATGTATATAGGTGCTCATTGGGTTATGAGTACACCGGACAGGCCTCGCCGGGAACATGCTAGTTGGTTTTATACCTGACGTCAGATAGCAGTTCCCTGGTGACATGTGTACAGGTTAGTTCATCGACCTGAGATCGTCATTTTTCTCGTGTGAGTTCCCACTGTATTTTGATTACTACCCTACTACGGCTCAAAGGAGTCGTGCAAACAGGTTTTAGTTGGGTACAGTCCCGAGCCACATGGAGGCAGTGAGCGGATCTGCAGGGGTTCGTCTCTCCCGGTATTGGGGGTGAGGTCGCGCTGTGTCTAGGAGAGCCATTAGACGAAATCCTTGACCAAGGCAGGAGATTTACTGGTAGATATTCCAGTAGTATCTCAGGGTGTTCTGGGCTACACGACTTGTACCTCTTTTGGGGGTCTGACTTTTTCCAACCCCCTAGGCCCGCCATGCGATGCTCATAGACGAACGGACCAGACTGTACGGATATTGTCACTGACAGGCTCAGTAGGGTGTCAGGATGAGTTCGCTCATCGACTTCCCTTTTGGTCAATACCTGGTAGCCCGTTACATACGGCTAATACCTCTGACGTGCTAGTGGTTAAATCCACAACCAAAGTATTGACGAGTCTTTAGAGTCCCCCACAGACAGTTTCTCAAGTTTCAGGCAAAACGCTGTAGAGGCCGTATGGATATATGGCAGGGTTCGATCATATACGTGTGGTATTGCACGGATCATTATCAGACGGATAATACTAGCGGGCTTTGGTTTAAGCCGGATCATAGTATTATACAGTGTAGATTTTATCTCATTGCATTTGTATTCGGTCGGAATACAAATGCGGGTATGTATATACAGTCGCGGGGTTTTTCTGTAATTTATTACGGGATCGCTTTTTTGAAGTTGCCAGTTTGCATTTCGTTTCGGCCATTTTCCTTTCCATCTTTCTTTGGCTGAAAATTGGTGTGGAGGGGGTTATTTGCAAATGTGCAAATTAGCAAAGTGGAGGGTGTTTTTTGTAAGTGGTTGCTTCATGATGGTTCTAGATTGACTTTGACTCCATTGGTTCATCATTGCTTGGTTGTTGGTGATGGGATTGAAAAGGATATTGGTGTGACCTTTTTCATGATGATCACTCATTTTCTATTTTGCATTATTCTCTCCTTGTGCTCACCCCTTGTTCTTTTCCTTCCCTCTTCGATCATGGCCGGCCACACATGATGGGGGCTGTCCAAAATTTTTGTGGTGGGTTTTTCATCTCATTTGCTCACACAAAAACTCCATAGCTCCATTTCAAAGTTCATTACTCCACCTCTACATCCAAATGGCAACTTCAAATAACCCTTTGAGACATAGTGATCTACGAATATTCTACAGCAATCTTGGACACGTCGGCTTGCCAACTTCGTGTCCGAGTTGCCTCGGTCCAGAGGTCGGAGCCCGTAAAAAGACTCGGTGATGTAGTGCCCTTTCCGACGAGGAGATCGAGACCGGAGATTCCGCGAGGAGATCGGGATGGTGGCCGAAGACCGAAGGACACGGATCACTCGGTATAGCCTCTCTACCCTTTCTCTAGTTAGCTAGTAGTAGATTAATGGTCCGATCCGGGTTTATAGTCCATGGTAGCCCCGGTTTCTAGTTTTAGAAAAGTTTTTGTTTCCGCATTTTGGCCTCGGACAGATGGCCGGGGCGCTGCCGTGCACTTACATGGTATCAGAGCCACGCCATTAACCCTTACTAGCTTGCTCTAGCGTGTTTAAAACTTCGATCGAACAAATATTCCAAAACCACGATTTCAAGAGCATCAGTTTTTGTCGATTTTATTTGTGCTCGAAATTTCTTTTGAGTGTTGCAGAAATTCGTGCAGGTGATTCTAAGAATTCTGTAAAAATCTGGTAGTGTGATGCTACAGGAAGACCGCGGAACCGCGGCCAAACCCATGTTCCGGCCGCGGTTCCGCCGCAGTCAAGGGTCAATACAATGCCGTTTTTCTATAGTGATCTTTATACTTGGAATTAGGGTCTTTGGTATATTCTGTTTGGACCCAGATTTATTTTGAGTGCTACAGTTGTGCTTGGGGCCCACTTCGGGAATTTAGTCGATCGAAAATTTTAAACATGTTAGATCACAGTATTTACATTATATCTGCGACCGTGAATGTCACTTGATCGGTATATCCTGTCTAACTACTATAGCCCTTTTAGACGGATTTGCGAACGTGATATTCACGTTGATATTCTGTGTTGTGCTGTGATGTTGCGGATATGTCGTGGTGGATAGCCTGGATGCAATGTTAGTATAGTTTTTGTATTTTTATGTACATTTGATATTGCGGGGCGAGCGCCCGACATGTGGACTGCCATTACTGCCTGTTTGTATATTATTCTTTTGGGGCACGACCGGGCTGAGGTCGATGTACCCGTTGTATGTATATTTCATTTTCTGTACTAGGATTACCCCGCGGTAGGGTGCACGGATAGACGGGTTCTAGAGGGCAACGGGCCCGCATCTCATGGCTTTGAGACGGAGGGGGCTTCACTCTAAAATTGGCGGGCTATTCGCCGTACTCGTAGGGGGTACAGGTTGACCCAGGAGGGGTGCCCAAGTTACCGGATTCCGTGAAGTGCTGGGTGGTCCATTCACGTTGTTGAAGGGGGCTGCCTCGCTTCAGGTTTTGGCAGGTAACTTGCCGCGCCCGTAGGGGTCTAGGATTTCATTGCACAGGCTATCCACACGATCAGGGGAACGTCGGGTTTCAGTAGCGGCTCTATGAAACCCGGGGATCCCAAATATCTGTATTGTTCTGTGATACTTATTAAATTTCTGTGATGTTGCATTTTATCACGCCTTGAGCGAATATTATATGTTGATATATATACTAGTAGATGTTGTATATGTTTTGCATCCGCGCTAGTCCAGTCCCCGCTCTGTCGTTAGTTAAGTAACCTAACGGGTGATGACGGGACCCAGTGGCGAATGCAGATGGCATATACGTACATCGTATTTTCGTTCTTTATTGGTGTGATCAATTGATGGGACTGCATTGATTCAGATCAATGCAAGCTAAACAAATCTATTCTGATGTTGTTGGAACAATTTTTCAAAAAGCTGTTATTGCAAGGACGTTCTCTTTTGTTTTGCACAGTGGTATTCGGTTATGAATATCCAGCACTTCAGTCGACGAGGCAAGGGCCGAGATCCCTTCACCGGGAGTGACCCCTTGGACAGAAGTTTGCGTCAGGGTAATAACTTCACTATAGCCGATTGCCTTTTTGCTTTGCATCGTGGTATTCAGATGGAATATCCTACACCTCATTCTACGGGGAAAGAGCCGAGATCCCTTCACCGGGAGTGACCTCTTTAGCAAAAGTTTTCGTCACTATATTTTTATAAAAAGCTATCTCGTTCCTTCAACGATATCAAGTTCATTACGTTAAAGGTTTTTCGCCAAAAACCATTCGTAACCCTCCTTCATTTCAGACGGGTAGCACGCAGTATTCATGCTATGTTTGTTGACCTTCGTCAAGGCATAGTGAATGGTAGCTGCTTGTTACCTTTCTGCTGCATAGATAGATGCGTTAGTTTGGGACAGTCGTATAGCCTTGTTGACCTTCGTCAAGGGCTTGTACGGGTGGGTTCAAATTAACCTGGACAATGACAGGTAGAACTTGACATGTGACTTATGATTTGTTGACCTTTGTCAAGGTCATAAGAGTATGGGGTAAAAATCACATCGGGAGTTTCTAAAGAAACTGAAACTTGCCAGATATGCGCATACCTTCTGGAGTGTGATAACGTGAGTGGATTCCATCATGCGATGATAGTTGGATGCCGATTCCTACTGATGAGTTGGTTTACTCCTCGGGTGATCCCGACTAATTCTTCTTTCAGGTTTGGAGGAGAATTTGACGTTACAGTGGGAGGTTTCCTGATTAGATAAAGTGATAACCATTCTGATCTAGGTTAGAGTGCACGCTGAGTGTTTCTTTTCTCTCTCTTTGGCAGCGACCATGACCCGACCCGTGACTATGACTCTGTGACCAAGATTGACCGAACCTTCTTAAACACTGGCTTTTGGATTGTCAGAGTTGCATACCTCATTGCCACTCCTACTTTTACCCTTTTCTCCAGAATACCCCGTATTACTACGAATGTCCACTTCCATTGGATAAAACCATCGTATGGTTATATACGAACTCGAAGGAACTTATTCGAGGATGGTTTCCGGTTCTGGAGAAAACAAATAGGACTATTCAGTTGTCTTTTCCTTTTACTTTCTCTCAGGTTGCGAGTGCTCCTTGGAGATGGAGATAGTACACCCGTTACGCTTATTGGATAGTCTTATTCCAAAACCTAAGGCTGGTGCCGAATGGTAGGGAATGAAGAAATCCGACTAGCCTAAGTGTGGTGTACAGAAGGTATTAAGTAAAGACAAATAAAGGGATTAGAAGGAGGGCAAAGTAAATTGCGACTGTCATTCACGACCAAACCAAGTATTTCATTACCACTCCCACTTCATCTTTGTATTTCTCCAGAACACTCCGTATCACTACGAAAATCCACAGTTATTTGGATACTCCATCGTATAGTTATATACGAACTCGAAAGGAACTTGTTCCAGTTTGGAGATGGATTCTGGTTCAGGAGAAATAGGAATAAAGTTTATTCAGTTGTCTTTTATCTTCACCTTCTCTGGCATTGCGAGTGCTCCTAGGATTAGGACAGTACACCTATTATGCTTATTGGATAGTCTTCTTCCAAACCATAGGCTAGTGCCGAACGGTAGGGAAGGAAGAAAACCATTTAAGCCTAAGAGGGTGTACAGAAGGTAATGACTAAAGAAATATAAAGGGATTTGGAGAGATGGCAAAGAAATATACGGTTTCAGTTGTGAATCTGATAATGGAAGAGGCATTACTAGTAATACCCGAATACCCCATCGAAACATTTCAATGTTTCAGTTTCACTGTGTACTGTTAAAAGAAAACTGATTTCCCAATTAGCCCTTGCTCTAGGGTATGTATTTACCAGGTTTGTTTCTCACATCTGTATGGTTTTACAAATGATGAGTGGGAGTAAGTTATTGGGAATTAGGTGACCATCCTCATTATATCGGAATTCGTTGTAATTGGTGATATTTGAGGAAATCGCCTGGGTTGTTTGCCGGACGACAGATATTTGGTTTTGAATATCCGTTGTTATGCACAAATTTCAAATTGATATATCTGTACGTCTATTTTTATAGAGTGAGATATAACTTTTTGAAATTATGTCCATGACATTTACCTATATCAGTAGATGGTTAGGTAAGGAGCAATAAACAACGATGTAATTCTTCTTAACCATAAGTACAGTTTTCAACCTACGACACACAGCGAATGAGTTATTAGACTCAGGGGACTTATACAGAGTGTTGTATGTTGTCCAGTGTCCATTAGGACAGAGGGGTTGGTCCTCGTACTATATTCGGTTTACTTATGACTTCTCTAGTTTTTAGACAAGTGTTTCGTAGAAACACAAAGTCCAAGTTTTGAGAAGTTATAGGTATATGAATAAAGTAGAGAACCAGATGTTGTAAATATCAGGATTCTTCAAGATGATCGAAGATGTAGATACTTATGGTATTCAGTAGATAGTAATGGTTAAGAGAACTTGCTTCTCTTTCAGGTTACTCATATCTGGATGTATTCCTAAGTTGAGTAATACTGATCGGCCTCTCTCCATTTAGTTAACATGCACTGGAGACAGCTGCATGATTTGAATCTGGTTCAATTAAATCAGTGCCTCTGTTTCTGTATTGGATACAGAACAGTTCATATCTTGACATTGTTAAGGTACGGAGAGTTGTCCGGCTTATGCTTAAAACCAGATTCTGGATAACTCAAGGCACGTTTCTGTAATGGCTGTTTGTGGGTTGGCCTTGGCTATGACGTGGGTTGATTTTCTACCATCTGAAAGATCAATAGTGATATTGTTCTAGACTCGCCACAGTTTTAAAAGAAATGGATTTTTTCATAAAACAGTAGTGGGAGTATGGTAGAATTGGAAGTGATTCCAGAACCGCAAACGATTACTGAAAATTTGATAAGAACCTAAAGATTCAATCTGGTTTGACATTTCATTGGCCACTCCGTAGATAAGGTGGGTAACCTCAGGCACCCGAGGGGTACTCCGGTATGCTCAAAGACGGTGACAGGGAGGTTCTTGTTTACCCAGACTTGCCATTGCTGTTGTTCCCGACTGTGAGACCCGTCAGGAGGATGAATATAGCGTCGTTCTAAACTAGCTTTAGAAGTGTACATCTATATGAATCTGCCATAGGGTTGTCGTAGTCAGTGGGAGCAGCGGAAGCATAGTGGACAAGTGGCTTATGTCTATTTATAGACTAAAGCAGATATAGCGGAGATAAATCATCTATTTCTGATATGACAGTCATAGGTTTGACTTCATCAGAATAGGGAATGGATCTGTTAAGAAGGTAGCAGGGTGTGATGTCCTGGTATTTCGATGACATACACAGAGTAGGAAGTGATATTCCTATACTACGATCGGTTATACTTTGGTTGTCACACAGTGGTTTCTCCACATAGGATATAGATATTATATCAGGCATTCTGATTACTAGATCTATGGTTTTAGATCTAGATTTGGGAAGTGTCCCAATCAGGGTACTTAGACAGCATTCTAAAGGTGTTTTAGAATGGACGACTCCTGGCATGGTAGTGTACCTGCAGGTGATGGAGTCACCCTCTCTAAAGGTGTCTTACAGACTAAAGGGGAGAGGGATGTGCATGATTGGCAGATCACTTGCTTAGGCAATTGAGTCAATCATGAGATGTCAAGTACCACACCAGATGTTGTTTTTGCACGAGATGCAATAGGTTGATATTAATCCAATCATGGAGAAACATTCGGAAGCAGTTTTAGAACATAAGTGGATGTTCTAGGGATTTGATAATGGCAGCCTCCTTCGGGAGACGGTTATCATTCCAGGCTTCCAAGGTGACGTGGTTGGCAGAGTGACTGTCAGAGTTATAGTTTTCCCTCTGACGAGGGGCAGTGTTTTGGACAGGTGATCCAAGCGGACACTGAGAGAGGCATTACGCAGGATACTGATTAAGTTGAGTCGACGATACAGTCTAAGAAGTTTGGATTTGGAGTTCATTTATGAACTAGGTCCCATCAGATATCCAGACATATTCTAAGACAGGTATTGCTCATTTCGAGAGGTGGCTTTCTCCGCGAACTTGAGATAAAGAGAGACATAGAAAGAAATATTAGGGCAGATCCACTCACTGAGGCTATTCCTCGAACGCAATAGTTTCGCAAACGGGTTTTGTGAAACTGATTAGTAGAGGAGTTGGGTGCTCGGTATCACACGGGCTGTGAGTATACGACATCGCAATAATTAGCCTTGAGTGTAAATGGGAGATTGTTGGATATAGTGCCCTCAAAATCAATTATTGGATCACAGGCACGTGATTGCAATGATTGAGGGAGGACCTATATCGGTAGGACAGTCTTACTCAAGATGATAGTATGCTATCTGGTTTATTTTTATCATCGTGTATTGCTTTAAGTGACCTTACATGTCACTATTACACATTAATAGAGACCTTAGGATTCTTGCTTGACGGCCAGCAGTATGATGGCGATCATATACGTGGGAGCTGGGGTCTATAAGCACATCCTTAAAACGTCCCTAGTCGTGGGAGTTTTCGAGACAGGGCATCGATACTCCAGAGTAGACTAGTGTATACAGTCGAGACCCCGACGAGGAGCGGTGGCCGGTCTCACAAGCCACTGGTGTCAGTTGGTTCACCTAAGATGTATACAGGTGCTCATTGGGTTATGAGTACACCAGACAGGACTCGCCAAGAACATGCTAGTTGGTTTTATACCTGACGTCAGATAGCAGTTTCCTGGTGACATGTGTACAGGTTTGTTCATCGACCTGAGATTGTCATTTGTCTCGTGTGAGTTCCCACTGTACTTCGATTACTACCCTACCACGGCTCAAAGGAGTCGTGCAAACAGGTTTTAGTTGGGTACAGTCCCGAGCCACATGGAGGCAGTGAGCGGATCTGCAGGGGTTCGTCTCTCCCGGTATTGGGGGTGAGGTCGCGCTGTGTCTAGGAGTACCATTACACGAAGTCCTTGGCCAAGGCAGGAGATTTACTGGTAGGTATTCCAGTAGTATCTCATGGTGTTCTGGGCTACACTCCGACACGACTTGTACCGCTTTTGGGGGTCTGACTTTTACCAACCCCCTAGGCCCGCCATGCGATGCTCATAGACGAACGGACCAGACTGTACGGATATTGTCACTGACAGGCTCAGTAGGGTGTCAGGATGAGTTCGCTCATCGACTTCCCTTTTGGTCAATACCTGGTAGCCCGTTACGTACGGCTAATACCTCTGACGTGCTAGTGGTTAAATCCACAGCCAAAATATTGACGAGTCTTTAGAGTCCCCCACAGACAGTTTCTCAAGTTTCGGGTGAAACGCTGTAGAGGCTGTATGGATATATGGCAGGGTTCGATCATATACGTGCGGTATTGCACGGATCATGATCGGACGGATAATACTAGCGGGCTTTGGTTTAAGCCGGATCCTAGTATTATACAGTGTAGATTTTGTCTCATTTCATTTGTATTCGGTCGGAATACAAATGCGGCTATGTATATACAGTCGCGGGGTTTTCCTGTAATTTATTACGGGATCGCTTTTTTGAAGTTGCCAGTTTGCATTTCGTTTCGGCCATTTTCCTTTCCATCTTTCTTTGGCTGAAAATTGGTGTGGAGGGGGTTATTTGCAAATGTGCAAATTAGCAAAGTGGAGGGTGTTTTTTGTAAGCGGTTGCTTCATGATGGTTCTAGATTGACTTTGACTCCATTGGTTCATCATTGCTTGGTTGTTGGAGATGGGATTGAAAAGGATATTGGTGTGACCTTTTTCATGATGATCACTCATTTTCTATTTTGCATTATTCTCTTGTTTTTTTTCCCTTCCCTCTTAGATCATGGCCGTCCACACATGATGGGGGCTGTCCAAAATTTTTGTGGTGGGGTTTTCATCTCATTTGCTTACACAAAAACTCCATAGCTCCATTTCAAAGTTCATTACTCTACCTCCATATCCAAATGGCAACTTCAAATAACCCTTTGAGACATAGTGATCTACGAATATTCTACAGCAATCTTGGACACGTCGGCTTGCCAACTTCGTGTTCGAGTTGCCTTAGTCCAGAGGTGGGAGCCCGTAAAAAGACTCGGTGATGTGGTGTCCTTTCCGACGAGGAGATTGAGACCGGAGATTCCGCGAGGAGATCGGGATGGTGGCCGAAGACCGAAGGACACGGATCGCTCGGTATTGCCTCTCTTTCCTTTCTCTAGTTAGCTAGTAGTAGGTTAATGGTCCGATCCGGGTTTATAGTCCGCCGTAGCGCCGGTTTCTAGTTTTAGAAAAGTTTTTGTTTCCGCATTTTGGCCTCGGACAGACGGCCGGGGCGCTGCCGTGCACTTACACAGCTTCCCTACCACAACGCCAAGGATCAGAAGAGACCTCCAAGAGGCGGTCGAGCCCGAGGTTCCCTCGCTCGGCTATTCCTCACGGGCAGCTTCCCTGCCATAACGCCGGAGATCAAAAATCCCTCTCAGAGGCAGCCGAGCCCGAGGTTCCCTCGCTCGGCTATCCCCCGCGGGCAGCTGCCCTTCCACAACACCGGGGATCAAAAAGCCCTACCAGAGACAGTCGAGGCTAGAGGTTCCCTCACTCGGCTATCTTTCAGGACAAAAGCCCTTGCCAAGAGGCACCGGGCAGTAACCCTGCCCGGCCAAGGGTCCTTGGTAGGATTCCTACAGCCTTATAGCTTTTCTCGCGCTAAGGACCAAAGTCCTCCCAGAGGCAGTCGAATCCTTGCCCGGCTATCCCCGGCAGGTAGCTTCTTACCACAACCAACAGGGATCAAAGTCCTCGCCAAGAGGCACTGGGCAATAACCCTGGTCGGTCCACATCCTGAAGGATCGGAAAGCCCTCCCAGAGGCAGTCGAGCCCGAGGTTCCCTCGCTCGGCTATCCCCGGCGGGCAGCTTCCTTGCCATACGCCGGGGATCAAAAAATCCTCCCCGAGGCAGTCGGGTCCTTGCCCGGCCATCAACGGCTGGTAGCTTCCTACCATCGCCCTTAAGGATCAAAGCCCTCATACAGAGGCGCCCGAGCAGCTATCCTGCTCGGTCAAAATCCGGCTCCTACCCTCTACGCCAGGGATCAAAAGCCCTCACAAGGGGCATCGGAGCGGCTACCCCGCTCAACCACCCCAGGCTGGTAATCGCCTACCCACTACTCTAAAGAACCAAGCCTTTGAAGGAGACGACCGAGCAGCTACCCTGCTCGGCCATCCCTGGCGGGTAACCCCCTACCACCGCTATAGATGGATTAAGCCTTAGCAGGAGATGACGGCGCAGCTACCTTGCCCGGTCACCCCCAGATGACGGCCAATACTCTAAATCAGAAATGGATGTCAGGTCTGTCCAAGTCTAAACGATCTCCTCTCGACCCCGGGGCCCTGGGAGATACCTCCTCGAAGACGCTCGTCAGCAAGCGATTACAGTCAACTCGACGGACGATCGTTAAGCAGAGGGCCAACCTGACATGAAAGCATAACGGCGCAAGTAAAAACATCCCAAACGAGCATTCTCCACAAACAGATGGCAGAAAGGAAAACTTTATCACAGCTGAAGAAAAACTTTATTACTATTGCCAATGATAAGTTTTTCTTACAAAGGTATTTTCTGGGCTCCTCAGCCTTACAAAAGTCAAAAGAAAAACAAAATGAAGGTAGGGGAGCAGGGGCTCTACACCTCAGGCCCGGGCACGATCTCGAGGTCCTCGACCTCCACCACCGGGGGCCTGGGTCCTCGGCCCCCTCCCCGCCGGGAGCCTCTCCCCCTTGCTCGTCGGTGCCCACGAGGGGGAACTCAGCCCGCAGATCCGTGTCGTCGAACTCTGACATCCGAGACTTGACGGTATCAAGGGCGTCATGCCAAATGCGGGTCATGGCCACGGCCAGGTCGTCATAAAAGTCCCTCGACCCCTTGTAGCTCGCCACGGCCCTCGATCCAGCCGACTTATAGGCCTCGGCAGCCGCCCCCAGCTCCTTCCGGAAGGTCTTCACCGTCTTCTTCAGGTTGCCGGTGAGCACCTGGGAGTCCTCGAGCAACGCAAATAAAACATAAACCCAGAAAGCAAGCCTAACTTACCGACGAACTCGACGGGGCTAAGCCCGGCCCAGCTCAAAACCCCCTCGGACAGCAGTACGTCGTATCGAGGGATGGGTTCCCACGACGCCACTCTCACCGCCGCGGGGTCATCGGACAGGTTCCCCGGAAGACTCTTCTCCCTCGACCATTTGGTGGGTACCGGCCAGTCCTCACCCTCGGGAGGGGAGACGAAGAAAAACTTCTTCTACCAGTCGTGAATGGAGGAGGGAAAGGCCACGACCCCAGTCCCGACAGCGACCCCAGGCCGCTTCCTAAAAGTAAAATAAACCCACCTCGGGTCGCTAGCTCGACCGCCGGGGTGACTCTTGAAAGCAAGGGAGGAATCGAGAAGGGAAAGGCTGAAAGGAACCGCCTGCAGCTTCAGGCGGATCAGGAACCCAAGGAGGATCCTCTACGCGTTCGGCACTAACTGGCCGGGAGCCAAGCCGAAGAAATTCAGAGCGGCGATGACCTTAAGAGAGAAGGGCAAGCGCATTCCGCCCCAAAAAGCTTCCAAATACAGGGCAATCTCCCTGCCCCGTACCTGATCTGCCCTCTCTCCCTCCTCGGCCAGACGAAGTGTGTAGCGCGGGGGAATGTGGAAGCGAGCTCGAGCGTTGGCGAGCTCGTCCTCATGCCTCACCCAGCACGGGGTGCTGGGGGCTGCATCTACCGCCTCTTCCCTAGAGGCGTCCCCCGCCTCACGGCCTCGGGGAGAGGGTCCAGCGCCTGCTCCCCGAGGAGACTCGGACACATCTAAAGGAACCCTAAAATCTACTCCTACAACGTATCCTGATTCTACAGCGGAAGACATCTAACCTGGGAAAGAAATTCTTCAAAGGTTGGGAACGAAAGAGGGGAGACGAGCGCCGAGCAGCTGGGGCTTGAGGAAGAGAAATATGAGAGAGTAAGGGCCTTAGGGCTGGCCCCACCCGTATTTATTACCGCATACGGCCTCATCCAATGGCGCCCATCGTCTCCGGCCGAAACAGCACCTTGCGCCCAGTGGCCCCGATCGCGCCACGAGGCAGCCCAGCAATAGACCGCGTCCCATCAGACGCCGCAGACCTGCACGCGTCGCATCAGCTAATTGACGCTCGACACGTGGGCCGTCGCTTCGCCTGCAGAGTACACGAACCGGCGCACCCTTCTTAAATGCAAAGATCTCGTCTCGATTCGCTAGCGGAAAAGACAACTGACGGCTCGAGAACTCATCCCGACATAGCTGTGGGAAGGAGCTCACCTCGGGGGCCCGGCAGTCCACTCCTGACCCGACCCGCTAGCTGGTCGGGGCAAGAGTGGGGGGCAAATAATGATGCTCAATATTGGCGACCTCCAAGATCAGGACACGTGGTAGGGGGCATGTCCAGAACCCAGAAGAGGGCCTACAAGGGGCCGACCCGGCTGTTCTGTACCCGACCTGCAAACACCAGCTGGCCCACCTCGGGGCCCCTTGCAAATTGGCTTCCTCGTTCCCGCAGCTCACGCCGAGCTGCAGCAAGACCCGGATTCCTCGGCCTCCCCGCTCGTCCCGAGCCTCTAGCCGAGGCCATCTCCCTCGGCCCCTCCGACCAAAGTCACCGCACACAGGCGTAACCACCGCTCCACGAATCTCGCCATGCGCGAATTCTCCGCCAACAACATCCCATGTTCCACGCCTCCACGATCCCCATTAATGGGCGATCCGCTCTCTACGCGGGCGTGACATCGGGGGCGTAACTGCCGGCGAGATTCTCGTGCCCGCTGCTGCGTGCCATCACCACTATATAAACCCCTATCACAGAGGGGTCAAGTAAGCCATTCTTTACACTTTACGCCGTTACTCTGCTCGGATCTCATCATTAACTTGAGCGTCGGAGGCTCTTCGGTGGTACCAAACCACCCCGGGACTTCTTTGCAGGTACTCGGCAACAGTTTCCACACCTCATCTCTTCCTCCAAAAACCCATTGAGACCCACACGCAACGAAGAATAATCAGCTAAGTTCACCGCGAGATCTACGGAAGACAACATCTGACGGAGGCCCGAAAAGGAGCTCCATCATTTCCAAAGTGTGTTTTGCATGTCATGTAAATTAGCATTTTCTGTGTTATATATATATTTATATCCTATGGCATCTTTTCTTCATTTTTCTCATATATATATATATATATATATGAGAATAATGAAGGAAAGATGCCATAGGAGGGAATTTCCTCTATTGCGTCGAAAAAACACATCCTCCATCGTGTTTTCCGACGATCGGAATGCATTATCTTCATCGTTATCATCTAAGATATGAGTACAACAATTTAATGTGATTCTACAACTTTTTCACCGTTGAATTAGTGGGTTCAAAATTAACGGTTTACCGACAATAAAACTTTTTACATTGCTAAATCAACGGTGAAAAAGTTGTAGAATCACATGAAATTTGGTGTATCCATATCTTAGATGATAACGATGAAGATGATGCATTCCGATCATCGGAAAACACGATGGACGGTGTGTTTTTTCGATGCCATAAGAGTAAATTCCCTCCCATGACCTCTTTCCTCCATTATTCTCTCTCTCCTCTGTGTATATGTTTTAATTTTTCCTGCCAATCCTATCCTACAATTAATATTACAATTAATATGGGTACAAATAGCTTTGCTTCAACCATCGGAACTTTGAAGAGTATTATTCTCGACGAAATTGCTTTAGAAAAAATAAAAGAGAGTTTATAACTCATCAATCATTATCCTTTGAAATGTGGGAAACATTCTCAAGTTTTGACTTCTAGTGCTATTCAATTAATTCCAAATTAATGGTTGGTGACATAATGCCAATATATTCCTCTACAATTCGGTGCTCTGTTCTTGGTCCAGATCTCTCAAGTCAAATCATTTGATTAACAAATACAAAAGAAATCATATTTATACTTCAAGTCAAATAATGTTAGTTGCATGTGCCATGCATGGCGTCAAGTTATTTGACACATACACGCATTACCAACTAACTCGATCGCCACCTCATTTTAGCATCATATCTTGCGTAGCATTAATAATTAATTACATCAATTATCAAGTCATTAGTGATGAAATCTTATTCTAGAGAGCAGTTGATGAATGAATAGAGAATTACTTAGTGGCATGAGCCATGCTTTTTTGTACTTGTTTGAATGAATTAGAGATAATTATACATAGTACTTTAATTACAATCGGACCACTGTTAGACATTTACTTCAAATTCTCCTTCTTTTTTTATCCCTTTCCCTCTGTTAAGCAAAGGCGGGACACTCCATATTTCATCTAATAAGATTTAACAAAAATTTTCTTAATACCTCACATGATACATAAGTTGATTAAGAATTCGGCTTATCGGTCATAATGTCACATCACATCTTTATAGGAAAATCGATTCTATGATCAAGTTCCACATGTAGTCTTTAAAGAAATTGGTAATGAAATTCTTTTTAATTTCGAGATTTTTCATCAATGTTGATTAAGGAATGACTTTTGAGACCTTGACGAAGAACATGGAGACCGAAGAACATGCATTTCTGGCCTTGAACTAGACTTATTAAAGACTTCATTTTCATATTCCGACGACATGTAGTGTTCCGTCATGAAACACTACTACAATAAGGGGTTTCTCCTACGGAGTTAGGAATCCGTAGGGGCAACTTTTTATTGCCTCTACGGATTACTCCGTAGGTCCAACGGTTTGCCCCTACGGTTCCCTGAGGATTAATTAAAAAATATTAAAACGTTATCTTTTATTTGGCCCTACGGAACCGCAAAAGAAGGCCCTATGAATTAATCCGTATGGGCATCAAATGGTTATTTATAAAAAAAAATAAAGCTCAATAATTTCCCACCTCCTCTAATGTTTCCCACACCAATCCCCGCGCGATCGATCTCGTCACCCGCCTCCACCTCTCGTCGCCTTTGATTTCCCGCCGTCATCGCCACCACAGTCTCGTCACCACTTTGCCGCCGTCGTCGCCTTTGATTTCCCGCCACTCATCGCCATCTTCCCGCCACCAGAGGATCTCGTCGAGCTCCATCCCCGGCCTCCTCCACCTCTTCGAGCCCCATCCTCCGGCAAAACTACAAGTGAGGTGAGTTAATTTCCATTTTGAACTATTAATTATCCTTAATTTATGTGTTATTGTTGATTTTTGGGTTAGGGTTAGTTCTGGGTTAATTGAGGGTTAATTAGGGTTAGGGTGAGTGTTAGGGTTAGGGTTATGGTTAATTAGATAGGTTAGGGTTAGGGTTAGGGTTCGGTTTCGGGTTGGGGTTAGGGTTAGGGTTAGGGTTTGGTTTAGGGTTAAGGTATCTATGCTACCTATAATAATTTCCTGCAATTATGAATCAAGATAATTACATTTTGTAAGTCTCATAAGCAATTCTTTTCATTGATCGCATATATACACCATTTTGAGATATGCAGATTTTTGGTCTCGAAATTTTGGTTTCACACATATTTAAATCTCTCTGTGACATTCCAAGATTATATGCCAAGAATCTTCATATATCAATAGACAACTGGGCTATATGTGATAGAATCTCTGTCATTAGCCAACTTGCACCTTATCAATTAGGAAAATATAAGTTAACGCTAATTGTCTTTGTGTTGTGTGACTAAGTATCACATCTTACTTGTCTTGGATATCTATAGAATTACAATGTATGTTGACTTTTTTGAGGAAGTTCATACAATTATACTCTGACATCTATATTAAGATATCGAGGGTGAATATAGATGGATTACATTGAAAGTATGGGAGATTTACAATTATAAGCATCAAACTCCGTCGTGCTATAGGGAGATTCTGAGACAAATACCCTTAGGTAGTATCATTAGTATACACAGTAATTTTGCTCCCTAATTTCCTTTGTTAACTGCCATATTAACTAAATTTAGGCCTTATTTGCTCTTAATACAAATTGCTGTCCTAAATTGTTAGCTTTCACGTCATTACGGATATTTTTATTTTTAGTTAATATCATTGCCTATTGCATGATTTAGATCAGTTGATGACTTTGGAGAACTTGTGAAGATTTTGACACCATCAAGGATTAATTATCAACATCAGAATGTAGCCATTTACTTTTCTCATGTCCTCTTCTATAGAACTATATAAAATAATTTTATATATTAATGACGATTAATACACATTTTTAGCCCATAATTCACCAAATTAAGATTTTGGATGAAATGGTTATCATGTATGATAGTTTAAAATATATTTATTGTCTCCATTTACTCCGGCTTTCAAAGCAATTCATGTTCCTGTGGCTCATATGCCAGAATGTAAGTGTTAAGGAAATAATGGTTTTAATCAGTTTGTTTGCACCTTTGGTCTCGTCATGATGCATCTTTCATGTGTTAAAATATGAGACATGAGAACTTATGACATTTTTCTTGCATTCCGGTATAATTCCACAAATGAGTGATTTATTCTCATCGGGGAGATTTTGTTCTGCAGATTCAAATTTAGAGGAAAAGAACTAAGTTAAAAAAAATAATAGGAACATATGGGAATTTAATTCCTCCAAAAATTAGGGTTAGCGTTTAGGGTGTACTAGTTCCTTCAGTAGGATACTCGATGATAATGTAAACGTACAACTTTACCGTAAACTTAACCTTTCATATAAGAGCTTAGTTCTTCCTTTAGTTGAGATTTGCAGAAACAAATCTCCCCATAAGTTGAGAATTTAATTCTCATTGGGGAGATTTTGTTCTGCAAATTCAAAACTTAGGGGAAAAGAACTAAATTAAAAAGAAATAAAAGGAACATATAGGAATTTATTTTCTCCAAAAATTAGTGTTAGGGTTTAGGGTGCACTAGTTACTGCATCAGGACACTCGATGATAAAGTAAACGTACAACTTTATCATAAACTTAACCCTTCATATAAGAACTTGGTTTTTCCTCTGGTTGAGATTTGCAGAAGCAAATTTCCCGCAAGTTGAGAATTTAATTCTCATCGGGGAGATTTTGTTCTGCAGATTCAAAATTTATCAAAAAGAACTAATTTAAAAAGAAATAAAATGAACATATGGGAATTTAATTCCTCCAAAAATTAGGGTCAGGGTTTGGGTGCAATAGTTCCTTCATTAGAATACTCGATGATAACGTAAACAATTTTACCGTAAACTTAACCCTTCATATAAGAATTTAGTTCTTTATCTGGTTGAGATTTGTAGAAGCAAATATTCCCATAAGTTGAGAATTTAATTCTCATCGGGAAGATTTTGATCTGCAGATTCAAAATTTATGGGAAAAGAACTAAGTTAAAAAGAATTAACCCTTTATATAAGAACTTAGTTCTTTCTTTGGTTGAGAATTGCAGAAGCAAATCTCCCCACAACTTGAGAATTTAATTCTCATTGGGGAGATTTTGATCTGCAGATTCAAAACTTAGGATAAAAAAACTAAATTAAAAAGAAATAACAGGAACATTTGGCAATTTAATTCCTCCAAAAATTAGGATTAGGGTTTAGGGTACACTAGTTCCTTCAGTAGGATACTCGATGATAACGTAAACGTACAAGTTTACAGTAAACTTAACCCTTCATATAAGAACTTAGTTCTTTCTCTGGTTGAGATTTGCAGAAGCAAATCTTCCCACAAATTGAGAATTTAATTCTCATCGGGGAGATTTTGTTTTGCAGATTCAAAACTTAAGGGAAAAGAACTAAGTTAAAAAGAAATAATAAGAACATATGGGAATTTAATTCCTCCAGAAATTAGGGTTTAACCCTATATAAAGAACCTAGTTCTTTAAAAAAAAAATAATGATGATCCAAGATCTTCAAATCTAATTTTGTTTATCGATAATTTATTGTTTTCAACGACAAACTTGTATCTATAGATTTTCTTCTTTGTCAGTTACCATCCCCTTCTTAGATTTCTCAATATAATCATCATAACCTACAATTTATATGTTATACAGTTTAACATGACCCATGAGTAATCAGAGTTAAGGACTGGATGTATATGGATTGGCAACAATGTATGCAAGATAAGTTTGTCGCAGGAGTTGCTGCTTTCATTGAATTTGCACGCGCACGTAATAAGATCGTGTTAAAGAAGATTCTTTGCCGTGCAATAAATATGGGAATAAGTACTGGCAGAAGGTAGAATTCGTAGAGTTTCATATCGTTAAATATGGTTTTACTAGATTTTATACAATTTGGCTATATCACGGAGAAGAAGAAGAAGAAGACAGTAATGCGGCAGAAGAAAAAGATGGTAATTTCTTTTCAGGAGAAGAAATGGAGGATATGGTAGAGACTGCCCTAGGTGATAGTATTCGTACCGAAAATGACATTCCTTCCGGTCAAGGACCACGTGCGGATAAGTATGAAAAGTTCATGAATGATACTAGAAGACCAATTTATGAGAATGCAAAATATTCTACCCTATCATGGTTCGTCCAACTTTTCTAGATTAAGTGCCTAAATGAATGGAGCCACAAGTCATTCACGACACTTCTGAAGTTCTTGAAAGATTCTATACCCCCGGGAACTAACGTGCCCGACAGCTGGTACGGAGCCCAGAAGATGATGTCTGATTTGGGTCTGAAGTGTGAGAAGATTCAAGCATGCCCCCAAAATTGCGTGTTGTATCGGAAATAGAATTCAGATTTGAAAGAGTGTCCAACATGCGGAGAGACCGAGTATAAGCCGAAAGATTCTGATAAGAAGCCCGATATACATGTCAAGATAGCACGATACTTTCCCATAACACAGAGACTGTAGAGGCTATTCAGGTGCAAGAAAGCAGCCGAGACAATGATTTAGCGTCACCGTGCTCCTCCAAGTGAAGGTGGAAAAATGAGTCATCCAAAAGATTCACCGGCATGGAAAGATTTCGATAAGAGGCATGAAATATTTAGTAGTGATCCTCGCAATATCAGGCTCGGACTCGCTAGTGACGGCTTCTGCCCATTCAAGTATATGACTGGAAGCACAGCACATAGCACGTTGTAATAATAGTTTATAATCTGTCTTCTTGGTTGGCTATGGATCAATCCTAATTTATGATGCCTCTTCTTATCGACGGATCATACTCAACGGGAAACAATATCGACATCTATCTCCGACCTCTGATCGATGAGTTAAAAATTTTATTCATGATGGTGTAGAGACTTACGATGCAAACACAGATACAACCTTCACACTGCGTGCGGCTTTAATATGGACAATTAATGACTTTCCTGCATATGGAATGCTATCAGGTTGGTCCGTACATGGTCACAAAGTATGCCCTTATTTCCATCAATATACAATATCGAAATTCTTGAATTTTAGTAGGAAGGTTTGTTATTGCGGTTATCGGCGTTTCCTGCCACTAGACCATCCTTACAGGTTAGATGCTGCTTATTTTGATGGTCATCAGGAGCTACTTGGGCCTCCAGCCTCATTTTCCGGAGAAGACTTGACTGCTCAGTAGGATGGTTACAATAATGTGACTTCGGGGATAGATCCGGCAAAACAGATGAAACCATCTTACTGGAACAAGTTAAACATTTTCTTCGAGCTTCCGTACTGGTCAACAAATTTAGTGCGTCATTGTCTAGACTTCATACACATAGAGATGGGAGTATCCGAGCACGTACTCAACTTGCTTCTTTGTAAAGACGGAAAATCGAAAGACAACCTCCGTACTCGGATGGATCTTCAGGACTGGAAAATTAAAAGTGAATTGCATCCTAAACCGATTGTGGGTAAACCAGGCAAGTTTGTACTTCCCAATACCACGTATTATATGTCACAACTGGAGAAGAAAAGATTCATGCGGGTGTTGCGTGATTTGAAAGTTCCCACAGGTTTCTCAGGATCATTTAGCAAGAAGATAAAAGTTGTGAAATGTAAGATCGATGGGCGGAAAAGTCATGATCACCATGTTATTATGGAGCACCTTCTTTCATTAGCTCTCAGGACTTCCCTTCCCAAATCGGTTGGTCTAGTAATCAATGACCTTTGTTGGTTTTTTAGAGAATTGTGTGCTAAAACCCTTGATATTGTGACGCTGGAGAATCTAGAAAATTCTATTTCGTTGATACTTTACAAGCTTGAGCGTATTTTCCCACCGTCATTTTTCGATATCATAATACACCCGACGGTTCATCTTGCAACTGAGGCTAAGTTAGCCGGACCGGTACAATATCGATGGATTTATCCTGTCGAAAGGTATGTGGAATTTTTCGTATCACGCAATTTGTAAAATTATTGTTGTCCTATATACCCATATTTATTTATTTAACATATTTTTCTTTAGATATCTCTACACTCTAAAAAAGTATATACGCGATAGAAATCGATCAGAGGGTTTTATCATGTAAGGTTATTTTCTAGATGAAACAACCATATTTTGTTCCCGCTATCTGGACGAGAACATTGAGACGAAGCTTAACCGGCCTCGGAGAATTCAGGACGGGCCATATGGTAAAGCTGATTATAAGAGAATAGACATTGTGTTTATTAACAAGATATATCGGTTTATCCTCCTCAATAGCACATGTCTTGAAAAAATTAGAGAGTAAGTTTTTTTGGATTTATTGTTATATTTGTGTTTGTGTGTGTATGAAACGATATAATAATAATGTCATAATTTATTGATGAGAACTGAAATCATTTTAACGAGGTACGTGAGGGGTATCCTGATTGGAATGATGAACGATTGGAAAAATATTATCACGATAATTTTTGCGATTGGGTTGCAGATCATGTAAATTGTTCGAATAATATGTTATTGCTACTAGTCTTAATCTAAACATATATCGTTATGTATTTGTCGTAAAATTTGTTTTGTCAGATCTACGATCCGAACTTGTTTGCATCATTAGAGAGTAATTCAAGATGTTTAGCTCAGTTTCTTAGTATGGAGGTTGCATATTATAAAGGATTCGGTGTCCTTGGATACAAATTTGAAGTTAAGGACATAGAAACATCTTGAATCACTCAGAATAGTGGGATTACTACTCACAGTGCTTGAAACATCCGGGATGGAGTGTCGTATGCCGTTGGAAACCCAGAGATGTTTACGATGTTTCAGAATTCAAGAATCGTATGGAGGACAGCGATGAGGACGAAGAAGAGAGAAGACTTAGAGTGCTCCAACCGTCTGTTTTAAAAGACGGGTTGTCTTCGGCTGATCGTGAAGTTACGTGGGTTAGAAATGATATCGATGATGAAATCCAAGTAGGTATGTCTAATGTGTCCACGAAATGAAAAAGGTTATCAGTAATGTTATATTATTACTTCATATTTTTATGATCTATACATATATAGCATGCATATGTAATGATTGTACTCTTGTCTAGATTTGATGACGACGACCGGAGCAGCGAGGGACGGCAGGAGCACCAGCCGCGGTAGCGGCAGAGCCAGAGTGGTTCTGCTGCCCGAAGAGCTGTGTAAGGAGCTTTAGAGGGCCGGTCTTGCACCCTGATCGGAGACCCTTTCGGATGACTCCTTCCATATGGAGTTTGCCACACCTCCAGGTATATTGCACGCATATTCATTTTGAATGTAATATTATAGATATACACGCATATTTATTTCAAAATTACTTATATAGTCAATGTTTGATTGTCTAGCTATTGGTGGTGCGTCCACATCAGAGGCAAAGGCCACTCACGCACCTCCAGTTATGTTTATATATCCTATAGGTCATGCATATTAATTTAGAATGTTATATCATAAATATACACACATTCTTTTTGCTTTTACTTAGATAATCATTTTTTTATTGTCTAGCTGTAGGTGGTGCCTCCACATCTCGGGCAGAGGCCACCGCCACACCTGCGGGTATGTTTATATATGCTATAGCGCAAGCATATTGATTTAGAATTTTATATTATTGATCTACACATTCTTTTTACAATTAGTTATATAATCTATTTTTAATTGTCTAATTATAGGTGGTGCGTCAACATCTGGCGCAGGGGCTACTCCCGCCACTTCCATACCTTCCGCTCAGTTTGCAGATTAGTATGAATAAATATAAAATATTTATTCATTTTACATATCCTCTAAGAATAAACATGAACTTTATGTAATTTTATCGTCAATATTTATTTTCTAGTTGGAGGGGATGCGCCCACGTCCGGGTCACCGGCTGTTCTTCACCGGAGGAACTATCGTCCCGCTCGTGCTGCTGCCCAGGCCCAGGTTCATGCTGCTGTCGCCGGAGGTATATATCGCACTTCAATTTTCGTTAAACCTTAGATTTCTTAATACCACTTTGTATTAATATTGATTGTCTTGATATTTCTTGTAGATGTAGGGAAGCCCCATCCCGAGAAGGGGACTCGAGGGCCGAATCAGTCCCACAGGCTGAGGCCCGACAGAGCTAGAGGGGGGGGAAACATTCCCCCTCTTCTTTACCCCCGATTATCGCTATACCGGCGATTATGCCGAGAGTTTCGGCCGGTATATGGGGGGTGAGAGCCGCCTCGTGAAGAAGTATCAACTTCACGTTGAGTGGGGCAATCAACACCGGCGCTCATTTGCCTTCTTCTGGGATCAGGCTCGGGTATTAATATATATTTTCATTTGACTTATCCAATATATTTATTATTATTTAACACTTGCAATTTAAATACATTGTTTTTTTGTATTTGCAGTTGGATTACGATTTTCAGCCTGTACCCGACCCTGATCACCCTGAGAGAGTGCTCGATTTTCACGCTCTGTACAATGAAGAACATGCAATCAAAGGTCCGATACAATAGGAACGAGTTGAAGATCGACTGCTATTCCTTATGGACGGGGACCCCCGAGGCAGAGAGAGCGGCTCTTCTATATACTCCGGCCTTTGCGAGAGTCGACGTAGATATATGGCCTCTCTTGTGCCAATATTTTGACTTTCAGTGCAAACATGTTTGTAATTTAAATGTAATTTATTATTTAGTATATAATTTATTTTTTTGTGCTGCTTAATTAGAAAACTAAATCTGAATGTGATGTGCAGAAACAAGCCGATCAAAATAAAGAGAATAGGAAGTCGGCAAAGAGGGGTCACCCCACTTATACAGGTGGCTCGAGGAACATTACTCGTGCCATGGAGGCATCGGTAAATTACAATAGATCTATTTTGATATAATGTAATATTAAGAGTTATTTTATAATATATGTAAATTTTTTGCGAATTGCGGAGAGCTCAGACCTTGGCGCAGGGTGGTACACCGAGCGTGCTGACCGCGTATCTTGCCGTCCATGGTATCTCGACAGATCGCGCCACGAGCTAGCTTCGATTCCCCGACACTGCTACCAGGAGTATTGCGTAAGTGTTAATATTTTATTCCAACAAGTTTGAAATTTTTATTTTGAAAAGTTCAAATTTAAATGATATACTTATATTTTAATGGTTAATATGGGTGTAGGAGCGGGTGGTAGAGCAGGCGGAGGCATCGAGGATCGATTTTAATGGACAGACCGATCCGATACTGCTGATCCCAGTTCTAAACGCCGCATACGGAGGGCACCACGGAGGTTGGGAGAGAGGCCTGGGACTGGGTCCTACCAGGGCCCATATGAGGTTGGGCTCCACTCCGGCGGTTACTTCCCCTACCTCCCGTGAGCGGCGTTTAGAGCATAATGTTCCCGCGTTGAAGATCACCGTCGAGGAGTTGAAAGAGATGGTACGTATACTACTCAATAGTAAAATATTATATCACATTATAGATAGTAACATATGCAATATTAGTAGCCTGAACTTATTTGGTTGTAGACTTATCTTTAATTAATCATAATTACATAAAACTGTCTAATTAAAATAAACTATGGCTTTTCAAACTAGATACCCAAACGAGGCCTAAGTCCCTAAATATTCTTAGATTGGGGTTTCGCAATAATCTGATAATGATACGAACTCGACTAAAATTTAATATACTGTTCTTACTCATTTATTACATAAAAAATTTAACAGGTGCGACAGGTTACTTCGACTGCGGCTCCACATGCATCTCTTTCGGTTGCAGCTCCACAAGCCACTAACTCGGTTGCGGTTGCGCAGACCACTCCTGCAGCTCCACAGCCCGCTCAGACTCCCGCACAGTCCGCTCCTTCATTAGTCGAGATTTTAACGACTCAGAGCTGCACCGAGAAGCGGATGCGTCAGATTATGACAATTATCAGAGGTGGTGGAACTGGACTGAGTTAGGGTAGCTTTATTTATATTTTTGAGAATGCATGTACTTATCTTATACATATTTTATAAATTTTGGACGATATTGGTGGTTTTTTGCTTGCTTACGATGATTTAGTTTGATATCGTATTCTGTTTATTTATTTCTTTTATATATTATGTGTGAGATGTTGATTATGAATATTTCTATATTTGGTTATATGATGTATATATTATTTTGCACAGGACGGGAAAACATAGGAAGCTCTTTTTAAAAATAAACCCCGATATTTTGTCCTTATGGATTAATCCGTAGGGCCATATGTTGCACCTACGGATTAATCCGTAGGTCCAATGTTTGTCCCTATACAGTTAGCCGTAGAGACAAAATATCAGGATACCTGATATTTTGTTCCTGTGAACTCAATAAAACTTGTCCCTACGAATTTATCAGTAGGAGCATTTATCTGGACCTACGGATGTATTCGTAGGGACACCAATCAGGCCCTACGAATACATCATTAGGAGCAATTATTTTATTTTATAAATCAATCAATTAAAATATTTATCACGCCCTACGGATTACTTCGTATGGATAAGTGTCCCTACGGATTAAGGCGTAAGGTTAATTATTACTCCGTAGTGGAATGTTCAGGACGAACACTTGCATCTGAGACCTTTACACCTACGGAGTATTTTTATGCTCCTACCGATATATCCGTAAAGGCAGTGTTTTGCTCATACGGATAAATCCGTAGGGACAACCCTTTATTATAGTAGTGAAAGAAAAGAAAGATTAACATGCATAATGGATCCTAGTATACATTTTATTTAGTGGCACCGTATAAACATATCTATTTGTCATTTCTCTTCTGCCTGCCTGTCGTGATGCATTGCATCTGGATTCTATACAATTTCTCCTAAATGCTGGGAAATAACATGCACTAGGTCCATGCATCTCATATTCGAAGGCGTGGATCACGGCAACAGATGTATCTGTTACAGTTGGTAGGATGACTCACAAATTAATGGGGGTGTGGTGGTGATTAGTTAATTGATTAATTAGAGTCAATTAATGCATCAATTGAAACATCTCGCCACTTCTTTGTTGACTTCTTCAGTTAATCTATTTGACTTAGTGAGACTTATGCACCAACCTCTTGCTAATACACAGCTAATTTTCACCAAGACAAAACTAATTAATTTTAAGAGATGAGAAAAGTTCCAAGTTATTTGTAAATTCACTTGATGAGATGCTCTTTAACAAAATCTCAGAGTGAAAAAGGATTTGATTTATTTGTAATTTTGCTCTACATCTAATCAATTAGGCATCCATATTGATTCTTTGCATACATTTGTACTGGTATAAAGACCCGCAACATATGATATGTATCAGTTGGACTTACATTTCAAACTCCGATCTCATCCGGTAACCTCACTGATATATTCAGATTTTTCTTTTTGTTCTTTACTAATTTTACATCATCATAGACTAATATCGTGTCTAATTTTCCTTGCATTTAATAAAGAAACGACTTCTTCAAGGTATTGTCGTCATACTCATTTCTCTTTCTCTCAAGAAACATTTCTAACCATTAAGTCTTGCATGCAACTTTGAATTCTCTCCAAATTAGTTGGTAGTCGTCTTTCTCCTTTGAAGCTTGCAACTTTAGAAGAAATCTAGTGTTTTTGTCTTCATATTGTCATCAAAGGCAACATCAAACGTATGGACTTGATTGTAAAGAAACTTATCATAGGGTTCATATCTCGACTAGAGGGTTTATACACACACTCCCACGCACGCGCGACAATAATAGAGGAAAGAGCCCATAGGAAGAAATTTCCTCCTATGGTGTCAAAAAAATACGCGCTCCATCGTGTTTTCCGACGATCGAAATCCATCACCTTCATCGTTATCATCTAAGACGCGAGTACGCCAAATTTCATGTGATTCTACAACTTTTCACCGTTGATTTAGCAATGTAAAAAGTTCTATTGTCGGTAAACCGTTAATTTTGAACCCACTAATTCAACGGTAAAAAAGTTGTCGGATCACATGAAATTTGGTGTACCCATGTCTTAGATGATAACGATGAAGAAGATGGATGCCGATCGTCGGAAAACATGATGGAGATTGTATTTTTTTGACGCAATAGGAGGAAATTCCCTCCTATGACATCTTTCCTCCATTATTCTCTCTCTCTCTCTCTCTCTCTCTATATATATATATATATATACACATACACACACACACCAGCTACATCCAACATTCATGGTAGAACGAAGAAGTCTTTAATCGGACTGGTACGAGACTGTATCAACGGATAAAAAGATAGGATGGTGTGTAACCTTAATCCAAATGGAAAGTATTTTGTACAAAATTGTTATAGTTTTTAAATTTTGGTAGGTTAGCCTGAAGCACTTTGGTTCAAGTTTATTTGAAAGCCGATAGTTCCATTAAAGGTTAAGCTTTTTCTTTGATTTCTTTACGATTGTTGACAAGATCATATATAAAACACAAAGGGTGAACGTTCTCACTACTACAAATAGGGGTTGCCCCTACGGATTTATCCGTAGGAGCAAACCACTGCCCCTACGGCTATAGCCGTAGGGGCATGAAATTATTCTGTAGGTGCAAATGCCGTAGGCGCAAGTCTTAACCTTAAACATGCCCCTACGGTTAAATACTTGCCCCTACGGCTTAATGCATAGGTCCATATGTCCCTACGGATTAGACTGTAAGGACAAAAAAGTTATTTAATTTATCGGTTTATAAAATAAAATAGTTGTCCCTACGGATAACTCCGTAGGGCCAAATTGCTGCCTCTACGGATACTTGCGTAGGTCCAGATATGTAGGGGCAAAATATCAGGAATTCTGATATTTTGCCCCTACGGATACCTGTGTAGGGGCATTTTTTATGTCCCTACGGTTCAATCCGTAGGGACAAGTATAACCCCTTACTGAAATCATAGGGGAAAAATATCAGGTATCATAATATTTGGGCCCTACGAATAAATGTGTAGGGGCAAAATAGGACCCTACGGACTAATCCATAGGGGCAATGTTTAGCTCTACGGATTAATCCGTAGGGACATATTATCAGGTTTTTTTTAATAAAGGGCTGCCTGTTTTTTTCTCGTCATGTGCACAATAATATATACATCATATATAAAATTAACCAACACGCAGAATATATACCGCAGTATTCATAATCACATCTCACGCATAATATACAAAAGAAATCAACAAGTAGAATACGATATCAATCTAAATCAATATAAACACGCAAACACCACCAATATCAATATCGTCCAAAATATATACAATATATATCATATAAGTAAATACATGTTTAAAATATAAGGAAAAAAAAGCTACCCTAACTCAGTCCAGCTCCACTTCTGATAAACGCCGTAATCTGGTACGCCTGCTCCTCGGATTTACCATGAGTCAATATCTCGAGCAATGCAGAGTGTGCGGGAGTCTGAGCGGGCTGTGAAGTTGTAGGAGTGGTCTGCGCAACCGCCGCCGAGGTAGTGGCTTGCGGAGCCGCAGCTGCGGGAGTCTGAGCGGGCAGTGAAGCTATAGGAGTTGTCTACGCAACCGCAGCTGAGGTAGTGGCTTGCGGAGCCGCAGCCGAAGGAGATGCATGTGAAGGCTCAGCCTATGTACCCTGTCGCGTCTGTTCAATTTTGTGTGTAATAAACGAGTTAGAACTGTGTATTAGTTGAATTCGTATCATTATCAGGTTATTGCGAAACCCCAATCTATGTATACTTAGGAATTTAGGCCTCGTTTGGATATCTAGTTTGGAAAACCGTAGTTTATTTTAATTAGACAGTTCTATGTATGTATGATTAATCAAAGCTAAGTCTATAACTAAATAAGCTCAGGCTATGTTGCTATCTATAATATGACATAATATTTTACTATTAAGTAGTATACATACCAACATCTCTTTCAACTTCTGAACGGTGGCCTTCAAGGTGTCCAGTTCTTGCTCAAAACGTCGCTCACGGGAGATAAAGGAAGTAACCGCCGGAGTGAAGTCCAACATCATATGGGCCCTGCTAGGACCCAGTCCCCGACCTCTCTCCCAACCTTCGTGGTGCTCTCCGTGTGCGGCGTCTAGGACTGGGGTCAGTAGCATCGGATCGTTCTGTCCAGTAAAATCGATCCCCGATACCTCCGCCTGCTCAACCACCCGCTCTTATACCCACATTAACCAGTAAACTATAAGTATATCATTTAAATTTGAACCTTTCAAAACAAAAATTTCAAATAGGGGTTGAATAAATATTAACACTTACGCAATACTCCTGGGTAGCGGTGTCGGGGTATCGAAGCTCGCCCGTGGCGGGATATGTCGAGGTGCCATGGACGACAAGATACGCGGACAGCACGCTCGGTGTACCATCCTGCGCCAGGGTCTGAGCTCTCTGCAATTTGCCAAAAATTTACATATATTAGAAAATAAGTCTTAATATTACATTATATCACAAAGGCCGGTCTATTGTAATTTACCGATAACTCCATGGCACGAGTAATATTCCTCGAGCCACTTGTATAAGTAGGGCGACCCCTCTTCGCCGACTTCCTATTCTCTTTATTTTGATCGGCTTGTTTCTGCACAACACATTCAAATTTAGTTTTCTAATTAAGCAACACAAAAAAATAAATTATATACTAAACAATGAATTACATTTAAAATACATACCTGTTTGCGCTGAGAGTCAAAATATTGGCACAATAGAGGCTATGTATCTACGTCGACTCTCGTAAAGGCCGGAGAGGGCCGCTCTCTCTGCCTCGGGGGTCGCCATCCACAGGGAATAGCAGTCGATCTTCAGCTCATTCCTATTGTATCGGACCTTCGTCTGCATGCTCTTCATCAGGACATTGTGCAGAGCGTGAAGATCGAGCACCCTCCCAGGGTGATCAGGGTCGGGTACAGGCTAAAAATCGTAATCCAACTGAAAATACAAAAAAAAACAATGTTATTAAATTGCAAGTTTTAATAATAAATATATTGGATAAATCAAATGAAAATATATATTAATACCCGAGCCTGATCCCAGAAGAGGGAGAATGAGCGCCGGTGCTGGTCGCCCCACTCAACGTGAAGTGGATAGTTCTTCACGAGGCGGCTCTCATCCCCCATATACCGGCCGAACCTCTCGGCATAATCGCCGGTATAGCGATAATCAGGGGTAAAAAAGAGGGGGAATGCTGCCTCCCCCTAGCTCTGTCGGGCCTCAGCCTGTGGGACTGATTCGGGCCTCGAGTCCCCCTCTCGGGATGGGGAGGCCCTGTGTCTACAAGAAATATCAAGACAATCAATATTAAGACAAAGTGGTATTAAGAAATCAAGGTTTAACGAAAATTTAAGTGTGATATATACCTCTGGCAAATAAAGCACGAGCCTGGGCCCGGACAGCAGCACGAGCGAGACGATAGTTCCTCCGGTGAGGAACAGTCGGTGATCCGGACGTGGACGCATCTCCAACTAGAAAATAAATATCGATAAAATTACATGAAATTCATGTTTATTCTTAAAGGATATGTAAAATGAATAAATATTTTATATTTATTCATACAAACTTGCAGACTGAGCGAAGGGTATGGAAGTGACGGGAGTGGCCCCTGCACCAGACGAGGACGCACCACCTATAATTAGACAATCAAGTATCAGCTATATAAGTAATTGCAAAAAGAATGCGTATATCAATAATATAACATTCTAAATCAATATGTATACACTATAGGATATATAAACATACCCGCAGGTGCGGTGGTGCGCTCTGCCGGAGATATGAAGACACCACCTACAGCCCGAGATGTAAGTACGTAAGAGCAAAAAGAATGTATTTATTTATGATATAGCATTCTAAATCAATATACATGCACTATATGATATATAAACATACCTGGAGGTGCGGGAGTGGCCTCTGTCCCTGATGTGGACGCATCACCAACAGCTAGACAATCAAGTATCCGCAATGTAAGCAATTTTGACATGAACATGCATGTATATTTATAATATTACATTCAAAATGAATATGCATGCAATATACCCGGAGGTGTGGAAAAGTCCACACGGAAGGAGGCTTCCGAAGGGGTCTCCGATCGGGGTGCAAGACCGGCCCTCTGAAACTCCCTACGCAGCTCTCCGGGCGGTAGAACCGCTCTGTCTCTGCCTCTGCCGGTGCCGCGGCTAGAGCTCCTGCCGCCCCTTGCTGCTCCCGTCATTGTCATCAAATCTAGATAAAACGGTTCGTGGACGCATTAGACAATCATTACAAGCATTGACTATATATGTATAGATCGTAAAATATGAAGTAATAATATAACATTACTGATAACCTTTTTCGTTTCGTGGGTGCATTAGACATATTTACTTGGATTTCATCATCGATATCATTTTTAACCTACGTAATTTCATTATCAGCCGAAGAAAACCCGTCTTTCGAAACATACGGTCGGAGCACTATAAGTCTTCTCTTTTCTTCATCCTCATCGCTGTCCTCGAATTCTGGGACATCGTAGACATTGCTGGGTTTCCAACGACATACGACACTCCATCCCGGATGCTTCAAACATTGTGAGTAGTATACTTGGAACGCTTGGTTCGGAAAGATAAACGAATCTTCCTGACCATAAAATCGAAGTGTGTTCACACTGGTCAATCCATATTCATCTTTCCAAGTCCCGAGATTGCTTCTCCACTTATCCGTATCGGTTCACGTATCGTACCAAGTACACTGAAATATATAAAAGGGTTCTGATCGTCCGGGATATTGGATGCCGAGTGTTTCCCCCAATCAGAGCAAAGCTCTGTTTGAATTTCAAAATTCAAAAATTGAAGCAACGCTTCAGATTCCTTGCACTGCGCGCAGAGCGCCACGTGTCAACAGCAGACACGCCAGCGCCAGGAGCGCTGCGCCCAAGGCAGCGCACCCCCAATCAGAGCAAAACTTTGTTTCAAAATTCAAATTTTAAAAATGAAGCAATACTTCAGGTCCCTTGCGCTCTGCGCTGCGCGCCACGTGTCAAACACAGGCACGCTAGCGCAGCTGCGCTGCGCTCTGCGCTGCGCTGCGCTCTGCGCTGCGCGCCACGTGTCAAACGCAGGCGCGCTAGCGCCAATTGCGCCAGCACTAGAATTTAAATAATAAATTATTAATTAATCAGAATTAAAATTCTAGAAAGATCTTTCCAATTTTATTAAAATAAGAAGATCGTCTTCTGTAAAATAGAGGCCTTAGGATCAAAGCTCCAACGGTGGGGAAATATCCTCAGATCAATCAGAGAAAAATCTCTATAACTAACTTAACAAATCAATTGACCCTATATAAAGGCCCCTAGACTCCAAGTCTCACACATATACAGAAGAGAGAGAACCCTCTGCAAACTTTGAGAAAAAACTCAAAGAGAAAGAAAGACAAGCCTTTGAAGAAAGAAGATCATTTTCTTCATCTTTAAAGGTAAAGAATTTAATTCTTGAAGAACAGAGATGAAAGCATCTCACAAAAAGAAGAATTCTCTTCTAAAAAGATCAAAGATCTAAGAACAAGATCAAGATCTTCAATAAAAAAGAAAAAAGATCAAAAAAGATCTAATTATAAAAGATTAAAAAGAAGTAATTTACTTCATTCATAGATCTTTTGATCTATAAAGGCACAGCCTTTTGATGAGAACAAGAACCTTGGTTCTTGAATCTTGAGGTAAAACCTCTTTTAAGAGAACAGAACAATAAAACTTGTTCTTTGATCTTAAATTGATCAAAATGCGCTCTGCGCTATTGGACAGTGCCTTGCACTCTTGAATTGCGCTTTTGCGCTCCTTAGACTGGCGCACTGCGCCAGAACGCGCCACGTGTCAACCACAGAACAGTTTGCGCTCTGCACTTCTAAAAATAGCGCACTACGCTCTTGGACTGGTGCATAGCGCCAGAGCACGCCACGTGTCATTCACTGGCGCAGCGCACTGGCGCAGCGCACTCAGAAAGCGCAGTGCGCTAACAGACTTGTGCTTAGCGCAGAGCGTGATACGTGTCACCTTCGCATGCGCTAGCGCAATGCGCTCTTTGATTGGTGCAAAGCGCCTGACAAGCCACGTGGCGCACTATCAGACCACTATTTTGCCCCCTGATCAATGCTGTGCATTTAATTACAGAGCCCAATGCTATGCATTATTAAAAGGGCAGAGCCCAAATAAAGGCCTAACAGGCCAAACATGAATAAAATGTTAAACATTTTAACTGGACTTAGCCCAATTCTGGCCATAAGTCCTCAATATAAATTGAACTGAGCACAACTGCTCTTCCAATCAATTTACACCCGGTTCGAGAGTACATCTCTTTACTTCTCTGACATCCGTCGTCGTAATTCTTCAACGTCGTCAGAGAGGTGGCGGGTCCCGTCGACTACACATTGCTACGGACTGTGGGGTCCTTAAACTCATGGGCTATGGCGTCCTTAACCTCGACCGTGATGTCTTAAAACTAATACCGGACTGTAGGGTCCTTAAACTCATGGACTATGACGTCCTTAACCTCGACCGTGATGTCTTAAAACTAACGTCGGACTGTGAGATCCTTAAACTCATGGACTATGATGTCCTTAACCTTGACCGTGATGTCTTAAAACTAACATCGGACTGTGGGGTCCTTAACCTCACGAACTATGATGTCCTTAACCTCGACCGTGATGTCTTAAAACTAACACCGGACCGTGAGGTCCTTAAACTCACAGACTATGATGTCCTTAACCTCGACCGCGATGTCTTAAAACTAATAATGGACCGTAATGTCCTTAAACTAATTATCGATCGCAATGTCCCTAAACTAAACAATAGGGCCTAATTGCTCTCTTGTCGGACCTAAACTATCCTGTTAAGTCGATCTTAGTCTAAAATCAGACTAACACATCCTTAACTAATGTTTAAGTTGATCTTAGCCTCAAATGAGGCTAACGTATCCTTAAACCCAAATCCCCAAACCCAAATCTAAGAAAAATACGGATTTGGACTAGTCCACGCCCTACGGGCGACAACATAACTTAGTCTCCGTATACAATCCACGGGCAACCAAACACAAAACAAACACCCACGACACGAAGTGACCATATGGAGAAGGAGAAAGTTATTACCGCGATGCGGTAGCGTATTTAACTGCAGGGGCTTGTGCCTGCAGGGAAGAGCGTCCCCACAATCAAAAACCCTCAAGCGAGGGGGAATCTGACGAAGTCTGCTACATCGGCCGCATTCGTTTAAACTTTTGATACACGGTGCCATAAATCAACTTGGCATCTTCGGAGAGGTGGACGGATAGCATCAATTAGCATCTGCCCCTAGATTCAGGAAAGACGTCCAGTCTTCCCGGCTTCCGGCGGTGAACAGATTCTGGCATGCCCGGTGGGACCTTTTCCTCTTTCCACTCCACACTTCGTGTGTCGTGTTCGCGAACCAATCGCGGTTTGCTAATGGTTGCCCTTGGGTTTCAAGGTACTAAGGTTTGGCGTTTTGCTTGGTGCAGAAAGCAAAGAAGCAATGGCATCAACCTGCTCAAAGTGTTCCACATGCAGCTGCAACTCACGTCCTGCCTCAACTGGGGGCATAACCTACAGGCCCCAAGTAGCCTCTCTGTTCATGATCCCCGTGGAGCAGATTACTCAAGCCACCACTGGGCTATTTTTCGGGACCATGCTCCCGCCAACGAGCTTCACTGCTCCCGTGCCTGTACCAGAAGCTCCCAAGAAGTCGTTCTTCGATCGACTTACAGCTACTGCGGCCCCACTCAACGGGTCGTCCAATACCAGCGCCTCGTTCTTCTCTACATTGGGCCAAAATTCCTGCAGGCCCACAATGAAGCTTGCAGTCCCAGAGAAGGTTATTCTGAAGAGAGTAACTAACCCTACTCCCTAAGTCGTCAAGGCGGCTTCTCCTGCCAAGGGGTCGGTCTTTACAAGACTGACCGTCCCAACTCCCACTCCCGCTCCTGCTACTCAAAGGACATCAGTCTTTAACAGGCTGACACCAGCAACGGCCCCTCACCTGAACAGGGAGCAAGACAAAGCCATCCCCGTCGCCGAGCCAACTCCATCAGCTCGGCACGCTCGACGTCGCCACTGGCGCCTAGTGAGGAAGGCCGGAGGAAATTCCCCTTTTGGGCTAACTCCACCAGCCCCAACGGCGGAAATTAATGCTGCTGTTCCAACTGGGAACAGCTTCGAGTTGCTGAATAAGGTGCGCAGGAATTCTCCTACCACCGTACTGAAAAGATCTCCTCCTCCGATGGAGAATGTTGCGGAAACAAAGCCAGAACAGTCCCTTCAGCGGCTGTCCTCCAAGATCTACAAAGTCTGGCGGCAGGTCCGGAACTCAGTGGTTGATCAAGACTACCCTCGCCGACAGAAAAGGGTGAAGGTTGAACAAGAAGAAAGCCATCTTGCCAAGCCACGGAAAGCTATTCGGGTGCCCACCGCAACGGCCCCCTCAACTTCGACCGCTTATAAGAAAAGAAGACCAGAGAAGTCCCCCGTGCCTGTGACAAGTGTCAAAGGAACTGAGCCCAAACGCCCTAAGTCTGGGGGCATAACGGTCCATACCGTTTACATGGCATCCGGAAAAGAAGATAGCCGCGCTTCTACGGGCCACCGACCACTCATCCGATCCATCACAAGAGCCCAGGAACAGCAGCAGCAGAAGCTCCAGGAGATGCTGACTGCAATGGCCGCACTCACCGGGCCAAAAGAAAGTCCGGAGACGTCATCGGAACAACATCGCGAACACGAGACTGATGCGGAATTCCTTCGGAGAATGCTCGAAAAGAAGGACAAGGAGGCTGCGGAACAAGCGGCCAATATAAAGCAAATGGCTCTTCTGTTCCAAGACATGGTGGGTATGATGATCCAGCAGGACCCTCCAGCTGAAGATCCTCCAATTATCCTCGAAGACGACAGAGGAGAAATATCAAATCCACCTCCGGCTCTGTCAACAGCCAAAGAGGAAACAATCTCTAAAGCTGCCCTGGATGATTATATTGCTCAACAAATACGAGTTTACCAGGCAAATGAAGCGGCCGGCCAAGTCGTCAAAACGGGGCGACCATATCCGGGCTGGTATGATCAGATAAAATACCCGCCGGGCTACGATCCCGAAATTCCATGTGTACAAGGGGACAGGCAATCCCCATCAACATGTCGCCCAGTTCAGGGCTCTTTGTGGAAACACCGGCAGCGATGATAAGCTCTTGCTTCGCCAATTTTTTGGCAGTTTATCGGAGACGGCATTTGAGTGGTACTCCGAACTTCCAAACGACTCCGTCAAAACTTTCGCAGAAATGGAGTTATTGTTCACCCAGCGATTCGCGAGCGCAAGTGAACGCACCCCGATAACAGCATTGATCAATGCGAGAGTAAAGCCGGGCGAAACTTGGGTTCAATATGCAATCCGATGGAGAAATCTGTGGTCAAATTGCGAACAGCGTATCGAAGAAGCACCAACGGTGGGCATGTTCGTAGGCACCCTAGACCCTCATGCAACTATTTCACAGTTCATGATGTTCTTCAAACCGACCACATTCCAGGCTTTAATCGACAAGCTAGCCCAGATGGATCAAATGGGTCACAGACCGTCTCCCCCGAAGCCGGAACTGCGGAACGACAAGGGTAAAGGGAAGGCGACCTTCACTGCGAACACCCAACAACAGCCCACTGCCCCAAAGCTAGCAGATCAACTGGAAGAGAGACGGCGCTATTATAATGAGAAAATGAAGCGTCCTTACTCATTCCCACGGGACAAAACTAAGAGGTTGTTCGAGCTGGCTATGCGCAATAGGCTTATCAATTTGCCGAATCCAAGGCGACCATCGCAGCCCAGCGAAGTGAACAATCCCAATTATTGCCCCTACCACCAAACGGTAAGCCATTCGATCGAGAATTGCTTCGTCTTTAAAGGGTGGATCGAAGATCAATACCTACAAGGCAAGTTTGGGCTGTCCGAGAAGTGGAAAGTGAGCTCACCACAACCGTACACTCCTAAGAAGACGGACACATCGGGGGCAACGTGCTCTTTTGTTGAAGAAGCCCCATGGGAGGTCGTTCTTTCGGCCAAAACCAAAAGGATGCTGAATGAGCTCCAGACATGCCCGGCAATTAGGTGGAAGAATCCGCTGGAACCCCAGATCATCGAAGGGATGCTGAAGCCGCGCCCAACTCCAAAGATTGGTGGTGATAGCCAAAGTGTTCATGCTCAGCCGTCGAAATCTTCAAAAAAGAAGAAGAAATCCAAGAAGCCCGTGAAGCTTGGCGACAAGCGCACAGACTTACAAAAAAAAATTGACGCGCTGGAAGAGTACAACCAGAAGGTGCGAACCCCAATCACGCTTCAAGAGTTCCTCGGCCACGTGCTTAAAGACGAAGATGATGGAGAAGACTCATCGGATGGATCTGAGGAGTACGTGGCAAGTTGCCACGTGATCTCTCACTCGTTGATAGACGATGAAGAAAATCCTTGCACTAAGAAACTGGGGGAAAATTCTGAACCGGAGCTTCCAGAGCCATCAGATGAGATAATTGATGCATTCCTGAACACGGCTCTTTTGAAAAGTAAAGCTGATCGGGAGCGTGAGACGGCCATATTTGAAAGAGCCAAACGCCGGCGACTAGATGAAAAAGTCGAGGCACTCCTGCTGAATCAAGGAACATCCATTATGGATAAAAACAAGTTCAAGACGAGGAAAAGGTTTGCTAAAGCCATATCAATGGGAATAAAGCTACCACCCTTCGAAGGAAACACTCCCGGTGAAGCAGAGATGCATCTTAGCTACTGTTCATATCATCGAAAGATTTCGCACCCCACCGAGGAGTGCAATGCTTTTAAAAGATGGTGGCAGGGATATGTTGCTCACCGGCAACATTTTAAGCGGATGAAATGCAAAACTCGTCGGGAGCAAAGAAGTGCGACTGAGGAGTATAAAAGAAATACCGGTAACTGTCGCATGGCCAACACTGGGGGATCGCAAATTCTCACATTCGGGAGCGACTCTGATGAGGAGATGGCTCTTGGCCCCCTCTTTAAAGAATTCACGTTGGGAAAAGAGGAAGAACCGAAGACTTGCGAAAATATCCAGCTGCGCAATCGCACGCTTCCAGAAAAGAATCTCGGATCCACGAGTAAAAAAGATAAGGGAAAAGAAAAGGTCTCCGAGGATATCGCCCTGGATGACCAAGTCATGAAAGAACTGACCGCCAAGGACCCGCCAAAGAAGAGTAAGGTGGACTATAACGTTCTGGCGCATTTGAGAAAGTTACCCTCGCAGCTCAGTATTCACGACGCCCTTTTACTATCCAAAGAAGCGAGAGATTCATTGATCAAGGCGCTACAAGAGCCAGAGCAATTCCAAGCCTTCTTTGCCGGAGAAAAGATGAAGGACGAGATGGAGGAAGTACACACAGCCGATATCACCTTCGGCGACGAAGACCTCCTCCTTGAGACATGCGAGCACAACCGTCCCCTCTATGTCTCAGGGTACTGCCACGATATAAAGATAGGCAAAATCCTGGTCGACAATGGGTCTTTCGTCAATCTTCTCAACATGCGAGTGTTGAAGGAAATCTGCATGAGCGTCCAGCATCTCGCTCGTGATAAAATCACCATCTCTGGTTTTGACTCCCAGTCATCGCGGACTCTCGGGTCTGTGATATTGACATTACGATTCGGGTTACTTGTCACGGATATTAAATTTCATGTCATTGACGCCAAGACATGCAATGACGCGTTGCACGGCCGGCCTTGGTTACACGAGTACAACATCAACCCTTCTACACAACATCAGTGTATGAAATACTTTAAAGATGGTCTCGAGTATACTGTAACGGGAGAGCTGAACCCATTCTTCGTGAACGAAGTCCGTAAGTATGAATATGCAAAATATTTCTTGCCAGATTTCGAAGACATGGAGAGATGCCATAAACCAGAGAACAAAGCTATCACCACCATTCCTGTCTTCGGGAGTGATACCGAGGAAGAGGAAGAGATAGTTTATTCAGGTCCACCCTAGTATAACCAACCAGGACTGTCCGCTCCTATGTTGATCTTTGGCAGCGACTCGGAAGATGAGGTCCGTGCTATATTCTCAGCTCGGCCTTCAATACAAACATTCATTGATGAAGAGAAAATTTTGCAAGTTGCCATGGTTCCGCCCAAACATCATAAAGAACTGGACGCGCTTGATACCTACATTGTGGAAGAGCTGCAGACGTTCTATGTCCCTCCCAGGTGAGAAGGCAAAAAGGCGATCCTATTCTACAGCTCCGGGGAAACTAAAGTGGAGAAAGAAATCTGGCACGGCGCGGATCCTACACTTGACAGGCTCCAGCCCATCCGTCTGCCTAGATATTACACAGAAGGCTTGAAAAAGCTATTGAAGCGCCAAGGGATACCCTTCAAGCAGACCGCTCGAAAAGCTAAGTTCTATGACAGGGTCTGGAACGTTCTCGGAACTCAGCGCAAGTTGCCCAACGGGAGAATGGAAGCAATCGGGCTTGGATATGTTCGGTCCAAGAAACGGGAGCTACTCTGCGACTGCTATGTCATACATGATTTTGATGAAGAAGGAGATGCTCAATGGGAGAGTGCTAATCCTGAACCAGAAAAAGTCCCCGACGTAAAAATGCCCAGTCCGTCGTTCGAAGAACAAATGGACAAGCTTATAAGGGATGCGGGTCAAAAAGTTCGAGACGACCATAATCGCGAAATGGCCATCTACGAGAAAGCCAGGACACAGCGCCTTCTCCGACAGACTGCGAAAAATGAAAACGCCCCTCCCTGTCAACCTGTTGTACAAAAGGCCCGACGCAGAGGCAGAAACAAGTCAAAAAGCGGAAAAGGCATTTAGCAACGACAAAGCGGGACCAAGAAGTCCTGCAAGCGGGAATCGAGCGGTCCGGATTTGTCCCTTATGAAGAAAATGAGTCGAGCATAATCTTTTCCTCAAGACAAGACAAAGAAGATACTTGATCTTGCCATAAGACATTAAATGATTATCCTCCCGGAGTCCAAGCACCCCGAACAAATAGGCGAAGTCTCTCACCCGAACTATTTCTCCTATCACCGAGCAATAGGACACCCTCTCGAGGACTGCTTCACCTTCAAGAACTGGGTCGAAGACCAATATCAGCTCGGCAAGTTCGCCCTATCCAGCAGTTGGAGGATAAATCCCCTACAGAAGCATGAACCAAAGGCCGCGCATACAACGAAAGTAGAATTGGATCCACATCAGTCTTGGAAGCGACCTCGTACTTGTCATATGATAATGATATCAAGAGAAGAACCCAAGAATATGGATGAACTCCTCTGGTGCTTCGAAAACAATGATGATGAGGTGATCTCGGAGTTTCCACCGGCGCCAAAAGAGCTGGAAGATGGAGTACATACCACTGCGGATAACCTCAAGAAAATTGATTTAAGGACGGCAAATGACTCACGACCGATATTCGTCAGTGAGCTGCTATCTGAAGAAAGAGTGGCTGCGCTAAAAGACGTGCTTATGCAGCATAAAGATTGCTTCGCATGGAATTATTCCGAGATGCCGGGATTAGATCCAGAGATTGCTGTGCACAAATTGACGATATCCCCGGACGTTAAGCCAATCAAACAAGCACCGAGAAGAATGCGGCTTGAGCTTGAGATGAGTATCAACGCCGAGGTCAAGAAGCTAATCGACTCTGGCTTCATCCAAGAGGTTCAGTATCCTGATTGGATCACCAACATTGTCCCGGTGATGAAAAAAAATAGGACAGTGCGCGTATGCGTGGACTTCCGGGATCTTAATAAAGCCTGCCCGAATGACGATTTCCCAGTACCGGTCACTGAGCTGATGATAGATAACACGTCCACTCACGAAGTCTTCTCCTTCATGGACGGCTCATCAGGGTATAATTAGATAAGGATGCATCCCGAAGACCAGAAGCACACCGCTTTCCGGACCCTTTTGGGTATATTCTGCTACAAGGTGATGCCCTTCGGTCTAAAGAACGCCGGTGCCACCTATCAGAGGGCCATGACGAAGATCTTCGATGACCTCATACATGAAATCGTCGAATGCTATATCGACGACCTCATGGCTAAAAGAAAATCATACGAAGAACATCTCGAGCATCTGAAGATCGTATTTCAACGCCTTCGGCAATACAACTTGAAGATGAACCCTTTCAAATACGCATTCGGAGTTTCCTCGGGCAAATTCCTAGGATTCATTGTCCGATACCGAGGCATCGAGATAGATCCATCAAAGATCAAGGTGATTATGGAGATGCCCCCGCCAAGGACTCTCAAGCAATTGCGGTCTCTCCAAGGGAAGCTCGCGTATATCCGGCGATTTATAGCCAATCTCTCTGGCAAGTGCCGCCCTTACAGTCACCTGATGAAGAAGGGAACCCCGTTCGTCTGGGATCACAAATGCCAAAGCGTGCTGGACGGAATCAAGCAGTATCTGCAGAACCCGCCAGTGCTAGCCGCTCCAGTCAAGGGAAAGCCTCTCATTCTTTATACAACCGCCCTCGAAGGTTCCTTAGGCGCATTATGGTCACAAGAGAATGACAAAGGGAAAGAAAGAGCTCTCTACTACTTGAGTCGAGTTCTCCTGGGGGTAGAAAGCAACTACTCTCCTATCGAAAAACACTGCCTGGCGTTGATCTTCGCAATAACGAAACTCCGGCACTATGCGTCGGCGCATGAAGTCCGTCTCATATCAAAGGTGGACCCTCTCAAATACTTGATGTCGAAGGCCATATTAACGGGGCGACTCGCTAAATAGGCCCTGCTTTTGATGGAGTTCTCAATAACCTATCAGCCTCTTAAGGCAGTGAAAGGTCAGGCCATCGCCGATTTCCTCGCAGAACATCCGATACCGGCCGATTCTCCCTTGAATTGCAAACTGCCAGACGAACATGTGTTTGACACGATCGATGGTAATGATGCCCGATGGGAACTTTATTTTGATAGAGCGTCTTCCATGAAGAAGCGCAAACAGAATACCCCTATAATCAAATCGGGGGTATGTTAGTTATATGTATGCCCTAGAGGCCATTACTGTACATTGGATGTATATTGTAGTGGATGCTGGGACATATATAGGTAGGACTTTCTTGCTCGACATGATAGTACGCTATCTGGTTGATCTTTATCTTGACATGTATACTTTCTGTCTCTCTGTTACATGTTAATAAAGCCCTTAGGATGTGTACTCGACTTCCAGGACTATGATGTAGATCATACTAGTGGGGCCTGGGTAGTCAATGAGTACATCCTTCATTGTTCCTAGTCGTGGGAATATCGAGACGGGGCATCGATATTCCAGAGTAGACTAGCGTATATCTTCTCGACCCATGTGATGGGCGATGGATGATCCCATATCCATTGGTGTTTGACATCAGAGATAGTATGTGGGTGCTCAATGCAGACTGGGTACACTGAATGGACTCGCCGAGAACTCCCAGATGGTATTATACCTCACGTCAGATGGCAGTTCTCTGGTGACACTGGTACAGCTTAGTCTGTTGACCCGAGATCGTCATAGAGTCTTGTGTGTCTCCCACTGTGCTTTAATTTCCACCCTACCACGGCTCTACTGAGTCGTGCAAACAGGTGGTTTTTGGGTACAGTCCCGATTCACATGGAGGCAATGAGCGATAGGAGAGGATTCGTCTCTCCCGGTATTGGGGGTTGATGTTGCGCTATGCACGACTGGCCATAACAGGAAATCCCTGGCCAGGGTTGCAGTGATATACTGGTAAGTGTTATCAGTAGTTTCACGATAGTTATGGACCTTACGTCGGCATGACTTATCAAGCTATTGGGGTCTGACGTTTACCACCCCTAGGCGAGATATGCGACATATCAGACGAACAGACCGGACTGTACGGTAAGTGTTACTGGTTGGATTCATAGGAGTGTGAGCAGGCTTGCTCGTCGATCTTCTGATCGCTCAATACCCGGGTGGCCGTTACGTTTAGCAGACCGCTTGCGGCTTGTGGGTGTTTGATATGATCATCATCTGCTGCCGGCGTATTGACGAGTCTTTAGAGTCCTACACAGAGGTTTCCTGGCTCAAGCGAAACGAAATAGGAGCGCATATAAGATATGTGCGGGACCGAGAATAATGCGTGTATGTGATACCGTATTTCATTCTCGCGATGAATGTGTCGAATGGTTGTATGCGATATAACCTAGTTATCGAATCAAGGATTGATTCGATAAGCCGATACATTGGATACTAGCCGGTTATATGCGACATGACCGGATCATTGAATCAAGTGTTGATTTAATGATTTAATGTATAATTATTTATTTGATATATTACTTTGCATCAACTAGTATTGGTTCACTTTAAATGGATTTACTCACTTGAAATGCACATTGTATATGTGATATATTTTTTTGTGCACATGATTGTATCATGTTTGATGATACATTCTAGCTTGGGTTTGTGTAAAGAATTAAACCATGGTTAGTTAGTGATTAGGGTTTCATTTCATTTACTTATTCTTTTATTTATTTATTTATTTATTTTAGAAAAGAAGAAAAGAGAATGGTGGCTTGTTTTGTTTGCTTGTTGAAGCTTCTTGATGCTTTGAACAAGTCCACCATTCTTGTCTCTTCTTTAACCCTAACCACTCATCTAACCTTAGTTAAATCTCTACACTAAACCATGGTTGAAGACATGATAAGTATTCATTTTTATTTTCTTTTTAAATAACTTATCATATATCATCTTCTTCTTCTTCTTCTTCATCCAGAAGAGAAAGCTTGATAGCTTCAATGGCAACTAGTGAAAATGAGTGAGAAATCCAATTCTAAAGTGAACCCACTTCCTATTTCTTCATCCTCTACCTCTTGCCAAGTTGTATAGGGTGTTTCCTTCACAAGTTTTCAAGGCTTGGTGAAGTTGGAGCTTGATCTTGTGATGCCTCGACGTAGATCATCTTCGGCATCGAACAGACGACCAAGTCCGCCCTTTTCTCAGATGAAGCCGATGCTAGAGTCATGGATTTGATTTGGACAGTGGAGGGACCTCATCACGGAGCCTAGGACGTGGAGGACCGGATCTACAAAGGTTGTAGTCACTTTCCTTTAGCATTTAATTCGTTTACATGCTTGCATCGCCTATATATCTAGTTAACGATCCGTATTAGGGTTTGTAGGCACAAGGAAAAATTTAAATTGGCCGTGTTTGATCACTTGCAAGACTTCATTAGTGTGCCTAGGAACCCTACAGTGGTATCAGAGCCAGGCTAGAGCTTTAGGCGATGCATAGACGGAGTTAGAAATCTGATCGGACCGAAACCCTAACCCTAAACATGCTCTCTGGACAATTTTGTAAAATGTGGATTTTTCTATATTAAAAATATGCAGAAAAACCAGAAGGAGATTCTAAGAATTACTGAGAATTTCAAGCACCTAAGTCGATAGAAGAGCGGCGGAACCGCGGCAATAGCATTCCTATTGCGGCGGTTCCGCGGCCAACTTATCTCTTCATACAATCATGTTTACACAGTAATTCCTAGTTTTTAGTTCTGGTTTTCCTGGGAATTTTTAATATTTATTACAGAGTTGAAATTTCTGGGTTGTATTGGGGTCTCGGTGTATCGATCGGATTGTCTAATTTTGTCAGTGTGTTTTTCCGGGTAATTTTGAATATGTTAAAAAGTTCGACCGGATATAGATACCCACTTTTTCCCCCTGCCGGAAAATTTCCAAGTGTTGGATTTTTCCGTGGTTTAAAGACGTTCTAAGTAGTGCAAGTAACGCGATGGACCCTCTAGAAGACAACAAACCTTAACTCGATTATGTGACCGTCTTGAACTGCCCTTTGAACCTTAGGGTTTGGGGCAGTACGGCGTGCCACATGTGAGGCGTTGGCTTGACCCTTCTACGGCTGGACCGTTGGTACTGAGGCATGAAGTGAATGTCTTTGAACTTATTTCATTCGGTTGATCGGGAAAACTTGGGTGTTCGATTGTTCGATCGAAAAGTTTAGCATTTTCTATTTATCCGGAATGTGATACAACAATTGGAATTCACAAGTAGTTATGAGATAACTGAATGAATATTATAAACATAGCAGTTTAGTCTCACTTGATCGGTTGCCACGGAATTTTGATGTGATCAAAAGTCCGTCGCAATCACGTAGCGTACGCGGATACTCTCCGGGTAAACTTAATAGACAACCTCACTCCATAGCCCCGACCAAGTGACTGTAGGAGAACCCCGTCGCCGAAAGCATTCGTTCGGGTGCTCGCGGCAGCGGTGTTCCGCCTTGGTGCACTTTGTCGACGGCGTCGGGGGTGCGGCCGCCTACTAAAGTTTGCGACGAGCATTCGATCAGGATGTCGGGAATCTTGTTGAATTGCCCGACTTGGTATTGAAAAGTGTTTTCGATAATGAGACTGAAATGCGGGGTTTATAATTGTTAGGCATGTGATGTCTAAAGAATTCATTTGATTAGGCATGTGATGTCTAAAGAGATTGCGGATTCCAACTGTTGTAGTTTTACACTTTCTTTTCTGTGACCGTAAGTGTGATATGTGATATCGCCGGTTTCGTTGCTATATGTCAACGACAATTGGGATGCGCATATTTACTTACGTTGATGACATGTGATGTTATGTGTTGCTGGATATGTTATATTGGATTGTCGTGTTTGAATAGCCGGGGGTTTTTATGTGAGAAGAGTGTTTTTCATTTTCATTCATGTAAAAACTTGTATGTAATATTCTTTTATTGGGGCACTTCCAGGTTGCGGAAGATGTCACATTTTGTATATTATTTACTTTTCCGCATTAGGATAGACCCAAGGAGGGGAGCATAAGTAGCCGGGTTCTAGGGTCCAGTGGGAGACCATCTCGAGGAGTCGAGTCCGGGTCTCCTAACCCTAGAATTGGTAGGGTTGCTTGCCGCTCTCGTAGGGGTCTAGGGGTGTGGGATTGGCTATTCATCACGACCGTGGAATCCGTGTTTTATACTGGCTCGTATTGAAAACACGGACGTCCTAGTATATCCAATATTTCATATGTATTTTCTGCTGCGTTATCTGTGATGTGATCATGTGATGTTCTGTGATAGATATAGTATATAGTATATATGATATATTATATAGACGTTGCTTATGTTTTACACCCACGCTAGCCCTGCCTCGCTCTGCCGTTAGTTACCTAACCTAACGGTGCAGACGGGACATCGAGGCGAATGCGGATGGCATAAGCGTACGTTATATTTATCTGTGATGATTAGGTGGACTTAAATGATGGGATATTCATTAATGAGATTAATGAAAGAAAATAAACCTAATTGATGTTGTGGAATCGAATTTCAAAATAAAAACAGGTAGCTACAGTTCTTGCTTTGCATTGCGGTGTTCATTATAGAACATCCTGCACCTTATTCGATGAGGAAAGGACCGAGATCCCTTCACCGGGAGTGACTCCTTTAGCAATAACTGGCAGATGCTACACACTCGGTTTGTCTTTTGATCGCTTCTATAGTTTTTGCTTTGCACAGTGATATATATGATATATCCCGCACCTCATTCGACGAGGAAAGGGCCGACGATCCCTTCACCGGGAGTGACCCCTTTAGCAAAACTAGAAAAGCTTCGAAAAACATTCCATTTAAAAACCATTTGATTCCGCAACGAGATCAAGTTCAAAACGTTAAAGGTTTTCACAAAAACCATTCGCAGCCCTCCGTCATTTTAGGAAGTAGAGTACTTAGTATTCGTGCTACGTTTGTCGACCATAGCCGAGGCGTAGTATGCGGTAGCTAAGTGATGTCTTCCTACACCGCATATGATGCGATTAGTTAGGACAGTCATGTGGCTTTGTTGACCTTAGCCAAGGGTCATGTGGGTGGGTCTAACTAATCACGAAATGACGGGTAGAACTTGACTAGTGCTTATGATTTGTTGACCTTAGCCAAGGTCATAGGTGCTAGGGGTAAAAACCATTATCGGGAGTTTCAAGTGTTGAAACTTGCAATGAGATTGCATACCTTCTATATATGATAGTTGGATCCCGATACCCACTGCGAGTAATTGTTACTCTTGGGAGAGTTTTGCACTTTGCAATTAGCCGATCAAGTAGGTGTCTAGAAAGGTGTCAACGGGGTTACGCCTCTGGGAAAACGAGGTTTACTGTAATTAGGTCCGTGCGAAAGCACGGGGAACCTCCCTTAAAGTACCGACACTGGCCTGGCTGAAAGATTGGTGAACTTGTAGAGTGTAATTAATCCCAGCTAGTCTTTCCTTTTAGGGTTTGAAGGAAGATTTGATAAAAACAGTGGGAGCCATCCTGATTAGATAAAGTATATAACCAATCTAATCTTTCAAGAGCGCACGCAGAGTGTTTTCTTCTCTCTCTCTCCTGGTAGCGACCATATCACGCCTTAATCAAGATAATAATATGGATGTATTGACCGAACCCGCTTGTTATACTGAGCTGGGGAACGTTGGTCCCGCTCCAACTTATAATTGTTATAAGACAGAGCAGGAAATTGGGGATTACCAGAATTCCCGTGCCGCCCAAACGAAGAGAGTGCATGCTGATGCATCATCTTCGGGTGTGTTCATTACAAAGAACTGTTTCTCAGTATTCTCTGCATCCTGGGTATATGATACCGGATCTGGATCCCAGATATGTAATCTGTTACATAGGGTAGAAAAACTGAGAACGGGTGATAAGTTTCATGAGACAGAAAACGGGGCAAGTGTTGCAGCCAAGTCTGTTGGTCACTGTCACCCTGTATTACCAATACATTGATTCTGAACGAATGTTATTAGATACCGAACCTGATATACAAAATCATATCCATCTCTTTATTAGTAAAGAAATGATAAAATTTTGTATTGTTGGATAATGTTTTGAACATTTTCTATATCAAAAGTTGATCGGTTCAGGCACGTTATCTAAAAGCATTGACGTTCTAAATCAAACTACAGTTCCTCGTATACAGAACACACACAAGAGAAAGAGTTCAGAAATGAACGAATCATTCTTGAGGCATTGTAGACTAGGTCATATCAATGCGACCCGACTGGCTGAAGTTACATTTTAGATGCATATTTAAATCAGTTTGAATTTACATCTTGTGAAACTTGCCAGTCATGTCACAAAGATAAGATGACCATAGCTCTGTTTGTTGGAAACAGAGAAAGAGTTAGTAAACTCTTGGGACTGATACATGATGATGTATATAAGGTCTCCTTCTACACATGCCAGGACCGGTTCTTTTTACTTCATTACGTTCTCTGATGATCTCTCAAGATTCAGACATATGTTCCTGTTGAAACACAAGTCCGAACCTTTTGAGATATTCACAGAATATAAGTTAGAAGTAGAGAACCAACAACCGGGTATAAGTATTATATCCTATGATGAGATCAGGGAGGAGAATACTTGTGCATAGCATTCCTGGACTATTCTAAAGGAAAATGAGATTCTCTCTCAGTATTACTCCTTTGAATACACCACAGCACGGTGGTATATCGGGGTGGAGCAATCACACCCTATATGATATGGTGTGCTCTATGATGAGTACTACTGAGTTTCCTATTTCCTTTTAGGGAGTTATGCACTTATGAAGTTGCATACCTATTGAATGGGGTTCGAATCAAATCAGTGCCTACCGCTCCATATGAGATATGGTATGGGAAGAGCCCATCTCTTGAGCAAGTTAAGATTTGGGATTGTCCGGCCTATGTCAAAAGCAAAATCCGGACAAGATCGAGGCAAGGACAGTTCTGTAGAACTGGAAAGGTTCCAGCTATACAAAACTGCAGCTGATGATTTGACAGAACCAAAGGATTCAATAGTTCCCGACGAACCTCAGCCTCTCCGCCGATCTGGTAGGGTTCCTCATCCGCCTGAGAGATACCTCGGTTTCTCGATAACAGTGGGAGCGAGGAATGCATCATGAGATGATGACCCAACTAGTTTCGAGCAGGCCATCGAGAGTAGGGACTCTGTAAGAATGGCTGGATGCTTAGCGATCTGAGATGGAATCCTTATACACCAACAAAGTATGGACTTTGGTTGCTATATCTGAAGGGTTAAATCCCCATCAGGAGCAAGTATATCTTGAGAAGATTACTTGGTGTAGATGGAAAAGTTGAGACTTTCAAAGCTAGACTTGTTAAAGCTTTTCGTCATCGACCAGGCGTGGATAATGATGAAACATTTTCAAGTGGCTATGCTTAAGTCCATCCAGATCCTACTTCCCACGGCTATATACCATGACTACGATATCTTGCGGTTGGGTGCCATGACTGCTTTTCTAAATGATGTTTTAGAAGAGAACGTCTATAAGTACACAGCCAGAGGGCTTCGTAGACAGTGGGAGCAGCGGAAACGTGTACAAGATGCTTTATAGGATAAAGCAGGTATCGCGGAGTTGGAACATCTGTTTTGATGTGTTAGTCAAAGAGTTTGACATCATCAAAATGGTAGATGAACCTTGTACTAACAAAAAGGAAGTAGGGAGTATTGTGAAGATCCTCGTAGAGTACGTGGATAACATACTCTTGATAGGGAAAGAGTTTCCTATGCTACGCTCGGTCAATCTCCGCTTATCACATGGATTCTCCATATAGGATAAAGATGATACCTCCTAAATCCTGAGATTTGGGTCTATGTGATAGATCTAAATGGATGTTAGGATTCTCACTAGTTGTAGTGAGATGGTATCAATCGATCCTGGGAAGAATCACTGGAAGTGTTCCAGGGTGATAAGGACGACTGAATGTCAGTCACAGGCATTGTCTTTACCCTCAGTAAAGGGACGGTATGTTGGAAGAGTTCCAAGCTAGATACCATGGCAAACTAGACGATAAAGGCTGGTAACATCGCTATTAAAGATACTACCAAAGAGGAAGTTTGGGTTTATATTGGTTCATAAGATGAACTAGGTTCCTACCATTGTGTGACAATGGAAGGGTGGCTTTGGCCCGTGAACCCTGGTCCCATCAGTGACCCAGACATATTCTGAGGAAGCATCACCTGATCATGGAGATAGATGATCTCCAGGGTGATCAAGGTTAGGAGAGTAGACTTAGAGGACAATACGGCGGATCCACTCACAAAGGCTTTTTCCCAGAGAGAGACTTATATGGGATGGTTGAGTATGTGATACTGCAACCACTGCTACAGATGGCCCTAGTGCAAGTGGGAGATTGTTAGTTATATGTATGCCCTAGAGGCCATTACTGTACATTGGATGTATATTGTAGTGGATGCTGGGACATATATAGGTAGGACTTTCTTGCTCGACATGATAGTACGCTATCTGGTTGATCTTTATCTTAACATGTATACTTTCCATCTCTCTGTTACATGTTGATAAAGCCCTTAGGATGTGTACTCGACTTCCAGGACTATGATGTAGATCATACTAGTGGGGCCTGGGTAGTCAATGAGTACATCCTTCATTGTTCCTAGTCGTGGGAATATCGAGACGGGGCATCGATATTCCAGAGTAGACTAGCGTATATCTTCTCGACCCATGTGATGGGCAATGGATGATCCCATATCCATTGGTGTTTGACATCAGAGATGGTATGCGGGTGCTCAGTGCAGACTGGGTACACTGAACGGACTCGCCGAGAACTCCCAGATGGTATTATACCTCACGTCAGATGGCAGTTCTCTGGTGACACTGGTACAGCTTAGTCTGTTGACCCGAGATCGTCATAGAGTCTTGTGTGTCTCCCACTGTGCTTTGATTTCCACCCTACCACGGCTCTACTGAGTCGTGCAAACAGGTGGTTTTTGGGTACAGTCCCAATTCACATGGAGGCAATGAGCGATAGGAGGGGATTCGTCTCTCCCGGTATTGGGGGTTGATGTTGCGCTATGCACGACTGGCCATAACAGGAAATCCCTGGCCAGGGTTGCAGTGATATACTGGTAAGTGTTATCAGTAGTTTCACGATAGTTATGGACTTTACGTCGGCATGACTTATCAAGCTATTGGGGTCTGACGTTTACCACCCTTAGGCGAGATATGCGACATATCAGACGAACAGACCGGACTGTACGGTAAGTGTTACTGGTTGGATTCACAGGAGTGTGAGCGGGCTTGCTCGTCGATCTTCTGATCGCTCAATACCCGGGTGGCCGTTACGTTTAGCAGACCGCTTGCGGCTTGTGGGTGTTTGATATGATCATCATCTGCTGCCGGCGTATTGACGAGTCTTTAGAGTCCTACACAGAGGTTTCCTGGCTCAAGCGAAACGAAATAGGAGCGCATATGAGATATGTGCGGGACCGAGAATAATGCGTGTATGTGATACCGTATTTCATTCTCGCGATGAATGTGTCGAATGGTTGTATGCGATATAACCTAGTTATCGAATCAAGGATTGATTCGATAAGCCGATATATTGGATACTAGCCGGTTATATGCGACATGACCGGATCATTGAATCAAGTGTTGATTTAATGATTTAATGTATAATTATATATTTTATATATTACTTTGCATCAACTAGTATTGGTTCACTTTAAATGGATTTACTCACTTGAAATGCACATTGTATATGTGATATATTTTTTTGTGCACATGATTGTATCATGTTTGATGATACATTCTAGCTTGGGTTTGTGTAAAGAATTAAACCATGGTTAGTTAGTGATTAGGGTTTCATTTCATTTACTTATTCTTTTATTTATTTATTTATTTATTTTAGAAAAGAAGAAAAGAGAATGGTGGCTTGTTTTGTTTGCTTGTTGAAGCTTCTTGATGCTTTGAACAAGTCCACCATTCTTGTCTCTTCTCTAACCCTAACCACTCATCTAACCTTAGTTAAATCTCTACACTAAACCATGGTTGAAGACATGATAAGTATTCATTTTTATTTTCTTTTTAAATAACTTATCATATATCATCTTCTTCTTCTTCTTCTTCATCAAGAAGAGAAAGCTTGATAGCTTCAATGGCAACTAGTGAAAATGAGTGAGAAATCCAATTCTAAAGTGAACCCACTTCCTATTTCTTCATCCTCTACCTCTTGCCAAGTTTTATAGGGTGTTTCCTTCACAAGTTTTCAAGGCTTGGTGAAGTTGGAGCTTGATCTTGTGATGCCTCGACGTAGATCATCTTCGGCATCGAACCGACGACCAAGTCCGCCCTTTTCTCCGATGAAGCCGATGCTAGAGTCATGGATTTGATTTGGACAGCGGAGGGACCTCATCACGGAGCCTAGGACGTGGAGGACCGGATCTACAAAGGTTGTAGTCACTTTCCTTTAGCATTTAATTCGTTTACATGCTTGCATCGCCTATATATCTAGTTAACGATCCGTATTAGGGTTTGTAGACACAAGGAAAAATTTAAATTGGCCGTGTTTGATCACTTGCAAGACTTCATTAGTGTGCCTAGGAACCCTACAGGGTAGGCCTTATCTTCGTCTCCACAAGGAGGGATAATGCGCTTTGCCTTCTCCTTAACAGAGCCGAGGACGAACAATGAAGCCAAATACGAAGCTTTGATAGCAGGCCTCGAGATCACCATCGACATGGGAATTGAAAACCTCCTTATATACGGAGACTCCAAACTGGTCGTTAGTCAAGTAAACGGCGACTACCAGACGTGCAAGCCAGAGCTAGTAAAGTATGGCGAGAGAGTACAACAACTGCTGACTCAAATTCCCTCCTACATGCTGGAAAGCATACCGCGTGCAGAAAATAGCAAAGCGGATGCACTAGCTAAGCTTGCTAAAGAACTGGCCGACGAGAACCTCGATGACGTGAGAATCGTTGTGCAAAACCGTCGGGTTCTTGCGCCGGCAGAAATATCTCCGGAGTCATCCGAAGAAAAGGGAGCGACTGAGCAAATGGCTATGCAAATAAAAGACCAAGAAACGGTTGAGGATTGGAGAGAAGTCTCTATAGACTACTTCAAATCCCGTCGAACACCTGAAGATGCGTCCTCAAAACACCAGCTCAACAAGCGAGCCCTATCTTTTGCTTTCGTCAATGATACTCTGTACAATAGGTCATTTGATTCTCTGTGGTTGAGATGTCTGGGACCTGAAGAAGCAAAAAGAGTCGTCCAAGAAGTTCACGACGGACTCTGCGGTTCTCACCAAGCAGTCCCGAAGATGAAGTTGAAAATCAAACGGATGGGTTATTATTGGCCCACGATGATCCACGACTATCTCGAGTATGCGAAGCAATGCCACTCATGCCAAATTCATGGGGACTTTATCCATCAGCATCCAAATCCACTACATCCAACGGTGGCTAGCTGGCCGTTCGAAATGTGGGGAACTGACATAATTAGCCCCATCGAACCAGCATCGTCCAGAGGACATCGATTCATTTTGGCGACGACTGATTACTTCACCAAATGGGCAGAAGCAGTACCGCTGAGGGAAGTGAATACGGAGAATATCCTCCATTTCTTCAAGACGCACGTCATCTATCGATTCGGCACTCCGCGACGGATTATCTCCGATAACAGGCCAGCCTACAGAAGCCACAAGATCAGCCGCTTCGCACAACAGCACAACATAGACTGGAGATATTCCTCAGTTTATAATCCCCGAGCTAACGGTCTAGCTGAACCTTTCAACAAGACCTTGACGAAGATCGTGAAAAAGACAGTGTCACGGAATAAGAAGGACTGACACGAGAGACTGCATGAAGCTCTCTGGGCGTACCGGACTACATTCAAGACGGCCATGAACACAACGCCGTACACATTGGTATTCGGTACAGAAACGGTACTCCCCCTCGAGATAGAGTTACCCTCTCTACGAGTGGCAGTCCATTATGAGCTAACGGACGAAGAGAATGCTCACCTTCGGCTTGAGGAGCTCGATGCCCTTGATGAAACCCGGCACATAGCACAACAAAATCTGGAAGCTTATAAAGCAAAGATGACGCGCTCATATGAAAGATTGACCAGGCCGAGAATATTCCGCCAAGACGAACTCGTGCTAGTGGTTAAAAGACCTATGATTCCCAATCGCACCAAGCGGGGAAAATTCGAGCCTAACTATGAAGGCCCGTACATCATAGACAAGGTCTACCAGGGTGGAGCCTATCTACTCATGGACATGCATGGTGAAAGACCTTTCAGGCCAATAAACGGTCGCTTCCTGAAGAAGTACTATGCTTGACGAGTCACGGCCTAGGTCAATGATAGATGACGACGACTATGTCCGCTCGCTATCTTCCTAAGCCCAAACTCTATAAGCAGTAACCGGCTTACTTTACAACGGACCGAAACGTCTTTAAACTAACGACGGACCGAAACGTCATTAAACTAACAGCGGACCGAAACGTCCTTAAACTAATGACGGACCACTATGTCCTAAAACTAGCTATTGACCGAGATGTCGAGAAACTACGGGGGATTGCAGCATCTCAAAGCTGATATAAAAAAAAGAAGAATAAAAGAATAAAAAAAGAATAAAAAAAAAGGTATGTCCATAAGCAAAATGGGCACGGATGAAAACCCGAAAGGACTCCGTGAGTAAAAACAGCAGGGTTACCGGTGAGTCTTGTGAAAACCCAAAAGGGCGCAACCTCGTTAGAATAAAAAAAAGAGAGAAAAACAAAAAAAAAGAAAACGGTATGTCCATAAGCAAAATGGGCACGGATGAAAACCCGAAAGGGCTCCGTGAGTAAAAACAACAGGGCTACCGGCGAGTGTTTGTGAAAACCCGAAAGGGCGCAACCTCGTTAAAAGACACTTATAGGGTCCTCTCGACCTTGTGAGGAGAAATCACCCGCGTGAGATCCTTACGACTCACAAGGGAGCAACACACTTAGGGATCCCCACGATTCCTAAGGAGAAATTACACTTGCGAGATCCTCACGACTCGTAAGGAGAATCCTCTTATGAGACCCTCACGGCTCATAAGATTTGAAAGTCTTAAGCTACAGAGATCTGAACATGTTCTTAAGCAGCCCCCACAACCTCCAATACTGCCCTACAAGCGGCTCAATGTTGACCCTTGTATACAATCCATGGGCGCGAATAAACATTTCCCTAACCAAATCCCACCCATGACTAGGGATATGTTCGCATGGTGAACGACATTTGTAAGTCCTCTCGACTTATAAGGAGAAAACCCACTTGTAAGATCCTTAAGACTTATAGGAGAACATGCACTTAGGAATCCTCACGATTCCTAAGGAGAAAACACACCTACGAGATCCTCATGACTCGCACGGAGAAACACCTTTGTGAGACCCTTACGGCTCATGAAGTCAAAAGCCTTAGTCAACAGGATCCTAACCCTCTTCGCTAAGCCACCTTTGTTTGATGTCGACAGAGGCAAATGATAATTCGCTCCTGGCAACATTCCAGTTGTAGCGGTGCTGATGCTGAAATCGATGTCTAATCCCAAGCTTGCGGCAAAGAGCTAGCAAGCCTCACATGCATACGAAATAGCCGAAATGATGGGGCAACTTGCAACAAAATCAGCAAGTAAAAATGTATGTATGCAAAATAGCCGAAATGATTGAGCAACTCGTAATAGAAAAACAACGAGTGAAAATAAGATAAATAGCCAAAATGATTGGGCACCGCGCAAAATAGCCGAAATGATGGGGCAATCGCGACCTTCGCGATATAAAAGCTGAAATGATAGAGTATCGCGGAAAGAAATAAAATAAAAATAAAAATGAAATTTATGCCCTACAGGTGATATTACATCAATCCCTGTATACAATCCAGGGGTACAAACAAAGAAGGAATCACACTCCTCCTCCCCAGGTTTCATCGGAAGAAGAAGCCAAATCTCGATGGGTTACAGATAGCCTGGAGATCATCTCAACATTCGTCTCAGCAGACACAAAATCAAGCAAAGCGGAACAGCGGCAACTCCCAGTTCCATGACTCGGCGGTGTACAGATGATCGAGAGTCAAATCCCAACTCCGTGAAATGCGGATATAATCAACAAAATTCCTGGTTACGTGGAACGCGGATAACGTCACTTCTGACCCCGTGGAAATCGTCCAGAGCGGAGCCTAGTCCTCGCCGAACACGGCAGTGAACCCATGGGAAGCATATAGAGCAAATTCCTGGTCACGTGGAACGCGGATAACGTCACTTCTGACCCCGTGGAAAACGTCCAGAGCGGAGCCTAGTCCTCGCCGAACACGGCAGTGAACCCGTGGGAAGCATCTAGAGCAAAATTTCTGGTCACGTGGAACGCGGATAACGTCACTTCTGACCCCGTGGAAAACGTCCAGAGCGGAGCTTAGTCCTCGCCGAACACGGCAGTGAACCCGTGGGAAGCATCTAGAGCAAAATTCCTGGTCACGTGGAACGCGGATAATGTCACTTCTGACCCCGTGGAAAACGTCCAGAGCGGATCCTGGTCCTCGTATAGCACGGCAGTGAACCCGTGTGAAGCGTCCAGAGCGGAGCCTAGTCTTCGTCGAACACGGCAGTGAACCCGTGGGAAGCATCTAGTGCAAAATTCCTGGCTACGTGGAACACAGATTATGTCACTTCTGACCCCGTGGAAAACGTCCAGAGCGGATCCTGGTCCTCGCAGGGCACGTCAGTGAACCCGTGTGAAGCATCCAGAGCGGAGCCTAGTCCTCGCCGAACACGGCAGTGAACCCGTGGGAAGCATCTAGTGCAAAATTCCTGGCTACGTGGAACACGGATTATGTCACTTCTGACCCCGTGGAAAATGTCCAGAGCAGATCCCGGTCCTCGCAGAGCACGGCAGTGAACCCGTATGAAGCATCCAGAGCGGAGCTTAGTTCTCGCCGAACACGGCAGTGAACCCGTGGGAAGCATCTAGTGCAAAATTCCTGGCTACGTGGAACACGGATTATCTCACTTCTGACCCCGTGGAAAACGTCCAGAGAGGATCCTGGTCCTTACAGAGCACGGCAGTAAACCCATGTGAAGCATCCAGAGCGGAGCCTAGTCCTCGCCGAACACGGCAGTGAACCCGTGGGAAGTATCTAGAGCAAAATTCTTGGTCACGTGGAACGCGGATAACGTCACTTCTGACCCCATGGAAAACGTCCAGATCGGATCCTGGTCCTCGTAGAGCACGGCAGTGAACCCGTGTGAAGCATCCAGAGCAGAGCCTGGTCCTCGCCAAACACGGCAGTGAACCCATGGGAAGCATCCAGAGCAAATATCGGACTGTGAGGTCCTTAAACTCACGGACTATGATGTCCTTAACCTCGACCGTGATGTCTTAAAACTAACATTCAACCAAAATGATTTTAAACTGATTTTACCTTGGTTCAAGGGTACATCTCTTCACTCCTTTGATATTTGTCATTGTAATTCCTCAACGTCTTCAAAGAGGTGACGGGTCCCAATAGCCACACATTTCGCGGACTGTGAGGTCCATAAATTCACGGACTATGATGTCCTTAACCTCAACCGTGATATCTTAAAACTAATATAGGACCGTGGAGTCCTTAAATCCACGGACTATGATGTCCTTAACCTCGACCGTGATGTCTTAAAACTAACATTGGACTGTGGAGTCCTTAAATCCACGGACTATGATGTCCTTAACCTCGACCGTGATGTCTTAAAACTAATATCGGACTGTGAGGTCCTTAAACTCATGGGCTATGATGTCCTTAACCTCGACCGTGATGTCTTAAAACTAACATTGGACTGTAGAGTCCTTAAATCCACGGACTATGATGTCCTTAACCTCGACCGTGATGTCTTAAAACTCACATTGGACTGTGGAGTCCTTAAATCCACGGACTATGATGTCCTTAACCTCGACTGTGATGTCTTAAAACTAATATTGGACCGTGGAGTCCTTAAACTCACAGACTACGATGTCCTTAACCTCGACAGTGATGTCTTAAAACTAACATTGGACTGTGGAGTCCTTAAATCCACAGACTATGATGTCCTTAACCTCGACCGTGATGTCTTAAAACAAACATTGGACTGTGAGGTCCTTAAACTCATGGATTATGATGTCCTTAACCTCGACCGTAATGTCTTAAAACTAACAACGGACTGTGGAGTCCTTAAATCCATGGACTATGATGTCCTTAACCTCGACCGCGATGTCTTTAAACTAAGGTATCCTGGAAAACGTCCAGAGCGGAGCCTGGTCCTCGTCAAATACGGCAGTGAAACCGTGGGAAGCATCCAGAACAATCCCTGACTCCGTGAAATGCGGATAAGGGCAATTTCACCCATCACTTGCGGGTTCTCACGACTCGTAAGGGAGTAAATTCTCTTGTGAGATCCTTACGACTCTCAAGAGAAAACACACTTAGGAATCCTCACGATTCTTAAGAAGAAAATTACACCTACGGGATCCTCTCGACCCGTAGGGAGAAAATTCTTTATGAGACCCTCACGGCTCATAAAGTTGAAAAGTCTTAGGTGACAGACCTTAACCCTATTTTCTAAGCCATCACCACTCTACAAAGAGCCTAAGACTGACAGCTATACGCTATCTACATACCATACTTGCTAAAGTCATATGGCAAACAATACAGCAAGAAAGAAGAAAGCAGAGAAATGACACAAGACATTATGAAGAACGTGTATCTTTTATTCATGAAATTCGATTGAGTACAAATTTCATCATATTAAAGAATAAAAGAAACAAATACATTTTATTCACAATTACAAATGATACAAAGTTTTCATTGAGAAGGATGCGTTTTCAACAAGTCCGTGAGCTGCTCTCGCACTTCTTTCAGTACCTTCTCATGATCAGCCGCCACAGCCAGTTCTGCTTCAATTTGGGCCCATTGCTCCAAACAAGATGAGAGTTTCTGATTATCTTCTTGTTGGGAAGCCTCCTGACTCTGCGCGATCTGCTCATTGAGATCAAGCTTCTTCCTCAACACCAGCCCGTCAGAGATACACCGTTGAAGGCTTTCAAAAATGGCGTTCAGTTGGGCAGCATTAGCTGCAACCTCAGCGCGCAGTTGGGTATATTCAACAGCAGTCGCCTCACGTTCTTTTTGCTTAAGAGTTGACTCTCGTTCGAAACGGCGAAGGAACGGAACACTTTGCTCAACCCAAGCGGCCCGCTGGGAGTTCAAAGCCTGAGGCTCAGGGGCAAGACGCATGAGTTCAAGCTGACATAAATAGGCCTCGATCTTCCTGCAGTGATCAACCCAAGACTCAACAACGCTTTCATTATGGAAATTTACAAGCGTCGCCAGCATCGGATTGACCTCGGCAGCAAAATCTGCAGCAGATGTAGGAGCCTCCGCGTCAAGCTCCTCGACGCATTTGCTCAGCATATGCAGACTTGTCACAGCGCCCTTTGAGGATGGACGTCTGGAGAAGGGGCCTGCCGGCATCATAATGCGAGACTCGAAAGAGATCGGAATCGAAGCGACAGCTGCAAAACAAATCACAATCAGATGACAGATATAGAAATATAAGAGATTCATGAACAATAGAATTTACTATACCAGCTGCAGCAGGTGGCAAAGCTGGGAGGACCAGTGGCGCAACTGATCTCTCATCTCTTCCTGTAATCTGTAGCACTACAATCAGGGCAAAGAAGAATCAGAAATAATTTCATTATCAGTAAAAGAAAGAGCATTAATTGAAATCTATATTCACCAGCGCCGCTAGATGAAGCCATCTCCGACGGGAAGGAGAAGTGGGGATGCAGCACCTGGTACAGGTGGTCAAAAAGGACTCCTACAAAGACGCAACAGTACAACGTCAGTACATGAATTATACGCCCGAGGGATAAGACTAATGGGTTACAAATCCGTACCTTCCAGCATTTGCGATGGTGCGAGAGAAGGCAGAGAGATGGTCGCCGTCAGGGCGGTAACTGACGGCGCTCCCTCGGGTAAAGTGGCATCAGCACTAGCCGCATCTGCGTTAGAAACAAGATAAGCCCTGTCAGGAAGGATTGTAGAATAAAAAGAAGGACGGTAACCCAAAATTTACCTGATGAGTCGCCAGCCAAAGCCGTGACGAGGGTGTCACTTGATGCAATGATGGCGTCCCCCTCCTCCATTGGGGTGGCTTCACCCCCCGTTACCTCATCACCTGACTCTACAGGAGCCGTCGTCACGCTCGCGAGGCCAGGAGACGACAAGGAACCGTAGGCAGGGAGAGCGATGATCGGAGCAGTGCCCGACTCTTGAGAAAGAGCGGCCATCTCGTACTTAGCGATCATGCCCGTTTCACCCACTTCGGGCTCAGTGGTCGCAGCCACTTCATCTACTGCTGCCTCGGGCTCAGCGGTCGCATCCGTCTCATCCACTGCTGCCATAGGCTCGTCCGTAGCAGCTATTTCATCCACTGCTGCCTCAGGCTCGGCCGTAGCAACCGTCTCACTCGCCTCCCCCTCGGGCTCGGCATCGGCATCGGCAGCCTTCTCGGGCATAGCAGTTCTGACTGTCTCGTCAGCCACTATCTCGGGCCCGGCAACTATGGTTACACCGCCTGTCGCCGCCTTGGGTTCCGCAGCCACCTCCTCCACCGTCCCCTCAGGCTCGACGGTCGCCGCCACTCCTTCAGTGAGACTCGGCCCTGCAGGAAAAAATATATGAGAACCGACGGTTTTAAAACTTTGACAACAAAGCCTCAAAAATACATTACCTGAAGTGGATTTACCATTGGCTTCCCGAGCTGCACGTGCCGCCCGTCTATGAGCAGTAGACAAGGCGACCGAGAGCTCCTCTGAGGGAGTAGCAGCGGGAGTAACGGTGCTTGAGCCCACTCCCGCAGCCAGAGCAGCGTTACGCTCCCTCGCTGCGCGCTTCAGGCGCTTCCTTTCCTCCCGGACCGTCATGACCGACCTCTTGGAAGCCTCCTTCAGCAAAGCGTCATCGTCCACGTTCAGGGTTGCCTCCAGAGCCGTCAAGGCTTCCATCATCGGCTTTTTAAGCAGGGCCTCTCGCGGCAATCCTGAAGAGGCCGGGACTTCAGTAGCTGGCCCGGGGAGAATTCCCGCATCAGCTTGCGAGATAGGTCTTGTGGTCCCTGCAATGAGATAAGCAAAGGTTTAGATTGGCCATAAAAAAAAGGAAAATGAAGACTCAATAAGCCGAGACGTACCAATGCCCAATAGAGCTCGATTTCTCTCTTCCTCCTCGAAAGTCCTGAGGGAAGCCGCCAGAACCTCCTCAGTAGTGAAGCCTGTTACAAAAAGAAGAATGTCAGTCAAGACATGACAATGAAGATATAACGCAATGACAAAAGTGCGACTAATATTTACCTGATTGCATGAGGGTGGCTCGCAAGTTGCGCAGAAGCGGCAATAGCGGCGTCGAGGTCAATGTCTTCTGGCGCTACGAAGAAACCCTCGTTGGTTCCATACTCACTTAGGCCTTCGGTAAGAGGGGCCTGAGGCTCTAAGCCGAGAACGTCATCAAGGGAAAGGACCGATTTCTTCTTCTTCTTCTGCGCGCGAACCCCGGTTGCACCCAAAATCAACTTACGCTTCGTGGGCACCTTGGGACGGCGGGTCCCGATGTCCGAGCCCATGCCAGATTCAGGCGAAACCACATTTACCGTCTCCACGGGAGCACGGGGTGCTGAGGGCGCGTCCACAGAATCACGGGGCAATCCACGCGGAGGGCTTAGCACGCGTGGGGGCTCAACTCCAGCATCTTCTCTTAGTGGAGGAAGGACAGGGGTCCTTTGCCTTAGGGGGACGTTGCGATCGCTGGCAGGGGGCGCACCCTTGCGATCAAGCAGCAGCCGCTTCTCTTTCCAGATAACAGCGCCCATCGCGTGCTGATACCAAGCACCGTACACGTTGAGGGCCCTTGGAATGCAACTCGGCTCGCTAATGAAAAAGTGGGAGCCTGTGTTTAACCGCATAAAGTGATGCAGTGCGCTCCGTATTCCCTTCCTGGTGGCCGCAGGTTCTTCCAAAAATGCCTCCAGTGGGACCCCTTGATTATAGCTTAGTTGTTGGGCGAACCGATGGGGGTTGTACCTCATAAAAATCGCCAACTCATTCTGCCTGAACACATGGAAGCCCGGCCTAATGGAATATAGATGTAGAATCTCCCGGGCTTTCAATACGAAGGCCCCGTTCTTGAAATTATCACGCAACGCCAGCACCGCCTTGGAGGTCTCCGGGCCGATGGTCATGACCTTGTCATTGAAAGAAATGCCTGCTCCGACCGTGCGCGGATGAAGAAGCAACCCCTTAGCCTCCCGCGGAGGCGGATTCACGATAGAAGCACCGATCAGCCGCATAACTCTCGGGAGTCTGCACTTCTCGTAAAACGAGGGTTTCTTATGAATACCAAATACCCCGAGCATGTGCATTTCCATCCACGAAGTAAAGTAGTGCATCGGAAAATTTGCAGCTTGCACCCCCGGTTCAGTTGCGTCCGCCGCCACGCTAAGACCATGGTACAGATAGGCCAACCCAGCAATCCCGATGGCCAATTGTATGCCAGCCACCATCCGATGTGCTGGGTAGAATACGGACGGCCTCATATAGCGAGGGTGCATGGGGAGCGTGAACCAACACAACCATAACACCAGAAATGCGAGAAAGAAAGTCTCCTTGTCGATGCCCGGAGCAGCGATTTCCGACAAGGGGATGATTGCAGCATCAGGAAGGTAAAAACCTTTTTGATCGGCTTCCAGTGCTGGTCGACGATCTAGGCCAAGGCCGAAGGGGTCGTCAATCTTGGCAAAATTTTCGCCCCGTTGCGATTGAATCTCCGGTCGAAGAAAGCGGGCGATGAAGTCTGCGAAACTAACTCCCCGGCCTCCCGATTCCAAGTAAAGACTTTCATACATATTCAACACCTTTACCAGACTCGGAAACTGGTGCTGGATAGCATTCTGTGGCGGCTTGGTGGCAAAAACGTATTCGTCTGGAGGAGTAGCTCCTCATAGTGCTCCCCCCTCACCGGCAGACCGGAATTCTTAGCAAATTCTTCTAGGGGGATGGAAACTTCCCTGTCCATTAGAAGAAAGGTATGGGTGGGGATGTTCCATTGTTCCACGAACGCCTTAACCCACCATGTCGGAGGAGCAGAGTACTCGAACAGTGAGGCGTAAACCGCAGGGTACAGACCGATCTTCAGCAAATGCGCCTTCTTCGCTGACAAAATATACCTGGCCCACTGCAAATACCCGGCCGAATGTCGAGGAGTCAATCCAATGTTGTGGGTTGTCCCCAAGGGTGCGACTCGACCTGGTATATGCGCCGCCCCAAAATATCCAAGGCTGCCGGCAGCTGCATCGGTATGGCAGCAATCGAAGGTTGAAGAAGACCCTCCGAAGTCCAGTTAACGACCTCCACGGCATAGTTCACCGGGGGTATATCTGCATATGAGATCGATGAGATCGGCTCTGACGGCGTCGCACAAGAGAAGCTTCGGCGACCTTTGATAATTTCGTTGTACCACCTACCCCACAGGTGAAGGTTCTTGTACTCCGGGTTGTAGTCCTTAATGAGAGCAAGAACCTCCCGGTCTACCGGTGCCTCAGGGAATCCTCCCTCTGAACGGAAAAACGGGAACGAGAGATCAGAAGATATGTTGCCTGCAAGAAAAAGTGAAATTCAATTATCAGTATCATAATTTAATTTTAAAATCCCGACACTTGGTACTTTAAAATTTGTACCACACTGCAATGCAGTGGAGAGGGGACCAATGGGGGACCCACAAAATCCCGATGACAATGCATCAGTTAATAAGACAGCCTCATCATTGGATGAGACTGTCAATTAATGAGGAAACCCTCAAAGAATATTCTCATTAAATGAGAAATCTCTCGAGACAAGGAGAAAATCTCCCTTTCAGAGCAAAGCTCTGTAACAAAGCGACACTTGTCAAACTCTGGTCATGAGGGAATAAAATTCCTTAAAGAGCCTAGCTCTGTAATAATGATGGAAAAATCCATCAAAGAAAAATTAATTCCTAAGAATTAAAGTTCGGGGATCTTAAAGATCCATGAAAAAACTCTTAAGAGTTCTTCATCAAAAGATCAAAAGATCTATACATTGTCAAAGAGCAAAGCTCTGTTTGTGAAACCCCAAAGGGGTTTTCTTTAGATCAAAAGATCTATGAGAGCAAGGCTCTGTTAATTAAAATTAATTTAATCTAATTTAATTTTTACCTAAAATTTTTTCTAGAGTTTTAACTCTTGAAGTTCTTGGAAATGAGAGTAAGGCTCTGAAAATAAAATTCTTGAGAAGATGATAATCATCTGAGGACCAAGGGTCCTATTTATAGGCGCTGAAGCGCCTCCTCAACTTCTGAGTCGATCCAATGGCTCAGATGTTGCCACCGCAGCACTCACGTGTGCACCACGTGAGCACAACGGTAGGGGGGCATTTGTTTCCCCCAATCAGAGCAAAACTCTGTTTGAATTTCAAAATTCAAAAATTGAAGCAACGCTTCAGATTTCTTGCGCTGCGCGAAGAGCGCCACGTGTCAACAGCAGACACGCCAGCGCCAGGAGCGCTGCGCCCAAGACAGCGCACCTCCAATCAGAGCAAAGCTCTGTTTCAAAATTCAAATTTTAAAAATGAAGAAACACTTCAGGTCCCTTGCGCTCTGCGCCACGTGTCAAACACAGGCGCGCTAGCGCAGCTGCTCTGCGCTGCGCGGCACGTGTCAAACACAGGCGCGCTAGCGCAGCTGCTCTGCGCTGCGCGACACGTGTCAAACGCAGGTGCGCTAGCGCCAATTGCACCAGCACTAGAATTTAAATAATAAATTACTAATTAATCAGAATTAAAATTCTAGAAAGATCTTTTCAATCTTATTAAAATAAGAAGATTGTCTTCTGTAAAACAGAGGCCTTAGGATCAAAGATCCAACGGTGGGTTAATATCCCCAGATCAATCAGAGAAAGATCTCTGTAACTAACTTAACAAATCAATTAACCTTATATAAATGCCCCTAGACTCCAAGTCTCACACATATACAGAAGAGAGAGAACCCTCTGCAAATTTTGAGAAAAAATTCGAAGAGAAAGAAATGCAAGCCTTTGAAGAAAGAAGATCATTTTCTTCATCTTTAAAAGTAAAGAATTTAATTCTTTAAGAACAGAGATGAAAGCATCTCACAAAAAGAAGAATCCTCTTCTAAAAAGATCAAAGATCTAAGAACAAGATCAAGATCTTCAATAAAAAAGAAAAAAGATAAAAAAAAATCTAATTATAAAAGATTAAAAAGAAGTAATTTACTTCATTCATAGATCTTTTGATCTATAAAGGCACAGCCTTTTGATGAGAACAAGAACCTTGGTTCTTGAATCTTGAGGTAAAACCTCTTTTAAGAGAACAGAACAAGAAAACTTGTTCTTTGATCTTAAATTGATCAAAATGCTCTCTGCGCTATTGGACAGTGCCTTGCACTCTTGAATTGCACCTTTGCGCTCCTTGGACTGGCGCACTGCGCCAGAACGCGCCACGTGTCAACCACAGAACAGTTTGCGCTCTGCACTTCTAAAAATAGCGCACTGCGCTCTTGGACTGGTGCATAGCGCCAGAGCGCGCCACGTGTCATTCACTGGCGCAGCGCACTCAGAAGGCGCAGTGCGCTAACAGACTTGCGCTTAGCGCAGAGCGTGACACGTGTCACCTTCGCATGCGCTAGCACAATGCTCTCTTTGATTGACGCAAAGCTCCTGACAAGCCACGTGGTGCACTATCAGACCACTATTTTTCCCCTTGATAAATGCTGTGCATTTAATTACAGAGTCCAATGCTATGCATTATTAAAAGGGCAGAGCCCAAATAAAGGCCTAACAGGCCAAACATGAATAAAATGTTAAACATTTTAACTAGACTTAGCCCAATTCTGGCCATAAGTCCTCAATATAAATTGAACTGAGCACAACTACTCTTCCAATCAATTTACACCCGGTTCGAGGGTACATCTTTACTCCTTTGACATCCGTCGTTGTAATTCTTCAACGTCGTCAGAGAGGTGACGGGTCCCTACGACCACACATTGCTACGGACTGTGGGGTCCTTAAACTCATGGACTATGACGTCCTTAACCTCGACCGTGATGTATTAAAACTAATACCGGACTGTGGGGTCCTTAAACTCATGGACTATGACGTCCTTAACCTCGACCGTGATGTCTTAAAACTAACGTCGGACTGTGAGGTCCTTAAACTCACGGACTATGATGTCCTTAACCTTGACCGTGATGTCTTAAAACTAATATCGGACTGTGGGGTCCTTAAACTCACGGACTATGATGTCCTTAACCTCGAACGTGATGTCTTAAAACTAACACCGGACTGTGAGGTCCTTAAACTCACGGACTATGATGTCCTTAACCTCGACCGCGATGTCTTAAAACTAACAATGGACCGTAATGTCCTTAAACTAATTATCGATCGCAATGTCCCTAAGCTAAACAATAGGGCCTAATTGCTCTCTTATCGGACCTAAACGATCCGGTTAAGTCGATCTTAGTCTAAAATCAGACTAACGCATCCTTAACTAATTTTTAAGTTGATCTTAGCCTCAAATGAGGCTAACGTATCCTTAAGCCCAAACCCCCAAACCCAAATCTAAGAAAGATACAGATTTGGACTAGTCTACGCCCTACGGGCAACAGCATAACTTAGTCTCCGTATACAATCCACGGGCAACCAAACACAAAACAAACACCCACGACACGAAGTGACCATATGGAGAAGGAGAAAGTTGTTACGGCGATGCGGTAGCGTATTTAACTGTAGGGGCTTACGCCTGCAGGGAAGAGCGTCCCCACAATCAAAAACCCCTCAAGCGAGGGGGAATCTGACGAAGTCTGCTATATCGGCCGCATCCGTTTAAACCTTCGATACACGGTGCCATAAATCAACTTGGCATCTTCGGAGAGGTGGACGGATAGCACCAATTAGCATTTGCCCCCAGATTCAGGAAAGACGTCAAGTCTTCCCGGCTTCCGGCGGTGAATACCGAGTATATAATTTAAGTATCCATAATAAATTACACCATCCGATCCTACCGTTGCAATCCCACTATTCTAAGTGGTTCTAGATGTTTCTATGTCCTTAACTTCGAATTTGTATCCCAGGACACCGAATCCTTTATAATATGCAACCTCCATACTAGAAAATTGAGCTAAATATCTTGAATCACTCTCTACTAATGCAGACAAGTTCGGATCGTGGATCTAACAAAATAAATTTTACGACAAATACATAACGATATAAGTTTAGATTAAAACTGATTGCAATAACATGTTACTCGAATAACTTACATGATCTACAACCCAATCGCAAAAATTATCCTGATGATATTTTTCCAATCGTTCATCGTTCCAATCAGGATGCCCCTCACGTACCTCGTTAAAATGAATTCTGTTCTCGACAATAAATTATGACATTAATATTATATCATTTCATACACACACAAAAGCAAATATAACAATTAATCCAAAAAAACATACTCTCTAATTTTTTCAAGACATACGCAATTAAGCAAGATAAACTGGTATATCTTGTTGATAAACATAGTGTCTACCCTCTTATAATCGGCTTTACCATATGGTCCGTCTTGAATTCTTCGAGACCGGTTAAGTCTCGTCTCAATGTTCTCATCTAGATAGCGGGAACAAAATGTGGTTGCTTCATCTAGAAGATAACCTTGCATGATAGAACCCACTGGTCGATCTCTATTGCGTATATACTTTTTAAGAGTGTAGAGGTACCTAAAGAAAATATGTTGAATAAATAAATACGGGCATACATGACAACAATAATTTTAAAAATTGCGCGAAACGAAAAATTCCACGTACCTCTCGACGGGATACATCCATCGATATTGTACTGGTCCGGCTAACTTAGCCTCAGTTGCAAGATGAACCGTCAAGTGTATTATGATATCGAAGAATGACGGTGGGAAAATACGCTTAAACTTGCAAAGTATCAACGCAATAAAATTTCCTAGTTTATCCAGCTTCACAACTTCCAGTGTCTTAGCGCATAACTCTCTGAAAAAACAACATAGGTCGTTGATTACTAGACCAACCGATTCGGGAAGAGAAGTCCTGAGGGCTAATGGGAGAAGGTGTTCCATGATATCATGGTGATCATGACTTTTCAGCCCATCGATCTTGCTTTTCACAATTTTTATCTTCTTACTGAATGATCCTGAGAAACCTGTGGGAACTTTCAAATCATTCAACACCTGCAGGAATCTTTTCTTCTCCGGTTGTGACATATGATAAGCGGCATTGGGAAGTACAAACTTGCCTGGTTTACCCGCTACCGGTTTAGGATGCAATTCACTTCTTATTTCCCAGTCCTGTAGATCCATCCGAGTATTGAGGTTGTCTTTCGATTTCCCGTCTTTACAAAGAAGTAAGTTGAGTATGTGCTCGGATACTCCCTTCTCTATATGCATGACGTCCAGACAATGACGCACTAAATTTGTTGACCAGTACGGAAACTCGAAGAAAATGCTTAACTTGTTCTAGAATGGTGGTTTGACCTATTTTGTCGGATCCATCCTGAAGGTTACATTATTGTAACTATCCCACCGATCAGTCACGTCCTCTCCGGACAATGGGGCTGGAGGTCCAAAAAGCTCCTGATGACCATCAAAGTGAACAGCGTCTAACTTGTAGGGGTGGTCTAGAGGCAGGAAACGTCGATGACCGCAATAACAAACCTTCCTGCTAAAATTCAAGAATTTCAATGTTGTATGTTGATGGCAATGAGGACATGCTTTGTGACCATGTACGGACCAACCTGATAGCATTCCATACGCAGGAAAGTCATTAATTGTCCATATTAAAGCCGCACGCAGTATGAAGGTTGTATTTGTGTTTGCATCGTAATTCTTTACACCATCAATGAACAATGATTTTAACTCCTTGATCAGTGGTCAGAGATAGACGTCGATATTGTTTCCTGGTGAGTTTGGTCCGTCGATAAGAAGAGGCATCACAAAGGATGATTGGTCCATAGCCAACCAAGACGATAGATTATAAATTATCATTACAACGGGCCATGTGCTGTGGCTTCCAGCCATATAGTTGAATGGGCAGAAGCCATCACTAGCCAGTCCGAGCCTGACATTGCGAGGATCGCTACTGAATATTACGTTCCTCCTATCGAAATCCTTCCATGCCGGTGAATCTCTTGGATGACTCATTTTTCCATCTTCACTTGGAGGAGCACGGTGATGCCAAATCATTGCCTCGGCTGTTTTCTTGTACCTGAATAGCCACTGCAGCCTCTGTGTTATGGGAAAGTATCGTGATATCTTGACAGGTATATCGGGCTTCTTATCAGAATCTTTCGGCTTATACCCGGCCTCTCCGCATGTTGGATACTCTTTTAAATCTGAATTCTCTTTCCAGTACAACACGCAATTTTTAGGACATGTTTGAATCTTCTCACACTTCAGACCTAAATTAGACATTATCTTCTGGGCTTCATACCAGCTGTCGGGCACGTTATTTCCCGGGGGCATAAAATCTTTCAAGAACGAAAGAAACATTGTGAATGACTTGTTGCTCCATCCATTTAGACACTTAATCTGGAAAAGTTGGACGAATCATGAGAGGGTGGAATACTTTGCATTCTCATAAATTGGTTTTCTAGCATCATTCATGAAATTTTCATATTTATTCGCACGCGGTCCTTGACCAGAAGGAATGTCATCTTCGGTACGAATAGATTCACCTAGGGCAGCCTCTACCATATCCTCCATTTCTTCTGATGGAAAGAAATTACCGTCTTCTTCTTCTGCCGCATTACCGTCTTCTCCTTCTTCTCCTTCCGCATTATCGTCTTCTCCTTCTGGCGTTCTTCTCCTTCCCCGTCATATAGCCAAGTTGTATAAAGTCTAGTAAAACCATTTTTTACAATATGAAGCTCTGCCAATTTTACCTTCTGCCAGTACTTATTCCCACATCTATCGCACGGGCTGAGAATCTTCTCTATCACGATCTTATTATGTGCGCGTGCAAATTCAATAAAAGCAGCAACTCCTGTGACAATCTTAGGTTGCATACGTTGTTGCCAATCCACATACATCCAGTCCTTAAATCTGACGTACTCATGGGCCATGTTAGACTGTATAACATATAAATTGTAGGTTATGATGACTATATTGAGAAATCTAAGAACGGGATGGTTACTGACAAAGGAGAAAATCCGTGTATATGCTTTGTGTGTGCGTTTGTCATTGAAAAGAATAAATTATCGATAATCAAAATTAGATTTGAGGATACTCATGTATGAGAATATGAAAGTTTCATATTATCATCGAGTATCATATATTGGTTTTAACTTGAACATCTTGAATCGCTCTCTAATGATGCGTTTGTTGTGTATTCTTGTTGTATGTGTGTGTTTCAGCTGTCGGGGGTAAGGCTTCTATCCCATTAAGAATGTATAGAGCGGAAACCCATTCGCTTGTGCTTTCAACCGTTTTGAGTAAATTTCGGCAGCATCTCCCCGCTGTTCTTCGAGTACACTGTAATAGAATAGATAATCATTTCAAAGCTGTGAAACAACGTTGAAATGAACATCTAATCTATCTTTGTACAAGGAGAACCAGCGGAAAAGTACCGACGAAATATCTCGAAACAGATGAAAACACAAGTGAATGAAGGTGTTTGCTTTAGACATTCCTAACTTGTCCACACGGGACAAATCTATCGGTTATCATACGATTGAATCTTCTCGTCATATAGACTACACGACGGTTGTTAGTATCGAGCTATACCGTCCGATATTTAACAACCTTCGTATAGTTCTATACCACGACGAACATCGAACGTATGTTAACCGATAGACGGGGACTAAGTGGCGTTTTGAGTTTCATATATGAGTATCGATGAGAATATGAAAGTTTCATATTATCTTCGAGTATCATATATTGGTTTTAACTTGAACATCTTGAATCACTCTCTAATGATGAGTTTGTTGTGTATTCTTATTGTATGTGTGTGTTTCGGCTGTCGGGGATAAGGCTTCTATCCCATTAAGAATGTATAGAGCGGACACCCATTCGCTTATGCTTTCAACCGTTTTGAGTAAATTTCTGCAGCACCTCTCCGCTGTTCTCCGAGTACACTGTAATAGAATAGATAATCATTTCAAAGATGTGAAATAACGTTGAAATGAACATCTAATCTATCTTTGTACACGGAGAACCAGCGGAAAAGTACCGACGAAATATCTCGAAACGGATGAAAACACAAGTGAATGCAGGTGTTTGCTTTATACATTCCTAATTTGTCCACACGGGACAAATCTATCGGTTATCATATGATTGAATCTTCTCGTCACATAGACTACACGACGGTTGTTAGTACCGAGCTATACCGTCCGATATTTAACAACTTTCGTATAGTTCTATATCACGACGAATATCGAACGTATGTTAACCGATAGACGGGGACTAAGTGGCGCTTTGAGTTTCATATATGAGTATCGATGAGAATATGAAAGTTTCATATTATCATTGAGTATCATATATTGGTTTTAACTTGAACATTTAACGTGAATATGTTTTATGTTTACGTTTCGTTATTAAGGGTTTGAAATTTCAAGTTTATGTTAAATTTTTCTTGCGTTTACGGTAAAATTGTACGTTTACGTTATCATCAAGTATCCTACTGAATGAACTAGTGTACCATAAACCCTAACCCTAAATAACCCAAATTAACCACAATTAACCATAATCGTTACCCTAACAAAAATTATCCCTACTTAACCCAATTTACCCAAATTAACCTAATTAACCCTAATCAGGTCAAACTAAACCCAATTTACACAAATTAACCTAATTAACCCTAATCAACACCTTAACCCTTTCAAATTATCACTAATTAACTCAAATTAACCATACCCTCTAATTAACCCAAATTAACCCTAGCCTCTAACCCTAAACCTGAACCAAACCTTAACCCTAACCCTAAGCCCAACCAATTAACCCTAACCCTAACCCTAACCCTAGCCCCAACCCCAACCGTACCCTAACTATAGATTGCACGAGCCTATCAATTCAATCTATCCCTTTCTTCCTTCTCAGTACACTTTGATTAACAACATGGCTGAAACTTGCATCTTGGGACTAAAAACGTTAACTTTTCCACTATTACCCCCAAAAAACCAAACTCTGCCTTACGCCAACCCCAACCCTAACCTAACCTCAGCCCCAGCCCCAGCCCCAGCCGAACCCCAGCCCCAACCCCAACCGAACCTCAAACCCAACCCCAACCTAACCCTTACCCCAGCCCCAGCCCCAGCCCCATCCCCAACCGAACCCTAACCCCAACCCTGAACCCTAACCCTAACCCTAACCCTAACCCCAACCCCAACCCCAACCGAACCCTAACCCTAACCTAAACCTAAACTGAACCCGATGGAAACCTTAACCCTCACCCCTACCGGAACCCTGAACCGTGAACCCTTGCCCTAACATCATCAAAATTATAAATAATTGGAGATTTACTAAGCTGTAGTGGGCGGTGGAGGAGACGACGGAAGAGATCGGTGGTCGACGATGCAATCGGCGACGAGTCGTGGGCGGTGGCGACGAAGAAGTCGACGAGAAAGTTTTGGGAACGAGGGCGGTGGCAGGCTGCGGGCGAAGGGCGGTGGCGACGACGAGAAAATTCGAGACGCAGGAACGAGATCGAGACGCGCGAGATATTGAGAGAAAATTGGGGAAAGAGATCGAGGCGTAGGGCTTTTCTGTGCCTTTTTTTTATTAAATACCCATATATATGCCCCTGCGGATTTAACCGTAGGGCATTTGTTTGCGGCTCCGTAGGGCCAAACAACAATTTAAGATTTAATATTTTTAAATTAAAACGTAGACCACTGTAGGGATAACCATGTGAACCTACGGATTAGTCCGTAGGGGCAATAAAATGTTGCCCCTACGGATTCCTGTATCCGTAGGGGCAACCCCATATTGTAGTAGTGTTTTATGCTTTTTATAATTTGCCGGAAGAAACTGATGAGCTTTTATTTTTAAAGTGTTCCACTGGAGTGGAGATATGGTTAAGAATGTTGCGAGCATTCAGAATTATAGTTTTTCCTGATTCTATTAAGAAAATAGCTCTCGGATGGGATCATTCGGATACTTTGGCTTCTTTGCACTACTACGAATAAGGCTTGCCTCTACGTTTGGAACCGCAGGGGAAAAAAAATGGCCCGCGGGTTTAAACTCCGTAGGGGCAGATATATGCCCCTACAGTTGTAAATTTGCCCATACGGCTAAAACCGTAGGTGCAGATGCTCTTACGGTTTCCAACGTAGGGGTACTTACTTTTTTTTTATTTTCCAAAAAAAAATTATTTCTTTCCCCTATATTGCTCACCGTAGGAGAAACTTGAAGATCAATCGTAGGGCAAAAGTTTCAGTTTTTTTAAATTTTTTAAAAAAAATATTGATATCTTGCCCCTATGATTAAAACCGTAAGGGCAACTTATTGCCCCTACGGTTGAATCCGTAGGGACACAAACGTGCCTCTACGGTGACAACGGTAGAGACAAATATAATTTTTTTTAAATTACTCCATTTTTCCCATCCTATATACAATAATATATCACACACTATATCATATACTCAAATAGAGAAATATATGTCAAAAACATCCCATGCATAATATATAACGAAATAAACAAACACAATACAAAATCACTCTAAATTGAGGATCATAATCATCATATACAACAACCGATACCCAAAATATACAACATGTCACAAATATAATACAGACATCCTACAAAAATCTAAAATTTAAAAAAAAATCACCGTTGGCTCGGTCCAGGTGCTCCATCTCCAAGGATCTAACGCATTTGGTCCTTGCTGTAGCACTGCAGACTCAATAAGCCCAGAAATGATACTGCAAAGTACCTGGAAGTGGAGCAGAAGAACCTGGAGGAGTGGTGCGAAGCTGTAGGCGAAGGAGTGGCCTGCGAAGCGTAGCTGAAGGAGTGGCCTGTGAAGCGCAGCTGAAGGAGTGGCCTGCCGAAGCTGTAAATTTTTTAGGTTTGTGTGATAAAAGAATAAGGAACAATGTACTAGATTTAGACTATATGTCTTGTTGTGAAATTCTATGTCCATAAATCAAGTCTTGCGAATTGAAATAATGCGTTATTGATCTATAGGATTCGTGTAGGATTCATATCAATATCGGATTCTTGCGAATCCGCGAATCCTACTCGTATCCGTATTCGAATCTGTGCTATGTAGATTATAACTATCAAGATATACATATACACAAACAGAAGTAACAAACGTACCAACATCTCCTTAACTCCTCGACGGTGGACTTCAATGCGATCACATCTTTCTCCAGACGTCCCACGCGGGGGGTAGCGAAAGTAATCGCCGGAGTGGAGGACAACTTCATATGGGCCCTACTAGGATCAAGTCCCCGGCCTCTCTCGTAGCCACCATTATGTACTCCGTGTACGACGTCTAGGATAGAGGTCAATATGACCGGATCGGTCTCTCCACTGAAATCAACCCCTGATACGTTCGCCTATTCCACCACCTGCACTTACACCCATGTAAACCATTCAAATGTAAGTAAACTATTTAAATTTAAACTTACCAAAACAAAATATCATTTGAATTAGAACAACTATTAAAACTTACGCAATAATCCTCTGTAGTAGTGTTGGGATATCTAAGGGTGCCCGTGACCAGATTTATCAATGTGGCGAGAATAAACAAATACTCCTTCAACATGATCGGTGAACCACCCTCCGCCACGATCCAAGCTCTCTGCGAGTCACCAAAAACACACATATATAATATAACTTTTCATATTATATTATATCAAAAGAAATATATTATGGCATGGGTTATGTTCTTTGAGCCACCCGTGTAGGTAGGTCGACCCCTCTTCCGGGTGTTCCGATTCTCTTTATTTTGTTGGGCATGTTTCTGCATAACACATTCAGATTTAGTTTTTTAATTAAGCAATAAAAAAATAAATTATATACTAAACACTGAATTGCATTTAAATGACAAACCTACTTGTGCTTTGACTGCCAATACTGGCACAAGAGAGCCCATGTCTTTAAATCGACCCTGCTAAAGGCCGAAAACTGTAGGAGAGCCGCTCTCTCTACTTCGTGGGTCACCAGCCATAACTCATATAATTCTGACTTCAGCTTATTTCTATTATTCCGGAGCTTAGTCTGCATGTTCATGAGGCCCCGATAAATAGCGCAAAGATCGGTCACTTTATTAGGGTCATTGGGATCGACTATGGCTTGAAACTCATAATTGAACTGCAAATACAAGAAATTAATGTGTTTAAATTATAAGTGCTAAATGATAATAAATTTATTTGATAAATCAAATAAAAATATAAAATAATACCTAAGCCTGGTCCCAGAACGCGTCAAAGGAGTGGGTGTGCTACGCTCCCCAATCAACATGAAAAGGATACTTTTTGGGCGTGGTGACTCTCATCCTCCAAATACCGGTCGAACTACTAGGCATTATCGCCAGTGCAGCGGCCGTCGGAGGTAAAGAGGAGGGGGAATGCTCCCTTCCCCTTAGCAGGTTCGAGCCTCAGCTTGTGCGACTAATTCGTCCCTGGAGTTCCCTGGACGGGCCGTGACTACTCTACATCTATAGAATATATAGATATACATACAATATCATGACAAAAAATATTTAGAATGCAAGAATTAACTAAAATTGGAGTGCAATATATACCTCCAGCGATATCATCACGAACCAGCACCCGGGCAGCTGCACAAGTGACATGATAGTTCCTCGAGTGAGGAACGGCCGGTGTCTCGGACGTGGATACTAGATAATAAAAACAATGACTATATAAATAACTTCTGAATAAAATAATACATAATCAATTTGACTTATTATAGTAAAAATACTAACCTGCAGAGTGCTCGGAGGGTATGGATCGTGCGGGAGCGGCCTCTATCCCAGATGTGGATCCATCCTCTCCAACTAGACAATAAAAACTGACTATATAAGTAACTTCAAAATGAATATGCATGTATATATATAATATATCGTTCAAAATGAATATGCATGTAATATATAATATATAAATATACATGTAAGTGTGGGAGCGGCCTGCGCTCCGGATGTGAAAGCACCCCCTCCAACTAGACAATAAAAAATAATTATATAAGTAACTTCAGAATAAATATGCATTTATATCTATAATATAATATTCAAAATGAATATGCGTGCAATATAGAATATATAATGTACCTGCAGGTGTGGGAACGTCCTGTGCCCCGGATGTGGAGGCACCCCCTCCAACTAGACAATAAAAAATAACTATATAAATAACTTCAAAATGAATATGTGTGTATATATACAATTTATCGTTCAAAATGAATTAATATGCGTGAAATATACCTGCATGTGTGGCAAATTCCACATGGAATGCCTTTTCGGGTCGACCCAAAGTCCACACGAATTGAGTCATCTGGAGGGGGTACAGGCAGGGGTACAACACCAACCCTCTGCTGTAGGAGCTGCTCTCTACGCAGCTTCCCGGGTAGCAGAATCACTTTACCCCTGAATCTCGAGCTATCCTTGCCGCTGCCCTTGGTGCCCCTCGCTTGAATGGACATCGCCATCACCCATAGATAGAAGTACAATCATTACATATGCATGCAATACATGTATGTAAGAGAAATAATAACAACAATACATGTATAGATCATAGAAAATGTAAAATCATAATATAATATTAATGATAAATTTTTTCATTTTGTAGACGCATTAGACGCCGAAGGAATATCTACTTGGATTTGATCATCAATATCATTCCTAACCCACGTAACTTCACGTTCATCCAAAGAAAACCCATCTATAGAGACAGACGGTTGGAGCACTCTAAGTCTACTCCTCTCTTTTTCCTCATCACTGTTATCCGTGTGATTGTCGAATTTTGAGACATCATAAAAATCCCTGGGCTTCCATCGGTATACAACACTCCATCCCGGATGCTTCAAGCACTTTGAGTAGTATACTTGAAATGCTTGTTGCGAAAATATAAACGAATTGTCTTCACAACAAAATCGATGTTTGTTTACACTATTCAATCCATATTCATCTTTTCAAGTCTCGATGTTGTCTTTCCACTTTGCAGTATCAGTTCGTATATCGTACCAAATACACTGACATAAATAAAATGGTTCTGCTTATCCGGGATGTTAGATACCAAGTATGTAATTTAAGTACCCATAAAAAATCACACCATCCGAACCAACGGTCGCAATCCCACAATTCTTTGTGGTTTAATATTTTTCTATATTCTTAACTTCAAATTTGTATCCAAGGACACATAATCCTTTATAGCATGCAACCTCCATGCTAGGAAAATGAGCTAGACATCTTGAGTCTTTCTTTAATGATACAAATATGTTCAGATTTTGGGTCTGACAAAACAAATTATACGGCAAATACATAATGATATAAGTTTAGATTAAGACTAGTCGCAAAAATATAAAATTCGAGCATCTTACTTGATGTACAAACCAGTCGAAAATACTGTCCTGATAATATTTTTCAAATCGATCATCATTCCAATTAGGACGTCGAAGGAATATCTACTTCATTCTTATGATTCTATTCTCAACATTAAATATTAACGTCAATATTATATTATTTCATATATATGTATACATATATAAAGAACAATTAATGCAAAACAGATTTACTCTCTAATTTTATCAAGACATACACTATTGAACAGAATAAACTGATATATCTTGTTAATAAACATGGGTTCCATTCTCCTGTAATCTGCTTTACCATATGGTCCGTCCTGAATTCTTCGAGACCTGTTAAGTTTCGTTTCAATGTCTTCGTCTAGATAGCGGGAACAAAATATGGTTACTTCATCTAGGAGATAACCTTCCATAATAGAACCCTTCGGTCGATTTCTATTGTGTATATAATTTTTTAGAGTATAGAGGTACCTAAAGAAACTTATGTTAAATAAAGAAATATAAGCATATAAGATAGAAAAATATATCGATCGCGTGAACCGAAAAATTCAAGATACCTTTCAATGGGATACATCCATCGATATTTTACCGGTCCGACAAGCTTAGCTCGATTGTAAGATGAACCATCAGGTGTATTATGATATCGAAGAACGACGGCGGGAAAATTCGCTCAACCTTGCACGGTATCAAGGGAATCGCATTTTCTAGCTTCTCCAGTTCCACAATCTCGATATTTTTAGCGCACAATTCCCTAAAGAAGCAGTAAAATTCATTGATTACTAGACCAATAGATTCAGGAAAGGAAGTCCTAAAGGATAATAGGAGAAGGTGCTCCATAATAAAATGATGATCATGACTTTTTAGCCCATCGATCCCGCCTTTCAAAATCTTTATCTTCTTAACAAATGATCCTGAGAAACCTGTGAGAACATTCAAATCATGAAACACCTGAAGAAACCTTTTCTTCTGTGGTTGTGACATATGATATGCGACATTGGAATGTAAAAAACTTGCCTGATTTACCCTCTATCGGTTTAGCATGCAAATTGCTTCTAATTTTCCAGTCCTGAAGATCCATCTGAGCACGGAGGTTGTCTTTCGATTTTCCATCTTTACAAAGAAGCAAGTTAAGTACATTCTCGGATACTCCCTTCTCAATGTGCATGACGTCCAGAAAATAACGCACTAAATTTGTTGGCCAGTACGGTGACTCATAGAAAATGCTTAACTTGTTCCAGCCAGGTGGAGTGTCCTGTCTTGTCGGATCTATCCTGACGGTCATGTTATTATTACTATTCTACTGAGCAATTACGTCCTCTTCAGATAAAGGGGATGGATGCCCAAGAAACTCCTGATGACCATCAAAGCAAACACAATCAAACTTGTAGGGATGGTTTAGTGGCAGGAACCGCCGATGACTGCAATAACAAAACTTGTTGCTAAAATTTAACCGTCTCAATATTTATCTTGCTGGCAGTAATGACATACTTTGTAACCATGTACGTGCCAACCTGATAGCATTCTATATGCAGGAAAGTCATTAATTTTCCACATTAAAGCTGCACACATCGTAAAGATTGTATCTGTGTTTGCATTGTAAGTCTCCACACCATCAATGAATAAAGATTTTAACTCATCGATCTGAGGTTGGAGGTGTTGGATATAGTGCCCATAAGGCAATTATTGTAATTGCAGCTAGGTGATTATGATAATTGAAGGATGACCTATACAAGTAGAACAGTCTCACTCGAGATGATAGCATGCTATATGGTTTGTTTTTATCATTAATGTGTATACGTTTTACTGGTTATTACTTGTCGCTAATACATAATGATAAAACTCGTAGGATTCTTGCTTGACTACCAGCATTATGATGGCAATCATATACATGGGAGCTGGGTAGTCCATAAGCACACCCTTAAATGTCCCCAGTCGAGAGAATATCGAGATTAGGCATCGATATTCCGGAGTAGACTAGTGCATACGTTTCTAGACCCCGACGAGGGACGGTGGTCGGTCTTACATGCCAATGGTGTTTTAGCACCTAAGATAGTATACAGATGCTCACTGAAGGTGAGTATACCGGTCGGACTCACCGAGAACATCTAGATGGTATTATACCAATCATCAGATAGCAATTCTCAGGTGACATGAGTACATGGTAGTCTTTTGACCTGAGATCGTCATTTTTTTCATGTGAGTTCCTACTGTACTTTGATTACTACCCTACCACAGCTCGAAGAAGTCGTGCAAACAGGTTTTAATTGGGTACAGTCCCGAGCCATATGGAGACAATGAGCGATCGTCAGGAATTCGTCTCTCCTGGTATAGGGAGTCGATGTCGCGCTGTGTTCGATTGGCTATCACCATAAATCCTTGGCCAAGGTGGATTGGATTTACTGATGGGATATCAGTAATTTCTCATTGGGCGATGAGCTTGACACATGCATGACTTATCGGGTTATTAGGGGTCTGACGTTATCCATCCCAGGCCCGGTATACGACACTCTTAGACGAATAAACTGGACTGTATAGAGATTGTCACTTACAGGCTCAATAGGGGTACGGATGAGCTTTCTTTTCCACCTTCCTTTTGCTCAATACCTGGGCAGCTGTTACGTACAGCTAGTGCCGCTGACGTGCTTGTGGTTAAACTCATTACCAGCGTATTGTCGAGTGTTTAGAGTCCAACACAGAGGGTTTTCCAGTTTAGGTGAAACGATATAATGTGCTTATTTTGATACGTACGGGGATTCGATTAAATACATGTACTTGATACACGTACTTTAATCAGACATTTTGATAATACTAGTTGGTTTGAAAGATAGCCGGATTATTATGTAAGCTAATGTTATATCTCTCATTTTCTCTCTTTTGGCTATTTTTATTTTGATACAAATATGGTATTTATACGAATACGAGTATCTGTATGAACACGTGTATTTGTAATACGGCTATTAGTATCTTGATACGAATACGGGTATATGTATTTGTTGCATATACGGGTATACCTGTATATATGTATGTGTGTGTGTGAGAGAGTGTATTTATGCACAATCTCTTCTCTTCTTGGATGGATGGTTTTAGAAGGGTGTGGGCTTGTGACTCACTCTTGTGAGTCAAAATTCCACTCGCCCTATCTAAAATAAGGATAAGAGTAAGAAAGTAAAGGATGAGGATTAGCTTTGACATACACATCCTCTTAACTCTTCGCTTTTCATGAATTTTGCTTCCAAGTTGAAAAGAAATTAGATAAAGAGAGAAAGCTTGAGAAATAAATTCAATATATCTCTTACATGCTATTCCTAGCAAGCTTAGCTTATACGTTGATTCACTTAACATTTAGTATGAAACTAAAGCTTGTTTCCGGATTCTTTCGGGTGGATCATCTTTCGCAAGGTGTGCACGTTTGTTCCCGATGACTTTGGAGCCGTGCTAGAGTTCTTGGAGCTCTGTAGAGGTCTTCTGCAATTAGGAGGATATGCTTCAAAGGTAGCTAGCCCCCTAAACTCCTAGTAGTCGCTCTCTTTGTTGTTCTAGTTTAGTATTTGGAATCGATTTCTAGGGTTTTGGTCATTAGTGCTTGCATAAAAGTTTTCGTTTTCACTTTCGCCTTCGCCGAGCACTAAGGACCTAACAGTAGTATCAGAGCCGTACCAAACACTATAACTACTTGTAGACAATGCGAAAGTTTCAAAATAAAAAATTAACCATATCAAGTTTCTGTCCACTTTTGAAGAAAACATATGAAATTTTTTTGAAGTATGCCATTAGACTTGTTTTGATGTCAAAAAGCAAATTTGAGAAGAAGAGATCAAAACATTTTGGTCTGGCCGAGCAAGAAATCCTTTTGGCTGCTTGGGTAGGCCAAACCAAGGCTGTTTTGCCTCGTATTCTCCCAGATGCTTGATAATTGTGAAACTTGATTTTTTGGATACTTCTTTTTTCCCCCAGATTTCAGTATGTGATATCTTTGTTTTCAGGCAACTCGGAAAAGTTTTTGGTCGAAACTTTAGCATCGTTTATGATCTTTATCTTTGTATATGTGTTGAATAATGTCTTCTAATTGCTATATGTTCAATTAGACGGGGTTACACATATGTTACTTGTTGATATATATCTTGTGATGGTTTAGCCGGATTGCCGTGACGGATAGCCCCTCATGTGATATGTTTGTACAGTTTTGATATTTGTATATTCTTTTATTCGGGATGAGCGGCCGGTTTGTGGTTGTCATTTCTGCTTGATGTTTATTCTTTTATTGGGACACGTCCGGGTTGAGGTCGTTGTCGCCATTGAATATATTTCTTTTATGTATTAGGATAAACCCGGGAGAAGTGCTCGAGTAGCCGGGTTCTAAATTGGGATAGGTGGTCGTCTCATGGTGTTTAAGACCGGGCCGTCTCACTCTAGAATTGGAGGGTTGCTCACCGCACTTATTAGGGTTTTAGGTGTTGGTGAAAATTGGTGTAAATGCGGCGGAAAGGAAAATTAAATTTTTTACATCAACACCAATTTAGGATTTATAAATTAGGTTAATTATAAAAGAAATCAATTAACTCTTAATTGATTCTAAAAGATAATACCTTTGCGCAAATTCGGATTTGCGTTCCATTTGCTGTGCTAACGATTCCTATTCAATCAAGGCGAATTGATTACACCTTGATGATCTTTTTGCTTGCCTCCACATGAATCTCTAAGATTAGTGAACTCTAATTAATTAGTTAGATAAACTAATTGATTAGAGAGAATTAGAAAAAAAAGAAGAAAATTAAAAATAAAATTTTTAATTTGTCTCCACAATGAAAATTTTGGCCAAAAGAAAAGGAGAGGGGAGGCCAAAACTTTTGACAGGACGAGAGGAATAATTAAGGCTCAGGGTTTGTATCAAATAGAAGCCTATATATAGGGATATAGTTTTTCTATTTAAACCCTCATAATTAATTAATTTATTTAATCTCTTAAACAAACTAATTAGTTATAACTTAATACATGTTGGCCCACACATATATATGCATATAATATTTCATACACATCAAATGCACAATAATATTATCTTATATATATATAATTACATATATATATATATATTATATTCATAATATAATTAATATATATAGGCATGTATTATTTACTCATTTAATATCACATATTATCTTGAGTAGTACGTCAAATTGTATTTGACAATTTTACCCTTATTTAATTAATAGTACATCAATTATACTTATTTAATTAAATCATTTTTTATATATCAACCATATACTTTCTCTTCTTTTACAGTTTTATATTTGGAAAGTAAGAGTTCACCTATGTGTGACTCCGGAGGCTCGATATTTACTCAGCAGTGAATAATTAATTCAAACAATTAGAATTAATTATGTAAGCAGTAAAATCCACAAGTCTATAAGGACGGTAGCTACGTGTTTAGAATACCTGGGTAAACCGTCGATGACTGGATTGGAATAGGAAATCGATATCCAATCAAATCAATACCTATCAGTGGCAACCACCGAACGGTCCGGTTTCTTCATTTACTTGTGCTCCTTATTTGGTCTTGGTCTTGGTAGTACTGTCAAATTCTAATAACTCAAATAACTATTGTTGATATTATCACGTAACCCTGAGATCAAATTGATAACCACTTATCATTTGATCTCTAGTACTTTGGCCAGAGATTTAGGTCACTGATATATCACACACTGCAGAACACTGTTCTCCATATACTGGAGAGACGGATCGTATGTTAACTCCTCACAACCTTCATATGTATTCGATCATACCCAACTACTACCGTTATACACAGTATCAATAGATTTGTTGTTGGGTATTAACTAATGTAATCTCTAATACACGCAAGTTGCTATGGCGAGTCTCAGGTCTGGAGACTAAGTCATACCAGTTATCACTATATGAAATTCCATCTGACAGTTATATATAATTACCAACTGGAAATTCAAAATGAGTCATTCGGTGTACTTATCATCTATAAGCACCTGCATACAATACTCTGATGTCACCACACCAGATGACTATGAGAATAGTTATTTCTCTCTCTGATGAGTAAGTATAATATACACTAGTCTTCCGGAGTATCGATGTCCTGTCTCAATCTCTTATGATAAGGAACATTTAAAAATATACTTATCGACTAGTCAGGTCTCACTATTGTGATCTACATCACAATCCTGTAATCTAATATTATTCTACGGACTTTATTAGTAATCAATAATAAACAGAATAATAAAAGATATACAAATAAAGAAAAAAACAAATAGCATACTATTATTACGAACGAGAAAGTTCTATACATGTAGGTCATAATTACAACTAATTGCCTCTAAGGGCACCTACATCTAACAATCTCCCACTTGCACTTAGGGCCAATTATTATGGTATCGTATACACAACATCTCAACACATCTCTCAAACTGCAGTGGAGAAAGAGCTTTAGTGAATGGATCTGCTATATTATCTTTCATATTTACTCTAAAAAATGGAGTCATAAAATGCCTCATCCTTGAGGCCACCTTTACCGAGTATAGGGTACATCTTCTTGTTATTTCTCAAATATTTGAGTATAGCCTTACCAGCAATCCAGTGTTGTTCTCCAGAATTAGACTGATATCGATTTACTGCACCAAGTGCATAAGCCACATTAGGTCTAGTATATAACATCACATGCATGATAAACCCAACTGCCGAAACATATGGCATCTTATCCATGCGTTTTCTCTCCTCATCTGTCTTGGGAGACATATCCTTGGAGAGAGATATACCATACCTAGCAGGTACATTACTACGCTCGGTCATCTTGGTATGTTCTATACTGAACCTCTTCATTATGTCATCTATATACATGGATTGGGATAACCCAAGCATTCTCTTAGATCTATCTCTATAGATTTTTATATCCAGTATGTAGGATACTTTACTCAAATGCTTCATCAAGAAATTTTATGACAGCCAGATCTTTACTGACTGCAATGTTGGTACTTATTTCCTATTAGAAATATGTCATCCACATACAATATGAGGAACGCGACATTACTCCCTACAACCTTCTTATAAAGACATAGTTCATCATCACTTTTGATGAAATCAAACCCTTTGATTACTTCATCAAAACAGATATTCCATCTTCTAGATTCTTGCTTTAGTTCATAAATGGACTTAAGCAACTTGCATGGTTTACCGCTGCTCCCACTGACGTCGAAACCCTTTGGCTGTGTCATATAGACGCTCTCTTCTAAAGTACCGTTTAGAAAGGCCGTCTTGACATCAATCTTCCATATTTCATAGTCATAATATGCAGCGATTGCAAGCATGATTCTTATCAACTTAAGCATCTCAACTAGAGAAAAAGTTTCATCAAAATCCATACCTGGTTTTTGACGGAAGCCTTTTGCCACTAGTTTAGTTTTGAAGATCTCCACCTACCCATTTGCACCGATCTTCTTCTTAAAGACCGATTTGTTCTCAATGGGTTTTACCCTTTCAGGAGAATCCTCCAAAGTCCACATTTTGTTGGAGTGCATTGAGTCAATTTCAGATTTCATGACATCTATTCATTTCTGAGAGTCTTTACTCTCTATGGCTTGTTGATAAGTGATAGGATCATCATCCTCTATGACACAATTTTCAATGTCACCATCAACGAGATACTCATAATATCTTTCAGGTGCTTTAGATTGCTTACCAGATCGATGGAGCGGTTCCGCTGTATCAAGTAATACTGGAGTTTCAGGTTCAATTTGGTCTTCTGTAATTGCTTGGTCTTTTATAACCTCTTCGAGTTCTACTGCGCCCCCACTAATTTCTTTTTCAAGAAATTCCTTCTTTAAGAAGGTGGCATGTCTAGAGATAACAATACGTTGTTCCTCAGGGCAATAGAATATATACCCTTGTGAGTGCATTGGGTATCCTATGAAATTGCAAATTACAGATCGTACCTCTAGCTTGACAGGATTTTATGTTTTAACAAATGCAGGATAACCCTATATCTTAACAAAATTAAGATTAGTTTTCTTTCCTTCCATAATTCATATGGAGGTAAGGACACTGACTTTGATGGAACTTGGTTCAGTATGTATGCAGAAGTCTTTAGTGCATACCCCTAGAATGAAAGAGGTAACACAGCGTTACTCATAATAGAACATACCATATCCCATAGGGTACGATTCCTCCTTTCTGATACGCCATTATGCTGTGGCGTGTAAGGTGGAATAACCTAAGAGAGAATCCCATTCTCTTTTAAGTAACCAAGGAATTATGTACTCAAATATTCACCTCCTCGATCCAATCGAAGAATCTTAATATTCTTTTCAGTTTGGATTTGCACTTCATTCTTATACTCTTTAAACTTCTTAAATACTTCAGACTTATACTTCATTAAGTATATGTGTCCAAAGTGTGAGCAGTCATCTGTAAAAATAATGAAGTAGGAGTATCCTCATCTAGCTTGAATAGATATCGGACCACATACATCACTATGTACTAGTCCCAAGAGTTCATCAATTCTTTCTCCACTTCCACTAAATGGAGATTTAGCCATCTTTCCTTTAATACATGACTTGCAATTATCATATGACTCGAAGTCAAACGAATGTAGGTAACCATTCTTATGTTATTGCTTAAGCCTTGTCTCATTTATATTGCCAAGTCTATGGTGCCATAAAAGAGTTTTGTTCATCTCTGAACTTGTTCTTTTACGGGTATTGTGTATGTTATAAACATTGGCAAGATTTAATATATAACGACCATTAAATAAATTCCCAAAAGCAACTAATTAGTTATTACAATGAATGTTCATAACACCATTGGACGTAACAAAAAAATATCCGTCTTTATCTAATAAAGAAATAGAAATAATGTTGCATAATATGCTAGGAATAAAATAACAGTTATTTAAAACTAAATTCTTGCCATCTGGTAGTGATAGATGATAATCTCCTACTGTAACTGCTGCAACATTTGCTCTATTTGCAACTCTGAGAATCATCTCTCCTTGTGCCAGCTTTCTACTTCTTCTCAGTCTCTGTAAACAATTATAGATGTGAACCAGAACCGATATCCAATACCTATGAAGTATGTGTAATTTGAAAACAATTTTCAATAACACAAATACCTAAAAATGAAGTTTCAGTAAGCTTCTTCTTCTTTAGCTCATCTAGATAGCTGGTGCAATTTCTCTTCCAATGCCCAGTCTTATGGTAGTGAAAACATTCTCCTTGTGTAGGTTTTGTTTCATTTGACTTGCCCTTAAAGCCTTTTGTATGCCTCCGTTAGGCTTGTATGACTTCTTCTTTCCTTTTCCTTTGGTTTTCGCCTTAGTATAAGGAGAAGAACGTCACACAAGCATAACAGAGGAATTATCCTTCTTTAATAAGGTCTCGGCTTGCACCAACATATTGAGCAGCTCTGAAAGTCCAATTTCCGTCTTGTTCATATTGAACTGTATTATGAACGGAAAAAAGTCATTTGGGAGAGAACTAAGGATTTTATCAACATAAAGGTTCTTAGGTAAAGGTAAACCCATACTCTCAAATCGATTGATCAAATCAATTATTTTGAGGACATGGTCCTGCATGGGTATACCGGGCTTCATTTTCAGATCATAAAATTCAGTTGATAGCTTGAATCTAGCAATTCAAGATTGTTCTCCATACAGCCCTTGGAGACGAGTGAATATAGTCTGAACATCCATTTTCTCATGTTGCTTCTGTAAATCATCATTCATAGAGGCTAGAGTGAGATAATGAGCCCGGTCACAATCGAGCTTCCACTGAGTATGGATATCTCAATCCACATCTCTAGGATTATCATCTAGAGGGGGAGGTGGAGTAAAAGTGAAAACGTAAATCATATTTTCATAAGTGAGGGCGATTTTGATCTTGCATAAATAGTTTTTATAGTTGTGTCCCGTCAGTTTGTCTTTTTCAGTTATAAGTTTTAATCTAGTCATGATTAACAGAAGTAAATCAGAGAGTAGTAGAAAAATATTTTAGCGGAAGTTCTTAACATCAAAATAGATTGAAAAAATATTTAATTTATCTATTAGATTGCTCTTGTTCATTATAAATTTTAATACCGCAAATGCACGGTTGTTATAGTATGCGTTTATGGGTCGATCCGTAGAGAGGTGTGATTTTAATTAGTTTTAAAGACAAGTAAGTAAAATATTTGATTTAACTTAAAATTAAAAGAAAAGAATTAAAAATTGTAGAAATTAAAAGCAAGTAATTTAAAAAGATTTAAATACTAAAAAGGAAATCCAAGGGTTTTTTTTTAATTGTTTATCTCCTATGGTTGGTTTATAAAATTCTATCTTTTCTTTTTTATATAGTTTTAAATGATTAACTATTAAACACATGTAAGCATATGATAAAATAATTGTTATTAGATCTACCCTATCAAATATATGAAATCACTTAGACAATTATTAAAACTAATTAGTTCTAGTAATTGACATCAATCCAGATCTACCCTTCGATCAAGATTTTATAGATGATCAATCTACAAAATTTAACGTTTTTGTGCAACCTAGATCAATCTAGTTACTAAATTAACATCTCTTTATTTAAGCTTATATCTTACCGTCCCTAATTAAGTTTCTAGTTTGTCACGCTATCATTAGCTTAATTAGTTTATAGGTATGATCATCTTTTCCGTAATCTTATTCAAGGTGTCAACTTTCATTATAAAATTAGTTTTTTTGGATGAAAAACATAAAGATGATAATTTTAAAGCAAGAAAGATTCATAAAAACAAATGAAAAGAATATATCAAAGTAAACATCCAACCATAGAGACTACAATTAAAACCCTAGAATAGGAATTTAGCTATGCCATTTAAAAGAGACAAGATTAAATAAAAAAATAAAACTTTAATTTATTGATCTTTCCAATTGAAAACCTAGTTCCAAACGCTAAAGAAGAGATAATCTAAACCCTAGACTATACAAAGTCTTTTATAGGACTTCGAGAGAATTGGAACAAACTTCCTAAAATATACAGATAATCTCCAATTTACACAAAAATCTCAACTCCAGATCCTTAAAATTTTCGACTGTTTTTGTGATTTTGATGAATTCGGCCGAAAATTTTAGCCATATGCATCTCTGGTTTGTTGCATCTTCTGTTATTTGGTCTTTAGATTTCCAAAGTTTGTTTCAATTGTGATAATTGATTCCCTCATTTTGATTTAGCTCCAATTGATCTACATTGCATGCACGTGATCTGTATTTTTGGACACTTTTCCGTCTTTTTGAGTTTAAGCCTTGCAATCTGCATTTATTCACAAGAACACCCAAAATAGCATAAAATATGAAATATAAACGATAAATGTGATATAAAAATGTGCAATAAATAGCACTAATCAAATATCCCCATACTTATCTTTTGTTAGTCCTCGAGCAATTTTAATGTTTCAAACTCTCAACTAACAACTAAAAATAAAAATCTAACTCTATCAACTAAAATCTAACTAAACCACACCTAGTCCTATGCATCTTTCGTGGGCTTGCGATTGCTTGAGCATATGCAACAAGCCTTTAAATGTTTAGGTGTCCCTAATAGGAGGAGTTGTGTCTCCTGAAAGTTTTCAGCAGATACTACTTAAAATTCCCAATAAAAGAAAAAGAAAATAAATAAAATAAAATAAAAGAAAGGGAAAATAAAGTAAAGAAAATAAAGGAAACAAAAATAAGAAAGCAAAACCCACATTGTAACAACCCTAAACTTTCTGTACAACTTTCTTTACAATTTTTTCAAAAATACAGAAAACGGTACTTTTACCTGAGCATAAGTTATAAGTTTGTTTTGCTTTTTAATAGCAAGGAGCTTGTAGCTCATTGGTAAGATCTTGCACTGCTGAACCAAAGCACCAGAGTTCAAATCCCATTCCCCACATTAATTTTAATATTGATTTCCTATTTAATTTTTAGAAGTCCAAGGGTCTACACATGCATAACTTGTAAAAACCCTACGCCACATATAAAACAAACTGGAACAGGGGGTAGACGACTCGACATTGGACACGTGGCGATGGCGACCCGGCCCGACTCGGCCAGCTCGGGCCGGCGGCGCAGCCGACTCGGCCGGCGGCGCCAGCCGGACCGAGTCGGATAGTCGATCTTCCTTCATAAAAGTTGTGCCTTTTTGTATTCCCTAAACCCCTGTATACTTTAAATTTTCTGCACACTAACAGAACTCTTTAAAACTCCATTAAACCATTTTAAAATACAATTTTTAATACAATTTTCATACAACCTTTCACCTACTCTAACCCTAGTTTTACCCTATAAATACCACCCAAAACACCCCCCCTAACTCATAAATTCTTTCCAAACTCTCAAGAAAACTCTCTAGAATTTTTGTGTACTAGTGGAGTGAGCTAAGGGTAAAACTACCGGCGAACTTCCGACGACGACCCTAGGAGCTCCCGGCGACGAAACGACGCACCGGAACCTCCTACGTCTTCCTCTCCCACTTCTCTTAACTCTAAACTGGTATGTCCGATCTCCTTCTTCTCTAATCTATTCTTAAAACTTTTTTTACTAAAACCCGACAGAAGCGGAGTTAAATCCGACTTCCGATTCGGTTTTCTTCGTCAAGTTCAATTTTCCTTAACACAACCATACAAAACTCTTACATCTTGACTATTAAATATTAACAAAACATCATGAACAAGTTCCATAGCAAAATATTTCATATTGCAATTTTTATCGTACTTTTTCAGTAAAATACCATGTAGTTTAGTTTCGACTTTAAAACATCATTAATCTTGCTATACCTTTAGATAGATCACGAGGTAATGACCTACCTCTTCACAACACTCATATGCAACATAGCACAATACCTTTTGGGAAATATAGATTCGGGAAATACCGTTTTACACAAAACCACCTTTAACTTATAAAAATCATTTTCACAAGATTATGTATTTTAAACAAGTCTTTGCAAAGCGCCGCTACAACCTATTTGGGGAACCCATTCGGGATAGTGCGGATTATCGCACATCCTCGGGCGTAGTAGTGCGAGATGCAGCCCTCCGCAAGGAGCGTTCGGTCTCGAGAGATTTTAAAAATACAACTATCTTAAGAAAATGAGATTTCTAGAAAAATAATAAATTAAATTATTTTCATATATATATATATGTATATGTATGTATGTATGTATGTATCATCCAAATATCTAATTTTTGATATAATATAAATATTCCAACTTTTCTAAATCAAAAAAATCACTTTACATAAAAATACCATGCAATTCCATACAGGTCCAATATTACAATTAAATACCCTATATTATGAAATTAGGTTATTTTCACTAGAAATGTCACATGTATAAAATCTACTTCTATGACAACTTTAAAGACGATAATTAAATACTTGGGGTGTACTTTGAAAATTATACAAAAGTATTTTTACATATAACCCTCTCAAGTTCTATAAATTACCCTAAGGACCCTAGTAAATATAGCTTTAAGCGGAACCAGTCTCTTGAGCCTCAGGGAGCCGGAGGTATGGGTGCTTGCCTATTTAAGGTAGACAACTTAATAAACGGTGTTATCAACACGGTAATCGTCTTTGAAAAAGACACAAATCCTGCCGCCCATGTGCAGCGGTTACCGATAACATCAAAACCTATTTCAGGACTTCAATTTCCTTTTCCAATTGTTCTGACTCAGACCGAGTCTCATTATAATCAATCTGACTTGAATATGATTCAAGTACAATTTACAATATAACAATTCAACATGAATTTATATATTCAATCTGTTCAATCTATCAATCTATACAACTTGACTGAACCGAACCATGGATATATATCCATCTACATGATTCTCCAGTCACATCCATTTACATGATTCTCCAGTTACATCTATTTACTGATATCATGGTTTCAGCAAGTTATTCCATTATACAATCTATATTACAAGACAATACAAGTTGCAATACAATACAAACAATACAATCAAGGAGGTAGATTGGTACGGAAGGTGTTAGAAGTGGCACGAGACTGCAAGATTTAAGACACCTAACATGAATTCAATTGCCGTTGTTCCGGGTTGTATAACGGAGCCTTATACTTCCATTTGCCTTTAGTCTCTGTCCTATAGAGACTCCTCTCGTATACACTGGCATTCTTCTATACCAACCTACAAACAACAACGTTAAGACTAAATACAACATTATACTATAATTTTAAAAGTTAAACACATACACACACTCTCTCTCTGTCTATTCTACTTCTCCCTTATCTTTGGGAATTACTGAGCGATTTGTTCGCTGACGACATTCTCTTTCTTCTTCTTGGAATATCGTCAGGTGTTTCGGACCTTCTGGAGATCAAGCCTAGCACTGAAGACTTGGACCAGTTTATTGAAGATCCGGAGATGTAGTTATACTTGTGCATTTCCTTTATATTCTGTATTTTCTATTTCTGTTATACCACTGTTTATGCATTACTTTCATTCAGATATATTTACTTTTCCATGTACTGTAAAAGAATGTCAATAAATAAAGTTGCTGTTTCATTACATTTGTCTCTTGTGTACATTTCTTTTATATTGCTTAGTTATGCTTAGCGTATTTGCTTCTAAGTAAATACGTAGCGGTCTCGTCGCGCCCTCTGCCCGTATACTGGGAAGCGGGCATGACAGGTTTTTTGGTGGCCCATGCAGGTCAGAGCTGTATAGAACACTACCATGCAGTTCTGTTCTACGTAGATAACCTAAGCAATATAACACAAGAACCAGCAACTAAAAACATTCTTTACAATCCATACTCCTTGAATCTTATCATTTTATATTCCCTGAATCATATACTTTGAATCTGTCCTAACCTAAATTTTTCTTTCAAGGTTATGGATTCCCCAAACAACACCAGCACCAACTTCAACAACACTCCCCCACCACTATCACTTACACCTGCCGTCCCGGCTTCGATCAACGAGCAGACGATCTTTCTTGAGGCAATCCGCAGCCTCCTAGAAGGTCAGCAGCAACAGACTGCTCTTGTAATGAACCGTCCCGAAGCGGAAGTACCCAGAGTGAAGCAATTCCGGGCACTGCACCCCAAGAACTTCTTAGGAAAAGAGAGCCCGCTGGAAGCTGAGGAATGGGCTCAGAGCATCGAAGATGATCTGGCAGCAGCACAAGTGCCAGAGATAGCTTGGGTCCGTGTTACGAAACTGCAGCTCATGGACAATGCACGGATCTTGTGGAAGGCAGAAGAAAGCCGTCTTGATCAGCCCATCGAATGGAAGACTTTCCGCGACATGTTCGACGCAAAGTACTTCCCTGAGACTGCCAGGTTCGACATGGAACAGTAGTTCATCCATCTGCAACAAGGTTCGATGTGGACCAAGTCAGTAGATGAGTATGACGCTGAGTTCACCATGCTCAGTCGGTAAGATATGTCTCAATGTTCGATTTTATATCACATACTACACAGCTAACACAAGACCGTAACAGGTTTGCGGCCCATCTCATACCGACTTCTGAGATCAGAGGTAGAAGATTTCAGCAAGGGTTGGACCTGGAAATCCAAGCTGCTCTAGCCACGGGGGATTTTCCAATCCATGATTTGGCTTTGAAGGCTGCCCGAAGATACGGGACAGTAGTGAATGGAAAGGGCAGATCTCAATCTGCCGGAGTTAAGTGCCCTGCCAATCAGATGGCAGGAGGAGCCTCTTCAAGACCAACTGCGGAACCCAGGAGATCGGAAGAAATTAATAACCAGCCGAGTCCAGACTTTTTCTACTACTGCCATAGAAAGGGATACTTGTGGAAGGACTGTAGGCGCGCAAAAGGCCTGTGCCTAATTTGTGGCGCATCCAACCACGGAATTGGAAACTGTCCTTATAATAGCAACCCAGATTACACACCCACCAACTACCCGCAGCGGCCAGCTATCCAGGCTCCTGCAACTCGTCCTGCACTCCCAGCACTACCTCTACGTGGATCTCCTGCATAGCCAGATCGCCAATTCCATCAGGCACTGAGGAACATGCCTCGAGGACAGAGGAATGTGCCTCCTGCTAGGAGGAACGTATCACGGCGTCAAACTTTCACATTAGCAGCCATAGAAGCCGAGGCTGTAGGTCAAGGTAACACTTTCTCTTTCACATTCTCAAATCCTTGTATCACTTTGTTATTCTTCATACACTACCAAAGTTTCCTTAAATCTGTTACATTTTCCTTTTACAAATTTCGAAGACGAAATTTTTATAAGGAGGGTAGAATGTAACAACTCTAAACTTTCTATACAATTTTTTCAAAAATACAGAAAGGGGTACTTTTTCCTAAGCACAAGTTATAAATTTGTTTTGTTTTTTAATAGTAAGAAGGAGGTTGTAGCTCATTAGTAAGATCTTGCACTGCTGAACCAAAACACCAGAGTTCAAATCTCATTCCCGACATTATTTTTAATAATGATTTCTTTTTTAATTTTTAGAAGTCCAAGGGTCTACACGTGCATAACTCGTAAAAACTCCACGCCACATATAAAATAAACTGGACCAGGGGGTAGACGACTTGACATTGGACATGTGGTGACGGCGACCCGGCCCGACTCGGCCGGCTCGGGCCGGCGGCGCCGGCCGGACCGAGTCAGATCGCCGATCTTCCTTCACAAGATTTATGCCTTTTTGTATTCCCTAAACCCCTGTATACTTTAAATTTTCTGTACACTAATAGAACTCTTTAAAACTCCATTAAACCATTTTTAAATACAATTTTTAATACAATTTTCATACAACCTTTCACCTACCCTAAACCTAATTTTACCCTATAAATACCACCCCTAAACACCCCCTCCTCACTCACAAATTCTGTCCAAACTCTCAAGAAAACTCTTTAGAATTTTTATGTACAAGTGGAGTTAGCTAAGGGCAAAACTACCGGCGAACTTCTGACGACGATCTTAGGAGCTCCCGGCGAGGAAACGACGCACCGGCACCTCCTACGTCTTCCTCTTCCTCTTCTCTCGACTCTAAACCCATAATTCCTACCTCTCTCTTCTCTAATCTATTCTTAAAACTTCTTTTACTAAAACCCGACGGAAGCGGAGTTAAATCCGACTTCCGATTCGGTTTTCTTTGTAAAATTCAATTTTCCTTAACACAACCACACAAAACTCTTACATCTTGACTATTAAATATTAACAAAATATCATGAACAAGTTCCATAGCAAAATATTTCATATTTCAATTTTTATCGTACTTTTTCACTAAAATACCATGTAGTTTAGTTTCGAGTTTAAAACATCATTAATCTTGCTATATCTTTAGATAGATCACGAGGTAATGACCTACCTCTTCACTACACTCATATGAAATATAGCACAATACTTTTTGGGAAATATAGGTTCGGAAAATACCGTTTTACACAAAACCACATTTAACTTATAAAAACCATTTTCATAAGATTATGTATTTTAAACAAGTCTTTGCAAAGCGCCGCTACAACCCATTTGGGGAACCCGTTCGGGATGGTGTGGATTATCGCACATCCTCGGGCTTAGTAGTGTGAGATGCAGACCTCCGCAAGGAGCATTCGGTCTCGAGAGATTTAAAAATAAAAATATCTTAAGAAAATTAGATTTCTAGAAAAATAATAAATTAAATTATTTTCATAAATATATATATATATATATATGTATGTATGTATGTATGTATGTATGTATGTATCATCCAAATATATAATTTTTGATATAATATAAATATTCCAACTTTTCTAAATCAAAAGAATCACTTTACATGAAAATACCATGCAATTCCATACAAGTCCAATATTACAATTAAATACCATATATTATGAAATTAGGTTATTTTCACTAGAAATGTCACATATATAAAATCTACATCTATGACAACTTTAAAGACCGTAATTAAATACTTGGGGTGTACTTTGAAAATTATATAAAAGTATTTTTACATATAACCCTCTCAAGTTCTATAAATTACCCTAAGGACCCTAGTAAATATAGGTTTAAGCGGGACCAGTCTCTTGAGCCTCAGGGAGCCGGGGATATGGGTGCTTGCCTATTTAAGGTAGACAACTTAATAAACGGTGTTATCAATACGGTAATCGTCTTTGAAAAATACACAAATCCTGCCGCCCATGTGTAGCGGTTACCGATAACATCAAAACCTAATTCAGGATTTCAATTTCCTTTTCTAATTGTTCTGACTCAGACTGAGTCTCATTATAATCAATCTGACTTGAATATGATTCAAGTACAATCTACAATATAACAATTCAACATGAATCTATATATTTAATCTGTTCAATCTATCAATCTATACAACTTGACTGAACCGAACCATGGATATACATCCATCTACATGATTCTCCAGTCACATCCATTTACATGATTCTCCTGTTACATCTATTTACTGATATCATGGTTTCGGCAATCATTCCATTATACAATCTATATTACAAGGAAATACAAGTTGCAATACAATACAAACAATACAATCAAGAAGGTAGATTGGTACGGAAGGTGTTGGAAGTGGCACGAGACTGCAAGATTTAAGACACCTAACCTGAATTCAATTGTCGTTGTTCCGAGTTGTATAACGGAGCCTTGTACTTCCAATTGCCTTTAGTCTCTGACATATAGAGACTCCTCTCGTATACACTGGCATTCTTCTGTACCAAACTATAAACAACAGCGTTAACACTAAATACAACATTATAATATAACTTTAAAAGTTACATTCTGTCTCTCTCTCTCTCTCTGTCTATTCTACTTCTCCCTTATCTTTGGGACTTACCGAACGATTTGTTCGCTGACGACATTCTCTTTCTTCTTCTTGGAATGTCGTCAGGTGTTTCTGACCTTCAGGAGATCGAGCCTAGCACTGAAGACTTGGACTAGTTTATTGAAAATCCCGAGCTGTAGTTACACTTGTACATTTCCTTTACATTCTGTATTTTCCATTTCTATTATGCTACTGTTTAGGCATTGCTTTCATTCAGATGTATTTACTTTTCCATGTACTGTAAAAGAATGTTAATAAATAAAGTTGCTGTTTCATTACATTTGTCTCTTGTGTATATATTTTTTATATTGCTTAGTTATGCTTAGCGTATTTGCTTCTGAGTAAATACGTAGCGGTCTCGTCGCGCCCTCTGCTCGTATACTAGGAAGCGGGGCGTGACAGTATAAAGAAAGAAACAGATAAAGAAAAGCTTTGAAAATAAGTGTGTTTAAAATCTACTAGCTTTTTAGTTGTCATGAACCACATATTAATAGTCTTGATCCAATCCGAAAGTTACATCGTCATTTATCATTCCAATCTTTCCTACATATCCCTCCTTCAAATATTGATCCTATACCTCTACGTGTGTGTAAAGTCATCTTTATACTCCTAGAATTCAATTCAAGCAATCGTACCATTGCCCTAATTATCTCAGTATTACTTCTTTTTATTAAGGATGGATGGATTTGCTCACTCACCTTTCACACGACCACCAATGTTTGCTTAGGCACTAATCAACTGATTACTGAATGTGTGAGCTTTTAAGGCGTAAATAGTTTCATACATATAAGTCTAGTATTGTAACTACCTCAAACTTAGCAGTGACTCCCAGACCAATTGGTCTAAGGCACTAGGTGATAAAGCACCATCGCTGTATATTTTTTCTATTTTTTCCCATAGCCCTAAGTAAGTTACAACCCAAACTTACATATAATTTTTTTCAGCGATATTATTTTTTTTCGTGGTTAGCTTCAAATATCGTTTTTTCTTTCATACTGAGGCTTTCAAATAATGATATGTCATGATATTCTCTACTATCTTGAGCTTGAGGATGTGTGTATGTGCAGTTTGTATGGTGTATATTCACTAAGTTGGACTCAAGGATAGACTCCACTTTCATCTATTTCCTCAAACCCAGTAACTCCTTCATATCACTCGACTTTTGGAAACGAGATCGTGACTACTTAATACTAATTTCATTCAAACACATCACTTTTCTTGTTTTTCTTAAAATCACTTTCTATCTTTTATATACATTTTTCACCTTGCTATTTTCATTTTCAAAATTTTCTAATTTTTTTTTTAATTTTTCAAAAGAAACCCTAAAATGAAAATGAAAGAACTAGGAAAAAAATAAAATAAGAAAGAAAGATGAAAACTATGTACAAAACCATCCCCCACTTATTTCTGACATTGTCCTCAATGTCGCCCCTCACTTATCTTTGCAGTGTATCTCATAATGTAGTAAAGACAAATCACTACAATGTTCCATACTAAACAGATATATAAAATAATATAGCAAACTTAAGTTAGAAAAGAGGTAAACATTAAAATTAATAACAAGAACAAACTTACAGAGCATTAAAAATTTAGAAGATTCTTCCCTCATCAAGCCGCTAATTAGCGGTCGCTGGTCACTAATATGCTATCTGATACTAGATTTTTACTTCCTGCTTTAAACTGTATACCTTGCAACTTATTACTTGTTTTTATATTAGGTTTTGGGGTCAAATAAAAGTGATGAAATAAATAGGAAGAATAAGATGATTGTTTTTTTATTTAAAAGAAAATCTAAAACCCTAAAAAAAAAAAGAAGAAAAAGAAAAAGAAAATTTTAATTTACATATCGCTTTGGCTAATCCAAACGTTAATATTAACCACTCAAAAATTTTATCTTTAATCATGCAGGAGTAGAAAAATAAATTGTAGCAGTAAACATCAATAAACACCCTAAAATTGATATGCAAAATATTGATATGGTATTTATATGTGGGTGAAGAAAATTGTGATCCGTGTTTTGCCGAAAAAACTAGTACAAAAATAAATAATGAAAATCTTAAAGAATTATATAACTGTACCATCTTGTCGAAATATTGGCTAATTGGATCAAATTCTAAAATATGAACATGCAGAGTATAAATAAGAGATCCAGTTATAGGAGTTAAAGGCACTACTTCATCTTGCATTTGTATAGGATTGTTTTCAATAATAACCGAAAGTGGTGGAGGGTTTGGCTCAACTGTTAAAATCTTAAAAGGATATTCACAATTTAGTGGATGGTTTGGGGAATCATAAGATTAAGTTCATCCTTAAAAGTTTCCTAAAAAATTTAATCAAAATATCCTTCTTCAAAATTAACCATCTCTTCCTCATACATTTCTTCTATTATTATAGTGGAATTTTCTTCAAAAATATCATCAAATCTCTCGTCCAACAATTCTTTTACCTCCTTCTTGAATTGACTCATGGGTTAACTTTTATCTTCTAAACTTGTGGGATCCCACTCAAAATTTTCGTCAAAATTTTCATTATACGTTCCTATTGAATTTATGGGTTTCTTATCAATAGTTTTCTCAAATTTTCTATTGAAGTCAACTCCATTAAAATCATAAGATACCTTTCAGATGCGGTTTCAATGTCTAAAATTTTCTCAAAATTTATATCCGCTATATTTATTTCATCAAAAACATTTTCCTCAAAATTTTTACTCAAGTCACCTTCATCAAAAGCACAAGCATTTTCCTCAAATATTTTCTCATATCCATCAGGGAAATCAAATATATCGACTTCGACTATATCATCAATTAAATCATGTTCATATAAATTCGTTATTGGAGGCCAAATTGGATATTCACAATTCTGATGGTAGGTTTCAAACTCACCTAAAGTAGAATCATTCTCACTTTCCATATGCACTAAAAAGTCAGACTTATCTAAACCACAAGATTCAAACATGTATTCTCAAATTGGCAAATTAGGCACTCCTCATATTGCACAATCCTTCTTGATGTAAATTCACATCCGCAAATAGGACACTTATGATTTAAACATTTCTCGGTCATACATTCCAAACCACGATTATTCTCAAACACTTCCTCAATAGGTTGATCATGATTTTCTGAGGTGTTAGGAATAATCGGGTTGGTGTAGTTTTGCATTGGGATGGTCTCTTATTCTTTCCTATTAATGATTGCAGCAGTTATCTGGCCAAGAAGGATTTCAATATTAGTCATTTATTACTTGGTAGCACTAGCATTTTTCATAAAAGTGTCCAACTGCATCTCAACATTAGCAAGTATCATCTTCTCATGATTATCAACATCTAATGAAGGTGTGAAATTTTGGTATGGTGGATACGAATCTAATTGGATATTGTCATAAGGAGAGCCAACATCATAATAATATGGATCTGATTGGAATTTTTGTTGGCTTATAAAATTGGAAGGATTGGAAGTTGTGTCGGTTGTGGATGTGTAAGGTGAATTGGAACCGCTCCTATATTTATTCATTCGAATGCAATCAGAAAGTGTTGGGTTAACTAGATAGCAAAGTTCATATAAAGTGGGTTTAGCATGTTCATCACCCTTTTTTTTAAATGCTGAAATTAAACTAAGGACTCTAACAAATCACAAACATATACAATGCGCAAGAAAACCTTAGAACTAGTGTCACTTAGGTCAAATCACTAGACCTGCTCCTAGACTTCCAAGAAATAAGTTGTAAGATAGATCCTCTACTATGTCTTTACCAATTTTGCAGCCAGATAAGTGCTAGGTAAGTGGAAGGTATCCGCTATATGAATCACCGAAATAACGGGTCTAATAAAGTAAACCACTTGCCTTAGACATACTTGCCTTAGACACCACAAAAAAGATGCAGATAAACAGTAAATTACCCACAACCTTCTCTTATCCTACGTGAGCGCGAATGTCCTTAGAGACCGAGTCTAGATATTTTTTAGTTAATGAAGGTTAAGTGCGTATGCTCGGTTTATGATTTGTAGGGCCAAGAAAGGGTGATGAAATCCCCACCTAATCATGATTTGGGTTGTTGCCCTTTAAGTTCTTTTTAAATATGCAAAATAAAATCACACAAAATCTAAAACAATAAAAAAGAATCTATTTTTTATTTTTTATTTTTTTCAACGGCGCAAAGAATCCTGTAAAAACTGTTAATTAGAAAAGAGAAGGTATAGAGAAGAAAAAAACCTACTACGAAAAAGGAACAAACTTCTGAAAAATAGACGATAAGTTATTCAGCTTGCAAAGTACCAGAGACACATAAGCCAAAAAATTTCGGCTAAAACTACCAGAGAGGTGGTTTCGGTCGAAATTTTGAAGGGTATGAAAATTTGGCAAATTGCTTCCTCCTCGGTATGTTCCAAGCTCCCCGGAAGTTTGTCTTGTTTCTTGAAAAAAATAAAATAGTGCAGAATCAAATCTAATAAAATAAATCTAAATTAAACTAAAATTAAAACTAAAAACTTGAATTAAAATACTACCCCTCCCCAGCGACGGCGCCAAAAACTTGTTCACTATAAATTTTAATACCAAAAGAGCACAGTTGTTATAGCATGCGTTTACAGATCGATCCACAGAGAGGTGTGATTTTAATTAGTTTTAAAGATAAGTAAGTAAAATATTTGATTTAACTTAAAATTAAAAATTGCAGAAATTAAAAGCAAGTAATTTAAAACGATTTAAATACTAGAAAGGAAATCCTAGGGTTTTTTAATTGTTTATCCCCTATGGTTGGTTTATAAAATTCTATCTATTTTTTATAGTTTTAAATGATTAACTATTAAACGCATATAAGCATAGGATAAAATAATTGTTATTAGATTTACCCTATCAAATATATGAAATCACTTAGAAATAATTAAATTACATAGTTCTAGTAATTAACATCAATCTAGATCTACCATTCGATTAAGATTTTATAGGTGATCAATAAACAAAATTTAACGCTTTTATGCAACCAAGATCAATCTAATTACTAAATTAACATCTCTTTATTTAAACTTATATCTTACCGTCCCAAATTAAGTTTCTAGTTTGTCATGCTATCATTAACTTAATTAGTTTATAGGCGTGATCATCTTTTTCCTAATCTTATTCAAGATGTCAAATTTCATTATAAAGTTAGTTTTTTTTATATGAATAACATAAAGATGATAATTTTAAAGCAAGAGAGATTCATAAAAACAAAAGAAAAGAATAGATCAAAAGTAAACATCCAACCATAGAGACTACAATTAAAACCCTAAAATAGGAATTTAGCTATGCATATTAAAAGAGACAAGATTAAATAAAAATAATTTCATTAATTAAAAAATAAAACTTACAATTTATTGATTTATCCAATTGAAAACCCTAGTTCCAGACGCTAAAGAAGAGATAATCTAAATCTTAGACTATATAGAGACTTGTATAGGATTTCTAGTGAATTGGAACAATCTTCCTAAAATATACATATAATCTGTAGGGTTGGCTTAGCACCTTGCGAAGGTTTTGGTAAGTATCAATCATGCTACTTTGAAATTTTTGGGATGCTAAACAAACCCTAACTAAGATCTTAACTAGAGTCTTAGGGTTAAACAAGATATGTAAACAATTTACATTTAAGTGAACAAGGAATACAACCTTTGTAGACCGGTCCTTCACTTCAATAGCTCCGTGTAGAAGTCCCTTCGCTGTGATCACGATCCCCCGGACTCTAGAGAGGCTCCCACGAAGAAACGAACAAGCTTGCTTCGAAGTCTTCGAGGCCGAAGATGATCAACGTCGAGAAGACACTAGCTCATGCTATCTCTTCACTAATTGTGTAGATTAGTGAAGCAAACACCCTAAACTAAATGGCTAATAGTATAGGATGATGAAGTAGGAAGTGGGATCACTTTAAATATATTTTTCTCCCAATTTTCCATCACTTTTCAAAAAGCTAGCAAGCTTTTCTCACTTGATGATGAAGAAGAAGAAGAATGAACTCATGAGGTTAGAAATGCAACCATGGGTGAGTATATCATATATCTAACCCTTGTAGAGAGTTAACCATGGTAAGGGGTTAAAGGTTAGGTCACAAAATATGTTAAGGAAAACAAAGGAGTGGACTTAGTCAATGCTTATCCACAAGCTTCTACAAGCTTCCAGCAATGATTTAATCCACTAATTTGTAATTACTTAATGATAAATGAAACCCTAACAAAAACCCTAGCATGGTGTAAGTCTCATACATACATGTTGCATGTATAACCTAGCTGACACAATAATATATATCATATATATATATATTATATGCTAAAAGAATACAATTAATATATATCACATATATATATCAATGTATCAAAAAGTGAGAAAAGAAATCTTAAGTGAGCTAATATTAGTCAATGTAATTTAATATATCAAATATATAATTATACATTAAATTATTAAATCAACTCTTGATTTAATAATCCGGATATATATAACCGACTGATATCATATATGCGAGAATAGAATACGGTATCACATACTCGTATTAATCTCGGTCCCGCACATATCTGTAACACCTTAGGATGCGATTAGTGGTTAATTATGCGTTAATATGGGGTTTTTCGTAAAAAGTTTACCAAAACGGTTTTCAAATATTTTATAAAAATTAATGAATATTTTATTAGAATTTATTTTGTCTTGCACACACATGTGCATGTAAACTAGGGCAAAATTTTGGGTTAAACCATGTTTATGTGGTCATGGGAGTTTAACCATCTTACTAATTGGAAAATGTAATTAACAAAATTATTAGTTTTCAAAAATTTTAAATTTAAATTCACAAATGATTTTTCTTTTGGGGTTGACTTGTGGAAAGAGAGGATGGTGGCTAGGAGGCTTGGGGGGACAAGGTATGACAAGCATTTATGGAGGAGAGAGAGATGGACATGGTTGACTTCACACTCATCTCACTCTCTACACATTATTTCAAACCAATTCTCTTTATCTCATATTTTCTTCTCCCTCTCTCTCCAAAACAGAACCATTTCTGTCCTCACGAAACCCTCACCCAAATCTACAAGATCTCCACCTCAATTCATAAAAAATTCAACATTTCTTTCACACAAATTGATCTTACACCCCAAATCAACCCATGGAGCTAGGAAAGCTTGGACTTTGGAGCAAGTTGGTATAGGTATAATCCCCTAACTGTTATTTAGCTAGTTTTTAGGTTGTGTTACACTTTAGCTTCAGTTTAGAACTTTAAATTCGTAGTTTTGTGCCGATATCGTATTTTAGTGTCGTTTTTGAGCTGCTGTTACCCCGAGACCCTTTGTGAAACCCAAACAATGTAGTAGTATAGTGCTAGATACCCTGAGTGTATAAGTGGAGTTTGGACACAACCTGCGAGGTTTTGGCCGGCAGCTAGAGGGAAAATTCCGACGAGATCGGTTTTTGAGGTGAGTTGGGGGTTGAAACTTTTAGGGTAGGTGTCTGCTGCGGTTTGGGATCCTTTGGTATTGTTTAGTTTTTGGGTATTTGCAGTGGGCAAAATCTAGGGTAGTTTAGCAATATTTAAGAGTTTTGAGGGTATTGGGTTGTTTTGGTGGTCTAAGTGGAACTTCTGTTAAATTAGGATTCATAGGGTTTGTTTAACTTAGTTAAGTGCTATTAATACTGTTAAACCTAGTTTTTTGTTCCAGTTTGCACTAAAATACCCTTGTGTACCAATTAGTGTTTTTAAAACGTTTTAAACCAAGTTATAGGATACGTAGAATCTGCTTTATCTGTGGGTATTTTATTAACAAGCAAACATGTACACTAGACTCTAAATTGTGCTATGGGTGTAATATAAAAACCTGGACCAGTTTCACCTAACCTTGGCCGATATCAAGCCTATGGTGGTCGGCCCAATTTTTCTGGAACTTGTTGAAACTTTACAGGTAGCTATCTGTAGGTATTATAAGAAATTTGGTCTTGTTTATCTTTCTTGTTTTAGCTCCAGATAAAATCTGGAACCATTTACCTATAATTTATGTAGCGGGACTTGCGCGATACGTGCGTTATGGGTTGGTTTGGGTGTGGCTGTGTGTCACAGCGTGTTGCTGTGTCACAGCGTGTTGCTGTGTGCCTCAACGTGTCAGGGTGGTTTTTGATATACGCACACACGTTACGTTTACATACGCGTTTAGTTTGCGACGCTAGTTTCTTGTATAAGAATGATATCGCGTTTTTGCAAGATTTTAGCTTATGTGTATTACTTGGTGTAAATTCTAGGTTCGCAGGCGGGTACTTCGGACGCCGCACAGAAGGGGAAGCAGGTGGTCGGATACACGTAGATCGAGATCACGGTGAGTAGATTTAACATCTATGGGAAAATCACCCGTATGGCGTTATGCGTCAGGGCCTGATAGGATATTGTAGCGGCATATCTGAATTCATATACATTGATTGCGCATGGATACCATTTGTTGCATACTGTATTCCCTGCTATTTATGGACTTAGAATTAATAGGACACCGCACTGTTAGTAACGGTTCATATTGCACGAGCACTAATCTGCATGTTACACACACACCGTTAGTAATTGCCATGACACTCACACTATAGAATTGCCATGAACAATATATTGTAGCTCACCTTATATATGATTTCGACATGATTATGTTACTTGTGCACATACTCATTTGCATATCCATATTGGTGCATATACACATTGATACCTCCACACTTGTGCACATACACGTTGTATATTCATATTGGTGCATATATACCTTGGTACATACATACTTACGCATATACACATTGTACCTACCAAGATAAGCTGGTTTTTGGTAAAAATGGGGACCGCATGAGATATTTTTAAAACTGAATTCATTTAAAGAGCGGTTTTCCCCTTTTTTACTCATAGTACGACCTTATGATGCATACATCACATCGCATGGATTTACGCACTGAGTTTGGATTTCATGTGATTTCTGGATTTGAGAACCGTGGTATTATTTCAAGAAAGTATGCTTTATTTTAAAAACCCGGTTTCTCTTGATATGATATTTTAGTGCGTCAAACATGAGTTTTCTCGGTTCTGAGATCTTGTGTGAGTATACCCGATTCGAGGAGTGATAGGCACCGTATGCGGGTACATGGTGGACCCGGTATGGTACCCCGGGGCAAGAAGACTTGTATAGTTAGACGGTGAGCCCAGCGGAGGGACTACTACCTGCCGGTGACAGTTTGGAGACCTGACGGATATCCGCAGGATACCGTTTGGGGGTCATGACATGAGATACAAACTGAGGGCCGATCTGGTATGCGGCGTCTGAGAGATGAAGATTTGCGTGTCGATGCTGGACACGAATATTTCATGATATTTGGGTGCCGATGTTGGGCACTCCTGTTTTATGAGATTTACAGGATATGAGGGCCGGATTGAGCGACGGCGCCTGAGTTATGGGGATTTTAGGGTGTTTTTGGTAGACACCGGGGTTTTCACAATGATGACTCGTGTTGATGATTTATTTTCCCATGCTCAGCACTCATTTACATGCATTGCATCATGTACCTTTAGTATCTGATAGAGTACCTCGCATGATTCAGTATACCCAGATTACCATATTGATGTTATCAATTGCACATGTTAGAGTATCGCAGTACGCGCATACCCTCGATTACCTTTATATGTTATTTACTATTCATGAGTTGGCAACTCACCCCCGTTGTGCCACAGTGCTTGCACGTAGACCCTCAGAGTAGTCACGGCAGGGCTACATCCTTGTATCTTTTTGTTGCGGATACCGCTATAGTTGGCGTGCGAGCCATTTTGCTATAGGTGGGTTGCGAGCAATTTTATTTCTCCTTATTTCTTTTATGCTGTTTTACTTATATTATCCATTTCTTCGCTACGGCGTCGTATATTATTATTGTGGTGGTTGTTTCCGCCGGTTGGCGTGGTTGCTCCCGTTTGGGGATGTTTTATTCTTATTATATGATATTTTTTCTTATATCATATCTTGTACCTGTTTTCGGGGCCAGTTTTTACAAAGGAGGTGCTGCCGAAATTTTTTAAGAAAATAACAAACTTTAATGATTTTTACCGAGTTTTCTAAATGTTTTTAAACCAATGTTTTCAACACTCACTACTTTTAATGGTTTTGATTTCTGGGTTTCGGCTTACTTAGTCACGTTATGCCTGTAGACGTTATGTGGTTAAGTGCCGGTCACGGGACGAACTTTAGGTCGTGACAATATCACATATGTGCTCCTACTCCGTTTCGCATGAACCAGGAAACCTCTGTGTAGGACTCTAAAGACTCTTTAATACGCCGGTAGTAGGTGATGATCATATCAAACACCCATAAGCCGCAAGCGGTCTTCTAAACGTAACGACCACCTGGGTATTGAGCGATCAGAAGACCAACAAGCAAGCCTGCTATAACTCCTGCGAATCCATTTAGTAACACTACCGTACAGTCCGGTCTCTTCGTCTGATATGTCGTATATCAACAGCCTAGAGGTGGTATAACGTCAGACACCAATAGCCTGATAAATCATGCCGATACAAGGTCCATAACGGTTCGAGAAACTACTGATAACACTTACCAGTAAATCTCAACAAGCCTGGCCAGGGATTTCTTGTTATGGCCAATCGAGCACAGCGCAACATCAACCCCCAATACCAGGAGGGATGAAACCCCTCCTATCGCTCATTGCCTCCATGTGATTCGGGATTGTACCCAAAAGCCACCGTTTTGCACGATCTCTTGACCGTGGTAAGGTGGAAATCAAAGCACAGTGGGAATCACACAAGACTCTATGACGATCTCGGGTCTGCAGACTAACCTGTACCAGTGTCACCAGAGAACTGCTATCCGACGATAGGTATAATACCATCTAGGAGTTCTCGGCGAGTCCGTCCAGTGTACCCAGTCTCCACTTAGCACCCGTATACCTTCTCTGATGTCAAACACCAATGGATATGGGATCATCCATTACCCATCATATGGGTCAAGAAGCGCATACGCTAGTCTACTCTTGAGTATCGATGCCCTGTCTCGATACTCCCACGACTAGGAACATTTAAAGGATGTACTTATCGACTACCCGGTCCCCACTAGTATGATCTACATCATAGTCCTGGTAGTCAAGTACTCATGCTAAGGGCTTTATCAACATGTGATCACAAAACAGTATTTGTTTACATGTTAAGATAAACTGCAACCAGATAGCATACTATCATGTCGAGCAAGAAAGTCCTTCCTATATATGTCCAAGCATCCACTACAATATACATCGCATGTACAGTAATGGCCTCTAGGGCATACATATAACTAACAATCTCCCACTTGCACTAAGGCCATCTGTTGTAGTATCCAATACCCAACAATATAGCAGAGGTTGTAGTATCCCATACTCAACCATTGTAGAGAAATCTCTAGAGGGGTAAGGCCTTTGTGAGTGGATCCGCTTTGTCAACCTTCTGGTCTACTCTCCTAATCTCGATCCCTTGGAGATCAACCATCTCCCTGATCAGGTGATACTTGCCTCAGAATATGTCTGGAACGCTGATGGGACCTGTGTTCCTAGGCATAAGCCACAGCTCCATTGTTGTCACAATAACAGTTATTGGATGCTCAATGGTAGGAACCTTGTTTATCTTATGAACAAGAAATGTCCAGACAGCCACTTTGGTAGTATCGTTGGTAGCAATGTATTCAGCCTTTATCATCTAGTATGTCACGGTATCTAGCTTGGAACTCTTCCAACATACCGTCCATCCTACTGAGGGTAAAGATAATGCCTGTGAATGACTCTCTGTCGAACTTATCACTCTGGAAGCTGGAACCAAGAACTTTCTTTAAGTGCTTCTCAAGCACTTAAGAATGTACTCCACAGCTGTCCAGTGATTCTCCTAAGATCCAATTGATTCCCGATCACTATATCTAGTAGGTCATCTACATCTAGTCTGGTACATAACATCTCATACTCTGATAGAGTTTACTGCCGAAGCATAGGGTATCACTTGCACGCGAGCTCTCTTCAAATTAGTCTCGGGAGACATCTTTTTGGAGAGAGTGATCCAAGAGTAAGTGGGCGAACCACCACGCTTAGAATCGCCCATACTAAACTCTTTTAGTTTGGTGTTTATGTACCTAAATTTTGGAACACTCCCAACATCCATTTAGATCTATCATCATAGATCATAATCAATAAGATGTAGTAGGTATCATCCAGATCTTCTATTGAGAATCCCCGTGATAAGAGGAGCTTGACCGAGTGTAGCATAGGAACTATTTCCTATCAAGAGTATGTCATCTACGTACAATATATGGAAGACAACCTTACTCTCTACAACCTTCTTGTATATACAAGGTTCATCTACCATTTTGATGAAGTCAAACTCTTTGACTATCACATCAAAACAGATGTTCCATCTTCCTGAACCCGGTTGGGCCATCATCTTATGATACAATCCTTGCTCCCACTGTCACCGAGAGGACCGTAGTATCTTTCAAGTGGATGAGGAACCCCACCAGATTCGCTGAGAGGCTGAGGTTCGTTGGAGACTATTGAATCCTTTGGTTTCACCAAATCATCAGCTGTTAGTTTGTCTAGCTGGAACTCCTTCCAGTTCTAACTCATGACCACCAATTTCTTTACAAGAAATTCCTTTTCTAAAAAAGGGGCATGCCGAGAAACAAAACACCTTTTGCACCTCAGAGTGGTAGAAGATATTCCCTCAATAATGTTTTGGGATATCCTAACAAACTCACACAACTGACCTTGCTCCGAGCTTGTCCGGTTTTTGCTTTTCAACATAGGCCGGACAACACCATATCTTAACTTGTTTAAGACATGGTCTCTTCCCATTTCATATCTCATATGTATTGGCAGGCACTGATTGGATGGAACCCCATTCAATAGGTATGCAGCTTCTTAAGTGCATAACACCAAAAAGGAAACATGTAACTTAGCAGTACTCATCATAGAGCACTCCATATCTCATAGGGTGCGATACTTCCACCCCGATACATCGTTGTGCTATGGTGTATACGAAGGAGTAAGCTGAGAGAGAATCACATTCTCCTTTTAGAAACTCCAGGAACTCCATACTCAAGTATTCGCCTCCTCGATCATATCGCAGAACTTTAATACTTTTACCCATTTGGTTCTCAAAAGAACCAACCATGGCATTTGTAGACATGGGACCATATACATCATCATGTATCTGTCCCAAGAGTTCATTAACTCTTTCTCTGTTTCCTGTAAACGGAGTATTGGTCATTTTATCTTTGAGACAAGACTAGCAAGTAGCATAAGATGAAAATTCGAACAGATTCTCATATTTATCTTTATGTAACTTAGCTAGTCGTGTCGCATTGATATGACCTAGTCTATAATGCCACAAGAAGGATTCGTTCATTTCTGAACTACTCCTCTTGTGTGTGTTCTAGATACTTTGAACTGTGGTTTGATTTAGAACATATATGCTATTATACAGCGTGCCTGATCGAATCAACTCTTGATTCAGGAAAATGTTTACAAGATTATCCTCCAATACAGAATTATATCCTTCTTTAACTTAGTAAAGAACATGATGTAATGTTGTATATCAGGTTCGGTATGTAATAACATTCATTCAGAATCAATATATCTAATATAAGGTGATATCTGCCAACTGATTTGGCTGCAACAATTGCACCATTCTTTAATACTTAGAGACATATCACCCTTTTCCAGTTCTCTACCTTTCGTAGCCCACGTAACATATTATATGCACGGGATCCTGATCCGGTATCACATACCCAGAACGTAGAGGATACTGAGAAACAGTTCTTGGTAATAAAGACACCTGAAGAATATGCATCAATATGTACTTTCTTCGAATTGGGTGGCATGGGAATCCGGATATTCCCCTATTTCCTACTCGGACTTATAACAATTATAAGATTGCGCGAAACCAATGTTCCCTAGCTCAGTATAATAAGCAGGTTTGGTCAATGCATCCATATTATTATCTTGATTAAGGTATGACATAGTTGCTACCAGGAGAGAGAGAGAGAAGAAAACACTCTGCGTGCGCTTTTGCAAGATTAGATTGGTTATCATTTTATCTAATCAGGATGGCTCCCACTGTTTTAGTCAAATCTTCCTTCAAACCCTAAAAGGTAAGACTAGCCGGGATTAATTACACCCTACAAGTTTGCCGATCTTTCAGCCAGGCCAGTGTGGGTACTTTGAGGGAGGTTCCCCGTGTTTTCGCACGGACCTAATTAAAATAAACCTCGTTTTCCCAGGGGCGTAACCCCATTAACACCTTTCTAGACACCTACTTGATCGGCTAAATGTAATGTGTAAAAACTCTCCCCGGAGTAACTCTTACTCGTAGTGGGTATCGGGATCCAACTATCTCATAGAAGGTATGCAATCTCATTGCAAATTTCAACACTTGAAATTCTCGATAATATTTTTGCCCCTAGCAACTTATGACCTTAACATAGTCAACAAATCATAATTGCTAGCCAAGTTCAACCCGTCATTTCCCGATTGAATTAAACCCATCTGCACGACCCTTAACATAGTCAACAAAGTCGTACAACTACCCTAATCCAATCACATCTCATATTTTAGCAGATAAGCACTAATTAGCTACCGCACACTACGTCTTAACATAGTCAACAAACATAGCACGAATACTAAGTAGTACTTATCTGAAATGACGGAGGGCTATGCAGGTTTTTCAGAAAACCATAAGCGTAATGAACTTGATATCGTTGTAGAAACAAGTGATTTTGAAAAAGGAATGTTTTTGAGGCTTTTGTAGTTTCGCTAAGGAGGTCACTCCCGGTGAAGGGATTTCGGCTCTTTCCTTATCGAATAAGGTCCTGGATATTCTACAAGGAATACCAGTATGCAAAGCAAGAACTAGAGCTACCAATTTTTAAACAAGTTTCTACAACATGTTTAGGTTTCTTTTTCTTTCATTAATCTCATTAATGAAGTCCCATTTATTTATGCTTCCCAAATATCACAGAAGAAACGAAAGCAACAATATTAATTATATCTCATATATATAGTATAAGCATTTGTCTCAGGCAGTAATATGATATCATCACAGAACATTGCAGCAGAAGAATCACATATGAAATATTGGATATACTAGAAATTCCGTGTTTTAAGTTAAGCCAGTATAAAATACGGATTCCACGGTCGTGATGAATATCCAAACCCACATATCTAGACCCCTACGAGAATGGCAAGCAACCCTACCAATTCTAGAGTTAGGAGACCCGGTCTCGACTCCTCGAGATGGTCTCCCACTGGACCCTAGAACCCGGTTACATGTGCTTCCCGCTTTGGGTCTATCCTAATGCGGAAAAGTAAATAATATACAATGGTGACATCATCCTCAACCCGGAAGTGCCCCAATAAAAGAATATTACATACAATGAATTTTACATGAATGAAAATGAAAAACTCTCATCTCACATAAAACCCCCGTCTATTCAAAACACGACGATCCAATATAACATATCATAGCAACACATAATATCCATGTCATCAACGTAAGTAAATATGTGTATCCCAGTTGTCGTTGACATATAGCACTGAAGCTAGCGATACACCACATATTACACTTACGGTCACAGAAAAGAAAGTGAAAAAGTACAAAATTTGGAATCCACAATCACTTTAGACATCTTAAATCCGAAAAATCACATACTTCGCATTTCATGCCTAACTATATGAATTCCACATATTGTATCACATTCCAAATAAATAGACAATGTTAAACTTTCCGATCGAATAAATAAACAACCAAGATTTCCCAAATAGCTCAACACTTGAGCGGAGTTCAAAAAAGTCCCAGAACATATCACAACCAGTATGAACCAACCGTAGAAGGGCCAAACCAACGCCTCACATGTGGCAACGCTAAATTACCACAAACCACATGGTTCATTGGCGGTTTTGACGGTCACATAATCGAGTTAAGGTTATGTTCTTCTAGAGGGTCCACAGATACGCTTGAATGATTTTCTGAAAGTTTTAAAGTCAGGAAAAATCCAACACTTGAAAGTTTTCCGACAAGGAAAAAAGTGAGTTATTGATATCCGTTCGAACCTTTTAACACGTTCTAAATTACCCGGGAAAAAAAACTTAAACGAAGTTAAACTTTCCGATCGAATCAACGAGTTCCCAATATTTCCCAGAAAGCTCAACACTTGAGTAGAATTAAAAATTCCCAGAAGTATGAAAAAGTACCCAAGAATAAACCCCTGAAGTATTAGCCCCTAACTCCTAAAGTTGGCCGCGGAACCGCCGCCAAACGCATGGTTTGGCCGCGGTTCCGCGGTCCCTTGAGTGAGTTATGGTTTCATACTTCACAGTAATCCTTAGAATTCCCTGCATGATTTTCTGAGTATTTTTAATATGAAAAATTTTAACTTTTGAAAATTTTTCCAGAAAGTGGGATTTTTCGGGGTTTTGGAGTTCGATCGGACTTTAAACTTCGCCTACGCGACGCCTAATGCTCTAGCTTGGCTCTGATACCATTGTAGGGTTGGCTTAGCACCTTGTGAAGATTTTGGCAAGTGTCAATCATGCTACTTTGAAATTTTTGGGGTGCTAAACATACCCTAACCAAGATCTTAACTAGAGTCTTAGGGTTATACAAGATATGTAAACACTTTACATCTAAGTGAACAAGGAATACAACCTTTGTAGACCGGTCCTTCACTTCAATAGCTCTGTGTAGAAGTCTCTTCGCTGCGATCACGATCCCCCGGGCTCTAGAGAGGCTCCCACGAAGAAACGAACAAGCTTGCTTCGAAGTTTTCGAGGCCGAAGATGATCTACGTCGAGGAGACACTAGCTCATGCTATCTCTTCACTAATTGTGTAGATTAGTGAAGCAGACACACTAAACTAAATGGCTAATAGTATAGGATGATGAAGTAGGAGTGGGCTCACTTTAGATATATTTTTCTCACAAGTTTCCATCACTTTTCAAAAAGCTAGCAAGCTTTTCTCACTTGATGAAGAAGAAGAAGAATGAACTCATGAGGTTAGAAATGCAACCATGGGTGAGTATATCATATATCTAACCCTTGTAGAGAGTTAACCATGGTAAGGGGTTAAAGGTTAGGTCACAAAATATCTTAAGGAAAACAAAGGAGTGGACTTAGTCAATACTTATCCACAAGCTTCTACAAGCTTCTAGCAATGATTTAATCCACTAATTTGTAATTACTTAATGATAAATGAAACCCTAATATAAACCCTAGCATGGTGTAAGTCTCATACATACATGTTGCATGTATAACCTAGCATGACACAATAACATATATCATATATATATTATATGCTAAAAGAATACAATTAATATATATCACATATATATCAATGTATCAAAAAGTGAGAAAAGAAATCTTAAGTGAGCTAATGTTAGTCAATGTAATTTAATATATTAAATATATAATTATACATTAAATTATTAAATTAACTCTTGATTTAATAATCCGGCTATATATAACCGACTGATATCATATATCGCGAGAATAGAATACGGTATCACATACTCGTATTAATCTCGGTCCCGTACATATCACATATGTTCTCCTACTCCGTTTCTTATGAACCAGGAAACCTCTGTGTAGGACTCTAAAAACTCATCAATACGCCGGCAGTAGGTGATGATCATATCAAACACCCACAAGCCGCAAGCGGTCTGCTAAACGTAATGAACACCCGGGTATTGAGCGATCAGAAGATCAACAAGCAAGCCTGCTATAACTCCTGCGAATCCATTCAGTAACACTACCGTACAGTCCGGTCTCTTCGTCTGATATGTCGCATATCAACTGCCTAGGGGTGGTATAACGTCAGACCACAATAGCCTGATAAGTCATGCCGATACAAGGTCCATAACGGTTCGAATAACTACTGATAACACTTACCTGTAAATCTTAGCAACCCTGGCCAGGGATTTCCTGTTATGGCCAATCGAGCACAGCGCAACATCAACCCCCAATACTGGAAGGGACGAAACCCCTCCTATCGCTCATTGCCTCCATGTGATTCGGGACTATACCCAAAAGCCACCGTTTTGCACGATCTCTTGACCGTGGTAAGGTGGAAATCAAAGCACAGTGGGAATCACACAAGACTCTATGACGATCTCGGGTTTACAGACTAACCTGTACCAGTGTTACCAGAGAAATGCTATCCGACGATAGGTATAATACCATTTAGGAGTTCTCAGCGAGTCCGTCCAGTGTACCCAGTCTCCACTGAGCACCCGTATACCTTCTCTGATGTCAAACACCAATGAATATGGGATCATCCATCGCCCATCATATGGGTCAAGAAGCGCATACGCTAGTCTATTCTGGAGTATCGATGCCCTGTCTCGATACTCCCACGACTAGGAACATTTGAAGGATGTACTTATCGACTACCCAGTCCCCATTAGTATGATCGACATCATAGTCCTGGTAGTCAAGTACTCATGCTAAGGGCTTTATCAATATGTGATCACAAAACAGTATTTGTTTACATGTTAAAATAAAGTGCAACCAGATAGCATACTATCATGTCGAGCAAGAAAGTCCTTCCTATATATGTCCAAGCATCCACTACAATATACATCGCATGTACAGTAATGGCCTCTAGGGCATACATATAACTAACATAATCTCCAATTTACACAAAAATCTCGACTTCAGATCACTCAAATTTTTAGCTGTTTTTGTGATTTCGATGAATTCGGACGAAAATTTTAGCCATATGCATCTCTGGTTTGTTGCATCTTATGTTATTTAGTCTCGAGATTTCCAAAATTTGTTTCAATTGTGATAATTGATTCCCTGATTTTTATTTAGCTACAATTGATTTCCATTGCACCCATGTGATCTATATTTTTGGACAATTTTCCATTTTTTGCGTTTAATCTCTGTAATCTGCATTTATTCACAACAACACCCAAAATATCATAAAATATAAAATATAATTAATAAATGTGATATAAAAATGTGCAATAAATTTGCACTAAGCAGCTCCTACTATTTAAACACATTTTCATGAAAAGCACAACATTTGAAAATCGTAAATTTTTTAAAAGTATAATGTGGAAATCGAAATCCAACTATCATGATATAGTGATCTTGACTATTAGCTAATAAGTCACCATACACCATAGAGGTGGCCAAAACTCTTTTATCGATCATATTTGTGACTTTCAATTATCAGTTTTACTTCTAAATTTAATTATAACTTGACAACAAACCAAGCATAACTCATAATAATCTAGTCAAGTCATACTCACACATTTCTTGAGCAGTTGGATCAATAATGTGATCCTTGGCAACTCGCCGACAATAAGGCCTCATTATTGGTTCACCTACTCTACATTATATATATCAGCTACCAAATATCATCCAAATACCACACATTATGGCATGACAACTCGCCAACAACTATAACATGAATATTGCATACTCTATTTGATTGAAATGGTGGAGGATAATGTATAGTATTGAAAAATACTCTTAACGTTTTTGACTTAATTTAAATTGAAAAACGTTTTTAGAAAAAACTATGTTTTTGAGTTATTACTAACTCCCCTATTCATTTTTAAAATTGCTTTTCAATTTTAAGTGGTTTGTTATACTTAACAATCTCATTATTAATCATCTCATCGTTTTCTTGTTAAAACTTCTTTTAATTGTTTTTATGATCGTTTTAGAAAAACTTATTTTAACAAAATCTTGTTTTTGAAAAATGTGTAATGAGAATAAGACAACTTTTAAAGGCATCACAAACATGCAAATCCACAAGAACAATTTCTAAGGCATTACATGCATGTATATCATAAAAATGGACTTATACTAGAATGGATTGGATGGATGTGATTTATCGTGCTTTAATTAAAGTGATAGAATTAAAATGCAATAATTCACTTTAGAGTCATACATCACATGTATATAAACTAAAAATAAAAAAAAGTTTTGAGCCGCTTAAATGCTCCATTGAACTCCTTCAATCACGCCTAGCTCTTACTTCAATTCTTTGCCCTCATGAAACTCACAAACTAATACGTAAATAAATCGAGGCTCGCATGCCCTATTTAATTAAACCATTACCAAGTGACTCGTAGACTACTATAAAAACTTACAATGCAAATTACAGAGGGTTTGTCCAAATCCATTCCAATATACCAATCCAACCATTGCATATCACATACACAAAAATAAATAGAACACATTATAGGTATATGGTCACATCACAACCATAACTCATTATATCACATATAGTGATTTGCATAAAATAGTTGCTATAAATTAGAACTAAAATTATTTAAATATTTTTAATAACAACTTACTAAAATTAACTAAACAAAATTAATTTGTATGTCAACAACTTAACACACATGCAACTAAATGTCAATATAAAGATAACAACAAATATTTTAATAACAACTTTAAAAAAATTCCAAAAAACTTAAATTTTAATTTTAAATAATCTCCAACAAAAAAACCAACAAACTTGGAATATATTTGAAAATAGATTTTCAACAAACTCTAACAAACTTGGAATAATTTGAAAATAGATTTTCAACAAACTCCAACAAACTTGGAATATTTTTTAAAAATGATTTTTTATTTAAAAATTCAGAATATTATTTTAATAATAATAAAACAAACTTTTATTTACATGTTCCAAATTTTTATGCGTAAACTAATTTTAAAAAAATTAACATTTTTAATCTCATTAAAAATATCTAATGTATCAAATTTAATTATATTAAATTTTATATAAATTTTGACACATGCATTCAATAGTATTCTAACGCTTAGAACATACCGATTAATCCTAATTATATCAATATTTATGTATGCAATTATCAAGAAAAAATCGATTAATTTAATTTATAAACCTTCGCTCTGATACCATATTGGTTAAAATTGGTGTAAACGCAGCGGGAGGAAAAAATATTTTTTTTTACATCAACACCAATTTAGGGTTTATAAATTAGGTTAATTATAAAAGAAATCAATTAACTCTTAATTGATTCGAAAAGATAATACCTTTGCGGAAATTCGGATTTGCGTTCCGTTTGCTATGCTAACGATTCCTATCCAATCAAGGAGACTTGATTACACCTTGATAATCTCTTTACTTGCCTCCACACGAATCTCTAAAATTAGTGAACTCTAATTAATTAGTTAGCTGATCTAATTAATTAGAGAGAATATATAAAAAAGAAGAGAATTAAAATCAAAATTTTAATTCGTCTCAACCATGAAAATTTTGGCCAAAAGAAAAGGAGAGATGCTATAATTTTTGAGAGGATGAGCAATTTTTGAGAGGATGAAAGGAATAATTAGGGCTTAGGTTTTGTATTAAATAGAAGCCTATATATAGGGATTTAGTTTTTTCTATTTAAACACTCATAATTAATTAATTTGTTTAATCCCTTAAACAAACTAATTAGTTATAACTTAATACATGTTGGCTCACAAACATATATACATATAATATTTGATACACATCAAATGCATAAAAATATTATCTTATATATATATATATATATATATATATGATAATAATGGAGGAAATGTGCCATAAGAGAGAATTTCCTCCTAAGGCATCAAAAAAATACACCCTCTATAATTTTTTCCGACGATCGGCATCCATCATCATCATCTTTATCATATAAGATGTGCATACACCAAATTTTATGTGATTCTATCACTTTTGCACCGTTGATTTAATGAGTGCAAAATTAACGGTTTACCGACAATAGAACTTTTTATATTGCTAAATCAACGGTGAAAAAGACATGGAATCACATGAAATTTGGTGTATCCATATCTTACATCATAAAGATGATGATGGTGGGTGCCGGTCGTTGAAAATATTGTAGAGGATATAGATATTTGATGCCGCCTAATTAGAAAGCCTCCTAGGGTCTTTTTTCATTATTCTCTCTCTCTCTATATATTTATTATATTCATAATATAATTAATATATATGGGTATGTATTTTTACTCATTTAATATCATATATTATCTTGAGTAGCACGCTAAATCGTATTTGAAAATTTTACCCTTATTTAATTAATAGTACATAAAATATACTTATGTAATTAAATCTCTTTTTGTATATCAATCATATAATTTCTCTTCTTTTATAGTTCTATGTTTGGCAAGTAGGATTTCACCTATGTGTGATTCTGGAGGCTTAACATTTACTCAGCAGTGGATAATTAATTCGAACGATTCGAATTAATTCTGTAAGCAGTAAAATCCATAAGTCTATAAGGACGATAGCTACGTGTTTAGACTACCTAGGTAAACCATCGATGACTAGATTGGAATAGGAAAATGCTATCCAAGTAAATCAATACTTATCAGTGGCAACTACTGTACGGTCCGTTCTCTTCGTCTACTTGTGCTCCTTATTTAGTCTAGAGTTTGGTAGTACTATCAAACACTAATAACTCAAATAACTATTGTGTTGATATTATCACGTAACCCTAAGATCAAATTGAAAAACCACTTATCATTTGATCTCTAGTACTCAGGCCAGAGATTTTAGGTCACTGATATATCGCACACTGCAGAATATTGTTCTCCATATACCGGAGAGACGGATCCTATGTTAATCCTCACAACCTTCACATGTATTCGATCATACCCAACTACTACTGTTATACAAAGTATCAATGGATCTGTGGTTGGGTAGTAACTAAATTAATCTCTAACACACGCAAGGTTCTATGGAGAGTCTTAGGTCTGGAGACTAAGTCATACCAGTTGTTACTATTTGAATTTCCATCTGACAGTTATGTATAATTACCAACTGGAAATTCAAAATGAGTCGTTCGGTGTACTTATCATCTATAAGCATCTGCATACGATACTCTGATGTCACCACACCAGACGACTATGAGAATAGTCATTACTCTCTCTGATGAGTAAGTATAATATACATTAGTCTTCTGGAGTATCGATGTCCTGTCTCGATCTCTTACGACTAGGAATATTTAAGAATATACTTATCGACTAGTCAGGTCTCATTATTGTGATCTACATCATAATTCTGTAGTCTAGTATTATTCTACAGACTTTATTAGTAATCAGTAATAAACAGAATAATAAAAGATATACAAATAAAGAAAAAAACCAAATAGCATACTATTAATACGAACGAGAAAGTTCTATACATGTAGGTTACAATTACAACTAATTGCCTCTGAGGGCACCTGCATCTAACATTAAGTTTGTTTCCCCCAATAAAAGAGCAAAGCTCTGTTCAAAACTCAAGAGGCGGCGCCTCACGTGCCTTTCACGAGGGCGTCAGCGCCAGAATTAAAAACTCTTATATGAGCAGCGCCCGTGTGCGAAGCACACAGAAATCTTAAGCAGCGTCCATATGCACAACACGTGAGTGCCGGTGCCAAGTAGAATTAAATTCTACTCTTTGATAAGCAGAGCCGTTGGATCAAAGATCTAACGGAGACGATAAATCATTAGGATGCAGAATTAAATTCTGTTTAGAGTAAATATTCCTCAAATCTTTCAAAACAAGAAAAATTGCCCTCTGTAAAACAGAATACCCTTGGATTAAAAATCCAATGGTGATTAAAGAATCACCGATCTATAGAATAAATTCTGTAAATATTTCTCTAATCTCGTTAAAAACAAGAAAATATTTTCTGTAAAACAGAAGTCCTTAGATCAAAGATCCAACGGTGGGTAAAATCCCCAAATTATTTAGGATCTTTTAATCAGAGATTTCTTCGGAGCTAACCAACAAACTGCCCCTACTATATAAAGAACCCAAGACTTCAAGTCTAAAGAGGAGGAACCCCCCATAAGCTTAAAAAAAAAGAGAAAGTTTCGAAAGAACAGAGAATTAAATTCTCGAGGAAGAAGAACTCTTTTCTTGGAAATTTTAGGTAAATAAAAGTAGATAAAGATCCCGTGAATTATTAAAAAAAAGAGAGAGAGCCCAGGAGTGCTTAGCACTCAGTGGGCAGCGCCCCACGTGCCTCTTACATGGGTGTTATAAAAGAACTCAGGAGTGCTTAGCACTCAGTGGGCGGCGCTCAGCGCCCATCGACCCACGTGCCTCTCACGTGGGTGCTACAAAAGAACTCAGGAGTGCTTAGCACTCAGTGGACGGCGCTCAGCGCCCAGCGCCCTATGTGCTTCTCACGTGGGCGCTACAAAAGAACTCAGGAGTGCTTAGCACTCAATGGGCGGTGCTCAGCGCCCAGCGCCCCATGTGTCCCTCACGTGGGCGCTACAGGGGTGCCTAGCACTCATTGAGTGGCGCTCAGCGCTCAATGCCTCACATGACCCTTACGTGGGCGCCATAGAATAAAAGTGCTTGGCATCCACTAGGCAGCGCCTAGCGCCTAGCTCCTCATGTGGGCACCATAAAGAGTGCTTAGCACTCCATATAAAGATAAAATGGGTAAAATGTTTAACACTTATTGGGCAATCCACATGACTAAAAACCCGTATGATTATATGCGAGCGTCAGAATTTACATAAGTGCTCAACACTTTTTGCAAAAAAAAGAGGGGACTGAGCCCAAACAAGTGCTTAGCACTTTTTTTCAAATAAAAAGAAAACTGAGTGGACCAAGCCCAAGTTGGTTAGGGCCCTTGAGAGTAGAAACACCCTAACTAAGATCAACCGAGTCCATATGCTCAAATCGATCTTAGTCCCAAATACGATTATCGATCTTCCAACTGATGATATCCTAAAATGATATCCATCCCACATTCCCTTGAGGAAATATTAGTTTCAAAATACGACTAATGATTTCTGGGTTTACCATTAATCCATTTTCCTTCAATTATGGGAATTGGTTCAAGGGTACATCTCTCTACACTTCTGATACATGTCGTTGTAATTCCTCAATGTCTTCAGAGAGGTGGCGGGTCCCGACAACCAACTACTTTTTGGTGCACTTCCCAAACTGACATGCACATCCCAAATCAAATCACATCCCAGACTGGATGCATCCCATATCATCGTTGCTCATCCCGTCACGTAACAAATACACGTAGACAAGATGGACAATGGACCGAGACGTCCCTAAACTAACAACGGACTGAAACGTCCTCAAACCAACTGTTGCCTCCAAAATGGCAATAACGGACTGTAACGTCCCTAAACTAAAATCTCACCCCCAAATGGTGATCAACGGACCGTGACGTTCTTAAACTAAAATCTCACCTCCAAAATGGTGATCAACAGACCGAGATGTCCTCAAACTAGAACTTCGCCCCCAAAATGGTGATAATGGACCGAAATGTCCCTAAACTAAGACAATGGAGCCCAAATGCTCTCTTATTGGATCTGAAATAAAAATGATCCTGAAACCCCGTTAAGTGGATCTTAGTCTCAAATTGGACTATTGTATCCTTAAAAAAAACAAATCGAGCTCCAAATGCTCATACATTTAAGTCGATCTTAATCTCAAACCAGATTAACGATCCTTAAATAAAATAAACCCAAATCTAAGATATATAGATTTGGACTAATCCACGTCCTACGGGCGACAACATAAATTAGTCTCAGTATACAATCCACGGGCAACCTAAACAAACAAAAACACACACAACATGAAGTGAACTTCCAGAGCAGAAGAAAGTGTTTATAACGATGCGATAACGTAATTAACTGCAGGGGCTTGCGCCTGCAGGAAAGTGCGTCCCCAAAATCAAAAACCCCTCGCAAACGAGGGGGAATCTAATGAAGTATGCTACAACGGCCACATCCGTCCAAACCTCCGATATACGGTGCCATAAATCAACTTGGCATCTTCGGAGAGGTGGACGGATAAATCCAAATAGCATCTGCCCCTAAATTCAGGCAGGACGATCCATCCACGTTTCATCCTTATTTTCGGCAGTGAACAGATTCTAGCATGCCCGGTGGGACCCTTTCCTCTTTCCACTCCACACTTCGTGTGTCGTGATTCGTGAGCATAAAACGCGGTTCGCTATGGTTGCCCATGGATTCGAGGTACTAAGATTTGGTGTCTTGTTCCTGTGCAGAAGAAGAAGAAAAATTGATGGCTTCCAACTGCACAACTTGCAACAGCAACTCCCGCTCCGCCCAAACTTGAGGAGTGACCTACGGGCCCAACGCGGCCTCCATCTTTTCAATGCCGGTGGGACAGATAACTCAAGCCACCACTGGATTGTTCTTCGGGACCATGCTCCCGCCAGTGAGTTTCAGCGCCCCAGAGCCACCACAGGAAGCTCAAAAGAAGTCGGTCTTCGATCGACTTGCAACCACTACGGCCCCTCTTAACGGGTCGTCCAAGTCTGCCACCTCAGCCTTCAACAGGCTGAGTTGAAGCTCAAGTGGGCCCGCAAAGAGGCTCGTGATACCCGAAAGGGCTATCCCAAAATGAATAGTCCTTCCAACTCCTGCTGCGGGTGAAGTCGTCAATGGTGCTTCCCCTACCAGAAAATCGACCTTCGAAAGATTGGCCGTTCCCTCTTAACGGACATCAGTCTTTGACAGGCTGACACCAACAGTAGCCCCTCATCAAACTCGGGGGCATGACGAAGCTGCTTCCACAACTGAGGTAGTCCCGTCTGCAAGACATGCTCGACGTCGCCACTGGCGCTGAGTGAGAAGAGCTGGGGGCAACTCCCCTTCGGACTCACCCTACCAGCTCCAATGGTGAAAGTTGATGCTGCTGTTCCAACCGGGAACAGTTTTGATCTGCTTAGGAGGGTGTGAAAGAACTCTCCGACCGCTGTGCTAAAGAAATCTCCACTTCCTGCTGAAAACATGACGCAGGCAAAGCCGGAGCAGCCCCGTCAGTGGCTGTCCTCTCAAATCTACAGGGTCTGGCGGAAAGTACAAGATTCTGTGATCAACAAGAACTACTCTTGTTAACTGGAGAAAATGAAGGTTCGATAAGAGGAAAATCATCCCTCTAGCATACAGTGAGGGACTTCTTTCACACACGCGCCTGCTACAATGGCTCCCTCAACTTCGACCTCCCACAAAATGAGAAGGCCGGAGGATCTCCCACCACCGGCGGCAAATCCCAAAGGTGATAGATCCAAACCCCCTAAGCCTGGGGGCATGATCGTGCACACGGTTTACATGGCATCCGCGAAAGAGAAAATCCATGCTTTCATGAGTCATCAACCGCAAACTCGGTCATTAACAAAGACTCAGGAGTAGCAACAAAAGCTCCAGAAAATGCTGACGAAAATGGCAGCACTCACCGGGCAGAAAGAATGTTCGGAAGCGGCGTCCGAACAACGCCAGGAGCAGGAGACCGATACAGAGTTCCTGCGAAGGGTGCTAGAAAGAAAGGATAAGGAGGCCGCGGAACAGGATGCTAATATAAAGCAGATAGCACTTTTGTTCCAAGATATGGTTGGAATGATGATCCAGCCAGAACCTCCAGCTGAAGTCCCGCCGATAATCATCAAGGACGACAGAGGAGAAACATCAAACCATCTTCCAGCTTTATCAACAGCCAGGGAGGAAATGATCTCCAAACCTGCCCTTGTTGATTACATAGCTCAACAAATACGAGCTCATCAGGCAAGTGAACCGGCTGGCCAAGTCGTCAGAACTGGGCGACCGTATCCGGGCTGGTATGACCAAATCAAATACCCACCAGGATATACGATCCCCAAGTTCCAAGTGTATAAGGGGACAGGAAATCCTTATCAGCAAGTCGCATAGTTCAGAGCTATATGCAGTAATACTGGAGGCGATGACAAATTGCTACTTCGCCAGTTCGTTGGCAGTCTGTCAGAAACGGCGTTTGAAGGGTACTCGGAGCTCCCAAATGATTCCGTCAAAACATTCACGGAAATGGAATTGCTGTTCACGCAGCGGTTCGCCAGCGCAAGTGAGCGCACCCCGATCACGGCATTAATCAATGCTAGGGTGAAGCCAGGAGAGACCTGGATTCAATACGCGATCCGGTGGTGGAACCTATGGTCAAAATGCGAACAACGCATCGAAGAATCTACTGCCATGGACATGTTCATTGGGACCCTCGATCCTCAAGCGACCATGTCCCAGTTCATGACGTTCTTTAAGCCGACCACCTTCTAGGCTCTGATCGACAAGTTGGCCCAAATGGACCAGATGGGTCACGGACCATCCTCTTCAAAAATGGACCCTCGGATTGTAAAGGATAAAGGGAAAGCGACCTTCGTTGCCAACACTTAACAACAACCGAGTAACCCGAAACCGGTTGCTCGCCAAAACAACGCGTGCCTGCGCCAATCCCTCGAAGAGAAGTTAGGACGTGCTTACTCGTTTCTCCGTGATAAAATGAGGAGGCTGTTCGAACCAGAAGTGCGCAAAAAACTCATCACTCTGCCAGACCCAAAACGTCTACCGTAGCCCGGGGACGTCAATAATCCCAACTACTGCTCCTATCACCGAATGGTGAGCCACCCCATTGAGGATTGCTACATCTTCAAGAACTGGGTCGAGGATCAGTACCGTCAAGGGAAATTCATGTTGTCCAAGAACTGGAGGGTGAACCCGCCACAGAGGCACGCTCCTAAAATGGTGGATACTCCGGGGGCATCATGTTCGTTTGTGGAAGAAACTCCGTGGGAAGTTGTCCTTTCAGCTAAAACCAAAAGAATGTTGAAGGATCTTCACGCATATCCGGCGATCAGATGGAAAAGCCCGCTGGAGCTCGAGATCATTGAAGGGATGCTGAAACCGCGTCCTACATCGAAAACTGCTAACGATGGGCAAAACACCCAGGTCAAGCCTTCAAAGTCTTCGAAGGGAAAAAAGAAGACCAAGAAGCCCTACAACATGATGACAAGTGCACGGACCTGCAAAAGTATATCGACACGCTGGAGGAGTACAAGCAGAAGGCACGGACCCCAGTCACTCTCGAAGAGTTTCTCAAGCATATCCTTAAGAATGGAGATAGTGATGATGATGAGGGAAATGAATCGTCAGGAGAAACCGAAGATTACGCAGCAAGTTTCCACATGGTTTCTCATTCATCGTTAAATAACGAAGAAACTCCTTCGGCGTTGGAAAGCAACGTAGAGGAACTGGGGGCAGAATCGGTGCCAAAATCCCCGGAGCTGCCAGAAGACCCAATTGACAGGCTTCTAAACGAAGCTTTTCAAAAGTGCAGAGCTGACCGAGAACGTGAAATGACTAAATACGAAAAGGCCAAGTATTGGCGTCAGGACGAAGAAGACGCAGCGAGGAAGAGTCACAAAGCACTCCAACCAAGCCAAAGCACACCTGCTACAAATAAGAGCAGGATCAAAGCAGAGAAGCGGTTCGCCAAAGCCCTATCAATAGGAATGAAGCTGCCCCCTCTCGTGGAAAACGCTCCCGGGATCATGTGCCTTGATGAAACAGATATACATCCGAACTACTGCTTATACCATCGGAGGGACACACACCCCACCGAAGAGTGCAATGCCTTCAAAAAGTGGTGGCAAGGATACGTTGCTCACCGACAACACTTCAAGAGAATGAAGAGCAAAGCTCGTCGACAACAAAGAAGCGCAACATATGAGCGTGAAGGAACGGTTAGAAATTGTCATATGGTTGATACCAGTTCGACAAAAGGAAAATCTCAAGTTCTTACATTTGGGAACGATTCTAAGGAAGAATTAACCCTCGGCCCTCTTTTTAAAAAATCCACCTCTAGAAAAGAAGAGGAGGAGAAGAACTGCGAGAATATTCAGCCGCGTAACCGTACGTTGCTTGAAAAGAACCTCGGGACTACAAACAAAGGTTCGAGCAAAAGAGACAAGGGGAAGGGAAAAGTCCCTGAGGAAATTGCCCTCGATGATAGAGTTGTCAAAGAGCTCGCAGCCAAAGACCTACCTAAGAAAAAAAGGTAGATTACAATGTCCTGGTACATCTGAGGAAGATACCCTCACAACTGAGCATATTGGATGCTCTCCTCCTGTTCAAAGAAGCAAGAGATTCTCTGATCAGGGCATTACAGGAGCCCGATCAATTCCAAGCTTTCCTTGTAGAAGAAAAGATGAAGGACGAGCTGGCAGAGATTCATACAGCTGACATCACATTCGGTGATGAAGATCTCCTCCTCAGATCGTACGAGCACAACCGTCCTTTATATGTCACCGGGTACTGCCACGACATCAAGATAGGGAAGATCCTGGTCGACAACGGGTCCTCCGTCAACCTTCTCAACATGAAGGTACTGAAGGAGATTTGCATGAACGTTCAACACCTGGCTCGGGATAAAATTACCATCTCTAGGTTCAACTATTAGTCATCGCGGACGCTTGGGTCCGTAATATTGACATTACGCTTTGGGTTTCTTATCACTGACATCAAATTTCATATCATCGACGCTAAGACTTGCTATAACTCTCTGCCCGGCCGGCTTTGGTTACACGAGTACGATGTTATCCCTTCTACACAACACCAGTGTATGAAGTATTTCAAAGATGGCCTTGAATACACCGTCATGGGGGAGCTAAATCCATTCTCCGTAAACGAAGTCCGAAAATATGAAGACGCAAAGTACTTCCTACCAGACTTCAAAGATACGGAAAGATTTCATAAGCCAGAGGATAAATGGAAGTCCGTTGTCACCATCCCGATCTTTCGAAGTGACACCAAAGAAGACGAGGAAATAGTCTACTCGGGGCAACCCCAATGCAACAGGCCTGGACCATCTACTCCTATTTTGGTCTTTGGTAGCGACTCTAAAGATGAGGCCAACACCGTATTCTCCACTCGCCCGTCAGCACAAACCGTTAGTGGAGCTGATCAGAGTTTACAAATCACCATAGTTCCGCCATGACATTGTAAAGAACTTGATACGCTTGATACATACAGCGTATAAGAGCTGCGGACTTTCTACGTCCCTCCCAGACGAAGAGGTGAAAGGGAGATCTTCTTCTACCAATCTACGGAGACCAGAGTGGAGAAAGAAGTCTGGCATGGTACCGAGTTTGGAATTGAAAGACTTCAACCAATCCGTCTACCTCGATATTACGCAAAGGGATTGAAAAGGCTATTAAGATGCTAAGGCGTACCCTTCAAACAAACCGCTGGACAAGACCAGTTCTACAACAAGATTTGGGACATTCCTGAGACTCAACGAAAGATGCCCAACAGGAGGATGGAGAGGGTTGGGCTTGGATACGTTCGTTCTAAGAAACGGGAGCGATTCCATGGCTGCTGCGTTATAAATAACTCCGGTGAAGAAGGGAATGCTTTTCCAGATAGCTGTGATGTTGAAACAAAGCAAAATCCCGTTATAAGAACGTCAAGTTTGTCGTTCGAAGAGCAAGTTGACAAGCTAATAAGGGAGGCCGGTCAAAAGGTTCAGGATGATCACAACCGTGAAATGGCTATTTACGAAAAGGCCAGGACTCAGCGTCTCTGTAACACTTTGAAATTCGTTTGGGATGTTTTCGCGTTCGTTAGCAATTGTCGTGTTTTTCGTAAAAGCCCGAGTGTCGTATTTTCCTTCTTGGCTAATGATAATTGTGTTGTGAAGTGTTATATATATATGCTTATATATAATTTTAGGGTTATTAATTAATTCTAGTCGGGTTTACCTTAATTGGGAAATTTCTTGTGTTAGTGCACACTTGCACACTTAGCACAATTTTCTTTGATCTAGGTTAAAGCGTTAGCCATTCATTCCTTGCATGTTTCCTTGTTAATTTCCCACCCTTTAATCAAAACAAATCCCTTTTAAAATTCAAATTTTCAATTAGAAAATGAGGCATGGTGGTTAGGTAGGAAAACTTGACTTTTTATTGACCATTCCTTCTCTCTTTTCTCTCTCTCTTTTCTCAATTCTGGAAGTTCCTGCAGAAAAGAGAGAGCCTCAACAGCAACAACACCATAATTTCACCATCTTTTCATTTTCCATTTGGATCTATACAAAACCCTACACAAAACAACACTTTTCCTTCACAAAACTTTGGGAAAAATGATCTTTTGAGATGTTTGGAGGCAAATCTGCACACTTGAGGCTAGGGCTGAGATTTTTGGTGTTTCTTAAGGTATTTTGAAGGTATATAGCTCATATTTAGCACTCTTTTCCATATCTTGTAGTATCTTAGCTAAAAATCATGTTTTTGTGCTTTATTAGTGATATTGAGGGGTATTGGCAAAGTATATGTTAGATTGGTATTCTCTTGGTTTAGTGAACTCTTTTAGGTGCTGTTAGAGCTATTTAACCTAGGTTTTTGTTTCAGTTTGCACAGAAATACCATGAAGTATCACTTTTGTGCTATAATTGACATTTTAACTAGAAATAGGGCTCAGTTGGATCTGCTCCTACCCGAGGTGTTTCAGAATGAAATTGGAATTACTGTAGCATACACAAGGGGTATAGAGTGCACACACCAAACCCGGGGGCCCACCTCCCTACCCAGGCCGCCGGAAAATGTGTTCTGGCCGTAAATTGCGGCCAGATGAGTGAGTTGGGGTTGGGGTTTGGGGCACAGGAGTCTGCTGCTATGTGTAGCATTTTGGTATATCTATTTTTATAATATCTGTTCTGTAGAAAAATCAGGAGTAGAATACCGTATTTCCCGTATTTTTTAATTTTTCGCGACACGCGTGATACGTGTGTGTGGGTTTGGGGTTTCTGCGTATCGCGACGCGTCGGAGTGGCTTCAGGCGCATAATCACACGTTTTAGCGTATCACGCACACGTGCGCTTGGTTTGCGACACGGGTTTCTAGTTGACTTTAAATGTCGTGTTTGTACGGTTTTGAGCTTATGTGTGATATATTGTGAAATTCTAGGATTCGCAGGCGAGTGCGACGGGCGCCGGGAAGGAGGGGAACAAGTCGTCGGCTATACCTAGCGAGAGACTACGGTGAGTAGATTTGACATCTACGGGGATATCGCCCGCATGGCGTTCTACGTCAGGGCTGATAGGATCTTATAGCTACATTTCCATACATTGACTGTTCATGGCTACTATTTAGTGCATACCACATTCCCTGATGTATGTATATAAACTAGAATTGATAGGACACCGCACTCTTACTAACGGTTCATGTTGCACGAGCATTATCCTGCATGTTACACATACACCGTTAGTAATTGCCATGACAATCACACTGTAGTATATCACATCAGATTATTATGTAGTATCTCATCTTTATGTGACTTGACATGATATTCATACTTGATGCATATATCACATCGGATCATTATGTTGTAGCTCATCTTTATGTGACTTGACATGATATTCATACTTTATGCATATATCACATCGGATCATTATGTAGTAGCTCAACTTTATGTGACTTGACATGATATTCATACTTGATGCATATATCATATCGGATCATTATGTAGTAGCTCATCTTTATGTGACTTGACATGATATTCATACTTGATGCATATATCACATCGGATCATTATGTTGTAGCTCATCTTTATGTGACTTGACATGATATTCATACTTGATGCACATATCATATCGGATCATTGACTTACATATTGTTTTGGATTATATGTGATTTCTGGATTTGGGAACCATGGCTATTTCAAATATGTAATCATTTAAAAACCCGGTTCCCTTGATATGATATTTCGGTGCGTCCACCATGTGTTTCCTCTGTGCTAGAGTGATATATGTGAACCCGAATCGAGGAGATGGATGAGGCCGATTACGGGTACATGGTGGACCCGGTATGGTACCCCGGGGCGAGAGCGGTTTCGCTGTGTAGTAGACGGTGAGCCTGGCAGAGGGACTACTACCTACCGGTGATTGGTTGGACCTGACAGTTATCCCGAGGATACTGATCAGAGTCGATAGATGGATGCGGGGTGATCCGTACTGCCGGGGCCGAGGGCCGATACCGCAGACGGAGCCCGTGGGCTGACCCGGATTGACGGGGCCCGATGGATGAGGATTTGCTTGTCGATGCTAGACACGAGTATTTATGATATTTGGGTGCCGATGTTGGGCACTCAGGATTCTCAGAGATTTACAGGATTTGAGGGCCGATGAGAGTGCCGGCGCCTGAGCTATTTGGGGGATCTGGGTGCATTGATGGACACCGATTATATACTCCACGTTGACATTCCGTGTAGATGTTATATTGCCCATGCTCAGCATTATTATTGTACCTCATCCTGTAGTTATATTACCTGATAGAGCACTTGCATGATTATTGCACATACTGCTTATCACAAATTGATATCATCTGTTGGCATATGATAGAGTAGCGCAGTACGTGCATGCTCGTGATTACCTTTATATGTTATCTCTATTCACGAGTTGGCAACTCACCCCCGTTGTGCCACAGTGTTTGCAGGTTGCCCTTCGGAGTAGTCGCGGCAGGCTTCGTTTTGCATCTTTTGACGCAGATACCCCCATAATTGGTGTACTAGCTCTTTTGCTGATAGGTGGGTTTTGTGCAGTATCTGTTTATCTTTCAGTTATGTACATTATTGTATCTACTAATCTCCATCTACCTTGTATGTATTTGGCTTAGAGACAGTGTGAGGACGGTGATGTATATTATTTGTATTCTGGTGTCGAGCTCGTTGTGAGCCGACTGTACTGGCAGTTTATTCTATCTGTGATGTTCCCACTTGTGAATCTTGATCTTCACTACGGCGTCGTATATTGCTATCTTGGTGATTGTTTACTTAGATTTCTTAACATGTTAGTAAATGCTTTCATTTTAAACTTATAACACTCTATACTTTTACTGGTTTGATTTCTGGGTTTTCGGTTCACTTAGACGCGTTACGCCTGTAGACGTTACGTGGTTAAGTGCCGGTCACGGGCCAAACTTTGCGACGTAACAAAGTTGGTATCAGAGCGTAGGTTTTACCTTCAGAGTGTAGGATGACCCTGGTATGATGGAGTAGGTAGCTGCAGCAGGGTAGCGTAGCGTGTGTATGTTCCGCGGCATACTCACGACACGGTACTCCGCCTGCGCGACCTTAGGACTTATTGATTGAAATTCCCTCATGATTGTATACATCCTTGCGATTCGATTTCTGTATCCTCATCGAATCCTACCTTCTTTTCACCCATTATGCCGCCAAGGACTACGAGGGTGCAGAGAGCGGCCGTGAGAGCCGAGGTTCGAGTTGATTCATCTGAGATGAGGACTAATCCGAGTAGTACTCCTGTTGTACAAGGACAGATTGTTCCCCCTACGAAAGCTCAGCTCGCTAGACTAGTGGTAGAGATGCAGGGCTTACGCCAGGCGATGAGCTCATTGGTAGAGGTTATTCGAGCGCAGTGACAGGTGGTTGTCACCCCTGTTACCCAGTTGTCCCTTGCGATCATCATGCAGTATTCCGTCCCCTACATAGCACCGGTGGAGGCAGCCCCAGTGTACGAGACACGTCTTCCAGAGACCGTGAGAGTTTCGGAACAGTTGAGGAATCGTACTGGTGTACCAGCCCAGAGCAGAGGCTTAGGACGAGGACAGTTGTTTGGCTCTTATCCCCAGGGAGGACGGCAGCCAGCGCGTAGATGTTTATGATGTGGGAGCCTTCAACACCTCATCAGGCAGTGTTCCTTCACACCACGTCAGGGTCGTATTCTGAGACGTCGTGGACGCGGAGGGTTCGTGCAGAGGGGTCAGGTTAGTAGAGGAGGAGTTCGGTCAGTCGCAAATGAAGGACAGGCACAAGTTTTCGCTTCGACTCATCGGGACGTGAGGGCGTCCAACACAGAGCTTTCAGGTACTCTTTCAGTATGTCCTTTGTTGCACACGTATTGTCTGATCCGGATCCTTGTACTCTTATGTTTCCACGTACTCGTACGTATCCACACACTTTGTGCCGAGTTTGGGTAGAGAGTCCGGTTTTCTTGATCAGCCGCTAGTTGTGACTACTCCTGTGGGAGAGTCGTTTGTCGCTAGTCACGTGTTCCGATCCTGTACCGTCCGTATTGGCGAGAGAGAGTTGCTGGTCGAATTGATCCTTCTTGAGATGTTGGACTTCGACGTTCTTTTGGGCATGGATTGGTTAGCTACGTGCTATGCTTCTGTTGACTGCTGTGAGAAGACAGTTAGATTTTTGTTTTCCCGGCGAGTCGGTTTTTGTTGTGTTGGGGGACTGTAGTGCCATCCCTCACTGTGCGATTTCTTCTTTTCGCGCTGGACAGCTTTTGAGGAAGGGATGTCAGGGATTTCTCGCCTATGTTTGCGATACTAGGGCTACAGAGGTTCCATTGGATCAGGTTCCGGTCGTTAGCGAGTTCCCTGATGTGTTCCCTGACGAGTTTCCTGGGCTACCGCTCGAGCGTGATATTTCTTTCTGTATTGATTTGGTTCCTGGCACGGGGCCTATTTCTGTACCGCCGTATTGGATGGCCCCGACGGAACTTAGAGAATTGAAGGGTCAGTTGCAAGATTTGCTGGATAAGGGACTTATTCGACCCAGTGTTTCTCCGTGGGGTGCTCCAGTCCTGTTTGTCAAGAAGAAGGATGGCAGTATGCGTTTGTGTGACGACTACCGCCAGCTGAACAGGGTGACAGTGCGGAACAGGTATCCTTTGCCACGCATCGACGATTTGTTCGCCCAGCTCCAGGGGGCAGGATGCTTTTCGAGGATCGATTTGCGATCAGGCTACCATCAGCTGCGGGTTCGACAGGAGGACATTCCTAGGACAGCTTTCCGCACGCGTTACGGCCATTATGAGTTTTTGGTAATGTCGTTCGGACCCACCAACGCGCCAGCAGCATTCATGGACTTGATGAACCGTATTTTCCGGCCGTATCTTGATCTGTTCATCATAGTGTTCATTGACGATATTCTGGCGTATTCTCAGAGTAGAGAGGAGCATGAACAGCACCTGCGGATTACACTGCAGACCTTGAGGGAGCATCAGCTTTTCGCCAAATTCTCCAAGTGTGCTTTCTGGCTGGACAGCGTAGACTTCTTAGGGCACGTGATTACACGAGATGGTATATGTGTAGACCCGAGGAAGATTGAGACCGTTCGGAGTTGGCCTAGACCCACGTCAGTGACGGAGGTTCGCAGCTTTCTAGGGCTGGCAGGCGATTCATGCATGACTTCTCTCGCATTGCTACACCTTTGATCGGGTTGACCCGGAAGGAAGTTCGTTTTGATTGGACGGAGGAGTGTGAGCACAGTTTCCAGCAGCTACGGGCTCTACTGACTACGACACCAGTGCTATCATTGCCTTCAGGATCAGGCGGATTTGTGGTCTACTGTGATGCTTCACGAGTGGGGCTAGGGTGCATTTTGATGCTGCATGACAGGGTGATCGCGTATGTTTCGCGGCAATTAAAGAAAACATGAACAGAATTACCCCACTCATGATCTGGGGATGGCTGCAGTGGTCTTTCCACTTAGGATCTGGCGACGTTATCTGTATGGAGAGTCGTGCCAGATATTCACTGACCACGAGAGCTTAAAGTATATATTTCCGTAGCGAGACCTCAACCTTAGACAGCGCCGATGGATGGAGTTAGCGAAGGACTACGATTGTGAGATCTTGTATCACCCGGGCAGAGCGAATGTAGTGATGGATGCTTTAAGCAGGAGGCCCGGGGGTAGTCTATCTTGTTTGAGCGCAGTGCAGAGGCAGTCGTCGGCAGATCTTATGCGACAGCCGGGTACAGTTTGAGTTTACGCCGATCGGAGGACAGATTGCGCAGGTTCGTGCACGCCCACATTTGTTTGACCGTATACATGAGGCACAGCACCGTGATGACCGTTGTTCTGAGATCAGGACACAGATGGGACAGGGCAGATTTTCCGAGTTCGTGATCAATGATCAGGGGATATTACGATTTGGGACTAGACTGTGCGTACCAGATGCTGAGGGATTGCGGCGCGAGATTCTTGAGGAGGCACATCGATCGGTATATAGTGTTCATCCCGGTTCCACCAAGATGTACCATGAGAGGTGTTTACTGGTGGTACGGAGTGAAGAGAGACATCGCAGATTTTGTGTTGGGATGCCTGACTTGTTAGCAAGTCAAGGCTGAGCACCAGAGGCCCGTGGGAGAGCTACAGCCGTTACCCATTCCGGAAGGGAAAAGGGAGTAGATTTCTATGAACTTCATTGTGGATCTACCCAGGACTAGTCGAGGGTATGACTCCATCTGGGTGATCGTGGATCGTTTGACGAAAGCGGCTCACTTCCTACCGGTGAAGACGACTTCCGGGTTTGCTCAGTATGCCCAGATTTACATTGATGAGATTGTACGACTGCACGGAGTTCCGACATGTATCGTGTCCGATAGAGGCACCCAGTTTACCAGCCGGCTATGGCAGAGGCTTCAGGAGGCTTTGGGCACTCGCTTGAGTTCAGCACAGCATTCCATCCGCAGACCGACGGACAGTCAGAGCGGACTATTTAGACTCTCGAGGACATGCTCAGAGCATGCGTATTAGACTTCGGAGGTAGCTGGGATCATCATTTGCCCTTAGTAGAGTTCTCCTACGACAACAGCTACCAGGAAACCATTCAGATGGCACCGTTTGAGGCTCTTTATGGGAGGAGATGCAGATCGCCCACCTGTTGGACGGAGCTCAGTGAGAGCAGTATTTTAGGGCCGCAGATTGTGGAAGAGACGACCGCGAAGATCCAGTTGATTCGCGATATGATGAGAGCAGCCCATAGTAGGCAGAGATCTTATACGGACCGTCGTCGGCGCAGACTTGAGTTTTATGTTGATGATCATGTTTCCTTGAGGGTCTCCCCAAAGGAAAGGCGTGATGAGGTTTGGGAAGAGAGGGAAGCTTAGTCCCGGATATGTGGGCCCCTTCGAGATCCTCGAGCGTGTTGGTGCGGTTGCGTATCGATTAGCCCTTCCGCCCAGTTTTCTAGACATGCACCCCGTATTTCACGTTTCGATGCTCCGCAGATATCTTCATGATCCTTCGCATGCGATTCAGCACCCGACGATCCAGCTTGAGCGTGACCTTTCCTATGCAGAGCAGCCGATGATCATTTTGGATCGACAAGTGAAGAAATTGAGATCGAAAGAGGTACCGTCCGTCAAAATACTTTGGCGTGGCCAGAGCGGCGAGGAGGTCACTTGGGAGACCGAGAGCGAGGTGAGGAAGAGGTATCCTCACCTTTTTGAAGGTACGTGTAGTTAGATTTTGAAATCCGGGGACCGAATTTCTTTAAGGGGGGTAGATTGTAACACTTTGAAATTCGTTTGGGATGTTTTCGCGTTCGTTAGCAATTGTCGTGTTTTTCGTAAAAGCCCGAGTGTCGTATTTTCCGTCTTGGCTAATGATAATTGTGTTGTGAAGTGTTATATATATATGTTTATATATAATTTTAGGGTTATTAATTAATTCTAGTCGGGTTTACCTTAATTGGGAAATTTCTTGTGTTAGTGCACACTTGCACACTTAGCACAATTTTCTTTGATCAAGGTTAAAGTGTTAGCCATTCTTTCCTTGCATGTTTCCTTGTTAATTTCCCACCCTTTAATCAAAACAAATCCCTTTTAAAATTCAAATTTTCAATTAGAAAATGAGGCATGGTGGTTAGGTAGGAAAACCTGACTTTTTATTGACCATTCCTTCTCTCTTTACTCTCTCTTCTCTCTCTCTTTTCTCAATTCTGGAAGTTCCTGCAGAAAAGAGAGAGCCTCAACAGCAACAACACCATAATTTCACCATCTTTTCATTTCCCATTTGGATCTATACCAAACCCTACACAAAACAACACTTTTCCTTCACAAAACCTTGGGAAAAATGATCTTTTGAGGTGTTTGGAGGCAAATCTGCATACTTGAGGCTAGGGCTGAGATTTTTGGTGTTTCTTAAGGTATTTTGAAGGTATATAGCTCTTATTTAGCACTCTTTTCCATATCTTGTAGTATCTTAGCTAAAAATAATGTTTTTGTGCTTTATTAGTGATATTGAGGGGTATTGGCAAAGTATATGTTAGATTGGTATTCTCTTGGTTTAGTGAACTCTTTTAGGTGCTGTTAGAGCTATTTAGCCTAGGTTTTTGTTTCAGTTTGCACAGAAATACCATGAAGTATCACTTTTGTGCTATAATTGACATTTTAACTAGAAATAGGGCTCTGTTGGATGTGCTCCTACCCGGGGTGTTTCAGAATGAAATTGGAATTACTGTAGCATACACAAGGGGTATAGAGTGCACACACCAAACCCGGGGGCCCACCTCCCTACCCAGGCCGCCGGAAAATGCGTTCTGGCCGCAAATTGCGGCCAGATGAGTGAGTTCGGGGTTGGGGTTTGGGGCACAGGAGTCTGCTGCTATGTGTAGCATTTTGGTATATCTATTTTTATAATATCTGTTATGTAGAAAAATCTGGATTAGAATACCCTATTTCCCGTATTTTTTAATCTTTCGCGACACGCGTGATACGTGTGTGTGGGTTTGGGGTTTTTGCGTATCGCGACGCGTCGGAGTGGCTTCAGGCGCATAATCACACGTTTTAGCGTATCGCGCACACGTGCGCTTGGTTTGCGACACGGGTTTCTAGTTGACTTTAAATGTCGTGTTTGTACGGTTTTGAGCTTATGTGTGATATATTGTGAAATTCTAGGATTCGCAGGCGAGTGCGACGGGCGCCGCGAAGGAGGGGAACAAGTCGTCGGCTATACCTAGCGAGAGACTACGGTGAGTAGATTTGACATCTACGGGGATATCGCCCGTATGGCGTTCTACGTCAGGGCTGATAGGATCTTATAGCTAAATTTCCATACATTGACTGTTCATGGCTACTATTTAGTGCATACCACATTCCCTGATGTATGTATATAAACTAGAATTGATAGGACACCGCACTCTTACTAACGGTTCATGTTGCACGAGCACTATCCTGCATGTTACACACACACCGTTAGTAATTGCCATGACACTCACACTGTAGTATATCACATCGGATTATTATGTAGTAGCTCATCTTTATGTGACTTGACATGATATTCATACTTGATGCATATATCACATCGGATCACTATGTTGTAGCTCATCTTTATATGACTTGACATGATATTCATACTTGATGCATATATCACATCGGATCATTATGTAGTAGTTCATCTTTATGTGACTTGACATGATATTCATACTTGATGCATATATCACATCGGATCATTATGTAGTAGCTCATCTTTATGTGACTTGACATGATATTCATACTTGATGCATATATCACATCGGATCATTATGTTGTAGCTCATCTTTATGTGACTTGACATGATATTCATACTTGATGCACATATCATATCGGATCATTGACTTACATATTGTTTTGGATTATATGTGATTTCTGGATTTGGGAACCGTGGCTATTTCAAATATGTAATCATTTAAAAACCCAGTTCCCTTGATATGATATTTCGGTGCGTCCACCATGTGTTTCCTCGTTGCTAGAGTGATATATGTGAACCCGAATCGAGGAGATGGATGAGGCCGATTACGGGTACATGGTAGACCCGGTATGGTACCCCGGGGCGAGAACGGTTTCGCTGTGTAGTAGACGGTGAGCCTGGCAGAGGGACTACTACCTACCGGTGATTGGTTGGACCTGACAGTTATCCCGAGGATACTGATCAGAGTCGATAGATGGATGCGGGGTGATCCGTACTGCCGGGGCCGAGGGCCGATACCGCAGACGGAGCCCGTGGGCTGACCCGGACTGACGGGGCCCGATGGATGAGGATTTGCGTGTCGATGCTAGACACGAGTATTTATGATATTTGGGTGCCGATGTTGGGCACTCAGGATTCTCAGAGATTTACAGGATTTGAGGGCCGATGAGAGTGCCGGCGCCTGAGCTATTTGGGGGATCTGGGTGCATTGATGGACACCGATTATATACTCCACATTGACATTCCGTGTAGATGTTATATTGCCCATGCTCAGCATTATTATTGTACCTCATCCTGTAGTTATATTACCTGATAGAGCACTTGTATGATTATTGCACATACTGCTTATCACATATTGATATCATCTGTTGGCATATGATAGGGTAGCGCAGTACGTGCATGCTCGTGATTACCTTTATATGTTATCTCTATTCACGAGTTGGCAACTCACCCCCGTTGTGCCACAGTGTTTGCAGGTTGCCCTTCGGAGTAGTCGCGGCAGGCTGCGTTTTGCATCTTTTGACGCAGATACCCTCATAGTTGGTGTACTAGCTCTTTTGCTGATAGGTGGGTTTTGTGCGGTATCTGTTTATCTTGCAGTTATGTACATTATTGTATCTAGTAATCTCCATCTACCATGTATGTATTTGACTTAGAGACAGTGTGAGGACGGTGATGTATATTATTTGTATTCTGGTGTCGAGCTCGTTGTGAGCCGACTGTACTGGCAGTTTATTCTATCTGTGATGTTCCCACTTGTGGATCTTGATCTTCGCTACGGCGTCGTATATTGCTATCTTGGTGATTGTTTACTTTGATTTCTTAACATGTTAGTAAATGCTTTCATTTTAAACTTATAACACTTTATACTTTTACTGGTTTGATTTCTGGGTTTTCGGTTCACTTAGACGCGTTACGCCTGTAGACGTTACGTGGTTAAGTGCCGGTCACGGGCCAAACTTTGGGACGTGACAGTCTTATTAAGCACTCGGCGGAAAAGGAAAATTACGATGCCCTTCACCCTCAGCCCGCTGTACGTTCCCGCAACAAGGAAAAAGCCTGACACAGAGGAAAAAATATGGTGGAGAACGAGAATGACGTTCTAAAATAGCGAAGCGGATCCAAGAAGCCATCCAATCAAGAAAAAGCCAGTTGGAATCTGTTTTGCATCAAGAAGATGGGTCGGGAATACTCTTTCCCTCAAGACAAGAGAAGGAAAATATTCAACCTTGTCATCAAGCATCAGATGATGACGCTCCCGAAGTCTCGGCATCTTGAACAAATAAACGAGGTCCATCATCCCGATTATTGCTCCTATCATCGAGCAATAGGACATCCTCTTGAAGACTGCTTCATCCTTAAAGACCGGGTCGTAGACCAATATCAACAGGGCAGGTTCTCTTTATCCGACAGCTGGAGGGCGACCCCACCGCAAAAGCATGAGCCAAAGAGAACATATATCGTGAAGGCGGGACCAGCTTAACACCAATAATGGAAGCGAACTCGTACTTGCCATGTGATAACACTCTCAAAGGAGGGAGAACACGAGAATATGGGTGACTACTTTAAGTGCTTCGCAAATGAGGACGAGGAGGAGGTGGTATCAGAGTTTCCACCAGCACCAAAAGAGCTGGAAGATGGGATACACACTACGGCGGACAACATGAGAAAAATCGACTTAGGGACGGAAAACGAGCCGAGACCCATGTTTGCCAGTAAGCTGTTGTCTAAAAAACAGGTGGCCACACTAAAGGACGTGCTTATGCAATATAAATATTGTTTCGCATGGAACTATTCCGAGATGCCGGGACTGGATCAATAAATAGCGGTGCATAAACTGGCTATATCGCCGGACGTCAAGCCAGTCAAACAGGCGCCAAGAAGAATGCGGCTCGAACTCGAGATGAGTATCAATGCCTAAGTCAAGAAACTAATTGACTTCGGCTTCTTCCAAGAAGTTCAGTATCCCGACAGGATTGCCAACATTGTTCCAGTGATGAAGAAAAATGGAACAGTGCGCATCTGCGTGGACATCCGGGACCTTAACAAAGCTTGTCCAAACGATGACTTCCCAGTACTAGTTACCAAGCCGATGATAGATAACACGTATACCCATGAGGTCTTCTCCTTCATGGATGGATCTTCAGGCTACAATCAAATAAAAATGCATCCTGAAGACCAAAAGTACACCGCCATTCGAACTCCGCTAGGTATATTCTGCTATAAGGTGATGCCCTTCGGTTTGAAGAACGCAGGCGCTACCTATCAGAAGGCCATGACGAAGATCTTCGATAACCTCATACATGAAATTGTCGAATGCTATATTGACGACCTTGTGGTGAAAAGCAAATCGTACGAGGAGCACTGGGAACATCTGAACATAGTGCTCCAGCGTCTTCGGAAATACAATCTAAAGATCAATCCTCTGAAATGCACGTTTGGAGTCTCCTCAGGAAAATTTCTAGGATTCATCATACGACACCGAGGCATCGAAATAGACCCATCAAAGATCAAGACGATTACGGAGATGCCCACGCCAAGAAATCTCAAACAATTGCGGTCTCTCCAAGGAAAGCTCGTGTATGTCCAGCGGTTCATAGCCAACCTCTCCGGCAAATGCCGCCCCTACAGCCATCTAATGAAGAAGGGGACCTCGTTTATTTGGGATCACAAATGTCAAAGTGCGCTGGATGAAATCAACAAATACCTGCGGAACCCGCCGGTACTGACCGCTCCGGTCAAAGAAAAGCTCCTCATCCTGTACACAACGGCCGTTGAAGGTTCTCTAGGCACGCTATGGGCATAGGAGAACGATCAGGGAAATGAGAGAGCTCTATACTATTTGAGTCGAGTTCTTCTGGGTGTAGAAAACAAGTACTCCCCTATCGAAAAGCATTGTCTGGAACTGATCTTCGCGATAATGAAGCTCAGGCACTATGCCTTAGCACATGAGGTCTATCTTATATCAAAGGTCGATCCTCTCAAATATCTGATGTCAAGGGTCATACTAATAGGAAGGCTTTCCAAATGGGCCGTCCTCTTGATGGAGTTCTCGATAACGTATCGACCCCTCAAAGCAGTGAAAGGCCAGGCCATCGTCGACTTTCTCGCTGAGCATCCGATACCAGCCGATTCTCCTTTAAATTGCAAATTGCTAGACGAACATGCGTTCAACATAATCGAAGGGAAGAAGGAGGAAAATAATGTCTAAAGGGAACTTTACTTCGATGGAGAATCTTCTATGAAGAAGCGTAAGCATAATACCCCTATAATCAAAACCGGGGTGGGCCTTATCTTCGTGACTCCACAAGGAGGGATAATGCATTTCGTCCTTTCCTTAACGGAACCAAGCACAAACAACGAGACTAAATATGAAGCTTTGATAGTGGTTCTTGAGATCGCTGTCGATATGGGAATCAAAAACCTCCTCATATATGGAGACTCCCAGCTGGTCGTTAGCCAAGTAAATGGTGACTATCAGACGTGCAAGCCAGAACTGATTAGGTATGGTGAAAGAGTGCAGCGACTGCTGACACAAATCCCCTCCTACATACTGGAAATCATACCGCGTGCGGAAAATAGTAAGGCAGATGCATTAGCCAAGCTTGCTAAGGAACTGGCTGACGAAAACCTCGATGACGTAAGGATCGTTATGCAAAGCCGTCGGGCTCTTACGCCAGCAGAAATATCTTCGGGGGATTTAACAGAGTCGTCTGAAGGAAAGGAAGCGACTAAACAAGTAGTCCTTCAAATAAAAGACGAAGAAAAGATCAAGGATTGGAGGGAAGTCTTCATATACTACTTCAAATCCCATCGAACGCCCAAAAAAGCGTCGTCAAGACATCATCTCATGAAACAGGCTCTGTCTTTCGCTTTCGTCAATGATACTCTATACAAGAGATCGCTTGATGGTTTGTGGCTAAGGTGCTTGGGCCAGTAGAAGCAAGGAGAGTCGTTCAAGAAACACACGACGGACTCTGCGGTTCTCATCAAGCTGGGCCAAAGATGAAGCTGAAGATCAAAAGGATGGGATATTATTGGCCCACGATGATTCAGGACTGCCTCGAATATGCAGAAAAGTGTCACTCGTGCCAGATTCACGGGGACTTCATCCACAAACATCCAAATCCTCTACACCCAACGATAGCTAGCCGGTCGTTCGAAATGTCGGGAACCGATATAATCGGCCCTATTGAACCAGCATCATCCAAAGGACACCGGTTCATACGAGCAACGATAGACTACTTTTCTAAGTGGGCAGATGCAATACCACTAAGGGAGGGGAAGACGGAGAATATTCTCCATTTCTTCAAGACACATGTCATCTACCGGTTCAGTACTTCGCGACGGATAATCTCGGATAATGGGCCAGCCTACAGGAGCCATAAAATCAGCCACTTCGCAGAACAACACAAAATAGACTGGAGATACTCTTCCGTCTATAATCCCTGAGCTAATGGTCTAGCTGAAACTTTCAACAAGACCTTGACCAAGATTATAAAGAAAACGGTGTCCAGAAATAAAAAGGACTGGCACGAGAAACTGCACGAAGCTCTTTGGGCGTACCGAACAACGTTCAAAATGGCTACAAATACAACACCATACGTATTGGTATTCGGCACTGAAGTAGTCATTACTTTGGAAATAGAACTCCCTTCTCTCCGAGTAGTGGTTCGATGTGAGCTAACAGATGACGAAAATTCCTATCTTTGGCTTGAGGAGATCGACGCCCTCGATGAAACTCACCTCATGGCACAAAAAAACCTAGAAGCTTACAAGGCAAGGATGACGCGCTCATATGAAAAACTAACTAGGCTGAGAACATTCCGCCAAGGCGAACTCATGCTAGTCGTCAAAAGATCTATGATCCCCAATAGTGCAAAACGACGGAAATTTGAGCCAAACTATGAAGGCCTGTACATCATAGACAAGGTCAATCAAGGTAGGGCCTATTTGCTCATGGATATGCATGGCGAAAGACCTTTCCGGCCAATAAACGGCCGATTCTTCAAGAAATACCACGCATGACGAGTCACGACTTAGGTTAATGATAGATGACGACGCTCGTTTCCGCTCGCTATCTTCATGAGTCAAAACTCTAAGCGGTATTTGGAAAAGCTTCACCCCAAAAATGGTGATAATGGACCACTACGTCCTTAAACTGGCACTGGACCGAAATGTCCCTAAACTAACAATGGACCGAAATGTCCTTAAACTAACAACGGACCGTAATGTCCTCAAACTAAAGCTTCACCTCAAAAAAATGGTGATATTGGACCATTACATCATTAAACTGGTAATGGACCGAAATGTCCCTAAACCAGTACTCGGCCTCAAACAGGGTGCATCGCCCCAAATACGACGATATCTTCTCTTGGGATCTATATTGCAATCAAAGCTCCAACGGCATAGAATGCAACCCAAGACATAAAAAAACTAAAAAAACGGTACGTCCACAAGAGAAATGGGCACGGATGAAAACCTGAAAGGACGCCGTGAGTAAAAACAGCAGGGCTACCAGCGAGCCTGTGAAACATGAAAGGGCGCAATCTCGTTGTTAAAAAAATTTAAAAAAAAGGTTAAAAACGGTATGTCCATAAGTGAAATGGGCACGGATGAAAACCCGAAAGGGCGCCGTGAGCAAAAATAGCAGGGCTACCGGCGAGCTTGTGAAAACCTGAAAGGGCGCAATCTCGTAAAATTTTCACTTACGCGATCCTCTCGACTCGTAAGGAGAACTCCCCCTATGAGACCCTCACGGCTCATAGGATTCAAAGTCTTAAGTTACAGGGATCTAAACCTGTCCTTAAGCCGTCGTATTCCCCAAGTTGCCCTACAGGCGGTCCGATATTGGCTATTGTATACAATCCACGGACATAAATAAACGTTTCCCCTACTAAGTTCCACCAATCACGAGGAATGTCCTCATATGGTGAACGGCACCTATAAGTCCTCTCGACTTATAAGGAGAAAACACTCTTGTAAGATCCTTACGACTTATAAGAGAACACACACTTAGAAATCCCCACGATTCCTAAGGAGAAAATACGCCTACAAGATCCTCACGATTCACAGGGAGAAATAACTTTATGAGACCTTTACAGCTCATAAAGTTGAAAAGTCTTAGTCGACAGGATCCTAACCCTGTCTACTAAGCCACCTTTGTTCAAATCAGTAAAGGCAATTGATGATTCGCTCCTGGCAATATTCCAGTCGTAGCGATGCTGATGCCTAAATCGGTATCAAATTCCAAGTCCTCTCACGGCAAATGATGATTCGCTCCTGGCAATATTTCAGTCGCAGCGATGCTGATGCCTAAAAAGGTATCAAATTCCAAGTCTTTTCAAGGCAAATGATGATTCGCTCCTGGCAATATTCCAGTCGCAGCGATGCTGATGCCAAAATTGGTATCAGGTCTCAAGTTCCATACTCGCAACAAAAAATTAGCGAGCAAAAAAATGCATATGAAATAGCCGAAATGATGGGTCAACTCGCAATGAAAATCAACGAGCAAAATATATGCATATAAAAAGAGACGAAATGTTTGGGCAACTAGCAATAAAAAGCAGCTAGTAAAAAGAAAGAATAGACGAAATGATTGGGCACCGCGATAAAAAGCCGAAATGACCGGGCAATCGTGACTTTCACGATATAAAAAGCTGAAATGATAGAGCATCGCGGAAAGAAATAAAATGAAATGAAATAGTTGTCCTACAGGTGAGTCCACATCAACCACTGTATACAATCTATGGGCTACAATCTATGGGCACAAACGAAAAGGGAACCATATTTTTCCACCAGACTCCATCAAAGAGAGAGCCAAGTCTTGATGGTTCATAAAACAAGCTAAAGACTATCTCGACACGCTTCTCGTTACAGCAAACGCAATGTCAACAACGGAGTTCCTTCTCACTCCGGCAGGATGCAGACGCGACGTTAACAAAAGACCCCAGGGTCGAAACAAAACGGAGCTATGGAAAAATTCCTAAGTCCAAGTCTTGACGGTTCACAAAACAACCTAAAGACTACCTTAACACGCTTTTCATTACAGCAGACGCAATATCAACAACGGCGGTCTTTCTCACTCCAGCAGGATGCAGGCACGACGTCAACAAAGGACCCCAGGGTCGAAACAAAATGGAGCCATTGCAAAATTCCTGGCTCCAAGTCTTGATGGTTCACAAAACAACCTAAAGACTAATCCGACATTCTTCTCGTTACAGCAGACGCAATATCAACAAAGGCTCCAAAATAGCCAAATCAAAAGGAAGCAAAGGACAAATTCCTAGCTTCAGAGTCTTGACGGTAACTCAAATAAAACCCGAAAGGCTATCAGAGATCATCCCACCCCAGTGCGGAGTGGTTATAACTCACCGGGGCTCCCAAACTGAGCCTAAGCTCAAGTAAAAAGTGACATGGAAAAATTCATAACGCTTGCTCTTCCGACGGTCAAAATTCCTAAGAACATTACTTGAAAACGTTTTGTCCAGCTGATTGTTAGAGTTTTTGCGTGCGTTTTAAAATCAAAGAATAGAATATACCGCAATCAAGACGGTGTCGCTTGGTAGCTAGCCGGTTGAGTACGGGTCGGTCCACAGGGAGATTGATTCCTTTTCTTTATGTTCTAACGAGTTAAGCCCAAAAAATTGGTGGTTTTGTTGTAGATCTATGAATGAGAATAAATTGATAAAAAGGCTTGCTAGGTTTAGGATTAGGTTAGTTCGAAAAAGGGATTCTTCTCTCTTCTATCAATGCCCTAATTAAGAATATAAGTGTTAGGGTAATAGTTAACAATGGGGATTAGCACGACTAGGAAGAAACATAGTTTTTCCCTTTGGTCCTTATCCGTCCGTTCTTAGCTCTTAGCCCCAACCTCCAGTTAATTCAACCACAACCGGTCGAACTAGGGAATCACCGCTATCATCTAGGATAGGATGCCGTAGTGAGCGGTCTGTGGTTGGATTAAAGAGAGTCCTTTAAATAAAATTATTTGGGCAAAGAAAGGAGGAAGAGAGATTTCCTTCTCTCAAACCTTCCCTATCCTAACCCTAACAAGTGAGGAATTACTCACTCATTAGGAAGGTGACAATCAAATTCAATTTTTTATAATTTTTAATATTAGAAAACTAAATTGCAGATAATTAAAAGAACAGATAAAAATTGCAGGAATAAAAATTGCAGATAAAAAGAATGCAAGATAAAAATAAAAAAATACCTTTATTGATGACATCTCAACGATTCATTACAAAATGAGAATTAAATCTAGAAATTGAAAAGAATTTAAGAACTAAAGAGAGGCATCTCAAAAGAGGCACTCAAAAGAGGCACTCAAAAGTGGCACGCTTTATTTGGATTTGAGCCCTCCTATTTATAGATAGGAAAAAAACCTAGGTTTACATTCTGATCCATACATGAAATTACAAAACAACCCCAAAAACCGAGTCAAAGCACCAACACCCCATCGACATGTGCATTGCACGGCCGCGGAACCGCGGCAGAATAGCCTGTTTGGCCGCGGATCCGCGGCCATTTGGTGGGCTCATAGGTCCAATTCTTTATGGTTTCTTCAAGTTGCTTTTATCTTCTGTTTTCTTCACTTGGTCTCTCAGAATCTCTTCAATTCTCTTCCAGATTTCCAACAGTGCAGAATTTGTGGACTTTTACCGTAAGCTTCGCGTTGAAGTCTTGAATCTTGTGTTGCCCTTGTGCTTTGTGCAATTGAACTGTTTGCTGATTTTCATTTGTTCCTTGAACTGTTAGACGGCATCATATGGATTCATCTATTGTTGGTTGTAGTCTCACTTTTGTAACATCTTTTCATGAATTTCACTGAATTGTTCCGAGAACCTGTAACCTGCAACTATTTAGCAGATATGGATCAAAAGCACCTATTTATTTGTAATATGATTAAGAATGGGGAATATAATAATGCAAAATTCTGACATGAACAAATACCCCCAAACTTATCTTCTGCTCGTCCTGAGCAAAGCCAATTTTATTCTCGAAAAATCCTAACCTCACTTTCGCAGGGAATCGCGATTGCACTGAGCTCGTGCAACAAGCCGTTAAACCTCTAGGTATCCCTAGTAGGAGGAGTGTTGTCTCCTGAGGGTTTTCAGCGGATGCTACCCATATTTTTCAATTTGGCTTATTAACTTTCATTCTTCAATTTGGTATTCTAGCAAGAAATTCTATTATCTTCAACTTAGAAATCATCAACCCGTATTTTTCACACTCACTTTTCATTTAACTTAAGATCGTATATGTTCTGCAAATTTATTAAGCTTTCAGCATCTTTTGAATTTTCCTTCTAAGGTTCCATCTCAACTTAGGAATTTTTATCATTTCTACTGAAAGTATAAGCCCTATCTTTCATTCATTTCTCTCATTCAAACTCCAATCATATACCATTACATGTGTGTATGTATCACCCCTACACTTAGAAATTCAATTCAAGCTATCATACTCTTGTCCATCGTCCAAAGTACTTTTAATTGGTGAATTTTAGATGAAATTGCTCACACATCCTTCATGCGACCGTTAATACTTCTTGAGGTACTGAACGACCGATTACAAAATGGGTTAGCGCATTTAGGCGTAATTCCTCATCTTGCAATACCTAAGGCTTAGCAGTGACTCCCAAACCAGTTGGTCTAAGGCATTAGGTGATAAAGTTGCTATATATTTTTTTCCCATTTTACATAGCCTTAAGTAATTACAAAACCAGTGTTCTTTTTTTTATATCTTATTATTCACTCTTGTACTTTTATTTTATATTCCTTCATACTAAGGATTTTAGACAAGAGCATTTCAAGGTATCCTCTACTATTCCAAGTTTCAAGGTGCGTGTATGTGCTAATTGTAGGGTATATATTTTCAGAATTTAGACTTAAGGTTCAGAATTATTTTTCAGACTTACACTTCAAATAAAAATTCAATACTCTTCCCTTATTTTGACTTAGCCCAAGAACTGAACTCAAAATTTGCCTATTTCTAAATAAACTATAAGGACATATATTTTCTACAGTTAAATTTTAAGAAAGGTTATTTTTAGGGTTTTAATTTACTAAGTTTAGGATTTAGTTTTTCCCTACTATTCAACCGTCATGTTGAACTTAAGTCAAATATGGCCAAAATTGAACTTTTCAATTTTTATAATTTTTTAAAAAATTTCAATTTTTATGGGTTTTAAAATAAGTATGCAAATACAAAATTATACATATGAATGCGAAGGAAGAAAGCTTACCGAGCACACCCCCAAACTTAAACTTGACAGTGTCCTCACTGTCAGGCTACACCAAGAGAGCCAAAATTGTCGGCACTCTCATGTTTGTTTATTTTTTTTTATTTTTTTATTTTTATAATTATTAACAGAAAAAGAAAACAAAATATATATACACAAAAGGTCCCCCCCAAACTTATATGAAACGGTGTCTCCACTGTAGAAGCATTAAAGTTCAGAGTTAGGGAGGAGAAAAAACACAGTATCAAGCTATACAAGGCCTTACACAGGCCAAAGGTTAGCACCAACCATTCAAAAATTTTATCGTTATAAAGGTGTGGTTGGTGAAAGAATGGAGTGTAGAGAAAAGAAATGAGAAACACACGAGACCATGTGGAGATAGAAGCAGTATACAGTCTCGGTAGAAGAGAAGAATGGCGGAAGGGAAAAAGAAATGGTGGTGGTTCAACTTCTTCAGATTGGGGTTGATTAATCACAAAATCTGTGTCATTTAGGAATGCAAGTTCGTCAGAAAAAATTTCTTCAAAACACTCATCGATGTAATTGAAAATTTTGCTGTCAGTAAGTTTTATGCCAGAATTTATCATACTTGATTTGTCAAAAATTATAGAGGTAGGAGACTCGAATAACTCATCTACCTCATTTTCAAAAGTATCCAAATCAAGTTGGCTTTCTGGAATGATCAAACTTGAATTATCGGATTGTGATTCATCAACACTCACTGAAATTATAGGAAGAATAGAAGAGGAACCTGAGAAAGTGGGAGAAAGAAGTTGAATACGAACTTGAGGGTGGAGATGGAGTATATAAATTAGTACAATTTGTAATGACCAATGTGTAAAAAGTGATTGTGCTAATCTATCAACCCACTGAGAAATGAGGTCAAATCCCTCAAGATTCGTGAGAAAACATGGGTACATCGAACTTGATAAAGCAGACATTGAAAATGAAAGAGATACTGTTTCTTGCGCGGTTGGAACGACAGAAAGGATGAAGGGGATTGATTTAGGAAGTGTAACAGTTTAAGGTTCAGGAGGATGAATTGGAAAATCCGACTTATCAAACAAAACTGGTTCATCCTTAATACTATCCTCAATACTCTCCTCAAAATTTAGCTTATCCATGCAATTCTCATCAAATTCAAGACGCATATGAAGTTCGGGAGAAACATTTAATGTCTCGGGATGATGAATTGGAAAGAAAAACTCATCCAAATTTGTGGGTTCATCATTCAAAATATTCCTAGCGTCAATATCCTCGATCAAGTGAAAATTAAATTTCTCAGACACCTCATCAAAAGCATGGATATTAATCAATTTAGGTTCTAGAGTGGAGGTGTAGAGGTCAAAAGGATTGGTGGTGATTTCACTCGAAAGGGACCCTTCACAATCAGGTAAATCAAACACTACAAAGTCGCACCACTCATTAGACGTTTTATCTTCAACTGGTGAATCATTTGGAACACTTGATAGACATTCAAAACTGGAGTTATGGATTCAATTGGGGATGGGTAGGTTTGATTTGGAAGTGTGTACAGCTCACTCTCACCACTCAAATTCTCAATCTGTCCAACCGCCTCATCATACATTGGAAAATTTGGAGCTAGTTGGAAACTAGCTACCGGGTCACTAGGTTGTATAAGGGCGGCCATGGACGTATTCAGATCCATCATATGTTGTCTTGACGTTACCATAAAATCTTCCAACGATTGTTCCAGACTAGACATGGGTTGTGAAGGGGTTTCAGTAAAAGATTCAAAGTTGTTTGGATTCTGGAAACTCCCAAATGGCTGTGTAGAAGCAATGTCTAGGGAAGGTGCAACAGTTGGGTAAAATGGATAGGAATTGAATGGTTGGACAGTATTAGGATCAACATTTGGATAAAAAGATGAATGGAATTGTTGATCCCAAGAACTGAAAGTGTTGAAAGGAGTGAAAGATCGGCTACGAGAGTGTTCAATATGTTCAGCAATAGACATGGGTTTCGGAGTTACCACCGGACTCTCAAAAGGGGTATCAACGTAAGAAGGTGGTGAAGGTTGTAACGGTTGATACAAAGTGGATTGCGGAGTCCAACTGTTTCTCCTAGACACGTCTAATCGATCTTTCAAAGAAATTTTGGGCATGGAGGGGTCGTCCGAAATTCGACCAAAACAATGCGCGTAGGAAGTAATGTCTTGTTGAGGGTACCAAAGTTCGGCAAGAGTTTTGCGAGGTGGGGTACCCATGATGTGAGAATGGAGAAGAAAAAGAATGTGATGATTTTTTTAAATTTTTTTTTATTTAAAAAAATTGTTTGTTTTTGGAGTTTTGAAATTTTTGAAAGTGTTTTTTTAGTAAGAGTTTTGCAAAAATTTGTACGGAACTACGGCACAATTTCAAACAATCATAATTTATACATGCACAATCAAGCCTAGAGCTAGGGTCTCCTAAGTCAACTAGACTGCTCCTAACTGTTTCAAAGGGCAACTTGTGAGATATCCCTCAAATCGCCTCTTCACCGCCAATTGTGGCCAGGTAAGCACAAGTAAAGAAAGGAGGGATCCGCTCACGAATCACCGTGAGACGGGCCTTTTAAAATTACCTTTCCTACTTGTCTAGCCTAGGCACCACAAAGTCAGGTTTAGATAAACGACCGATTGCCCACAATCTCCCTTTGTCCTAATGTGCGCGACAGTCCTTATTGGCTAAGTCTAAATATATTTTTAATTAACTCGAGAATTGATGCATATGCTTTTTGTGATTTTTGGGGTCCTAGGAAGGGTAATGAAATCCCCATCCAATCTGGATTGGTGTTATAGCCCCATAAAAGTCCGTTTTAAAAATGCAAAACAGTAAACACACAGAAAAACACTTGCAAATTTTTTTTTATTTGGCAGCGCAAAGAATCCTGCACAAAAACAATTTATTGGAGAGGGAGAAAGTCCATTTAATTCAACCACAACCGGTCGAACTAGGAAATCACCGCTATCATCTAGGATAGGGTGCCGTAGTGAGCGGTGTGTGGTTGGATTAAAGAGAGTCCTTTAAATAAAATTATTTAGGCAAAGAAAGGAGGGAGAGAGATTTCTTTCTCTCAAACCTTCCCTATCCTAACCCTAACAAGTGAGGAATTACTCACTCATTAGGAAGGTGACAATCAAATTCATTTTTTTTATAATTTTTAATATTAGAAAACTAAATTGCAGATAATTAAAAGAACAGATAAAAATTGCAAGAATTAAAATTGCAGATAAAAAGAATGCAAGATAAAAAAAAATACCTTTATTGATGACCTCTCAACGATTCATTACAAAATGAGAATTAAATCTAGAAATTGAAAAGAATTTAAGAACTAAAGAGAGGCATCTCAAAAGAGGCACCCAAAAGAGGCACGCTTTATTTGGCTTTGAGCCCTGCTATTTATAAATAGGAAAAAACCCTAGGTTTACATTCTGATTCATACATGAAATTACAAAACAACCCCAAAGACCGAGTCAAAGCACCGACACCCCATCGACATGTGCATTGCACGGCCGCGGAACCGCGGCAGAATAGCCTGTTTGGCCGCGGATCCGCGACCATTTGGTGGGCTCATGGGCCCAATTCTTTATGGTTTGTTCAAGTTGCTTTTATCTTCTGTTTTCTTCACTTGGTCTCTCAGAATCTCTTCAATTCTCTTCCAGATTTCCAACAGTGCAGAATTTTTGGACTTTTACCGTAAGCTTCGCATTGAAGTCTTGAATCTTGTGCTGCCCTTGTGCTTTATGCAATTGAACTGTTTGCTGATCTTCATTTGTTCCTTGAACTGTTAGGCGGTATCATATGGATTCATCTATTGTTGGTTGTAGTCTCAATTTTGTAACATCTTTTCATGAATTTCACTGAATTGTTCTGAGAACCTGTCACCTGCAACTATTTAGCAGACATGGATCAAAAGCACCTATTTATTTGTAATATGATTAAGAATGGGGAATATAATAATGCAAAATTCTGACATGAACACCAGCCCTCGAAGGGATCAGAGACACGACAGTCGCGGGGCTACTCGAACAGCAGCGTAAAGTCTGCATATCGGGGAACGCATCAGCCAACACGACGGTATCACGGACTAAAACCCTAGTACCACAAAACCTAACGGACCTCTGTCGTAAAGAGCAGGGGTTAACTATAACGTTAGGACAAGTTTGCCTATAAGCCCAAGGGAGGTAAACTAAATAAACTTCGAAATGAGTCCATAAACTAGAGACTTCGAAATGAGTCCATAAACTAGAGACTTTGGAATGAGTGAATAAAGTACAAACTCCGAAATGAGTCTATAAACTAGAGACTCCGGAAAGTGTAAATAAACTACAAACTCTGAAATAAGTCTATAAACTAGAAACTCCGAAATGAGTGAATAAACTACAGGCTCCGAAACGAGCGCATAAACTACAAAGTCCGAAATGAGTAAATAAACTAATTACCGCCACATTAAGGCATCAAGACACGGATAAGCGCATAAAAGAGAATGCATTTTCTTATTCCTGAATCAAAATGTTTTAGAGATACAACCAATGCAAAAAGGAAAATACAATTACAATGATTAAGAAGGAGGCGCTTTCAACAGCCTGACTCACGTGCTCCCTGCAATTCCTCCTCGCGTTCAGCTATGGCGGCCAGCTCCTCTTCGATTTGAGCTCGTTTTTGCAAGAAGGATGAAAGCTTCTCAGCAATTTCCCGTTTAGCAGCTTCGCAACTTTGCGTGACCCGCTTAGTGAAGTCAAGCATCTGCCTTAGCGCCAACCCATCAGAAATACATCATTGGAGGTTTTCAAAAATAGTTTTCAGCTGCGCGGCATTCGTATCAATTTGGGCATGCAATTGGACGGATTCACCGGAAGCAGTCTCATGTGTCTTTCGCCTCAGAGTCCCCTCTTGTTCAAAATATCGAATGAAAGCGATACTCTACTCGATCCATGTGGTTCGCTGAGATTTCAAAGTTAATACCTCAGGAGCGAGGCGCTTAAGCTCAATCTCATTCAGACAAGCCTCGATCTTCCTGCAATAATCAACCCAAGAACCGACGAGGTCTTCAGTGCGGAAATTCACGAGTGTCGCCAGCATTGGATTTACTTTGTCGGCAAAATCCTCAGCAGAAGTAAAAATCTCGGCGTCAAGATCCTCGATAAATTCTCTTAAAATTCGCCGGCTAGTCACCGTGCCCCTAGAAGATGGACATTTAGCGAAGGACCACATGGGCATGGGAATGCGGGACTCAAAAGGAGCTGAAGCCGATGTAATCGCTGCAAAATAAATTACGGTTAGATTTCAACTTGAAAGACAAAGAAGACACCCGACGGACGAAATTTTCCATACCAGCTGTTGAAGGTGGCAAAATAGGGAGCTCCAGAGGCTTGGATATTCTTTCGCTCCCTCCTTTGAACTGTGATACTGGGGTCAATATAAGGAAGGCTTATCATCAAAAACTTTACTCACGAAAAAGAGAAATACTAAACAAAGAATATACTGATTACTGATCGAAGAGGGGAAGACTTCCAATTGGAAGGAAAAGTGCGGGTGTAACACTTGGTATAAGTGGTCAAAGAGCACTCCTGCAAGGTTGCGAAAATATATGGTTAAGGTAGAGAAAATTAGTATCTACAATAAAGCAACTAAATGAGAAACCCTTACCTTCCAAAACTCGGGGAGGCACAGAAAGAACCCTGACAGTCAAGGCAGCGGCCGACAGTAATTCTTCGGCCAGTACAACTTCAGGGTTTATGGCGTCTATGCTCAAGACAAAGGAAATATCATCAGAAACGCTTAGCAGTATTTTTTTAAAAAAAAGAAAAAAAACTCAAAGATGATAACCCAAGGAATACCTGACAAGTCAGAAACCAAAACCGTGCCCGAAGCGTCACCAGCTGTGACGGCTTCTTTGGTTTCCATTGGGAGAGCAGATTCAACGCCCACAGCTTCATCACCTGAGTCGACAAGGGATGTTTTAACGCTTGCGTCACCCGCCGATATCAATGATCCACAGGGGGAAAGAGCGGCAGTTGGAACGGTCCTAGAGTCCAGAGAAAGATTGGATGCTTCATGCTCTTTAGTTGCCGGCGCTTCACCTGTCACGCCGTCATCCAAATTTGGTCCTGTAAATAAAAAATGCGTATGTTAAATAAATAGACAGGGGGAGGAGCTGTTATTAAGGACCACGCGTTGTTCTACCTTGAAGTAGTCATTCACTTTTTTCACGAGCTATACGCGCAACCTGTATATAGGTAGTAGACAAGGAAAAAGGAACGTCCACCGAAGGAATGTCAGCAGGAGGAACATTGCTTGAGCCTGCACCCGCGGCCAAGACAGCGTCGCGTTCCCTCGCCGCATGCTTTTTCCGCTTCCTCTTAGCCTGAGCCGTAAGAACCGACCTCCTTAAAACTTCTGACAGGGGGACGTCGTCGTCCGAACCGAGCTCTGCCTCCGAAGCCGCTACGGCGTCCATCATCGGCTGCTTCAGCAACGCCTCCTATGGTGACTTTGGGATGGCCTCGACCGTAGTTGGTGGCTCTAGAAGCTTTTTTGCGTCACTGCCTAGGATTGGAATTACACATGGAACAACCTTGGTTTTGGTAGTCCCTGCAGCAAGATAAAGAAAAGAGTCAGATCGTGAATAAAAGGAACTAAAAGAGAAAAGTTGTAGTGAAGCGAATTATACCAAGACCCAAGGTGGCGCGAAGCCTTTCTTCCTCCTCAAATGTCTAGAGAGTAGCTGCGAGAGCCTCTTCGGCTGAAATGCATGTTAAAGAAGAGAGCGTTAATAAAGCATAATAAGGGGAGAAGGGATAGATACAGAAGAATGTAAATGATGTATACTCGACTCCACAATAGAAACCAATGTTGCTTCCTCGTGAGTCAGTCGCTCGGAGGCTGCGAGGGCAGCTTGAAGATCGGTATCGGTTGCAGGCGTGTCAAACAAACCCTCATTGATGCCATATTCGCACAAGCCCTCATTGTAGGGAGCATAGGGCTCGTGGCCGAATATGACGTCGGTAGAGAATAGAGATTACTTTTTCTTCTATGAACTTACACCAACAGCCGACAATAAAAGCTTTCGCTTGACAGGCTTCTTCGGACGACGGGTTCCGATCTCCAAACTAATACCCAATTCCGGGGAAGCCATGGCTGCTGCAGTCGCAGGAACATCAGGCTGAAGCTTCTCAGGGAAAGCTCGTGGGACTATAACCGTAGAGATTTCTCTTAAAAAGGGGTGAACGTCTATTCGTCGCTTCAAAAGGACCGCTAGATTACTGGCTGGGACGGCATCCTTGTGATCGAGTAACAGCCGCCTCTTCTCCCTAATAACATCACCCGTCGCATGCTGGTACCACGCCACATGAGCATTCGAAGCTTTCGGCACATAGCTCAGCTCGCTGACAAAGAAATGGGACCCCGTATTTAATCGCATAAAATGATGCAGCGCGCTACGAATACCCTCCTCCGTAGCAGCCGGCTCGACTAAGAACGCCTCGAGGGGAAAACCTTGATTATAACCTAGCTGTTGAGCGAAGCGGTGCGGGTTGTACCTCATGAACAACACCGAGGCATTCTGTCTAAACACTAGGAAGCCTGGCCTGATAGAGTACATGTGCATAACCTCCCGGGCCCTCAATGCAGAAGCCCCGTCCTTAAAAGTATCGCGCAACGGTTGGACCACTTTAGTGGATTCTTTGCCGATAGTCAAGACTTTTCGACAAAGGTCATACTGTCCCCAACCATGCATGGTCGAAGGAGCAATCGCTGAGCCTCTCACTATGACGGGTCTGGAGCGGAAGCGTCAACTAGGTACATGACCCGGGGGAAGCTGTAGCTTTCGTAGAATCGGGGTCGTTTGTGAACGCCAAAGGCACCCAGCACGTGCATCTCAATCCATGATGTGAAGTAATGCAATGGGAGATACACGGGCTTTAACCCCGGCTGAGTAGTGTTAGCTGCTAAACTCAGGCCATGGTATAGATGAGCTAACCCCGCGATCGCAACGACCACGCGCGTCCCTACGACGATGCGATGAGCCGGATAAAAAATAGATGGCCTCATGTAGCAGGGGTGCATCGGAAGCGTGAACCAACTCAGCCATAGGCCAATGAACCCCAAAAAGAACGACTCTTCGTCAACACCCGGGGCAGCGAACTCTGCAACGGGGACAACTGGAAAGCGGAGATTCGCTAAACTCGACAACACGTTCGGGTTTGGTTTAGATAACTTGCCAACGGCGGAAGCGGATCTAAAGAATTTCTTTATTCTGGATGAAAGTGCTTCCTGATCTACGGGCGCGTCAGCGAAAGCGCTTTCCAAACATATGAAGGAAAAAGAGGAATCGGAATCTATGGTACCAGCATAAAAAGGGAGGAGTCAACTATCGACAAGATGATTAAGGCCTTAACATTCTTTGTCACTTAAAATTATACTGCACCATAGTTTAAAAAACAGGGGGGAGGGGACAGGGGCCCCACAAAATCAAGGTAATGCCCCATCAATGATGTGGTGGTCACTCATTAAAAATAGAATCCAAAAGGATTCTCATTTAATAAGAAAATATCATTGGACTCAGGAGTTAAACTCCCTCGAGAACTGTGTTCTGCAAACAGATTTCAAATCTGTTAAGAAAATTAGAGAGGGAATAAAATTCCTATAATTTTTCAGAGCCATGCTCTATAGAACAATGTGATAACATCTCAGTACCCTCAAAAGCAAATCTTTCTAACAGGATAAAACCCTAAAAGATCTTTAAGATCTACGATCTACTCAAGTAAAAAAGTTTCCTTTTTTTGAGATCTCTAAGAGATCGTTACAAGAGAAGAGAAAAACTCTGTTAATGGGTTAAAACTCTAAAATATGAAGAGATTCTTTCAAGAGTTTGGACATAATTCTTACCAAATTTTGACAGAATTTTGACTCTAAAAGAGTTTCCATGGACAGAGATCCAACCTCTGGAAAGAGAATTAAATTCTCAGAGAAAGAAGAAGGTCAGGGAAGATGAACAGCAGTCATCTCAAGGGACAAAGGCTCTACTTATAGGCATAAGAAAATGGTTCAACTTCCAAAAAGATCAAACGGTGGAAAATGTGCCATCGCTGCACTCACGTGTGAGCCACGTGAGCGCAACGGTGGGGGGCATTTGTTTCCCCGAAAAAAAGAGCAAAGCTCTGTTCAAAACTCAAGAGGCAGCGCCTCACGTGCCTTCCATGAGGGCGCCAACGCCAGTTAAAAACTCTTATATGAGCAGCGCCCGTGTGCAAAGCACACAAAAATCTTAAGCAGCGTCCACGTGCACAACACGTGAGCATCGGCGCCAAGTAGAATTAAATTCTACTCTTTTTTAAGCAGAGCCGTTGGATCAAAGATCCAACGGAGACGATAAATCATCAGGATGCAGAGTTAAATTCTATTTAGAAGAAATATTGCTCAAATCTTTCTAAACAAGAAAGATTGCCCTCTGTAAAACAGAGTACAGTTGGATTAAAAATCCAATGGTGATTAAAAAATCACCGATCTACAGAATAAATTTTGTAAATATTTCCCTAATCTTGTTTACCATTAATCCCTTTTCCCTCAATTACTGGAATTAGTTCAAAGGTATATCTCTTTACACCTCTGATACATGTCGTTGTAATTCTTCAACGTCTTCAGACAACCAACTACTTTTTGGTGCACTTCCCAAACTGACGTGCACATCCCAAATCAAATCACATACCAGACTGGATGCATCCTATATCATCGTTGCTCACCTCATCATATAAAAAATACAATTGCACGCAAGATGGACAATGGAACGAGACGTCCCTAAACTAACAACGGACCGAAACACCCTCAAACTAACTGTTGCCTCCAAAATGGAAACAATGGACCGTAACGTTCTTAAACTAAAATCTCACCCCCTAATGGTAATCAACGGACCGTGACGTCCTTAAACTAAAATCTCACCTCCAAAATGGTGATCAACAGACTGAGATGTCCTCAAACTAGAACTTCGCCCCCCAAAATGGCGATAATGGACCGAAATGTCCCTAAACAAAGACAGTGGAGCCCAAATGCTTTCTTGTTGGATCTGAAATAAAAATGATCCTGAAACCCCGTTAAGTGGATCTTAGTCTCAAATTGGACTAATGTATCCTTAACAAAAAAAAATCGAGCTCCAAATGCTCATACATTTAAGTCGGTCTTAATCTCAAACCAGATTAATGATCCTTAAATAAAACAAACCCAAATTTAAAATATACAGATTAAGACTAATCCACGCCCTACGGACGATAACATAAATTAGTCTCTGTATACAATCCACGGGCAACCTAAACAAACAAAAACACGCACGACATGAAGTGAACTTCCGGAGCAGGAGAAAATGGTTACACGATGCGATAATGTAATTAACTACAGGGGTTTGCTCCTACAGGAAAGAGCGTCACCACAATCAAAAACCCTCGTAAACGAGGGGGATTTGACCAAGTCTACTACAACAGCCGCATCCGTCCAAACCTTCGGTATACGGTGCCATAAATCAACTTGGTATCTTTGGAGAGGTGGACGGATAAATCCAAATAGTATCTGCCCCCAAATATAGGAAGGACGATCCATCCTGGTTTCTTCCCTTATTTCGGCGGTGAATAAGGTTGACCAACGGAGGAGTGCTTAAGTTACCAGATTCCAAGAATTGTCAGGTGACCCACTCATGAAATGTCAGTGCAGGTTGCCTCACTTCTAGAATTGGTGGGTAATTTTCCGTAATCGTAGGGGTCTTGGTTCAATGTTGTACGGGCTATCCATACGACCTAGGAATGTTTTCTTTTGTTTGCGGCTCAAACGAAACACGGGGCTCCTAACTTATCCGCTATTCTATCTTGTTTTTTGTTTATTACTTGCCTATGATATATATATATATATATATATATATATATATATAGTAGATGTTTCTATATGTTTCGCAACCGCACTAGCCCTGCCTCCACCCTGTCGTAAGTTAAGTAACCTTACGGTGAAGAACCGAGACCCCATGGAGAATACAAATGGCATATAAAAGCATACTATTTTAGTCATTTCTATTGTGGCTAGAAACTTTGAATGATGGGACTGCATTTAATGCAAGAAAAATAAACCTAATTGGTGTTACATAACCAAATTTTAAAACTACTAAACCTAATTCATGTTACATAACCAAATTTTAAAACTTCTCGGTTTTCTTCAAAACCACTCGTTTTAAAAGCGGAGCCTAAACCACTCATTTTCAAAAGCCACTCGAGTTTCTTCAATGATATCAAGTTCATTATGTTAAAGGTTTTTCGCCCAAAACCAGCCGTAGCCTACCATTTTTTCAGTTTAGTGATACTCAGTATTTGTGTTATGTTTGTTGGCCTTTGTTAAGGCCTAGTGTGTGGTAGCTAGGTGTTGCTTGTTTGTGTATAGAGATGCGATTATATATGACAGTCGTTTAGCATTCTTGTCCTTTGTCAATGGCTTATATGGGTTGGTCTACATTAATCAAGATAGTAACGGATGGAACTTGACTTGCGGCTTATGATTTGTTGGCCTTTGTCAAGGTTATAAGCCGATAGGGGCAAAAACCATATCGGGAGTTTCAAATATAAGGGAAACTTGCCAAGTATGCGCATACCTTCTGGAGTATGGGAATTTGGTTGGCTTCCATCAAGGTTATCACACAATGATAGTTAAGTCCTGATTCCCACTGATGAATAGGTATTACTCCCGGGAGATTTTCATTTCACAACTAGATAACCCATTAGGCATCTAAAAAGGTGTTAACATGGTTATGCCTCTGCGGAAACATGGTTATTTAATTAAGTCCGTGCGAAAGCACGGAGAGCCTCCCTTGGAGTACCAACACTGGCCTGGCTGAACAGTTAGCGAATTTGTAAGGTGTAACTGATCCCGACTAGTTCTCCATTTATGGTTTGAAGGAGAATTCGAGGAAACAATGGGAGCCATCATGATTAGATATATTAATTAACCAATCTAATCTTGATAGAGTGCATACTGAGAGTTTCTTTTCTCTCTCTCTTTGGTAGCGACCATGACTAACCTTAAACTAAAACTCGTAAACCAAGTTAACTGAACCTTTTTACATCTGGTTTTGGATTGTCATGACTCATGACAAAGTTGCATATATCCCTGCCACTCCTACTTTACCCTTTGCCTTCTCCAGAACACTCCGTATCATTACAAAGATCCATAATGCTTGGCCATCGTACGGTAGATATGAACTCGAAGAAATTTTTTTCAGTCCGAGAATGGCTACAGTTTTTTGAGAAATTGAATTGTATTTTAATACAATTCGGTTGTCTCTCCACTTTACCTTTACTCAGGCTGAGAGCTCCTTGTATTATGAGAGTATACCAGTTATGCTTTTTGGATAGACTTCTTCCTAACCTTAGGCAGGTGCCGAAAAGTAGGAAAGGAAGAAAACCAACTAGCCTAAGTTGATGTGTAGAAGGTAAAATGCGGAGACATATAAAGGGATTGCAGTGAGGGCAAAGGAAATAGCAACTAGTGTCATGAATCTGGGCAGTGGAAGAGGCATTACTAAGAATACTCGGCCACCCCCTTGAAACATTTTAATGTTTTGCTTTTCCTGTTTAGTTTTAATTGATAACTGTTTTTCCTAATTAATTTTGACTCCAGGGTATGTGTATACTGGATTGGAATATCACATCAGTATGTTGTTACAGATGCTAAAATGGAGTAGATTATTGGGAATGGATGACTTGATGCTTAATATATGAATTTGTAGTAATTGGTGATATTATGGCAAATCACCTGGTTTTACTTGATGGAAAATATTTGGTTTTGAATAACCGTTGTTATGCATCAATTTAAAAAAAAACTGTTATATCTGTCTCTTTATTTTATGAAGTGCGATATAATTTTTTGAAAAACATTTACCATTATCAGTTGAGGATAAGATAAGGTGTATTGAATAACGGTGTAGATATTCTTAACCAAAATATAGTTTTTAACTTACAACACACGAAATATGAGTTATTGAACTCAATTGGGACTTATACATGATAATGTATGTTGTCCGATGTCCTTTAGGACAAAGGGATGGTACTCTCACTTCATTCTATTCTGCCTATGAGTTCTCTGGTTTTTAGACATGCATTCGTTGAAATGCAAGGTCCAAAGATTTTGAAAGTTCATGGGATATAAGAATAAAATAGAGAACCATACGTTGGTAGTATCAAGATACTTCAAAGTGATCGAAAATGTAGATATTTATGCTAGGTATTCCGTCACAGTAATATTGAGAAAATTGTTTCTCTCACAGGTTACTCATTTATGGGTGAGCTTCTTGATGAGTAATGTTGTATGGGTTTCTTCCATGCACCGGAAAAAGCCGCATACCAATTTAATATGGTTCCATCTAAATTAGTGCCTTAGACTCTATATTAATATAGAATGGTAGAATATCTTAAGTCGGTTAAGATATGGAGTTATCCAGTTTTTTTTAAAAGTAGAATCTGGATGAACTCAAGACACGCTTCAGTAATGACAGTTTATGGGTTAGCCCAAATTTTCGCAAGGGTTTAATTTCTACCATTTTCAAGATCAAAAGTTGATTTGTTCTTGACTCTCCACATTTTTAGTAAAAATTATTTCTTTGCAAAAGAAATTGGTTGGAGTATAATAGAACTGGAAAGTATTGTAGAACTATAAACGGTTACTGAAAATTTAGTAGAACCTAAGCATTCAATTATGAAAGTAAACGGGGGCTAAGGTCGCAACCGTGGCGGAATTGTACACAAAAATTAGTAGCAAGCATAGCCCCAATCCATACAAGAATCTATCGAAATAACAATGCAATGGACCAAATATCTAAACTAGAGAACTAAGGAGAAGAGAATACAACCTTTATAGCGCATTAGCCACCTCTCCTTAGACTCCGGATAGTCGCCACGAAGCCTGGAATAATCTTGCTCGGTGATCTCCTTACCGAAGATGATCTCCCTTGAGATAACTCCAACATAAACTTTAGCATCAAATTGATCTCATCAACATAAAGCAACCCACTAATTAAACTTGCTAAGGATGATTAGTAGGAGATATAGAATAATTAGCTCAGTAATTCTTCTCTTTTCTTTTTACCTTTCTCACTTAAGCAAAAACTCAAGAGAGAGAGATGAAGTGATAAGCATGGCTATGGATTCTCAAGATGAGAACTAATATATCATAGCTTATTTAAATTAATAAATGAAAATGAGTTGTCTATTTTCTACAACATTCTAACAAATGACTCATTGATTTATTTATTTAAATGAGCAAATATGTTTAATCATTATCTTTAAATCCTCTACGATTCTTATATATGCATCTAATTTGTATATACAACCATTATATATATATATATATATATATATATATTATTTATATCATATATAAATAATATATAAAGAGAAGGAAAAATAAAGTGAGCATAATATTAGCTAATATATAAATATATCAATAAATAAATATACATTTAATTATTAAATCAACATTGGATTTAATAATATATATATATATACCGGCTAATATCATTAAACATCCGATTAAAATACGTGTATCATATATACGTCTTTAATCAAACTCCTGCATGTATTACTATACGTGCCCTACATCGTTTCTCCTGTGCCGGGAAACCTCTGTGTGGGACTCTAAAGACTCAACAATATGCTGACAGTAGGTTAGGATCATATCCATAACCCACAAGTATGTTAGCAGTACTAGCTGCACGTAACGGCTACCCAGGTATTGATTGAAAGAAGGTCAACGAGCATGCTCATCTGAACCCTGCAAAGTCTATTAGCGATATCATCGTACAGTTCGGTCTCTTCATCAAAGAATACTGCATATCGGGTTTAGGGTTTGAAATCTGTCAGACCCTAATAACTCGATAAGTCATGCAATAGAGGACTCATAACTATCCGGTGATACAACTGATAACACTTATCAGTTTATCTCCACTGCGGTGACCACCGACTTATGGTTGTAGTCATGTCCTGCACAGCGCGACATCAACTCCCTATACTGGGAGAGACGAATCCCCTCGACCGCTCACTGCTTCCATGTGCTTCGGGACTATACCCAACAAAAACATGTTTGCACGACTTCTTTGAGCCCTAGTAGGGTAGAAGTCTAAGTATAGTGGGAACACACATGAGACACTATGGAGATCTCAGGTCCTAAGGACTACCCTGTACTCATGTCACCATAGAATTGCTACCTGACATTAGTATATTACCAACTAGGAGTTCTCGGTGAGTACGTCTAGTGTAACTCATCCAATGAGCATCTGTATATAATCCTCGGTATCAAACACCAATAGCTATAGGACCAACTATTGCCCTACAACCGGGTCAGGAAACATACACACTTGTCTAAACTGGAGTACCGATGCCCAGTCTCGATACTCCTATAACTAGAGACATTTATGGATGTGCTTATCAACTATACAAGCCCCACTAGTATGATCTCCATCATCATCCTGGTAGTCAAGCAAAATCCTAAGGGCTTTATCTCATGTCTTAACGATACGTGATAATGAATAAAACGCATCACATGTAAGATAAAGACAAACTAGATAGCATACTATCATCTCGAATAAGATTGTTCTCTTATATAGGTTCTGCTTCAATTACAATAATTGCCTTGAGGGTATCTATATCCAACAATCTCCCACTTGCACTTAAGGCCAATTATTGCGGTATTGCATACCCAACTTCTTTACTAACAGTTTCACAAACTGTGTTCGAGAACTAGGATTAATGAGTGGACCCGGCACAGTGCATCTCATTTTTCTCCATGTATCTCAACTTCGCGGAGATCAAATGTCTCCCGAACCGAGCGGTACCTGCCTTAGTATTTACCTGGACAAACGATGGGATCATTTTCAAAAATAAATAATTATATCCAGCGAGTTCGCAGGCGGTATCCTTTGCTGATTCACAATCAGCATCTAGCGCCACGACTACCTCAGTATCCCACTTGGAACTCTTTCCAATATATTGCTCCTCAAAAGAGGGTAAACTTATAATTCACAACAGACGACAGATGCACTGTCTTCTATGGGAAGCTAGAATCGGTAACCACGTCCTTCAGGAGACTGCCATTATCATATACCAAGAACATCAAATACTCTTCATTTCTACCCTATATTTCTCTAGGATTGGACTGACATCCATATCCTGTATGGATAAACATTTTTGACCACCATTGTTTTACCGATTGCAGTATAGGAACATCACTTCCTATCATGAGCATGTCATCCACATATTATATGAGGAATCTGAAAACACCCCCTACTACCTTCTTACAAATACCAGGTTCATCTCTCATTTTGATGAAGTTAAACACTTTGAACGTAACATTAAAACAGATGATCCATTTTTTCTATGCCTGCTTTAGTCTAAAAATAGACTTAATCAACTTGAACGCTTACCGTTGCTCTCACTGACTAAGATAACCCTCTGGCAGAGTCATATACATGTACACTTCTAAATCCAATTTAGAAAGTTATTATAGTCATCCATTTGCCAGATATCACAGTAATGAAAAACATCAGTGGTAAGTTATATCCATATGGAATTCAGCACAGATACTGAAGTAATAGTTTCATCACATTTCATATCGGGTATTTGATGAAAACTTTTTACTACAAGTCTAGCTTTATTAGATCAGTACCTTTCCATTTACACCGATCTTTTAAGATCAACTTACTCCTAATGGGTTTTACCCCTTCATGAGCACCCAACAAAGTCTACACTTTGTTGCAGTGCATGGACTCGAACTAGGATATGTTATGCCCCGCTTCCCAAAATACATACAATCGTGAATGTAACAAAGCCAGCCATGCCACCTACGGTAATGAAATATCCTCCCAAAGTCACATTATGGCTATCTAACAGTAATAAAGTGCAATAATATAACTTTCTATCTCTAAACATATCAAATAGCCATAAACGATAACAGGAAATAGTAGCGGAATCAATAAAGATCCAAAGAATAACTAACCATCAATAAAAGTTTTATCAGTGAGATGGTCCTCACTGATCGGCGATTATGTCGAAGTACTCATGTGCTAAGTCAAGTATCTGGGTTATGCAAAACCCAGATGTCAGTGCGTTATAAATATCATAATAATAATAACTGAGCAATGTACTATATAGGGTGTTATGTTCAACGCAATGTATAATTATAAACAAACAATCACATGTGATATAACAACAAGCTATATGTATCTTACGTGTATCCTAAAGTCTGTGTTTCTAGGTTATCTATCCTGATGCTATTTGAAACCAATTAATGTAATTCTCATCGTAACTCAACAGTATATATCCCGTTCATTCCCCAAGGGACCACGGTACAATATATCCCGTTCATTCCCTATAGGACCATGGTATAATAAACAATGGTTATTCCGTTCACGCCCGGAATCACGGCAAACAATAATAATATCCTCTTAAGTTACGTTTTGGTTACATTCTTGACTTCCCCTTTCTCCCAGGTTTTGTGTTCAAGTTAAGTATCAATAGAATATCTACCTAATTCCAACACAGAAACAATCGTGCACAGGTCTTATCCAGCAATAATAAGTCAGGCCAATCAGCATAACATGTCAATATTGTTGGTATTGGTAAGTATTACATGCAACATGTATTAACATGTTAACAAAAATAGTACAGTCTGATAGGTTACAAGAATATTAATGATAACGTAATCATATCATGTACAAGACCAAGATAATATCATTAACATGGATAGCATATTCAATCCGATTAATAACTATAAAAGTGGCGTTGATTAACCATGCATAAGAAAGTTCCGTTCAGAAATTCAGCGTCACCCTGATTTGTAAAATAGTTTAAAAATAATAAACGTCCTCCAAAAGGGACGTGTTATATACCAAAACAAAGATAATTCAATAAGATTTTCATTTTTATATGTTAAACTATCTCAGGCTGTTCTTACAAAAATTTATGAACGTTCGAAATTGGAAGTTTGCTGCTGGAATTTCCCTGGACAACAGCTTAGAAGTACTTTCATTTACAGTTTACGTTATTTAAAAATTTTATTTTGCAAGTAAATATTTCACAGGGTTATAGTATTCCGAGTTAGATTCGTTACGAACTAAAGAACATGTGCTAATGATATTTCTATGATTTATAATGAATTTTATAAGTTAAGATGTATAGTAAATTCTAGATTTGTCGTATCCGCTTGGCGACGACGTTTCATGTGTAAAATATAATATTTTCAAAATATATTTTGCATAACGTTATAAAATGCAGATTATAAATTAATTAATGATATAAGGATTATATTAATATAAACAGTACAATGACAATAATAATAAATATTATGATGATATATATAATTATATATATAATTATAGCATGTCGTAAGTTGCAAACTTGCATACACTGTATATTATAAAACTGATTAACGTTAAATAACTACGATGTATAAATTATATAGATATAGTTGTATGATAATAATAATAATAATAATAATAATAATAATAGTACGACAACATATAAGTAAATTACGTAAACCATAGCATGTAGCAAGTTGTAAACTTGCTTCGAAACAAACGCGATGAACGGAAGTAACACGACGATATACAAATCAACACCAAGTTTTGATGGCTCGGCTAAGGTTCTAGGATGCGGTTGGAGTTGCGTCGGCGAGAATAGTTGTGGGCTTGAAAAACGTAGAAGGAGAATATATAAATTAATGAAAGAGAGATTTAGTTAGAGGGGAGAGAGAAAGAGATAGGTTATATGGAGAGAGAAAGAGAGAGAAAGTTCTCTGTTTTATAAGATGTAAAGATATAATAGTGTGTGTGTGTTTGTGTAGTTTATATTAGGTTATAAATATATATTATAGTTTAATACTATTAAAGATAATATCAAACTACGCGCTGTCTCCACCAAAATTTCACAATAATAAATTTTGGAAAAATAATACATATATGTAACATTTTTAACCATAATGTAAGAATATTATTTAAATATCTCATACTCTTTTTTTAAGATTTTAAAAGGATTTAAATATATTTGAATCTAAGAAATATTTGGTATCCAGAGTCTATTAGATTTAAGCGTAATAAATAAAAGTCAAAATAAAATATGAGATGCTTAATTATATGATGACAGTTAACAAATATAAATTATCTTTAACGTGTGGCTACCAGATGATATAAGCATATGATTTAGATATTATATATATATACATTTATATTATAGTAGATTCATGTGGATTTAGTTTACAGATAAATGTTAATAAAATATAACCATAAAAGGTTTCACACATGCGGATCGGGTCGGATAACCATTTCTACTATTCAAATCAATCGCAACCCAAATAAATAAATATAAAGCAAAATTTAAAATACCGATTAGTGTTGTATGAACGTACTAGGGTGTTATATTATACCCAACTATAGAAAAATTTCGTCCTCGGAATTCATGAAACAGGAAAAGACAAGAACAATACGGATCTAAGGAAAGAGATGTGGAAACTTTTATCGAATCTCGTCTTCACGTTCCCAAATAGATTCACCATGCGAACGATTCCCCTACTAAACGAGTACTAACTGGATTACTTTATTCTTCAGTACCTTTTCTCATCGATCCACAATAGCTATCAGTTGCTCTACATAAGTCAAATCCTCTCTTACAGTCAGTTCCGAGTAATCTAGGACGTGCGTCTTTTCTCGAACATACTTGCGGAGTTGAGATATATGAAACACGTCATGAATACCCGCCAAGGATGGTGGTAAAGCCAATCGATAAGCTACCTCTCCAACATGCTCAATGATATCGAAAGGCCCCCATGAATCGAGGACTAAGCTTGCCTCGACTACCAAATCGAATTACTGCCCTAATTGGTGATATCTTCAAGAACACAAGATTACCAACAACAAACTCCAAAGGTCTTCTTCCAGAATCAGCCCAACTTTTCTGTCGATCTTGTGCCACCTTCGTTCGATCACGTATCAAGTTAACTTTCTCCACAGTTTGCACAATCAGTTTCGGTCCCAACAATCTTCTTTCTCTAACATCATCCCATCATACTAGCAAGCGACACTTACGAACGTACAATACTTTAAATGGAGCCATCTGTATAGTCGCCTAAAAACTGTTATTGTACGAGAACTCCACTAAATGTAAATGATCCTCCCACGAACCCTTGAAATCTAATATGCAAGTTCTCAACATATTTTCAAAAGTCTGGATCGTTCTCTTAGACTTTTTATCTGTCTAAGGATGATATGCCGTACTAAATTTAAAGCGAGCTCCCAAACTTTTTTGTAGACTCCTCAAAAAATGTGATAGGAACTGGCAGCCATGATTGATAGAGATTTTGTGTAATTAGTTTTAATTACCGCAATCAAGACGATTTCGGTTGGTAGCTAGCCGGATGAGTATGGGTGGGTCCACGGAGAGAAGGGAATTTTTTTTTAATGTTTTAACGAGTTAAGTCCAATTTGTCCAGGATTGTTTAGGATTAACTATGTGCTAAAATATGTATAAAGAGAGTTTTTTAGGGTTTGGATTAGATTAGTTTGAGTTAGGAATCGCTCACTTCTTTCGTTGCCACTCTTAATATCGATGTTACGGTAATCGGCAACAACGGGGATTAGCACGACTAGGAAAGAAACTTGCGAGTATAAGCTAGGGTTTCCAACGCTTAGTTTCTTCCTTTTGGTCCTTGTTCGTCTGTTCTTGGCTCATAGCCGTAACCTCCGGCCAATTCATCCACAACCGGTCTCACTAGGGTGTCACCGCTATCATGTAGGATAGGGTGTCACCGCTATCATGTAGGATAGGGTGCCGTAGGGAGCAGATTGTGGTTAAATTGACGAGAGTCTGAATTAAGATGTTGGGTAAATAAAAGAGTGAGAGAGATTTCCTTCTCTCAAACTTTCCTTATCCTACCCTAACAAGTGAGAAACTACTCACCCATTAAAAGTAAAAAGAAAATAAAACAAAGAAAGAAGATAGAAAGAAATGAGTTAGAGAATCACAACTAGCTATTTGAGACCTCATTTAGGCAAGGATCACACTTAAGCATAATTGTTGTAAGGATAAAGGAAAAGAGAAGAAGAAAATAAACAAACAAATAAATAACAACAACTACTTTAACAAATAAAATTACAAGAAAATTATATGAACACAATTACAAGACATGCATTAAAAAGAACTCTTCTTTATTCATCATTCACTCATGAAGCTCACTACAATATCAATGGAGAAAGATGAAGAGGAAGAAGAAGATACAAACTGTTATTCTAAATCCTAATACAAGAAAAAGCATCCTTTACATGGCTTGGAACTGGGCTATTTATAGGCAGATACATGAAACCTTAGGGATAAAATCTGAGCCTGTACACAATTACAAAACTGTCCTGAAAATCCGATCCAACACTGAGTTGACTCGGCCGCGGATCCGCCGCATAAGTGCTACATTGGCCACGGATCCGCGTCCCTTTGGTTGAATTGCAGTGTCATTTTTTCTGGGGTTTTCCATGTTGCTGTTCTTATCTGTTTAGTACACTTGGTTTCTCAGAATATCTTCATTTTTCTCCCAGATTTTTAGCAGTCCAAAAAGTTGAAATAATGTGGATCTTTGCCTTTATTTTCTTGAGCTCCACGTTGAAATCTTAGATCTTGTGCTGCCTCTTGTACTTTGTGCATGAAATGACCAACGATTTCCCATTTTGTCCCTTGAACTGGTAGGCGGCATCTGACAGATGGTGAGCGGAGACCCGTATTTTATCTGTGGTTGGCATTAGTCCTGAATTTGTTGCGCCTTTTCATGATTTTCACTGTTTAGAGCTAAGAACCTATAACCCGCAATTATTTAGCAAATACGGATCAAAAGTACCTACCTATATGCAATGCGATCAAGAATGGACGGTATAAAAATGCAAAAATCTGATATGAACAAATACCTCCAAACTTATCTTTTGCTCGTCCTGAGCAAAGCCATTTTATTCACAAAAAGTCCTAATCTCACTTTCGCAGGTAACGCGATTGCACTGAGCTCGTGCAACAAGCCGTTAAACCTCTAGGTTTCCCTAGAGGAGGAGTTTTGTCTCCTGAGGGATTTTAGCGGATACTACCCACAAAATCCGATCAAATTGGCCGTCGACTTTAATCCTACAGTTCAATATTCTAGCAAGAAACTCTATCATCTTTAATTTAGAAATCATCAGCCCTTATTCTTCACACTTCCTTTCATTTAAGTTAAGATCCTATACGTTTTTCCAGTTTATATAGCTCTCAGCATCTCTTGAGTTTTCCTTCTAAAACGCAATTTCAAATCCGGAATTTTTATCATCACTATTGAAGATATAAGCCCTATTTTTCATTCCTTTCTCTCCTCCAAATTCCGATCATATACCCCTACGTGTGTGTAAATATCACCCCTACACTTGGAAATTCAATTCAAGCTATAATACCCTTGCCTTAATACCTAGCACTACTTCTTCTTTATTAATGGTGGACGGATTTGCTCACACATCTTTCATGCGACTATTACAGCTTCCCGATGCATTAATCAGCCGATTACTGAATGTGTGAGCATTAAAGCGTAAATAGCAGTTTTCAGGTCTTGTACTTTTATATTTATTTATTTTATTTTATTTTTATTTCAAGACCGGATATACTTTTCAATGATGCTCTTTTGGTGGTTAGCTTTAAATACCATTTTTTCTTTCATACTAGGCTTTCAAGCAAGAGTACTTCTAGGTATCCTCTACTATCCCAAGTTTCAGGGTGCGTGTATGTGAGATTTGTAGGGTATATATTTTCAGAATTTGGATTTAACATTCAGAATTATTTTTCAGACTTACTCTTCACATAGAGAGCTTTCAATACTCTTCCCTCATTTCAACTTAGCCCAAGAACTGAACTCAAAATTGCTTATTTCTAAATAAACTGCAAGTACGTATATTTTTTTATAGTTATACTTCAAAGAAGGTTATTTTTAGGGTTTTTAATTTACTAAGTTTAGGATTTAGTTTTTTTCTAACTAGTTAACCGTCATGTCGAACTTGAGTAAAAATTGGCCAATTTTGAAATTTTCATTTTTTTTCTTTTCAGTTTTTAATTTTTAAATTTTTTTTTATAATAATGCAATGCAGAAAAATGCGATGCGGAATTTAAACATGCAAAGTAAAAGAACAAATATTTACATAAAACAAAAAAACGTGCAGATGCAGAATGCAAGGATAACTATTTACAACCAAACCCTACCCCCAAACTGACCAACAACAGTGCCTTCACTGCTGCCTACGGCGTATCCTAGATGTGGCATCACTCGTTCCGGCCTCACTCTTGTCCGTTCCCCAACCCCTCGATCTCGCTCTTTCCTCTATTGCTAGTAGGGTGGACATTCCCTGTTCAAGACTCGTCAAACGCTGATCAAAATTTGTCAGCATCCCCAATACTCGTTCTACCCCCCTATGGGTACGTCGTATCAAGTGTGCTTGCACTGCAGGGGTTAGCTCTTCATCGCTCGCTGTCGAGCTCGAGCTGGGCGTCTTCGCCATCACATCTTCGGCCGGCTCGGTGCGCGACCATAATCTATGAAGTCGTGTATAGGATGTGGAGACACTCTCAAGAAGGGGTCTAATGGGATCCCCACCATTCATGTAAACATTGAATTCCTCAACAGAAAGGAAATATCGATACAATTGTGTCACTAACATTGGGCATGGGTAATTGGCAGCCCCCTTGTCGGCGTCAATCGAGTGTAGTAGCACAGTGCACATGTCATAACTAAGGTTCTTGGTCATTAATGTGTGCACAATGTGTAGGGATGGGGTGAAAAAGGTGGTGTTGTGCGAACTTCCAAAGATGTTGTTTTGTTCCCAACGACACACGGTCAATATGTTCGCATACAGCGTTCGAGCATGAATGCCCTTCCTAGGTTCCCTAGAACAATCATCACCCATTAACAGCATGTAATCCTCAAAGCGGAGGGGTTGATCGTGTACGGGGATACGAGGTATCAAAGTTACTTCGTGAATGAAGTTTCTATCTATCAAAATTTCCCGATTCCCCCATAATAATCGTATGAACCCGTGTTTAGCTAAACATCCATCCTCCATACTTTCAAAGAAACGCGCAACGAGATCCGGAATCGCGAACGCGTTTGGATGGTTATACAACAGGAAATTCCATCCGCGTTTCCGGATCTCTTCGCCAAAATAGCTACCATAAACGTTATGGGTAAATAATTGGGAGAAATCACGTTCAAATTGAAATGTAGGGGCCATGGACAGAAAATGCAGAATTATTAAATTTCCAGAGAGTTTAGAGATGCAAATCTCATCTGAAAATTTCAGAGGGAGAGGCTTCTGGTCGGCGGCGGTTGCGGGGCAGATGAGGAGATCGGCGACGGTTGCGGGCTGAAAAGGGAGATCGGCGGCCGAAATTGGAGAGGCGGCTAGGGTTTTGTGTGAGGGTTAGAATGAGGCTTGGGAAATGCAGAAAAAAGAGAGAGTGTGTATTTATAAGGGCAGTTGGTTATTTGTACAAAAGTCCCCCCTAAAAGATGAAATTATTTTTATATATTTTTTTAATTTTTTAATTTTTTTAATAGAACTGAATATTTACAAAAACACCCCTCCTTCTTGTTTTTTTATTTATTTATTTTAAATTACAAATGGTTACAAGTAGGAATTTCACCAGGCAAGAAATATCCCGACACAAAAAAAAACAAACAAAATGGTATATACATACCCCTAAACTTATTTGAAACAGTGTTTCCACTGTTTATGGCTGGATAACCGAAGTTTGGTGGTAAGCGGAGGAAGATTAGTCAATATAAACCGGCTCCTGCAACATCAGGAGCTCCTCCGAAGGTTCAGTGGTGAGGAACGGTTTTACCCTGTGTCCGTTCACTTTGAATGGTGAACCGTCCTATGGATTCTCTAAATCCACCGCGCCGTGCAGGTATACACTCCGCACAAAAAAGGTCCTTTCCAGCAAGATCGAAAGCTTACCGGGATGGAAATGTAGTCGGGTGTCGTAAAGAAGTACCTGTTGTTCAGGCATGAAGGTTTTGCGCGTAAGGTGTTTATCATGAAACACCTTTGTTCGGTTCTTTATAACAATCGCATTTTCATAAGCTTCATCCTGAAGCTCGTTCAGCTCGTTGAGTTGCAGCTTCCGATAGCTGCCCGCATCTTCAAGGGTTAGGTTCAGCTCTTTGATCGCCCAAAATACGCGATGCTTGATTTCGACATGAAGATGGCAAGCCTTTCCATACACAAGCCGATTGGGAGACATTCCAAGATCAGTCTTGTATGCAGTGCGGAATGCCCAAAAGGCATCAGTTAGTTTCAAAGACCAATCTTTACGGTTCTTGGAAACCATTTTCTCCAAAATCTGCTTGATTTGCCGATTTGAAACTTCGGCTTGCCCACATGTTTGGGGGTGGTAGGACATGGATAGCTTATGACTAATAGAGTATTTCCGCATCAAGGCCTCGAAAGTCCTATTACAGAAATGCGTCCCATTGTCGCTAATGATCGCGCGGGGGTGCCCGAACCGGGAAAAGATATTTTCTTTAAGAAATATAACGACAACCTTGTTGTCGTTCGTCCGGCTTGGTACTGCCTCGACCCATTTAGAGACATAATCAACAGCCAGAAGAATATACAGATTCCAAAAAGAGCTGGGAAACGGCCCTATGAAATCAATTTCCCAAACATCGAAAATCTCAACAACCAAGATTGGTTGGAGAGGTATCTCGTTTCTCCTAGAAATCCGGCCCAAATGTTGGCACCGGGAGCAAGTATTGCAGTAATCATGGGCATCTTTGAAGAGTTGTGGCCAGTAAAAGCCACACTGCAGGACTTTCTCAGCTGTTTAACTTGGGCCAAAATGCCCGCCACATGCTTGATCGTGGCAAAACGACAGCACACTCTTAAACTCATTATCAGGAACACACCGACGAATAATTTGGTCTGGACAGTACTTGAAGAGGTAGGGTTCGTCCCAGTAAAAGTGTTTTACTTGGGATAAAAATCTAAGTCTATCCTGACTTGACCATTCGTTCGGTAGTAGTCCTGTCACCAAATAGTTCACAATATCTGCGAACCAAGGTTCTTACGATATTGTCAAGAGTTGTTCATCAGGAAAAACATCGTTAATTGGGAGATGAAGCGTCAGCGAAGAAGGAAGTCGTGAAAGATGGTCGGCCACTACGTTTTCACATCCTCTTTTGTCCTTAATGATAAGGTCAAATTCTTGAAGTAAGAGGATCCAATGTATTAACCGATATTTTGCATCATTTTTCGCAAAAAGATGTCGCAGAGCTGAATGATCGGTGTAGACAATGACTGGAGAGCCGATCAGATAAAGCCTGAATTTTTCTAAAGCGAACACAACAGCCAAGAACTCTTTCTCGGTTGTTGTGTAATTCATTTGGATATCATTCAGGGTCCGTCTTGCGTAGTAGATTACGTGCGGCATTTTATCGATGTGTTGTCCTGGGACCGCACCGATAACAAAGTCGGATGCATCGCACGTAATCTCAAAGGGATGCATCCAGTCAGGTGAAGAAAGAACGGGAACAGAGGTAAGTGAGCTTTCAGTGATTCGAAAGCAGTCAAACAGCTCGAGTTGAAGTCGAATGTGGTGTCCTTGGCCAGAAGAAGAGTCAAGGGTCTAGCAATCTTGCTAAAGTCCTTGATAAACCGTCTGTAAAAACTGGCGTGGCCAAGAAAAGCTCAGATATCTCTGATGCATCTGGGAGGAGGGAGATTGGAAATGACTTCAATCTTTGCTTTGTCCACCTCAATACCATTTTGCGCAATGATATGTCCTAGGACAATACCTTCGCGTACCATGAAGTGACATTTTTCCCAGTTTAACGTGAGGTTTTTATCCTTACATCAGGTAAGGACAGTGTCGAGATGTCGCAGACACTCGATAAAAGAATCGCCAAAGTTGGAGAAATCATCCATGAATATCTCCAAATTTTTTTCAACCATGTCAGAGAAAATTCCCATCATACACCGCTGGAAGGTAGCGGGAGCATTGCATAGCCCAAAGGACATGCGGTGATATGTGAACGTGCCGAAAGGACAGGTGAACTTGGTTTTGTCCTGGTCTTTCTCGGTGATGGGAATCTGGTTGTAACCTGAGTAGCCGTCCAGAAAACAGTAGTACTCATGTCCAGCTAATCTTTTGAGCATTTGGTCAATGAATGGTAGCGGGAAATGGTCCTTCCGCGTTGCGGCATTGAGTTTTCGATAATCAATGCACACTCTCCACCCAGTCTGGGTGCGAGTAGGGATCAACTCATTTGCTTCGTTTGTGATGACCGTAATGCCTGACTTCTTAGGGACAACGTGTATAGGACTGACCTACTGGCTGTCTGAGATAGGGTAAATGATACCACTATCCAAACATTTGACAATTTCCTTCTTCACAGCCTCCTTCATGATTGGATTTAACCGCCTCTATGGATCCCTAGCTGGTTTGGCATCATCCATCAGGTGAATGTGATGTTCAACGATCAGGGGACTAATCCCCTTGATGTCCGCTATTGTCCAGCCGAAACCTTGCCGATTGCATTGCAAGACCGTGAGAAGGGCTTTCTCCTGCTCTGGAGCTAGAGAAGCCGAGATGATGACTGGGAGGGTCTCGTTCTCACCTAAGTAAGCATACTTGAGGTGAGATGGCAGAGGCTTGAGTTCGAGCATTGGAGGTGAAATGACTGAAGGCAAGATTGGCGAAAATGTCTCGAACTCAAAAGATTCCAACAGAGGCTCAAAGTGAGTGTATGCGACCGAGTTAGATGGTTCAACTAACGCATCCGAAAATTCGAAAGATTCAAACTCGGGTGGTGACAAGCCAAGATCGTTCGAAAACGTGAAGCACTCGTAATCACTGTCGGGAGCGAAAGCAGCAGTCGGTTCAAAGAGGAACGCACTAGTGGCGTCAAGATTACTGTGATCAAACAAGAATTCTTCAAATTTACAGTCCTCTGGGGCAATCTCCTGGATGGAACAAACATCTTGTATATGGGCACCTGGTTCAGATGGCTGATTCCCTAACCTTAAAATGTTGAGTTCAATTGTCATGTTGCCAAAAGATAGGTTCATCGAACCATTTCGACAATTGATCACAGATTTGAGGTTGCAAAGAATGGGCGACCGAGTATCACCGAAATTTGATTTCGGGGGTTAGCTATAGGTTGTGTATCTAAAACAATGAAATCAACGGGGAATATGAAGTCCTCAACCTTTATTAACATATCCTCTAGCTCACCCCTAGGATGGGTGATAGATCGATCGGCTATTTGGAGAGTATAGTGTGTGGGTTTCAGCTCTCCTACACCTAGTTGCTCATATACAGAATACGGAAGCAGGTTAACACTGGCACTAAGATCCAAAAGAGCGCGGTTGATGTTCTTATCCCTAATGGTTATTGAAATTGTAGGACAGGAAGGGTCCTTCCGTTTTTGAGGTAAAGTTTGGGTAAGAGCAACACTCACGGTACTAGCTAAGAAAACCTTCTTGGGTACCTGAGATTTTCTCTTCTTAGTGCACAAGTCCTTCAAGATTTTTGCGTAGGAAGGGACTTGTTGGACTGCATCTAAGAGGGGAATGTTAATGTTAACCTGTTTAAACAACTCCAGAATCTTCTCCATTTGAGGATTTTGTTTTTTGGACCTCAACCGATTTGGAAATGGAACGTTTTTGAAATTGGTTGAGTCCAATACTTGTGGAGGAGATTGTGGAGTTGGAACAGATCCCAGAACTGGAGTTTTAGTGGAGTGAGATATGGGTCCGTTCGGAGCAACAATTGAAGAAGAAGAGCCTTTTGAAGAATGGAGAATAGGCTTAGAAGACGAAGAAGAAGAAGAAGAAGAAGAAACGACCGGGGTGTCATCATCTATCCGCGTGCCAATGTTGTTGTGCAGCATCCTTCCAGATCTTACCGTAGTCACGGCACTCACATTATGGTTCTGTTGTTTAAGAGCAACATGTACATTATGTGGGTGACCAGGATTTGGGAGTGGTTGAGATGGAAGCTTCCCTTTCTCTCGCTCACTTAAAGCCGCGTTCAGCTGTGCAATCTGGGCTTCGATGGTCTTGATGCTTTGCCTGTGTACAGCAGTTTGTTGCGCCAAAGACTAAATAGAAGACTGGATGTTGGCGATGGGTTGAGTCAATTTCTTTATAAACGCCTCCAGACTCCGTTCTAGCGAGGAAACCTTATCGTTGTTTGACGGAACAAAGTTTTTTTGAGGGAAAGAATTGTTGCAGGGTGCAAAGTTGTTCGTCGGATGTTGAAAAGGTTGGGGTTGGAAAGGCTGCTGAAATTGTTGAGTTTGTTGCTGAGCTTGTTGTTGTTGAGGAGGAGGCCTCTGGAAGTTGTTGTGTCCTTGGAACTTATGCTGGTTTTGGTTCCAAGCGAAATTGGGGTGGTTCCTCTAACCGGGATTGTAAGTGGAAGAGTATGGATCGTTTCTTGGCCTTTGCTGAAATGCAGCATTGACCTGATCCTGTCCTTGAAAAGGTGGGTTGTAAGGACACTTTTTGGTCAAATGAGATGGATCTGAACAACAAGCGCAAATGGTACGAGGGGGAGGAGTAGGGACAGGAGAAGGAGATAATAATTTGCTTCAATTGCTTCCAGTTTCCATATGATTGCAGCCATCTCGACCTTCATTGCAATTAAGATGTCAAGTTGATGAACTCATGCACTAGAAAGACCGGAAGAAGTAGAAGAAAAGGAAGAAGTGTTCGGTCGTGTGCTCTCCCACTGAAGCGTTTGTTCCGCAAGATCGTTGAAGAATTGCCAAGCTTCCTCGTTAGATTTAGATAGAAAATGGCCTTGACAAATGGTTTCCAACAACTACTTAGTTGCTGGATTCAGGCCCTCATATAAGGTTTGGAAAAGTTTCCATCTCTCAATACCGTGATGAGGGTACTGAACAAGAAGGTCTTTGTATCGGTCAAAGCACTTCCAAAAAGGTTCGGTAGGAAGTTAGGAAAATTGGTTAATTTCGTTTCGGATCCGTGCGGTCTTGTGATTTGGGTAGAATTTTTTTAAAAACGCTTTTACAAACTCGTCCCAACTGGTTATCGAATGAGATACGGTGCTATACAACCACTTTTCAGTAAGGTTACACAGAGTGAAAGGAATGACTCGTAGCCTTATAGAATCATCGGAAAGTTGGGTTGTCTTCATCATCACACAAACGTTCTGGAACTTATCGTTTAAGATGTAGGCATCTTCGGATTTCAGCCTATGAAATTTGGGCAACATGGTGATGAAGTGGGGTTTAATTTCGAAATTATCTCCATTGGCCAATGGAAGTGAAAGATAGGTAGGGAATGCGGTGCGGGTAGGATAGAAACGATCCTGGAGCGCGATTCGCTATGGCGTTTAAACAGGAGGTGGTTGCGAGTTATTTGCACCAAACGGAGGTAGAATTAGTCCCAGGGGAGGTAAAGGGATGTTAGGAAGAAATCCTGACATCTCAGAAGAAGAATTTGGTGATGGTGAATGTAACGTTTCAAAAATCGTTTAGGCAGTTTTTCGGTAATCGGCTAAATTAGCAGCCTTTTCCGTAAAAAGTCAAAATAGGTATTTTTCATTATAGACCTAATTATACAAAATTTAGATAAGATATTACTAAAAATTGGTCACTAAAATGCCACTTAAAATTTTCTAGTTAATTAAAAAAAATTCCTTAATTAATTATTTTTAATATTATTTTAAGCTTTTAAAAATACATTAAATTAGTGATAAATACAAATTTAATTAGGTAAATTACACACTTAGGAAACATTATAAACTAAAATTTAGTGTTAATAAAATTTTATCAAAACTTTTCAAAGTTTTTGTTCTATGGTTTAAAATTTTATTCAAAAATGGCTTAAAATGGGGTTTTTGTGTAAAAATTGATGTGATAGTCATTAATTGAGCTTGGGAAAGGCTTTTTGTGTAGAATTTTCTACACCATTCACACACACACACACCCTCCTCTACCTCAGGTCGAGCTTGCTGCTGCCCCCTTCCTTTTTTTCCCTCACTCCTCTTGCTTTAATTCTTGCAAAAATCAACAAATTCCATAAAAAAATACACACTTTTCCTTCTCAAATTCAAACCAAAACCCAAATCCATCCCTTTGCTAACCCTAATTTGTTTGAAAAGTGAAGAAAAAAGGTGTCTTGGAGGGTAGTGCAAGTTTGGAATCAACTCTTGTAAGGTATAAATCTTAATCTAGTTGCTTAATCTGCTAGAATTAACAGTTCAAGTGTGAATTTTAGTTATAAATTCTTGTTTTTGAAATTTCAAGAAAAGAGGTGATGGTGTAGTTAGGGTTTGAAGTTGAATAAGTCTGTTTAGGTTAGTATTGTGGCCATCTAGTGTATTAGGTCGGATATTTATGCGATGGTGCGATCACGATATTGTTAATTCGCGATATTTGCTTTGAAATCGGTATGCTAACGCTTACTAGATTTTTATGAATATTAGGAGGTGATATAATTACGATATATGGAAGATATTTATAGCATACCATACGACTTTTAGTGTGCGCGAATGTGGGGTTTTGTCTATCGGGTTTTAGTTTTGGCGGTTGCACCGAAACGACGATTTTAGTTAAGGATTTAGCAATTTTCGTGTGTTTCCCGCGCACCGAGCGCACGTTGTGACTAATTCAATAGCGTTGATCTTTTTATATGGTGAATTGCATCATTTTAGTAATCTATAATCTTATATTGTGTGTTATGCAATTCTAGGATCGGTCGCGGTTGTGGAAACATCGGACGCGGCGCGCAAAGGCTAGGCGGTGGTCGGATCGGATTAGCGGGGCTTTCAGGTGAGTAGATGTATTCATCTATGGGGAAAATCGTCTGGATGGCGCGAGGCGCCCCCTAGTTAGGATTACTTTATTTCTTGCAAGATATGCATTGTTAGTTAGCTAACCCCCCTCATTCACATTTCATACATTTATAGCTATTCGTCTGCAAGATTTGCATAGGATATCCATATACACATGTGCGATATCACTTTGTAGGACCCGAAAACCATTACCATTGGCTCCTGTTGCACACGCACTATTCATGTGACATACACGCCATTGGTAATTGCCATGCCACGTACACCATAGAACCTGTTTAGCTTAGTATCGCCACTTGCATAATACATGATATATGAAATCGCATAGCATGTATATATCTCGCATCATCATCATACTTACATAGATTTCTAGCCACAAATTACATCGCATACCCTGATATCATAGACATTTATCATATACAACATGTTGAGTATTATGATTTTCTTGAGGATTTCAGTATTGCTGCGATTTCTGGATTTTGGGGAAAACCGCAAGAATTTAATAAAAGCTTATAATTATCATTTTTTTAAAACAAAGTTGCAGTTTTCTCGTGATTTATGTGTCGTCCACCAAGATTTTTCATGTTTTCTGTTGGATTTCGAGAACCGATTCGAGGAGTGGAGGAACCGTCTCGGGTACATGGTGGGGCCGGTATGGTACCTGGGGCAAGAAGATTGAGTTGTAGACGATGAGCCTGGCAGGGGAAGACTACATATCGATGATGTCTGGTGCGGCGGATATCTGGAGGATACCGAACGTTGTCGTGAGATTTGATGATATGGGCCGATCCGGACTGACGGAGCCCGATGTATTGAGACATTGATACAGTGAGACATTGAGACAGATGTGTTTTTATATTTGGTGTCGATGCTTGACACGGGTTTCAGATGAATCTTGATGGTATTTAGGTATTATACAGATATTCTTTTTCTAAAGTTAAGAATGCAGAACTCATAGCGTTTAAAACACTTAAAGATTTAGTATTGACATTGCATACATGTGCATGCATACTAGAGGTATTACATCACATCTGGACATACATGCTGTGACGCATTTGCATGCATTCTTACGATAGCCTTACTAGATGTTATATTCTACTCACGAGCTGGCAACTCACCCCCGTTGTGCCACAGTGTCTTGCAGGTCGGACTTATCAGCCTAGTAGCGGCGGTTTATCTTATTAGTGACTTCTTTTGCTCAGACTCGCGACATTGCTCGTAGGTGGGTTGCGAGAGCCCTATTATCTCTTTTTATATCTAGTATTCTCCATCTACCACTTCTTATTTGTATATTCGACCTAGTGATGAGACTGAGAGATTTGTGTATATGTGGGTTCTTTTGGGTCGAGCTCACTTGAGCCGACGTTGTTTTTCCTTACATTTCGCATTTCTTATGCTCTTTTTCTTGAGATTACATATATATATATATATATATATATATATTGCGTGTGGTTGTGATCCGCCTTGGGTGAAGAGCTAGCTCCCGCTTGGAGATGCCATTTTATGATTACAGGTTTATATATTTTGTTGTACCCATTTTGGGGGATAGTATTTGCAGAGGAGATTCTGCCGAAATTTTCGGAAATTTTTGATGTTTTTTTAAGGGGTTCAATGCAACTAAATTGATTTCAAGTCGTTTTTCATGAAAGCTTTCCTTCACTCTCTTTTGGTTTTGGTTTAGATTTTTTTGGGCTTTGGCTGACTTAGGTTACGTTACGCCTTTAGACGTCTCGTAATCTAAGTGCCAGTCACGTTCCGTACTTTTGGGTCGTGACAAAGTGAAAGTGAGGATGTATGAACAGAATCCCGGTCAACGTCGGAGTTGGCCGGCAAAGGTAAGGGTGAAAGAGGCGTGGAGGGAGTTTCGACGTCGGAGTCGAACGCATAGTCAGTAGCGACTAACGTAACGCGGACTAGTCGGGCACTAGTGTCCCGAGTCCAACCGGACATACACTAAACGAGTTTAGTATTGTCAAAGCATAGAATGTGGGGGTAAGAAAATATCAATGGAGAAATGTGGATGAAAGGTGGGTGAAATGGATTTCTGGTGACAAAGGGCAGGTTTTTATAAAATTTTTGTTTTCTTGTTTTTTTCAGAAAGAGTTTTTGCAAAATTATATATATATGGATTTAAGGCACAACTTCAAACAATCACAGTCAAAACATGCACAATCATACCTAGAGCTATGGTCTTCAAAGTCCACTAGACTGCTCCTAACTGTTCCAAAGTGACAAGTTGTGAGACAACCCTCAAATCGTCTTTTTACTGCCAATTGTGGCCAGGTGAGCACAAGTGAGGTAAGGAGGGTTCCGCTCACGAATTACCGTGAGACGAGCCTTTTAAAATTACCTTTCTCACTTGTCTAGCCTAGACACCACAAAGTCAAGTTTAGATAAACGACAGAATGCCCACAACCTTCCACTGTCCTATTGAGCACGACAGTCCTTAGTTGGCTGAGTCTACATATTTTTATTAAGCTCAAGGGTAATGCGTATGCTTTTAGTGATTTTTGGGGTCTTAGGAAGGGTGATGAAATCCCCACCCAATCTGAATTGGTGTTATAGCCCCTTAAAGTCCTTATTATTTATCCAAAAACACTTGCAAAAATTTATTTGGCGGCGGCGCAAAGAATCCTGCACAAAAATAGTTTTATTGGAGAGGGGAAGAGAGTTTGTGCAAAGAATGCTGCAGAAAGAATAGTTCAGTTGAGTTCAGAAGAGGTGAGAAGAGGACTGGAATACTCACAGAGGATTTTTGGGTGCTGACGTCAGAGATTGACCGCGGTTCCGCATGATCTAGGATGTGCGACTTTTCTCGAACATACTTGCGGAGTTGAGATGTATGAAACACGTCATGAACACCCGCTATGGATGGTGGTAAAACCAATCGATAAGATACCTCTCCAACATGCTCAATGATATCGAAAGGCCCCCCACGAATCGAGGACTAAACTTGCCTCGACTACCAAATCAAATTACTGCCCTAATCGGTGATATCTTCAAGAACACAAGATTACCAACAGCAAACTCCAAAGGTCTTCTTCCAGTATTAGCCTAACTTTTCTGTCGATCTTGTGCCACCTTCGTATGATCACGTATCAAGTTAACTTTCTCCACAGTTTGCACAATCAGTTCTGGTCCCAACAATCTTCTTTCTCTAACATCATCCAATCATACTAGCAAGCGACACTTACGAACGTACAATACTTTAAATGGAGCTGATTGTTAAGAAAATTCTCGTTGTGTAGTAAAAGCAAGTATCGAATCAATTGTTTCCCGATAACGGTTTCATTTGATCGATAACAGTATCTTGTATCAGTATTTAGAAAATTGTATAAAGAAATCACAACCAAAGAATTATATTTGACCGCAATCAATTACGGTGTCAGTTGTAGATCGTAAGCGAGTGCGGATCGTCCACAGGGATTGTGCGATTCGTTTCAATGTTCGATTTGTTTGAATTGAAACGTTAATTGCGAAGAAAAGAAAACATGATTCAAGATTTATCAAATGTTTCAAGTGTCACTATTCTTAATCAAGAATCAAGAAAATGATAAACATCAAGAATCGAGTTTCTTTGAATTCCAATCACTTAAGGGTTTCAAGATTTGAAGTAAAATGCTCGTAGGAATCGATTAGATTGTAGATGTGATGAAGATTCAAGAATACGATTTCTTATCCATTAGCGAATTGATACTAACTCGATGTCGATTGATCGAGGTTTAAGGATCTTGCGAAGAATTAGGGTTCTTCGTCCTATCCTTTGTCCTTTCGATGAATCACATTCGCTAGATAGCTTCTTGAAGATACAATGATCGATTCTTGAATTTCTAGATCGTGCGAAAAGAATCAAGAACCCATTTCACATCAATCTAGATCATCGATCATTCTATTTTCAAGAATTTACAATTGCTATAAGACTTAAGAAAATGTTTAAAGATTCGTCAACACCATCATTCTACAATCATCTCGATTCCTCCACGAGCGGAGTTTATTCACACATCATCACAAAGAATATATTCAAGAATCGAAATGAAATCATGATGCTAGAATTGAAATGTAAACAAGTTTAAAGAATCTTCACCTTTATTATATCAACAAGAAGTTACAACTCTCAAGAATTACAAGAGGAAGGAACATCGCTCGTTGAATCTTGCATCGCTCGGCTTCTTGAGTCTTGGATCGCTTCGACCTCGTGCTCCGATGAAGTCCGGCTTTGCTTCTAAAGGGTTGTAGAAGACTTGCTTGGCTTGAACTCCATGAATCTTGAAGTGGGTATTTGTGGATTGGATTAGGGTTAGGGTTTGGAGGTGGTTGTTGTTGGGTAGAAGAAGAACTAGGGTTTCTACTCAACAACAATGAATGAATCAATGAATGGATCAATTGAATGAATACAATTGAATGAATCCCTTTTTACAAGTGAGCCTAGGGTCCTATTTATAGATTTCCCAAACCCTAGGCCTTGAGTTTGAAATAGAAGTTCCCTCCAAAAGTTTGTTGAAAGACTTCTAGAAGTAGTTAGTTAGGCTTAGCTTAGGGTTTAAGCTAGGGTTTAGGGAGAAGTTTCTAGAATACAAGGCTAGTTTAGTGTAGGAACAAGGGTTTGCTGATCTGGCAAAAGCTTCTGGGGCTTTCTGGAATTTGTTGTGTCTTCATGCAATGTGGAAGCAGAGAGAAGAATTATCATGCAAAGCAGAGGTGATGAAGAGGCAAGACCGCCGCGCAACCGCGACAATAGCTGGCTTAGGCCACGGTTCCGCGGCCAAGTTGGCTCTTTGGGGCTTCATTTTTCTGGTGTTGGCTTCTGATATCTTCTTCTGTATTTTTTGATATATTGAATTCCTGAATACCCTTTAGATCATTACCAGATTCCAAATCCTTGAGTTGGCGTATCTTTTAGCGGTGTAAATTTGAGCAAGCTTCTGATTTTCCTGCACGGACTTCGAAACACAAGTTGCGATATATAGGAATGATGCCATGTTATGAAATGCAGTCAATTTCCCTAGAAATGCCGGTTTTAAGGTCTAACACATGCAATCAGATATTTTGCGACTGTTTTGCTAATATGTGAAATATGAATGTCGAACACTTCTATATGAATGCGAATGATAGGGAAATTGCCGGTTAAAAGATGCAATATTTTTGACTAATCAAATTCCCCCAAACTTAATTTCGATCGTCTCGAGCGAACTTTTTATTAAAAAGAGAAGGAGAAAATAAAGAAAGAGAAAAACTAACTAGCACACTTTCGTAGGCAACACGATTGCACTGAGCACGTGCAACAAGCCTTTAAACCTCTAGGTGTCCCTAGTAGGAGTAGTGTTGTCTCCTGAGGGTTTTCAGCGGATTGCACCCACAAAATCCAATAATAAAAGAAAGATCATGAATATTACATTTAAAGAAAAGAATTGTAAAAGAAAAGCCTTGAAAATTAGGGTTTCCAACTAAGCTAGATTTTCGGTTGTCGTGAGCCCTATCTTAATGATCATGAAAAGATGTCAGAAATCACGTCCTCCCTCAATAAAACATCGTCTTATTTTTCATTCCTATCTTTCTTCCAAAACATCGATCATATCACCCTGCGTGTGTGTAAAGGACATCCCTACACCCGGAGAATTCAATTCAAGCTATCATACTCTTGCCCATCAGCCTCAGTACATTTTACTTAATGAATATTTAGATGAATTTGCTCACACACTTTCATGCGACCGTTAATACTTCTTGAGGTACTAACCGACCGATTACTCCTGTGTTTGCTTATTTGGTGTATTTTCCTCGTCTTGCACTACCTTAGGCATAGCAGTGACTCGCAGACCAGTTGGTCTTAGGGCACTAGGTGAAGAGGCACCCTCGCTATACATTTTTATTGCCCTCGGCGATAACAAAACCAGTGTCCATTTTTCTCACCACTTTATATTTTTTTTTATTCACTTTTTTTTTTCTATTTCCTTCATACATCGGCTTTAAGACAAGAGCATTTCAAGGTATCCTCTACTATCCCAGGCTTCAAGACGTGTGTAAGTGCGAATAGCAGGATAGCAACGTTCAAAATGTTTGGCTTCCAGAATAGAAACTAATTTTCAGACTTAGTTTTATCCTCAGATTAGTGACGTCCTTCATCTTACTAAATCTTGGGACAACGGCTCATAACTACTTATTACTAGTTCGTATAAGAAAACTTCTAATTTTCTTAGTTTTCTTAAATTTTTCTAATCTCATGGATGTAATTGTTCATTATCTAAACTTTTATTATCTTATTTATGTACAAAAAAAGTTTAAATATTAAAATATATTTATATTTTAAAATTTTTAAATTTTTGTGGGTTTTGAAAATTTTTAAATTTTTATAGATTTTTAAAAGAAATGTTTTGTGCTTATGCAGATGATATGCAAATGATGCAAAAATAAGCACAAACCTCCCCCAAACTTGATTTCAACAGTGTCCTCACTGTTGCCAATCGCTATACCTACAAAAACTGTAAGCCTGGGGGGAATTATTAGTGGGGGCAAAATATATAAGTGAAGAACTTCCCCCAAACTTATTCTTTTCACTCACCTTCATTCAAAACATGATGCAATGATATATAGGATATGAAGGTGAGACGGAGGAATTTTAATCCAAATAAACTCGCTCTTATAAGAACAAGAGCTCCTCCGTGGGGTCAGTGGAAAAATACGGCTTTAGTCTATGTCCATTCACTTTGAAAAATATGCCGTTTTTAATATTTTCTACTTCTACTGCCCCGTGCGGGTATACAGACCGCACAATAAAAGGTCCCTTCCACCGAGATCGAAGCTTACCCGCGTGAAGGTGTAGTTGTGAATCATAAAGAAGGACTTGTTGACCAGGTGAAATTGTTTTCCTCAAAAAATTTTTATCGTGAAAAACCTTAGTCCTATTCTTTACAATTACAGCGTTATCATATGCTTCATCGCGGAGTTCGCTTAGCTCATTTAGTTGCAGCTTCCGAAAGTTGCAGGCTTGGTTTAGATCAAAATTTATTTTCTTTATAGCCCACAATGCTTTATGCTCTATCTCGACGGGTAAGTGACATGCCTTCCCAAATACTATCCTATATGGAGACATCCCTAGGTCGGTTTTATATGCAGTCCTGAATGCCCAAAGAGCATCCGTCAATTTGGTCGACCAGTCTTTTCTATTCTTAGCAACAGTCTTCTCCAGGATAAGTTTGATCTGTCTGTTTGAGATCTCAGCCTGCCCGCTCGTTTGGGGATGATAGAGTGTAGAAAGTCGGTGGTTGATTGCGTATTTCCGCATCAGAGTCTCGAAGGACCTGTTGCAGAAATGTGTCCCATTATCGCTAATGATAGCGCGTGGGTGTCCAAATCGCGAAAAGATATTTTCTTTTAAGAACTTAATGACAACTTTCTTGTCATTAGTGCGACATGCAATGGCTTCTACCCACTTTGAGACGTAATCAACCGCCAGCAGTATATACAAATTCCTAAAGGAGTTGGGAAAGGGACCCATAAAATCAATGCCCCAAACATCGAATATTTCAACAACCAGAATGGGTTGCTGAGGCATTTCATTTCTTCGGGAGATTCTACCCGTGTACTGACACTGTGTACAGGTTTTGCAATACTCAAATGCGTCCTTGAATAAGGTAGGCCAATAAAATCCACATTGCAAAACCTTCTCCGCCGTCTTTTTAGGACCGAAGTGACCCCCACAGGCCTGATCATGACAAAAAGAAAGAACACTCTTGAACTCTTCTTTCGGGACACACCGGCGAATGATCTGATCAGGACAATATTTAAAAAAATATGGATCATCCCAGTAAAAGTGTTTTACTTGGGATAGGAAACGGTATTTGTCCTGTTTTGACCAATCGCTCGGTATAAGTCCCGTGACAAGATAGTTCACAATATCCCTGAACCAAGGTTCATTGGATACGCTCAAGAGTTGTTCGTTAGGAAACGAATCATTGATCGGCAGGGTCACAGAGGAAGAAGAGATGCGTGAAAGATGGTCGGCTACTACGTTTTCACATCCTTTCTTATCTTTGATAACAAGATCAAATTCTTGTAACAGAAGGATCCAACGTATTAGTCGACCTTTTGCATCTTTCTTCGCCAGAAGATGTTTTAAGGCGGAATGGTCAGTGTACACAACTATTGGTGAGCCAATTAAGTAAGGCCTGAATTTTTCTAATGCAAATACAACCACTAAAAGTTCTTTCTCGGTGGTTGTATAGTTGATTTGTGCATCGTTCAGGGTCTTACTTGCATAGTATATCACGTGTGGCATCTTTTCGATGTGCTGTCCTAAGACTGCATCTACTGCAAAGTCGGATGGGTCACACATCAGATCAAAGGGGTAGTCCCAATTTGGAGACGATAGAACGGGGGCTGAAGTGAGTGAGTGTTTAAGTGAGTCGAAAGCTGTCTCACAGTCCGAGTCAAAGTGGAAGGTCGTATCTTCGGCCAGGAGAAGAGTTAAAGGTCTAGCAATTTACTAAAATCCTTAATGAATCTCCTATAAAAGCCCGCATGGCCAAGGAAAGATCGAATATCTTTGACGCTTTTGGGATGAGGGAGGTTTTGAATGACATCTATCTTAGCTCTGTCAACCTCAATGCCTTTCTGTGAAATAACATGTCCAAGTACAATTCCTTCTTGGACCATGAAATGGAATTTTTCCCAGTTTAAGGTTAAGTTCTTCTCTTTGCAACGAGTAAGAACTGCGTCAAGATTCGATAGGCAATCAGAAAAAGAGTCTCCAAAAATCGAGAAATCGTCCATAAAGATCTCCAGAAAATTCTCTACCATATCAGAGAATATCCCCATCATACACTGCTGAAAGGTAGCGGGAGCATTGCATAACCCAAAGGGCATGCGACTGTAAGCAAAGGTACCAAAAGGATGAGTAAAAGTGGTTTTATCTTGATCCTTTTTGGCGATGGGGACCTGATTATAGCCTGAGTATCCGCCCATAAAACAATAATACTCTCGTCCCGCTAAGCGTTCCAGCATTTGATCAATGAATGGTAGAGGAAAGTGGTCTTTCCTCGTAGCAGCATTGAGTTTTCTATAATCAATACATACACGCCACCCAGTTTGGGTGCGTGTCTGAATCAACTCATTTGCCTCATTGATAATAACAGTGATGCCGGATTTCTTAGGAACGACATATATAGGACTCACCCATTGGCTATCGGAGATAGGGTATATAATACCATTATCTAGGCATTTGACGATCTCTTTCATCACCACTTCCTTCATGACGGGATTCAACCGTCTCTATGGTTCTCGGGTTGGTCTGGCATCATCCATCACATGTATATGATGTTCAACTATCAAGGGACTAATCCCTTTGATGTCCGCCTTAGTCCAACCAAACGCCTCTTTGTTAGATCTCAATACCGATAAAAGTGCATTCTCTTGCTCTGATGCAAGAGAAGCGGATATGATAACCGGTAAAGACTCATTCTCACCAAGATATGCATATTTAAGGTGAGAAGGTAAAATTTTGAGATCTAAAGTGGGCGGAGAAATGATAGAAGGAGGGATCATCGAGTGATTTTTGGAATTACAAAGAAGCTCAGAGCCTGTGAAAGATACAGACTCGGGTGGAGAAAAGTCAGGAGTGCAGGACTCAAGTGTAGGAAAAGTGTCCTCACTAAGATCATGTGTGAGATCAAACAGAGATGTGGTAATGTCGTCGAGATCTAGAAAGCAAAGATCCTCAGCTCCACAACTATCGGGAGCGATCTCGTGGACAGAGCACACATCTAGAATATGAGCAGAGCGTTCTGATGGCTGACTTCCAACTTTGTAGATATTTAGTTCAATGGTCATATTTCCAAATGATAAGTTCATTGAACCATTTCTACAGTTTATAACAGCATTGGAAGTGGCAAGGAAAGGACGACCCAGAATCACCGGAATTTGGCCCCGGGGGTTTGTTACAGGCTGTGTATCGAGTACAATGAAGTCTACAGGGAAAACAAATTCCCCGACCTTTATCAACACATCCTCTAGTTCACCCCTTGGTTTGGTGATTGAACGGTCTGCCATTTGGAGTGTGCAGTGAGCAGGTTTCAACTCTCCAATCCCTAATTGCTCATATACAGAATATGGAAGTAGGTTAACACTTGCGCCAAGGTCTAAAAGAGCAGGATTTATGTTTTTACCCCCAATAGAAATCGATATCGTAGGACATCCTGGGTCCTTACGTTTCTTTGGTAGCTGGGGAATAAAAGCAGTGCTAATATTATTAGACATAAAGATCTTCTTCGGCACTTGAGTCTTCCTCTTCCTAGTGCATAAGTCCTTAAGAATTTTCGCATAAGCGGGGACTTGTTGAATCGCATCTAGGAGAGGGATATTGATGTTAACCTGTTTGAACATTTCCATAATTTTCTCCATATGAGGACTCGTTCTATTACCCCTTAACCGATTCGGGTAAGGAGCTTTCGCAATAAGTGCCGGGTCCATCATAGAAGAAGGAAGAGGGGGTAGACGAGATCCCAAAAGAGGTGTGGGGACCGTCTGTGGAGAACTAGAAGGGCTACACTGAGGTGTCGAGCCCAGTGGGAAATGGAGAATAGGCTCGCTAGAAGGTGGTGGGGTAGAAGAACAATGATCAGAAGGAAAAGTGTGTGTGTGAGGAAAGGTCTCAACCGGGGTGTTGATTTGATTTCCAGTATCATCAACTTCTTCCCCAACATGGTTGTTCAGCACTCTTCCCGATCTCAACGTTGGGACGGCATTTACATTGTAATGCCCAGGATTCTATAGGGGTTGAGAGGGAAGTTTCCCTTTTTCTGTCGCACTCATTTCGGCTTTAAGTCGTGCGATTTCAGCCTCCATCGTTCTGATACTCTCAGCTTGGGATGCTGAGTTTTTCTTTATCTCACCGACGGAAGATCTAACCTCAGCCGAAACCTTTATGAAATTTGACAAAAGTGATTTCATGGTTTGAGTGAATTGAGAGAACTCGTCAGAACAGGTCATAGGATTAGACTGTGCAGGAGTGTTGACCTGATTTTGGAAGTTTTGTGAATGGTAGGGGTGCTGAGTGAGTTGAAGGGGTTGCTGTGGTGGAGGAAGAGCTCTTTGAAATTGATTCGTGTTTGGAACCGTGTTTTGAGATTGGTTTTGTTTCCAAGCAAAATTCGGGTGATTCCTCCAACCCTGATTGTACGTGGAAGAATATGGATTGTTTCGAGGTCTTTGAAATGCGGCATTAAAATGCTTGTGACCTTGAAACGCAGAGTTTAATGGACATTCTTCCGTTAAATGAGACGGATCAGAACAGCACCCACAAACAGTTTTGGGGAGCGACATTGGGTTTAGGGAGGCTGCTGCAAATTTGTGTTCCATAGCGTCGAGCTTCTTTTGCATTGCTGCCATCTCAGCTCGAACACCTATGGACACATCTATTTGGTGTACGCCACCCCTATTCAATGGTTGGGTTCCACTCTCCCATTGTAGTGATTTTTCAGCGAACTCTTCTAAATACTTCCAAGCTTCCCTATCATCTTTGGTCATAAAAGTACCTTGATACATGTTTTCAAGGCTCTGTTTAGTGTTTGGGTTAATGCCCTCATAAATGATTCGGCGAAGCTCCCATCTCGGGATGCCGTGATGAGGACACTGAACCAATAGATCCTTGAAACGTTCAAAGCATTTAGAGAATGGTTTAGTAGGGAGCTGGGCAAATTGATTCAGTTCGCTACGGATTCGAGCTGTCTTTTGTATTGGGTAAAATTTCTTAAGGAATGCAGCGACGAATTCTTCCCAATTCGTAATAGAGTGTGCGGTAGTGTTATATAGCCACTTCTCGGCTATATCGCACAAAGTAAATGGAAGAAGTCGTAGACGCATAGCATCCACTAAAAGTTGTGACGTACCCATCATTGCGCATACATTTTCAAATTTGGTAATGAAAACGTAAGCGTCCTCAGTCTCGAGTCCGTGGAATTTGGGTAAAAGATTGATATACTGGGGCTTAATCTCAAAGTTATCCCCGTTGGCTGGTGGTGTGGATAAGCAGGTCGAAAGAGGACCTCGAATAGGGTAGCACCTCTCCTGGAGAGAGATGCGGGGTGGATTCTGCGCACCAACGGACGGCGGCAGATTAGGGTTAAAGAAGTTTGATGGAGGTGGATCCATCGAAGTGGGTGTGGTAGTGGGTAAAGGAAAGGTAAATGGAGAAATATCGACTTCGGAGTCGATAAAGGGTACGTGGACTAAACGGGCACTAGAATCCCGTGTCCAGCCTATCTTGCACTAAAATGGGTTAGTACAAGTGGCAGCGTTGATTTATAATTAGGGGAATGATGAATGCGGTGTTTGCTTTGAAAAAGGGACGGATTTTTAAAAAAATGATGCTACAAAACAAATGCAACAACAAAAACCCTAGAATCTAGTGGTCACCTAGGTCCGGCTCTAGACCGCTCCTAACTGCCAAAAGACAAGTCGCAGGATAGAATCCTCCAATGCCTTCTTGTCCCCTTGTGGCCAGATAAGTGCCAGGTAAGTGGGAAGGTACTCCACTAAGTAAGTGTGAGCCTAATTAATAACCACTAGCCTTCGACACACTTGCCTAGGCACCACAAGAAAACGCGGATAAGCAATGAATTGCCCACGGCCTTCTTCTGTCCTAAGTGAGCGCGACGGTCCTTTGAGTCATCTCTAGATATTTTTTAGTTAATGTGGGTCAATGCGGATGCAAGTTTTGCGATTTTTGGGGCCTAGGAAGGGTAATGAAATCCCCACCTAATTTGGATTTGGCCGTGCCCCTTAATATCCGTATTTAGAATGCAAACAACCAAGAAACAAAATCACGCACAAATTTACTTTTGCTTTTACGGCGCAGCGATTATTTGCAAAGAAACCTGCAGAAAATTATTAGTTGGAGCTAAAAAGAGAAGAGAGGAGAAGGTAAGAAGTTACCTGAAGCAAAAATTTTGCAGAGATCCCCCAAGAATGCCGCGGTTCCGCCGCATATGGGTACTAAGACTGCGGTTCCGCGGTTGGATGATGCGATCACTGAACCAAAATTTTTCAGAGAGGCTCTGTAGACTCCTTCTGCTCTCTGGTATATTCCAAATTTTTTTTCCAATTTCCAGCAATCTCCAGATCTCCTTGCAATGAACCACAACAAATCGTTTAGGGTTTGCACGAATTTTGATCTCAAAAATAACAATGGAATAAATCTTTCAATTCAAATTTTAATATAAAACGAATTAGCGCGCGATCCCCGGCAACGGCGCCATTTGATTGTTGAGAAAATTCTCGTTGTGTAGTAAAAGCAAGTATCGAATCAATTGTTTCCCGATAACGGTTTCATTTGATCGATAATAGTATCTTGTATCAGTATTTAGAAAATTGTATAAAGAAATCACAACCAAAGAATTATATTTGACCGCAATCAATTACGGTGTCAGTTGTAGATCGTAAGCGAGTGCGGATCGTCCACAGGGATTGTGCGATTCGTTTCAATGTTCGATTTGTTTGAATTGAAAAGTTAATTGCGAAGAAAAGAAAACATGATTCAAGATTTATCAAATGTTTCAAGTGTCACTATTCTTAATCAAGAATCAAGAAAATGATAAACATCAAGAATCGAGTTTCTTTGAATTCCAATCACTTAAGGGTTTCAAGATTTGAAGTAAAATGCTCGTAGGAATCGATTAGATTGTAGATGTGATGAAGATTCAAGAATACGATTTCTTATCCATTAGCGAATTGATACTAACTCGATGTCGATTGATCGAGGTTTAAGGATCTTGCGAAGAATTAGGTTTCTTCGTCCTATCCTTTGTCCTTTCGATGAATCACATTCGCTAGATAGCTTCTTGAAGATACAATGATCGATTCTTGAATTTCTAGATCGTGCGAAAAGAATCAAGAACCCATTTCACATCAATCTAGATCATCGATCATTCTATTTTCAAGAATTTACAATTGCTATAAGACTTAAGAAAATGTTTAAAGATTCGTCAACACTATCATTCTACAATCATCTCGATTCCTCCACGAGCGGAGTTTATTCACACATCATCACAAAGAATATATTCAAGAATCGAAATGAAATCATGATGCTAAAATTGAAATGTAAACAAGTTTAAAGAATCTTCACCTTTATTATATCAACAAGAAGTTACAACTCTCAAGAATTACAAGAGGAAGGAACATCGCTCGTTGAATCTTGCATCGCTCGGCTTCTTGAGTCTTGGATCGCTTCGACCTCGTGCTCCGATGAAGTCCGGCTTTGCTTCAAAGGGTTGTAGAAGACTTGCTTGGCTTGAACTCCATGAATCTTGAAGTGGGTATTTGTGGATTGGATTAGGGTTAGGGTTTGGACGTGGTTGTTGTTGGGTAGAAGAAGAACTAGGGTTTCTACTCAACAACAATGAATGAATCAATGAATGGATCAATTGAATGAATACAATTGAATGAATCCCCTTTTTACAAGTGAGCCTAGGGTCCTATTTATAGATTTCCCAAACCCTAGGCCTTGAGTTTGAAATAGAAGTTCCCTCCAAAAGTTTGTTGAAAGACTTCTAGAAGTAGTTAGTTAGGCTTAGCTTAGGGTTTAAGCTAGGGTTTAGGGAGAAGTTTCTAGAATACAAGGCTAGTTTAGTGTAGGAACAAGGATTTGCTGATCTGGCAGAAGCTTCTGGGGCTTTCTGGAATTTGTTGTGTCTTCATGCAATGTGGAAGCAGAGAGAAGAATTATCATGCAAAGCATAGGTGATGAAGAGGAAAGACCGCCGCAGAACTGCGGCAATAGCTTGCTTAGGCCGCGGTTCCGCGGCCAAGTTGGCTCTTAGGGGCTTCATTTTTCTGGTGTTGGCTTCTGATATCTTCTTCTGTATTTTCTGATATGTTGAATTCCTGAATACCCTTTAGATCATTACCAGATTCCAAATCCTTGAGTTGGCGTATCTTTTAGCGGTGTAAATTTGAGCAAGCTTCTGATTTTCCTGCACGGACTTCGAAACACAAGTTGCGATATATAGGAATGATGCCATGTTATGAAATGCAGTCAATTTCCCTAGAAATGCCGGTTTTAAGGTCTAACACATGTAATCAGATATTTTGCGACTGTTTTGCTAATATGTGAAATATGAATGCCGAACACTTCTATATGAATGCGAATGATAGGGAAATTGCCGGTTAAAAGATGCAATATTTTCGACTAATCAGGAGCCATCTGTATAGTCGCCTGAAAACTGTTATTGTACGAGAACTCCACTAAATTTAAATGATCCTCCCATGAACCCTTGAAATCTAACATGCAAGCTCTAAACATATCTTCAAAATTCTGGATCGTTCTCTTGGACTGTCCATCTGTCTAAAGGATGATAGGCCATACTAAATTTAAAGCGAGCTCCCAAACTTTTTTGTAGACTCCTCAAAAAATGTGATAGGAACTGGGTTTCATGATTGATAGAGATTTTATGTGCTTAGTTTTAATTACCGCAATCAAGACGGTTTCGCTTGGTAGCTAACCAGATGAGTATGGGTCGGTCCACGGAGAGATGGGAATCTTTTTCTTAGTGTTTTAACGAGTTAAGTCCAATTTGTCCAGAGTTGTTTAGTATTAACTATGTGCTAAAATATGTATAAAGAGAGCTTGTTAGGGTTTGGAATAGGTTAGTTTGAGTTAGGAATCGCTCACTTCTTTCGTTGCCACTCTAAATATCGATGTTACGGTAATCGGCAACAACGGGGATTAGCACGACTAGGAAGGAAACTTACGAGTATAAGCTAGGCTTTCCAATGCTTAGTTTCTTCCTTTTGGTCCTTGTCCGTCCGTTCTTGGATCATAGCCGTAACCTCCAGTCAATTCAACCACAACCGGTCTCACTAGAGTGTCACCGCTATCATGTAGGATAGGGTGCCATAGGGAGCGGATTGCGGTTAAATTGACGGGAGTCCGAATTAAGATGTTGGGCAAAGAAAAGAGTGAGAGAGATTTCCATCTCTCAAACTTCCCTTATCCTACCCTAACAAGTGAGAAACTACTCACCGATTAAAAAGAAAAAGAAAATAAAACAAAGAAAGAAGATAGAAAGAAATGAGTTAGAGAATCACAACTAGCTATTTGGGACCTCACTTAGGAAAGGATCACACTTAAATATTGTTGTTGTAAGGATAAAGGAAAAGAGAAGAAGAAAACAAACAAACAAACAAATAACAACAACTACTTTAACAAATAAATTACAAGCAAAATATAAGAACACAATTACAAGACATGCATTAAAAAGAAGTCTTCTTTATTCATCATTCACTCATGAAGCTCACTACAATATCAATGGAGAAAGATGAAGAGGAAGAAGAAGATACAAACTATTATTCTAAATCCTAATACAAGAAAAAGCATTCTTTACTTGGTTTTGAACTGGGCTATTTATAAGCAGATACATGAAACTCTAAGGATAAAATCTGAGCCTTTACACAATTACAAAACTACCCTGAAAATCCGATCCAACACTGAGTTGACTCGGCTGCGGATCCGCCGCATAAGTGCCACATTGGCCGTGGATCCGCGGCCCTTTGGTTGAATTGTAGTGTCATTTTTTAGGTTTTCTATGTTGCTGTTCTTATCTGTTTAGTACACTTGGTTTCTCAGAATCTCTTAATTTTTCTCCCAGATTTTCAGCAGTCCAAAAAGATGAAAGAATGTGGATCTTTGCCTTTATTTTCTTGAGCTCCGCGTTGAAATCTTGGATCTTGTGCTTTGTGCATGAAATGACGAATGATTTGCGATTTTGTCCCTCGAACTGGTAGGCGGCATCTGATAGATGGTGAGCGGAGACCCGTATTTTATCTGTGGTTGGCAGTAGTCCTGAATGTTGCGCCTTTTCATGATTTTCACTGTTTAGAGCTGAGAACCTGTAACATGCAATTATTTAGCAAACACGGATCAAGAGTTCCTACCTATATGCAATGCGATCAAGAATGGGAGGTATAAAAATGCAAAAATCTGATATGAACATGTCACAATCAGAAACAATACTCACCGGTACTCCATGTAATCTCATAATCTCCTACATGTACCTCTCTGCTAAAGGATCCATTGACTGACCAACTCGAAATGGTGTGAAATGATCTGCCTTTGTCAGTCGATCGACAATCACCCAAACTGCGTTATTGCCTTTTAGACTCCGTGGTAAGGCTGTCTCGAAATCCATGGTTATATATTCCCACTTCCATTGAGGAATCGGAAGTGGTTGCAACAAACCAGCTACTTTTTGATATTGATCCTTGACTTGCTGGCACACCAAGCATTTCAACACGTAACGAGCAATCTCTCTTTTCATGCCTTCGCACCAAAAATTTTGTCGTAAATCTCTATACATTTTCATATCACCTGGATGTACTGAATATGCGGAACTATGAGCTTCCTTAATGACTTCTTCATGAACATCTCCTTTAGGAACACACAAATGACTTCCATATCTTAACGAACCATCTTCATGAATCAATAAATCTGTTCGAAGTCCTGTGTCTACTTGTCCTTGAAATCTCTATAATCTAGGACATGCGACTGTGCTGCCTTAATGCTATCAATCAAGGATGACTGTACCTGCAGCTGTATCAACTGTTCCGAAGAATCTAGTAGTACAAGCTCTAACTCTAATCTCTGAAAATATGCTATGATCTCTTTCTATGCAGTCAACGTTTGTATCGCTGGCAACCGACTTAAAGCATCCGGTACTACATTAACTTTTCCCGGATGGTATTTTAGATCAAGATCACAGTCAACCATCAGCCCCAACCATTTACGCTGCCTCATGTTGAGATCTTTCTGTGTGAACATGTACTTTAGGCTCTTGTGATCAGTAAATGTTAGTTATATGTATGCCCTAGAGGCCATTACTGTACATACGATGTATATTGTAATGGATGCTTGGACATATATAGGGAGGACTTTCTTACTCGACATGATAGTATGCTATCTGGTTGTACTTTATCTTAACATGTATTCTGATTGTCCCTATATTACATGTTGATAAAGCCCTTAGGATATGTACTCGACTACTGGGACTATGATGAGATCATACTAGTGGGGCCACGGTAGTCGACGAGTACATCCTATAACTGTTCCCAGTCGAGGGTGTATCGAGACAGGGCATCGATGCACCAGAGTAGACTAGCGTATACGCATCTTGACCCATATGATGGGCGATGGATGATCCTATATCCATCGGTGTTTGACATCAAGGATGGTGTACGGGTGCTCAGTAGAGATTGGGTACACTGGACGGACTCGCCGAGAACTCCCAGATGGTATTATACCTCACGTCAGATGGCAGTTCTCCGGTGAAACTGGTACAGAGTAGTCTGTTGACCCGAGATCGTCATAGAGTCTTGTGTGATTCCCACTGTGCTTTGATTTCCATCATACCACGTCCAAGAGGGCGTGCAAAATGGTGGCTTTTGGGTACAGTCCCGAATCACATGGAGGCAATGAGCGATAGGAGGGGATTCGTCTCTCGCGGTATAGGAAGTTGATGTTGCGCTGTGTTCGATTGGCTATAACCGAAAATCCCTGGCCAGGGTTGCTGAGATTTACTGGTAAGTGTTATCAGTAGTTTCTCGAACTGTTATAGACCTCAAATCGACACGACTTATCAAGCTACTGGGGTTTGACGTTTACCACCCCTAGGAGAGATATGCGACATATCAGACGACGAGACCGGACTGTACGGGAGTGTTACTGTTTGGATTCACAGGAGAATGTACAGGCTTGCTTGTTGATCTTCTGAGCGCTCAATACCTGGGTAGCTGTTACGTTTAGCTGACCGCTTGCAGCTTGTGGGTGTTTGATATGATCATCACCTACTGCCGGCGTATTGACGATTCTTTAGAGTCCTACACAGAGGTTTCTTGGCTCAAGCGAAATGGAGTAGGGGCAGATATGTGATATGTGCGGGACCGAGGATAATGCGATATGAGATACCGTATTCTATTCTCGCGATATATGATATCAGCCAGGTCATCGGATCAAGTGTTGATTCGATGAATCGGTACGGATAAATATTAGTCGGTTATATGCTATATAGCCGGATTGTCGGATCAAGTGTTGATTCGATAATTTAATGTATAATAATATATATGATATATTAAATTACATTAACTAATATTAGCTCACTAAAAGATTCTTTTTCTCACTCAGGTAATACATTGATATATATGTGATATATGTTAATTGTATTATTTTATTTGGTTACAATAAATATTATATATGTGATATATAATATTGTAACATGATATGATAAATAATGCAACATGTTTAGTAGAGATTAAACAAGATTAGGGTTTGATTTGGGTTAATTCTTTTTAGATGATTCTAGAAGGTTTTGTTTTGTCATGGAAAAGATATTTACACATGACTCATCTTTAACCTAACCCAAACCCTACACCCTTGGTTAATTCTCTACAATGGTTTAGAAACCATGGTTGCATTATTGATCATTATCTTCTTTCATTATTCATCACAAAAGGATTCTTATCATATTGTTCATTTTCTTCCTTCTTTTCTTTTCATGAAAAAGCTTTCTAGTTTTTTCTAAGTGATAAAAAATGAGTGAGAATAAGAAAATAAAAGAGAGCAAAAATCTTATTTCAACATCCTCATCTATCCTTGCCATTTAGATGAGGGTGTTCACTTCATATTATGAGTGTTAGCTTGTGTTAACGAAACTTCAAGGTAGATCATCTTTGTATCGAAGATCGGAAGCAAGACTGCATCTTTCTCTTCGTGGAACCTCTCGAGAGTCCCGAACTTGATGATCGCAGCAAAGAGACCTCAACACGGAGCTTTAGAAGTGAAGGACCGGATCTACAAAGGTTGTAATCCCTCTCACTTAGTGTTAAAGTGTTTAGCATGTTAGTTTTCTCCTAATCTCTAGTTTAAAGATCCGGCTTCAGGTTGTTCGGCACGGCTAATTTTTTAATCGGGCATGGTTGATGCCTCGTAGACCCTTGTGCGCGTGCATAGCAACCCTACAGTGGTATCAGAGACAAGCTAGAGCTTTAGGCGAAGTCTAGACGAAGTTTAAAGTCCGATCGAACGCCGAAACCCCGATACGGAACCCTCTCTGGACAATTTTCAAAAAGTTGATTTTTTCTGAATTAAAAATGCTCAGAAAAACAAGCAGGAAAAACTAAGAATTACTGTGAAGTACGGTCCCCTAAGTCAACTATTTAACCGCGGAACCGCAGCTAAACCATGAGTTTGGCGGCGGTTCCGCGGCCAAAATTTGGACTTAGTCCCTGAAATTTCACTTAATTATTCTTAGGTCCTTTCTTGTTAATTTTTTCTGGGAATATTTTAATTCCACTCAAGTGTTGAGTTTTCTAGGGTTGTATTGGGGAATCGTTGATTCGATCAGATAATTTAACTTTGTTTAGTTTTGTCCGGATAATTTTTAGAAACTGTTAAAAAATTCGAACGGATATCAATAACTCACTTTTTCCCCTGTCGGAAAATTTTTCAAAAGTTGGATTTTTTCTCGTGTTTAAGAACGTTCTAAGTCGTGCAAGTAACGCGGTGGACCCTCTAGAAGACAACAAACCTTAACTCGATTATGTGACCGTCTTGAACTGCCTTTTGAACCTTAGGGTTTAGGGCAGTACGGCGTGCCACATGTGAGGCGTTGGCTTGACCCTTCTACGGCTGGACCATTGGTACTGTGGCATGTGATAGATGTTTTTAAACTGATTTCAAGTGTTGAGATATATTGGGGAAATCTTGGGTGTTTGATTAATCGATCGGAAAGTTTAACATTGTCTATTTATCTGGAATGTGATACAATATTTGGAATCCACAAGTAGTTATGAGATAACTAATTTGAATGTTATAAATCTAGCACTTCAGTCTCAAATTGATCGGTTGCCACGGAATTTTGATGTGATCAAAAGTCCGTCGCAATCACGTAGCGTATGCGAATACTCACCGGGTAAACTTAATAGACAGCTACGCCCCATAGCCCGGACCAAGTGACTGTAGGAGAACCCCGTCGCCGAAAGCATCCGTTCGGGTGCTCGCGGCAGCGGTGTTCCGCCTTAGTGCACTTCGTCGACGGCATCTGGGGGTGCGGCCGTCTACTAAAGTTTGCGACGAGCATTCGATCCGAATGTCGGGAATCTTGTTGAATTGTCCGACTTGATATTGAAAAGTGTTTTCGATAATGAGACTAAAATGCGGGGTTTATAATAGTTAGGCATGCGATGTCTAAGGAATTCATTTGGTTAGGCATGCGATGTCTAAGGAGGTTGCGGATTCCAACTGTTGTAGTTTTACGCTTTCTTTTCTGTGACCGTAAGCGTAGTATGTGGTGTATCGCCGGCTTCGTTGCTATACATCAACGACAATCGGGATACACATACTTTCTTACGTTGATGATATGAGATATTATGTGTTGCTGTGATATGTTATATTGGATCGTCGCGTTCTGAATAGCCGAGGGTTTTATGTGAGATGAGAGTTTTTTCTTTTTCATTCATATAAAATTCATTTGTATGTAATATTCTTTTATTGGGGCACTTCTAGGTTGCGGATGATGTCACCGTTGTATATTATTTACTTTTCCGCATTAGGTAGACCCAAGGTGGGGAGCATAAGTAACCGGGTTCTGGGGTCCAGTGGGAGACCATCTCGAGGAGTTGAGACCGGGTCTCCTAACCCTAGAATTGGCAGTGTTGCTTGCCGCTCTCGTAGGGGTCTAGGGATGTGGGTTTGGCTATTCATCGCGACCGTGGAATCCATGTTTTATACAGGCTCGTATTGAAAACACGGACGTCCTAGTATATCCAATATTTCATATATGTTCTTCTGCTGCAATGTTCTGTGATGAAATCATATTACTGCCTGTGACAAATGTTTATATTATATATATGAGATATATGTTATATTGCAGATTTCGTTTTCAAAAGAGATGCTTGTGAAGCATAACAAAATGGGACTTCATTAATGAGATTAATGAAATAAAAAAACCTAAGATGTTGTAGAAACTTGTTTAAAAAAAAAAACTGGTAGCTCTAGTTCTTGCTTTGCATAGTGGTGTTCCTTGTAGAACATCCAGCACCTTATTCGATAAGGAAAGAGCCAAGATCCCTTCACCGGGAGTGACCTGTTTAGTGAAACTAGCAGATGCTACAAACTCGGTTTGTCTTTTGATTGCTTCTATAGTTCTTGCTTTGCATAGTGATATTTATGAAATATCCTGCACCTTATTCGATGAGGAAAGGGCCGACGATCCCTTCACCGGGAGTGACCCCTTTAGCAAAACTAGAAAAGCCTAAAAACCACTCCATTTAAAATCACTCGATTCTATAATGATATAAAGTTCATTACGGAAAGGGTTTTCTTAAAAACCTGTCGTAGCCCTCCGTCATTTCAGATAAGTAATAGTTAGTATTCGTGCTGCGTTTGTTGACTCAGTCAAGGCGTAGTGTGCGGTAGCTGATTAGTGCTTATCTGCAAAGCATATGATGCGATTGGATTAGGGTAGTCGTGCGGCCTTGTTGACTCAGTCAAGGGTCGTGCAGGTGGGTTTAATTCAATCGGGAAATGACGGGTTGAACTTTACTTGCGGTCTATGGTTTGTTGACTCAGTCAAGGTCATAGATCGCTTGGGGCAAAATATTATTGGGAATTTCAAGTGTTGAAATTTGCAATGAGATTGCATACCTTCTATGAGATAGTTGGATCCCGATACCCGCTGCGAGTAAGAGTTACTCCTGGGAGAGTTTTACACATTACAATTAGCCGATCAAGTAGGTGTCTAGAAAGGTGTTAACGGGGTTACGCCCCTGGGAAAACGAGGTTTACTTTAATTAGGTTCGTGCGAAAGCACGGGGGACCTCCCTCAAAGTACCGACACTGGCCTGGCTGAAAGATTGGCGAACTTGTAGCGTGTAATTAATCCCGGCTAGTCTTACCTTTTAGGGTTTGAAAGAAGATTTGATTAAAACAGTGGGAGACATCCTGATTAGATATATTAGATAACCAATCTAATCTTGCAAGAGCATACGCTGAGTGTTTTCTTCTCTCTCTTTTCAGGTAGCGACTATATCACGACTTAATCAAGATAATAAATAAGGATAAATTGACCGAACCCGCTTGTTATACTGTGCTGGGGAACGTTGGTCCCGCTCCAGCTTATAATTGTTATAAGACAGAGCAGGAAATTGGGGAATACCAGATTTCTCGTGCCGCCCAAACGAAGAAAGTGCATGTTGATGCATCATCTTCGGGTGTGTTCATTACATAGAACCATTTCTCAGTATCCTTTATGTCCTGGGTATGAGATACCGGATCAGGATCCCGCATATATGATCTGTTACATGGGCTACAGATAGGTAGAGAACTGAGAACGGATGATAAGTTTCATGAGACAGAAAACGGTGCAAGTGTTGCAGCCAAGTCTGTTGGTCACTATCAACCTGTATTACCAGAATACATTGATTCTGAACAAATGTTATTAGATACCAAACCTGATATACAAAATCATATCAGTCTCTTTATTAGTAAAGAAAGGATATAATTTTGTATTGTTGGATAATGTTTTGAACATTTCCTATATCAAGAGTTGATCGGTTCAGGCACGTTATCTAAAAGCATTGACGTACTAAATCAAACTACAGTTCTTAGTATACAGAACACACAAAAGAGGAAGAGTTCAGAAATGATCGAATCCTTCTTGAGGCATTGTAGACTAGGTCATATCAATGCGACCCGACCAGCTGAAGTTACATATAGATGCATATTTAAATTTGTTTGAATTTACATCTTGTGAAACTTGCCGGTTATGTCACAAAGATAAGATGACCACAGCTCTGTTTATTGGAAACAGAGAAAGAGTTAGTAAACTCTTGGGATTGATACATGCTGATGTATGAAGGTCCCCTGTCTACACATGCCAAGACCGGTTCTTTGTACTTCATTACATTCTCTGATGATCTCTCAAGATTCAGACATATGTTCCTGTTGAAACACACGTCCGAAGCTTTTGAGATATTCACAGAATATAAGTTAGAAGTAGAGAACCAAAAATGGGTATAAGTATTATGTCCTTTGATGAGATCAAGGAGGAGAATACTTGAGCACGGAAATCCTGGACTATTCTAAAGGAGAATGAGATTCTCTCTCAGCATTACTCCTCCGTATACACCATAGCACGATGGTATATCGGGGCGGAGCAATAACACCCTATGTGATATGGTGTGCTCTATGATGAGTACTACTGAGTTTCCTATTTCCTTTTGGGAGTTATGCACTTGAGAAGCTGCATACCTGTTGAACAGGGTTCAAATAAAATCAGTTGCCTACCACTTCATATGTGATATGGAAAGGGAAGAGCCCATATCTTAAGTTTGTTAAGATTTGGGGTTGTCCGGACTATGTCTAAAAGCAAAATCCGGACAAGCGCGAGGCAAGGTCTGTTATGTAGAACTGGAAATGTTCCGGCTATACAAACTGCAGCTGATGATTTGGTAGAACCAATAGTTTCCAACGAACCTCAGCCTCTCCGCCGATCTAGTAGGGTTCCTCACCCACCTGAGAGATACTTCGGTTTCTCTATGACAGTGGGAGCGAGGATTGCATCATGAGATGATGACCTAACTGGTTTCGAGCTGGCCATCAGGAGTGGGACTCTGTAAGAATGGCTGGATGCTTAGCGATCTGAGATGGAATCCTTATACACCAACAAAGTATGGACTTTGGTTGCTTTATCTGAAGGGTTAAATCCCCATCAGAAGCAAGAATATCTTGAAAAGATTACTTGGTGTACATGGAAAGGTTGAGACTTTCAAAGCTATGCTTAAGTCCATCCAGATCCTACTTGCCACGGCTACATACCATGACTACGATATCTGGCGGTTGGGTGTCATGACTGCTTTTCTAAATGATGTTTTAGAAAAGAGCGTCTATAAGCACACAGCCAGAGGGATTCATAGACAGTGGGAGCAGCGGAAACGTGTGCAAGATGTTTTATATGATAAAACAGGCATCGCGGAGTTGGAATATCTGTTTTGATATGGTAGTCAAAGAGTTTGACTTCATCAAAATGGTAGATGAACCTTGTATATACAAAAAGGTAGTAGGAAGTATGGTGGTGATCCTCGTAGAGTACGTGGATGACATACTCTTGATAGGGAAGGAGTTTCCTATGCTACGCTCGGTCAATCTCCGCTTATCACAAGGATTCTCCATATAGGATCAAAGTGATACCTCCTAAATCCTGGGTTTTGGATCTATAAGATAGATCTAATTGGATGTTAGGATACTCACTAGTTGTAGTGAGATGGTATCAATCAATCCTGAGGAGAATCACTGGAAAGGTTCCAGGGTGATAAGGACGACTGAAAGTCAGTTGCAGGCATTGTCTTTACCCTCAGTGGAGGGACGGTATATTGGAAGAGTTCCAAGCTAGATACCGTGACTACTAGATGATTAAAGGCAAGATACATCGTTACCAAGGATGCTACCAAAGAGGCAGTCTGGATATATATAAGTTCATGAGATGAACTTCGTTCCTACCATTGTGTGACAATGGAGTTGTGGCTTTAGCCAAGGAACTACCGTCCCATCAGAAATCCAGATATCATTCTTAAGCAGTATCACCTGATCATGGAGATGGTTGATCTCCAGGGAGATCGAGGTTAGGAGAGTAGACACAGAGGACGACAGCGTGGATCCACTCAAAAAGGCCTTTTTTCCCAGTAGAGACTTTTATGGGATGGTTGAGTATGAGATACTTCAACCGCAGCTAATTGTTGGGTATGCGATACCACAACAGATGGCCCTAGTGCAAGTGGGAGATTGTTAGTTATATGTATGCCCTAGAGGCCATTACTGTACATACGATGTATATTGTAATGGATGCTTGGACATATATAGGGAGGACTTTCTTGCTCGACATGATAGTATGCTATCTGGTTATACTTTATCTTAACATGTACTCTGATTGTCTCTATATTACATGTTGATAAAGCCCTTAGGATATGTACTCGACTACTGGGACTATGATGAGATCATACTAGTGGGGCCACGGTAGTCGACGAGTACATCCTATAACTGTTCCTAGTCGAGGGTGTATCGAGACAGGGCATCGATGCACCAGAGCAGACTAGCGTATACGCATCTTGACCCATATGATGGGCGATGTATGATCATATATCCATCGGTGTTTGACATCAAGGATGGTGTACGGGTGCTCAGTAGAGACTGGGTACACTGGACGGACTCGCCGAGAACTTCCAGATGGTATTATACCTCACGTCAGATGGCAGTTCTCCGGTGACACTGGTACAGAGTAGTCTGTTGACCCGAGATCATCATAGAGTCTTGTGTGATTCCCACTGTGCTTTGATTTCCATCATACCACGTCCAAGAGGGCGTGCAAAAAGGTGGCTTTTGGGTACAGTCCCGAATCACATGGAGGCAATGAGCGATAGGAGGGGATTCGTCTCTCCCGGTATAGGGAGTTGATGTTGCGCTGTGTTCGATTGGCTATAACCGGAAATCCCTGGCCAGGGTTGCCGAGATTTAATGGTAAGTGTTATCAGTAGTTTCTCGAACTGTTATAGACCTCAAATCGACACGACTTATCAAGCTACTGGGGTTTGACGTTTACCACCCCTAGGCGAGATATGCGACATATCAGACGACGAGACCGGACTGTACGGGAGTGTTACTGTTTGGATTCACAGGAGAATGTACAGGCTTGCTTGTTGATCTTCTGAGCGCTCAATAGCTGTTACGTTTAGCTGACCGCTTGCAGCTTGTGGGTGTTTGATATGATCATCACCTACTGCCGGCGTATTGACGATTCTTTAGAGTCCTACACAGAGCTTTCTTGGCTCAGGCCAAACGGAGTAGGGGCACATATGTGATATGTGCGGGACCGAGGATAATACGATATGAGATACCGTATTCTATTCTCGCGATATATGATATCAGCCGGGTCATCGGATCAAGTGTTGATTCGATGAATCGGTACGGATAAATATTAGTCGGTTATATGCGATATAGCCGGATTGTCGGATCAAGTGTTGATTCGATAATTTAATGTATAATAATATATATGATATATTAAATTACATTAACTAATATGAGCTCACTAAAAGATTCTTTTTCTCACTCGGGTAATACATTGATATATATGTGATATATGTTAATTGTATTATTTTATTTGGTTACAATAAATATTATATATGCGATATATAATATTGTAACATGATATGATAAATAATGCAACATGTTTAGTAGAGATTAAACAAGATTAGGGTTTGATTTGGGTTAATTCTTTCTAGATGATTCTAGAAGGTTTTGTTTTGTCATGGAAAAGATATTTACACATGACTCATCTTTAACCTAACCCAAACCCTACACCCTTGGTTAATTCTCTACAATGGTTTAGAAACCATGGTTGCATTATTGATCATTATCTTCTTTCATTATTCATCACAAAATGATTCTTATCATATTGTTCATCTTCTTCATTCTTTTCTTTTCATGAAAAAGCTTTCTATCTTTTTCTAAGTGATGAAAAATGAGTGAGAATAAGAAAATAAAAGAGAGCAAAAATCCTACTTCATCATCCTCATCTATCCTTGCCATTTAGATGAGGGTGTTCACTTCATATTATGAGTGTTAGCTTGTGTTAACGAAACTTCAAGGTAGATCATCTTTGTATCGAAGATCGGAAGCAAGACTGCATCTTTCTCTTCGTGGAACCTCTCGAGAGTCCCGAACTTGATGATCGCAGCGAAGGGACCTCAACACGGAGCTTTAAAAGTGAAGTACTGGATCTACAAAGGTTGTAATCCCTCTCACTTAGTGTTAAAGTGTTTAGCATGTTAGTTTTCGCCTAATCTCTAGTTTAAAGATCCGGCTTCGGGTTGTTCGGCACGGCTAATTTTTTAATCGGGCATGGTTGATGCCTCGTAGACCCTTGTGCGCGTGCATAGCAACCCTACAGTAAACACTTCTACTCTTTCGCCCAATAAATAGTGTCTCCAAATCTTCAGCGCAAAGATCGCTGCGGCTAGCTCCAAGTCATGAGTTGGGTAGTTCTTCTAACGAGTCATCAATTGTCTCGACGCATAAGCTATAACCTTCGCTTGCTGTTTCAAAACACATCCCAATCCATTCCCAGATGCATCGCTGTGAATAACTAATACCCCGGAACCATCTGGCACTGTTAAAATAGGGGCGGTTGTTAACCTTTACTTCAGCGCTTCAAAAGTTGATGAACCCTTCTCGGTCCATACGAACAGTACCTCCTTACATGTCAGCTTGGTCAATGGTTCTGCTATTCGAGCGAAGTTCTCCACAAACCTTCTATAGTATCCAGCAAGCCCAAGGAAACATATGATCTCCCTTGAATTCTTTAGAATCGTCCAATCATGAACAGCTGCAATCTTTTTGGGGTTTTCACGACCCGAAATGGCACGTGACTGGCACTTGAATCATATGAAGTCTATAGGACCCCATCTAATTCAAGTAAGCCAAAAAATCCAAGAAATCTAAACCATTTTAAAAGAAGAAAAAAGGAAAAGTTTAGTTTTAAAGAAAGTGGTTTTAATAACATAAGCCGAATATGCATTTTTAAAATCTCAAGTCTTTTCTGAAAATTTCGGCAGAGTTTTCTTTGTAAATACTGGCCCTAAAAGGGTACAACATGCATAATATGAATAAAGGCATCCCTAAGCGGGAGCTAGCTCTTCGCCAATTGGCGGTCACAACCACGCAAGCAATATAATTTACAACGCCGACGGGCGAGGACCAAAACTCAAAAGGAAACGCAACAACATCAAGAAAACCCTAATAATGCAACGCGCGACTCTAAGGTCGAAAGAATGTACAACTGGTCTTCTAAGGTTATCAAATAATACAAGTCTGGCAGATGGAGTTTACTAGATACAACTGAATAAAATAAGTTACAATGGTGGTCACGATGCAAGTGAACCCACCTACAAAAGCAATCACCTGGAATGAAAGCAGTGTGCCAGCAAAGCCACAACGAAATCTGTATGGCAAAACCTGCAAGAACTGTGGCATAATGGGGGTGAGTTGCCAACTCATGAGTAGAAAACATCACAGAGCAGAAATCGAATGTATGACTCAATCCTAGGTCATACGATCACAATATATATAACCTCAAAATGATATAGCCTGAAACATCTAATAATGGCATGGGTAAACATCTATACATATGTGTAATACCAAGTGCTCGTGTCAGTACCTCAGGTAGCAACATATCATAAATATGAGGTATTAATGCAATATAATGAAAACAGAATACATCATGAATGAGAAAACTGTTTTCTTTAATTGGTGAGATTTCTGTTTATATAAATCGAGGTATCATCAATGAAATCAACGGAAAATCAGTGTCTAGCATCGACACAAAATATATATCTCAAAATCCCAGGCTCCGGCTATCCGGACTGGCCTGTATCATCAAACTCAATACCTCAGGCGCCGACTATCTGGACTGGCCTGTATCATAAATCTCAATATCTCAGGCTCCAGCTATCCGGACTGGCCTGTATCGTAAATCCCAAGACCGCGTCGGTATCCTCCGGATATCCGGCGTGTCACAATAAAATCACCGGTCAGTAGTGCTCCCCTGTCTGAGGCTCAACGCCATCATCTGCGGCCTTCTCGTCCCGGGGTACTGCACCGGGTCCACCATGCACCCACAGACGGTTCCTCCTCCTCCTCGAATCGGGTGTATGATATCGCTCAAGAGCCGAGAAAACTCATGGTGGACATATCTCAATCATAACATGAGAAAACCGCACTTTTTATCTTTTGAAATGAAAATGAGTTTATAAATCTTGCGGTTTCTCCAAATCCAGAAATCTCATTGAAAACTCCGAAATACAAAATGAAGAATCAATAATAATGAATACTGGACTCCGGCAATCCGGACTGGCCCGTATAATATTGCATGACAAATGAATATGTAAATATGCATGAAATATCACAATAATAAATGCAACATCTAAACTAGCATAGTGATGATATATCGGAACTATAGACTAACAAGCGATATCAATGAATTAATATTCTCTAAAGTGTACGTGACATGGAAATTACCGATGATGATGTATGTGAGCCGGCAAGAAGGTGTACGTGGATCATACGCATCATCGGTAATGGTGCTGGTGTCCTGACAGCATGGTTTCATAATCACTAAAGTACACAATAAACATGCAATGCGATGATAACTGCATGGATAAATGGAGAATGAATACTAAATGCAGCAATACCGAATATACCGAAATGAATAGTAAATGCAAAAATAAGGAATCTAAATTAATATATATGGGTCATACAGTTTTGCCGTTTGAAATAACACGAATCGTGGTGTTTAGAAAATAAGGCTACGGTGTTTTTAAGAAAAGGTACGTCCTTTGAAATATCCGTAGAATCCCTTGGCCTGTCTTTAAAATACTCACGATTCGTTAGTTTTGAAATAGGTATGACTCGAGTCTAGTCTAACATCTACAAGTAAACTACTAGACTAAACTAACAGACTGATCGAAAGGGTAAGGAAAACCACCTAAGTCTGAGTCGATATATATATATATATATAATAGTCGGTGGTCCCGCTTCAGTAGTATCATATACGATACAATATATATAATATGACATTCTCGAGTTAAGAGTGCGAATCTATCAACAATATAGCTCGTACAGTAAATCCATTGTACGACATCCCAAATCTGGGTACGGGTCGAATATCACATTTATCTCATTATTTATCTGGTATCCTTATCATGACATATCATGAACTGGGGGTACTAATCTAAGTCTAGTAAAATACTGATACCATCTACATATATATATTTTTGTGTATAAAAACACATCGCCTAAAGACCCGCTATAACATCATGTCGTATCTCATAATACGAATCAAATCATATCACCGATCTCGTGGCACCATGCCCAAACTCATCGACTCATCTTCAAATACCATATACTATCCTCATCATCCATGTATATGTATACGTATATATATTTACATAGTCCCATACCTATGTGTATATATATACACATATCCCCATATACGCACAAGAAAGAAAAATGTATTGGAGTGTGTGTGTGTGTGCGTGTATGCAAAATATTACACTAGGGTTCGCGACTACTAAACTACTAAAAACCTTCTCTACCAATTACACTATAACTAACACATGATGTTCTAAAATCTTCTTGCTAATAAGTAATGTTTCATATAACCCGTATTTGTATATATAAATACATATCTATCATAAAATACACTACGAACTATGGGGGTGCTATACGCCATCCACCCGACTTCCCCTATAGATATATATCTACTCACTTTGATCTTCGCTTGCCGATGCCGATGTCGTCACGCACTTTCTTTTCATCTCGAAGTCCTCGTGACGGTACCTACATATTATAACGTATCGTGCCGTATTAAAATCCAATTCAAAACCAAAACGACACACGAATCTCACATAGGTCAAAACCTATGGTCTACTCACACAAAAGAGCCCAAAAATACCTGATATCGACGTACAAACGTCAAGTGACCGATACAAAACAGAAATACCAAAACTTGAATTCATAAACATCAAGGAATTCAAAGCAGCAACCTAATAAAATGGTCCCAGATTTTTGTTGAGGTGAAAATAAGGTGCACAAACAATGCTGGGGTGATATATAGGGTGTATATGATCTACAGAAGAAACCTGGGCACCAAAATCCACAGAGTGGCCAGTCACTACCCCCTGAAATCCGGCCTCCTCGGTTTGGGTGGGGAGTTGGGGTCTCATTTTGGCAGGGTGGACTCGTAGTGCTCTAACTAGGTCTCTGAAGTTGTTTGGTTTTCTAGTAAAAGACCCAGGTTATGCCAGATTCCCTGCACCCTCAATTTACACACAAAACCGACATATCGATATGAAACTTGTAATTTGGGTTAAGTCACTGGTTTGGTCCAGGTTTTAGCACCATGGGGGGGGGGGTTAAGGTCACCAATAAGGCTCATTAGCACAATCACAACTCAAAAATTCCTCAATCCTCTCTAGGAATTTTCAAACCTCATTAACCCTCACTAAAACACAACTAAACATGTATGGATGTTAAAGTAAAGGTAATAATACTCTAATGGTAAGGAAAGTACCTCATTTGGCAGCTCAAGAATTTTCTTGAGTTGCCCCAAGTGCTCAAAATCCATCCTTTCTTGGTCCAAAGTGCTTGTAGTGAGATTGTGCATGTTTTTAATAAAGTGGGGATGAAGTTTTAATGTTGTTTTGGCGGTGTTTTGAGGTGATAGAGGAGGGAAGAAGAAGAGGGCTGCCATGGTGATGGAGGAGGGAAAAATGATGATGAAAAACAAACGAAAGAAGAAATGGGGCTTAGTCAACTTGACCCCTTACCTCTCTTTCTTCTCTCTCATGCCTATACTCTATTCTTTATTCCATTTTCTCTTTTCTTTTTATTTTCTATTTTCTCTTCTCAGTTAAAACAACAACCATGCATGAAAATGAAGAAAAAGCCATGATAACAATGTAACAAGTGCTAAAATGTGACATGGTGCATGTCATGTGCACAATTCAAGCTTAATGCGCGATTAGTGATATTTAATCGCAATTAGCATTAAAATGGAATATAATTAATCATAAAAATTTTTAATTTGCCTAAATCATATAAAACACTCTCATTTCAGTAATTCCTATAATTTTCCAAATCTTTCCCAATTTATCGGTATTTAATTATACCGCCAATTAAAATATTCATAATATTTATTATTTAATTAAAAAAATTTCCAAAAATAATATTTTATTTTTCTAAAATGTTACAGGGGTCAACTGCAATTCCATCACCGGATACAACATGACCCAAGAACTTCACTTCTTCGAATCAAAACTCGCTCTTGCTCATCTTAGCATATAGCTTTTCTTGTTACAATGTCTGCAGTACGATTCTCAAGTGTTCTTCATGCTCTTCTTTGCTCCTCGAATAGACCAAAATATCGTCAATGAAGACCACCACGAACTGATCTAGAAATGGTGAGAAGATTCGGTTTATCAAGTCCATAAATATCGCTGGTACGTTAATAACTCCAAAGAGCATAACCAAATACTCGTAATGCCCATATCGAGTTTGGAACGCCGTCTTGCAAATGTCTTCTTCTTTCACCCGAACTTGATGATACCTTGATCGTAAATCCAGCTTTGAGAAAACTCTCGCCCCATTGAGTTGATCGAACAATTCTCCTATGCGAGGGATTGGGTACTTATTCTTAATAGTCACCCGATTTAACTCTTGATAGTCGATGCACATCCTCCACGTGTCATCCTTCTTCTTGACTAAAGAACTAGAGCTCCCCATGGTGAACTACTGCTGCGAATCCAACTCTTCTCTAATAACTTCGGAACTCGTCTCTTTACCCTTTTCGGTTCTGCCGATGACATCGGATAAAAGCCTTTGAATTGGTGCTGCTACAGGAATAATATCAATCACGAAATCCACATCTCGTTTAAACGATACACCCAAGATTTCCTTGAATACCTCCATGAATTCCCGAACAACTATCGATGCTTCATCTGTAGCCTGTTCACGAACCTCACCTTTCGGCACACACACAAACAGTTCCCTTCATCATGAATTTACAAGTCTGTTCTAAGACTTGTAGGTTATCAGCCCACCACACTTCCACTGCGCTACTCTGATAAACTAAGGTGGGTCTGTCAGAACTTTTTCAACCAAACATTTTACATCTGATCGGCCTTGAAGCGGTCTGTACCAGCTCCCACTGAGGTTAATCTTGAACTACTGCAATCATTATATGCTCTACTGTGTTTCTCCTTGTTCTTCAAAACGCAGACGGACTAGTCACTATAGGACAAGAGGAAAGATATAACGCGATTGTGGGATTCAAGTTCACGAAAAGACATAAATTCGTAAGCAATGAAACCGAGAGAAAAACAAAGTAGTACAATGAATATAAGTCAAGAAAATGAATCGAATAGGACTCCAGATTACCTAAATAGAGTACCGCATTGTAACCATGCCGCGGTACATAGTTACAATCATATAACTCTATCCAAGTCACCCAAATTCTAATATTAGAATTGAAGGAATGAGAGGGAGAAACAATAAGGAATCATGATGATTCCAAGTTGAGATGAAATGTCATTTTCATACCGTCGAGATAAAAGAGTTTAAGGGAAAGATAAGATTCAAGAATTTAAATGACAAGATAATAATGTGGCAGGATATGTTCCTAAAATTCTGGGTTATAAGGACAATGTATTGGGTACCATACCCAACTACAAATTGAACCAAGCCCCAGCTAATCTAAAACCTATGGCTCTGATACTAGAAAAACCTTGTCATGCCCTACTTCCCAAAATACATATAATCAAAAACGTAACAAAGCTAGACATGCTACCTACGGTAAGGAAATATCCTCCCATAGTTACATTGCGGCTGTCTAACAGGAATCAAGAGCAATAATATAGCTGTCTATCTCTAAATATATCCAATAGCCATAAACGATAACAGAAAATAGTAGCGGAAGCAATAAGGATCCAAAGAATAACTAACCATCAATAAGAGCTTTATCAGTGATATGGTCCTCACTGATCGGCGATCCCGTCGAAATACTCACGTGCTAAGTCAAGTATCTAGGTCATGCAAATCCCAGACGTCAGTGCGTCATAAATATAATAATAATAATAATAACTGAGCAATGTACTATATAGGGTGTTATGTGCAACGTAATGTATAATTATAAACAAACAATCACATGTGATATAACAACAGGCTATATGTATCTCATGTGTATCCTAAAGTCTATGTTTCTAGGTTATCTATCCTAACAGTATTTGAAACCAATTAATGTAATTCTCATCGTAACTCAACAGTATATATCCCGTTCATTCCCCACGGGACCATAGTACAATATATCCCATTCATTCCCCATGGGACCATTATAAAATAAACAATGGTTATTCTGTTCATCCCGGAATCATGGAAAACAATAATAATATTCTCTTGAGTTATGTTTTGGTTACATTCTTGATTTCCCCTTTCCCTCAGGTTTCATGTTCAAGTCAAGTATTAATAGAATATCTACCTAATGCTAACACAGAAACAATCGAGTACAGGTCTTGTCTTTCAAGATAATAAGTCGGGTCAATTAGGATAACATATCAATATTGTTTTCATCGGTAAGTACTACAGGTAACAGGTATTAAAATGATAACAAAAGTAGTACAGTCTGGCAGATTACAAGAATGTCAAGGATAACGTAATCATATCATGTACAAGACCAAGATAATATCATTAATAGGGATAGCATATTCAATCCGATTAATAACTATAAAAGTGGTGTTGATTAACCACATATAAGAAAGTTCCGTTAAGAAATTCAACGTCACCATGATTTGTAAAATAGCTTAAAAATAACTAACGTCCTCTAAAAAGAAAGTGTAATATACCAAAACAAAGCTAATTCAATAATATTTTTATTTTTATAAGTTAAAGTATTTCAGATTGTTTCTACAAAAAGTTATGAACGTTCGAAATTTGAAGTTTGCTGTAGGAATTTCTCTGGACAGCAGCTTATAGGTACTTTCATTTACAGTTTACGTTATTTAAAAATTTATTTTGCAATTAATTATTTGACAAGGTTATATTATTCTGATTTAGCTTCGTAACGAACTAAAGAACACGTGCTAATGATTTTTCTATGATTTATAATGAATTTTATAAGGTAAGATGTACAGTAAATTCCAGATTTGTCGTATCCGCTTGGCAACGACGTTTCATGTGTAAACTATAATATTTTCAAACTATATTTTGCATAACATTATAAAATGCAGATTATAAACTAATTAATGATATACGGATTATATAGATATAAATGGTATAATGATAATATTAAGAAATATTACGATGATATATATATTTATATATATAATTATAGCATGTCAAGTTGTAAACTTGCATACACTGTATATTATAAAACTGATTAACGTTTAATAACTAAGGTGTATAAATTATATAGATATAGTTATATGATGATAATAATAATAGTAGTAGTAGTAGTAGTAGTAGTAGTAGTATGACAACATATACGTAAATTGCGTAAACCATAGCATGTAGCAAGTTGTAAACTTGCCTTGAAACAAACGCGATGAACGGAAGCAACACAACGTTATACAAATCAACACCGAGTTTTGATGGCTCGGTTAAGGTTCTAGGATGCAGCTGGAGTTGCGTCGGCGAGAATGGATGTGGGATTGAAGAATGAAGAAGGAGAATATATAAATTGATTATGGTGGGATTTAGTTAGAGGAGAGAGAGAAAGAGATATGTTAAATGGAGAGAGAGAGAGAGAGAAAGAGAGTTTTCTGTTTTATAAAATATAAAGTATATAATAGTGTATATATATATATATATATAGTTTATATTAGGTTATAAATATATATTATAGTTTAATACTACTAAAAATAATATCAAATTGCACTCCGTCTCCACCAAAATCTCACAAAAATATAGTTTGGAAAAATAATACATATACGTAACATTTTTAAACATAATGTAAGAATATTCTTTAAATATCCCATACCCCTTATTTAATATTTTAAAAGGATTTAATTATTTTTGAATCTAAGAAATATTTGGTATCCAGATTCTATTAGATTTAAGTGTAATAGATAAAAGTCAAAATAAAACATAGGATGCTTAATCATATGATGACAATTAACAAATATAAATTATCCCTAACGTTTGGCTACCAGAAGATATATGCATATGATTTACATATTATATATATATATACACATATATATTATACTAGATTCATATGGATTTAGGTTACAGATAAATATTAATAAAATATAACCATAATATGTTTCACACATGCGGGTTGGGTCGGACAACCATTTCTACTATTCAAATCAATCGTAACCCAAATAAATAAATAAATATAAAGCAAGATTTAAAATACCAATTAGTGTCGTATGAACGTACTAGGGTGTTACAGGATAACTCGGCATGCAGCCATCAGTCAAAAGTCGCCATTTCTCATGGCATGTTGATAACTAGTAGGGTCATCATCACATGATGCAAGCCTCCTTATCACCATTAACGAGTAAATCATAGTAGCTCTCAGGTGGCTGAGGTCATCTACCAAATCTGCGGAGTGGTTAAGCTTTGTTAGGGTTAATTGAATCTTCAGGTTCTATTAAATCTTTAGTAACTGTTTGTAATTCTTGAATCACTTCCAGTTCTACCATATTCCCACTAATTTCTTTTGTAAGAAATTCCTTTTCTAAAAATGTGGCATGTCGAGAAAAAAATAACTTTTGATCTTGCAAATGTTAGAATGTTAAACCCTCTTCAATGCCCGTGATAACCCACAAATCGCCATTACCAAAACGTGCCCTGAGTTTATCCGGATTTTGGATTTAAGCATAGGCCGGAAAACTCAACATCTTAACAATCTTAAGATGATAACCCATTCTATATCAGATATAGAATATGAGGCACTGATTTAGGTGGAACCAGTATCAATTGATATGCATCTATTTCTAGTGCATCTCTTAATCAAAAAAGGCGATTCAGCATTATTTATCATGGAACATACCTGCGGATGAGCAATCTGAGAGAAAATCAAATTCTCGATTATATTACTACGGAATACCTGGCATAAGTACCCACATCTTCAAACACTTTGAAGAATATTGATACTTCCAACGTTTGATTCTTTACTTTATTCCTATATCTTATAAACTTCTTAAAATCTTTGGACTTTGCATTTTAACAAGAATGAGTGTCTCAAATTAGAGAAATTATAGGAAAACGGAACGAATTATTAGTACTAACTCCTCGTCCAAGTGGACACTATAGAACATACATCATTATGTATAATCCCTATGAGTTCATTAACTCATACACTTTGTGTTGTAATTTGAAAACTGTATTTTGGTTAAGAATGTTTCCTTCGTTATCTATATTCACCTTACCCAATCATTTAATGATAAAGTTAATTGTTCAAAACATGTTTTTCAAAATATATATCCCACTTTATCTGATAAAGAGGAGGATATATGAGTTTATAGAATTGGTGCATTATAACGGATATTCAAAACCAAAAGTATGCCGAAAGGCAAAGCTTAGTGATTTCTCCAATAGCAACAATTGCTCCGATTTCCGATATCGAGGATCAAATCATATTTCCAATAATCTAATCCTTCTCAGCATTTGTAATAATTTACAGATATGGGATGTTAATCCGGTATCTATAAACCCAGGAGTCAAAATTAATTGGAAAACAGTTTTCGATTACAATCACATGGAAACCATGAAACATCAAAATATTTCAAGGGGTGGCTGGGCATTCCAAGTAATGCTTCTTTCATTGCCCAGGGTTATAATAGTAGTTGCATTTTCCTTTTCGCTCAATTTTTCCCCTATCGTTTTCTCTTTTTCTTACCTTATTTATACCGAACTTACGCTAGTTTGTTTTCTTTTTACCCTTCATTTCAGCGCCAGCATCGGGATTGGAAGAATACTGTCCAACAAGCGTAACTGGTATATTCTGCTTATTTAAGGAGCTCTTAAACTTGAGATAAGGTGGAGAGGAGAGACAAATGAATTATATCATATACAATTCACTTTTTTCAGAACCTGCGGCCATCCTCGACTGAAACAATTTCTTCGAGTTCGTATCTAACTAGACGATGGCCTTCTAAGCAATATGTATCTCTGTATCGAATATTTCTGGGTTCCTTAGCATCCTCACTATGTTTTCAAGGGCATCAAGTATGCAATTTTAAAAATTCTAGTGAGCTAAAGAACCCTAGCCAAGATCTAACTAGAGGAATTAGAATAAACATGCATGTAATCAAACAATACACTAAGTGAATAAGGAATACAACCTTTATAGACCGGTCCTTCACTTCTAAAACTCAGTGTAGTAGTCCCTTCACTCTAAGCAGTGATCTCTCTGACTCAAGTTAGGCTCCACAAAGCGAAATGAACAAGCTTGCTTGAAGTCTTCGAGGCCGAAAATGATCTACGTCGAGGAGACTCTAGCTCAAGCTACCTCTTCACTAATTAGGAATTAGTGAAGCAAAAAACCTAAACTAAATGGCTAATCTAGTGTAGGTTGATAAAGTAAATTTTTTTCTCATTTTAGAATTATTTTTCTCACTAATTTTCTTCACCTCTTAAAAACCTAGAGAGCTTTCCTTGAGATGAAGAAGAAGATGAAGTGGAGAATAATGGAAGAGTCAAGCAACAAAGGATGAGATAATATCTCATATTAACTCATGTAGAGACTTAACTATGGCTTAAGAAAATGGTTGGGTTAATAAATATCTCAAGTAAAGAAAAGATTAGTGGACTAAGTCAATGGTTACTACAAGCTTCCACAAGCTTCCTTTAACCATGCATTTTCCACCTAATTTTGTATTTACCTAAATAAATAAAAACCCCTTAATTATTTATGAAATGGTATGAGTCTCATACACCCATGTAGCATGTATCATCAAGCATGAAACAAAAATAAAAACAATTAATATATATAACATATATATTGAATGCATAAGTGAGATAAAGAAATCTTTAAGTGAGCTAATATTAGTTAATGTATGTTAATATATCAAATATCTAATTATACATTAAATTATTAAATCAACACTTGATTTAATAATCCGGTTATATCACATATAACTGACTAATATCATTTGTATCAACTTATCGAATCAACACTTGATTCGATAACCCGGCTATATCACATATAACCGACCGATATCACATATCGCGAAATTAGAATACGGTATCACATACGCGCATTAATCTCGGTCCCGCACATATCACATATGTTCTCCTACTTGATTTTGTCTGAGCCAGGAAAGCTCTGTGTAGGACTCTAAAGACTCGTCAATATGCCAGCAGTAGGTGATGATCATATCAGTCACCCACAAGCCATCAGCGGTACTAGCTGGACGTAACGGCTACCCGGGTATTGAGCGATTAGAAGATCAACAAGCAAGCATATTCATACTCCTGCGAATCCAATAAGTAACACTACCGTACAGTCCGGTCTCTTCATCTGATATGTCGCATATCCAGCCTGGGGTGGTAAACGTCAGACCCCAATAGCTTGATAAGTCATGCCGATGTGAGGCCCATAACGGTTCGAGAAACTACTGATAACACTTACCAGTAAATCTCAGCAAGCCTGGCTAGGGATTTCCTGTTATGGCCAATCGAGCACAGCACAACATTAACCCCCAATACCAGGAGATATAAAATCCTCTCCTATCGCTCATTGCCTCCATGTGACTCGGGACTGTACCCAAAAACCACCGTTTTGCACTTTCTCTTGAATGTGGTAAGATGGAAATCAAAGCACAGTGGGAATCACACAAGACTCTATGACGATCTCGGGTCTACAGACTAACCTGTACCAGTATCACCAGAGAACTGCTATCTGACGTGAGGTATAATACCATCTAAGAGTTCTCGGCGAGTCGTGTTCAGTGTACCCAGTCTCTACTGAGCACCCGTATACAATCTTTGATGTCAAACACCAATGGATGTGGGATCATCCATCGCCCATCATATGGGTCAAGAAACGTATACTCTAGTCTACACTGGAATATCGATGCCCCGTCTCGATACTCCCACGACTAGGAACATTTGAAGGATGTACTTATAGACAACCCTGGCCCCCACTAGTATGATCTGCATCATAATCCTGGTAGTCAAGTACACATCCTAAGGGCTTTATCAACATGTAACAGAGAGACAATAAATGTTCATGTTTAGAAAAAGAGTAACTAGATAGCATACTATCATGTCGAGCAAGAAAGTCCTCCCTATATATGTCCAAGCATCCACTATAATATACATCATATGTACAATAATGGCTGATTTGTTCAAAGAATAAGTTTATAACCGCAATCAAGAACGGCGTCGCTTGGTAGCTAGCCGGTAAGTACGGGTCGGTCCACAGGGATTTTGTGTATTCTCAAATTGTTCTAACGAGTTAATTCCGATTATTGTCGGATTGATTAAATCTAAGAACTAAACTAATCTAAACTAAAATCTTGCTAGGGTTAGGTTTAGGTTAGGTTTGGAAAGTCAATATTCCTCACCGCTTTCTATGCCTAAATTAAGATCTATTAGGTGTTATGGTAATAATTAATAAAGTGGATTAGTACCATCGGGAAGAAATGGTGTTTCTTTCTCTAGGTTCTTGTCTTTCCTTTCTTAATCCTTACCCTAACCTCCATGGAAAACACGCTCAACCGGTCCTTTATACTACGGTATCACCGCTACCTCGTGGGATAGGGTGTCGTAGGGAGCGGTGTGTGCATGTATGCATGGAGTCCTATAAAAATGTGTGATGGGCAAGAAAGGGATGAGAGATCTTCATCTCTCAAGCCTTCCCCAAATCTAACCCTAACAAGCGAGGAGACTACTCACTCATTAGGGAATTGAAAAACATTTTCTAACTATCTAACTAGAGCAGAGAATGAAAGATCTAACTAGGGAAGATAAGAAATTACCTAGGGCATGGAAATAAAATTTAATTAGGCCAATGAAAAGAAAACTTACTCCTAATTTTTATTTGATGCTCTTTTCTTTCATTATAGAAATTTACAGATCTGAATTTAGATAGATGAAATGAGGCACAAGAAGAGGCATACCTCAAAAAGAGGTTTAGGGTTTCTATTTATAGAACATAGAAACCCTAGGGTTACAATCGAGTCATATCTGCAATTACAATTTTACCCCCTAAGAAAGACTAGTCAACGCGCCGCCAGCGACCACATAATTTTTCCACCGACACGGGCTTAGCGCGGCCGCGGATCCGCGGCCAATAGCAAGGTTTGGCCGCGGTTCCGCGACCAAGTAGGGAGCTTGCTGGATGATTTTTCTTGGGTTGATTCTGGTTGCATGTTTCTTCTTGTTTCTTCACTTGGTTCTTCAGAATGTCTTCTAGTTCTCTTCCAGATTTCCACAGTGAATAATGTCGTGGACTTTACCGTTTGCTTCGTGTTGAAATCTTGAACCTTGCACTGCCTTTGTACTTTGTGAACTTGTTCACTGATCTTCGTTTTATTTTAGGCTTGATCAAGATTCTTCCATTTGTTGGTTGTAGTCTCACTTTTGTATCGTCTTTTCATCCTTTTCACTGTTTTTATTCCAAGAACCTGTAACCTGCAACTATATAGCAGACATGGGTCAAAAGCACCTGTTTATTTGTAAAATGAATAAGAATGGTGAATATAATAATGCAAAATTGTGACATGAACAAATACCCCCAAACTTATATTTTGCTCGTCCTCGAGCAAACCTAGTTTAATTCTCGAAAAAAGACTTAGCCTTACTTTCGCAGGGAAACGCGATTGCACTGAGCTCATGCAACAAGCCGTTAAACCTCTAGGTGTCCCTAGTAGGAAAGGTGTTGTCTCCTGAGGGTTTTCAGCGGATACTACCCACAAAATCCTATCAATTTTGGCTTATCGACTTTTATTCTCCAATTAGGTTTTCTTACAAGAACTCTATTATCTTCGACTCAGAAATTATCCACCCGTATTTTTCACGCTTCCTTATCATTTAACTTAAGTTCATATATATTCTTGTGAATTTAGTTAGCTTTTGGTATCTTTTAAATTTTCCTTCTAGGGTTCCATCTCATCTTAGGAATTTTTATCATCTCTATTAAAAATATAAGTCCTATTTTTCATTCCTATCTCTCTTCCAAATCCCAATCATATACCCGTACGTGTGTGTATATATCACCCCTACACTTGGAAATTCAAATCAAGCTATTATACTCTTGTCCATCGTCCAAAGTACTTTTCAATTGGTGAATTTTTAGATGAAATTTGCTCACACATTCTTCATGCAACCGTTAATACTTCTTGAGGTATCAACGACCGATTACAAAATGTGTTTGCACATTAAAGCGTAATACCTAGTCTTGTAACACCTAAGGTTTTAGCAGTGACTCCCAAACCAGTTGGTCTAAGGCATTAGGTGATAAAGCACCCTCGCTAAATATTTTTTCTATTTATGCAGCCTTAAGTAATTACAAAAACCAGTGTTCATTTTTTTAATCTTTTTATTCACACTTGTATTTTTATTTTAAGTTTTCTTCGTACTAAGGACTTTAGACAAGAGCATTTCAAGGTCTCTTCTACTATTCCAAGTTTCAAGGTTTGTGTTTGTGCAATTTGTAGGGTATATATATTCAGAATTTAGATTTAAGCTTAGGAATTATTTTTCAAACTTATACTTTAATAAAAATATCAATACTTTTCCCTTGTTTTAACTTAGCCCAAGAAGTCAACTCGAAATTTGCCTATTTCTAAATAAACTACAAAGATATATAATTTCTACCGTTAAATTTTAAGAAAGGTTATTTTTAGGGTTTTTAATTTACTAAGTCTAAGGTCTAGTTGTTCCTAACTAGTTAACCTATTTGTCAAACTCAAGTTAATTATGGCCAAAATTGAATACTTCAATTTTCTATAAATTTTAAAAAAATTCAATTTTTATGGGTTTTAAAATAAATATGCAATTGCAAAAATATACACATGAATGCGAAGGAAGAAGGCTTACCGAGTATACCCCCAAACTTAAACTTGACAGTGTCATCACTGTCAGGCTACACCAAGAGGGTCCAAATGTCGGCACTCCCCTGTTTATTTTTTAATAATTTTTTTATTGTTAAAAGAAAAACAAAATATATATACAAAAAGGTCCCCCCCCCCAACTTAAGTGAAACCGTGTTTCCACTGTTTAAACGTTAAAGTTCAGAGTTAGGGAGGAGAAAAATCAAACTATACAAGGCCTTACATAGACCAAAGGTTAGCACCAACCATTCAAAAACTCTATCGTGATAATGGTAGGGTTGGTGAAAGAATGGAGTGTAGAGGAAAGAAATGAGAAGCACTCGAGACCGTATGGGAAGAAAGGTGGAATATGGTCTCGGTGGAGGAGAAGAATGGCGGAAAAGAGAAAGAAGTGTAGTACGAACTTGAGGGCATAAATCGAGTGAATAAATTAGCGCAAAATGTGATGACCGATGTGTTAAAAGCGATTGTGCTAATTTATTAACCCGTCGAGAAATGGGGTCAAATCCCTCAAGATTCGCAAGAAAACATGGGTACTTTGAACTTGGTAAACCATCCATTGAAAATGGAAACGCGATGAATTCTTGCGTGGTCGAAACGATAGGAAGGACGAAAGGGAGTGATTTAGGGATAGTCTTATTCTCACCTAAGTAATCTGTCTCGAATTTGAAGGATTCCATCAATGGTTCGAAATGACTGTAAGCAACCGAGTCTGATGGTTCAACTAACTCATCTGAAAATTCAAAGGACTCAAACTCGGGCGGTGAGTTTTCAAAATCGTCCGAAAAAGTGAAGCACTCGTAATCGTTATCGGCTGTGAGAACTGTGTCAGATTCAAAGAGGAACGCACTAGTGGCGTCCAAACTGCTGTAATCGAACAGAAATTTTTCAAGCTCACAGTCCTCCTGCATGATCTTTTGCGTGGTCAGAACGATTGGAAGGATGAGGGGAGATGATCTAGGAAGTATAACAGTTAAAGGTTCAGGAGGATGAACTGGAAAATCCGACTCATCAAACAAAAATGGTTCATCCTCAATACTATCCTCAATACTCTCCTCAATGCTATCCTCATGATTCTCCTCAAAAGTTAACTCATCTATGAAATTATCATCAAAATCAAGACGCGTATGATGTCCGGGAGAAACATTTAATGACTCGGGATGATGAATTGGAGATGACATTTTAGTCAAATCTACGGGTTCATCATCTAAAATATTCCCGGCGTCAGTATCCTCAATCAAGTGAAAATCAATTTTTTTAGACACCTCATCAAAGGCATGGATATTTATCAATTCAGGTTCTAGAGTGGAGGTGTAAAGTTCAAAATGATTGGTGATGGTTTCATTCGAAAGGGACCCTTCACAATCTAGCAAATCAAGCACTACAAAGTCACACAACTCATTAAACGTTTTATTTTCAACGGGTGAATCTTTTGGAACACTTGATAGACATTCAAAACCGGAGTTGTAGGATTCAATTTGTGGTGGGTAGGTTTGATTTGGAAGAGTGTATAGCTCATTTTCTCCACTCAAATTCTCAATCTGTCCAACTGCCGCATCATATATTGGAATTTTTGGAACTAGTTGGAAACTAGCTACCGGGTCACTAGGTTGCATAAGGGCGGCAATAGACGCATCCAAATTCCTCATCTGTCGGTTTGTTGCTGCAATGTACGCTTCCAATGACTGTTCCAGACTAGACATGGGTTGTGAAGGGGTTTCAGTAAAAAATTCAAAGTTATTTGGATACGTGAAACTCCCAAATGGTTATATAGAAGCAATGTCTAGGGAAGGTGCGGAAGTCAGGTAGGACTGGTAGGAATTGAATGGTTGGACAGGAGTAGGATCAACATTTGGATAAAAAGATGAATGGACTTGTTGATCACAAGAACTGGAAGTGTTGAAAGGAGTAAAAGATCGGTTACGAGATTGTTTTATATGTTCAGCGATAAACATGGTTTTCGGAGTTACAATAGGACTGGAAAAAGTAGTATCAACATAAGAAGGTGGTGAAGGTTGAAATGGTTGATACAAAGTGGATTGTGGAGTCGAACTGTTTCTCTTAGACGCTTATATTCGATCCTTCAAAGAAATTTTGGGCATGGAGGGGTCGTCCGTAATTCGATCAAAACAATTCGCGTATGAAGCAATGTTTGGATGAGAGTACCAAAGTTCGGCTAGAGTTTTGTGAGGTGGGGTACCCATGATGTAAGAAGGAGAAGAAAAAGAATGTGGGTGCAAGTGGGGTGCACGGAATTCTTAGCGACAAGTTGCAAGTTTTTGTAATTTTTTTTCTTTTTCTTTTTGTGTTTTTTTCTTTATGTGGAGCTTTTTGCAAAAAGAATTTCGATAAAAAGGCTTAGACACACGTTCAATCAACCACAAATGCACAATCAGGACCAGATCTAGGGTCACCTAGGTCAGCTAGACAGCTCCTAACTGTTCCAAAGGGCAAGAAGTAGGACCTCAAACCGCCTCTTCACCGCCAATTGTGGCCAGGTAAGTGCGAGGTAAGTGGGAGGTTCTCCACTACGTAAGTAGTGGGCCTAATTAAGTAACCACTTGCCTTAGACACACTTGCCTAGACACCACAAAGTCAGGTTACGATCAACGGTCGATGCCTACAACTATTCCTCTGTCCTATTGAGCGCGAAGTCCTTAGGGCTGAGTCTAATCTTTTTTAATTAAATGATGGTCAATGCAATATGCCTTATATGATTTCTGGGGTCCTGAGAAGGGTAATGAAATCCCCACCCAAACTGGATTGGTGTAAAAGCCCCTTAAAGTCAATTTAAAATATGCAAAGCGGTAAACACAATCAAACACTTGCAAACAGTTTTTTTTAGCGCGGCGCAAAGAATCCTGCACAAGATCAATTATTGGAAGGGGGAGATTTTTTAGCGCAAAGAATCCTGCAGGAAAATTTTTCAGAGGAGATATTAGGGTTGCAGAGAAGAAAAGGAAGCTTACAGTGATTTTTGAAATGATGACGTCACCGATGCGTCGCGGTTCCGCCGCCGGACCCCACCATTGACCGCAGTTCCGCGGTGTCCTATGCAGATCAGTTCCCGAAATTTCTTCTGCGTTCTGTTCTGATTATCCTCTGCTTGTTCAGATCTGTTTTTCTCTGTTTTGATCTCTGGATTTTTCCAGATCTGAATTCGTTCATCCGTCCTGCAAAATTCAAACGAAAATACCCTTCACAAAATAACAAGATGATAATTTTTTTTTATTTTTTATTTTTCAGTTTTTATGATTTTTCAATTTTATATTAACCCGAAATTACAAAAAGAAAATAACACGCCATCCCCGGCAACGGTGCCATTTGATTTGTTCAAAGAATAAGTTTAAAACCGCAATCAAGAACGGCGTCGCTTGGTAGCTAGCCGGCGAGTACGGGTCGGTACACAGGGATTTTTTGTATTCTCAAATTGTTCTAACGAGTTAATTCCGATTGTTGTCGGATTGATTAAATCTAAAAACTAAACTGATCTAAACTAAAATCTAGCTAGGGTTAGGTTTAGATTAGGTTTGGAAAGTCAATATTCCTCACCGCTTTCTATACCCAAATTAAGATCTATTAGGTGTTATGGTAATAATTAATAAAGTGGATTAGTACCATCGGGAAGAAATGGTGTTTCTTCCTCTAGGTTCTTGTCCTTCCTTTCTTAATCCTTACCCTAACCTCCATAGAAAACACGCTCAACCGGTCCTTTATACTACGGTATCACCGCTACCTCGTGGGATAGGGTGCCGTAGGGAGCGGTGTGTGCATGTATGCATGGAGTCCTATAAAAACGTGTGATGGGCAAGAAAGGGTTGAGAGATCTTCATCTCTCAAGCCTTCCTCAAATCTAACGCTAACAAGCGAGGAGACTACTCACTCATTAGGGAATTGAAAAACATTTTCTAACTATCTAACTAGGGCAGAGAATGAAAGATCTAAGTAGGGCAGATAAGAAATTACCTAGGGCATGGAAATAAAATTTAACTAGGGCAATGAAAAGAAAACTTACTCCTAATTTTTATTTGATGCTCTCTTCCTTCTTTACAGAAATTTACAGATCTGAATTTAGATAGATGAAATGAGGCACAAGAAGAGGCATACCTCAAAAAGAGGTTTAGGATTTGTATTTATAGAACATAGAACCCTAGGATTACAATCGAGTCATATCTGCAATTACAATTTTACCCCCTAACAAAGACTAGTCAACACGCTGCCAGCGACCACAGAATTTTTCCACCGACACGGGCTTAGCGCGGCCGCGGATCCGCGGCCAATAGCAAGGTTTAGCCGCGGTTCCGCGGCCAAGTAGGGAGCTTGCTGGCTGATTTTTCTTGGGTTGATTCTGGTTGCATGTTTCTTCTCGTTTCTTCACTTGGTTCTTTAGAATGTCTTCTAGTTCTCTTCCAGATTTCCACAGTGAATAATGTCGTGGACTTTACCGTTTTCTTTGTGTTGAAATCTTGAACCTTGCGCTGCCTTTGTACTTTGTGAACTTGTTCACTGATCTTCATTTTATTCTTCAACTGTAGGCCTGATCAAGATTCTTCTATTTGTTGGTTGTAGTCTCACTTTTGTTTCATCTTTTCATTTTTTTCACTGTTTTTATTGCAAGAACCTGTAACCTGCAACTATGTAGCTGACATGGGTCAAAAGCACCTGTTTATTTGTAAAATGAATAAGAATGGGGAATATAATAATGCAAAATTGTGAAATGAACAATGGCCTTTGTGAGTGGATCCGCCGTGCATGCATACCTACAACTAACAATCTCCCACTTGCACTAAGGCCATTTGTTATAGTATCTTATACTCAACGTCCCATAAAAGTCTCTCTAGGGAAAGGCCTTTGTGAGTGGATCCGCCGTGTTATCTTTCGCGTCAACTCTCTTTACCTCGATCCCCTGGAGATCAAACATCTCCATGATCAGGTGATATTGTCTCAGAATATGTCTGGATCGCTGATAGGACTGTGGTTCCTAGGCTAAAGCCACAACTCCATTGTTTTCACAATAAAAGTTATTGGACGCTTAATGGTAGGAACCTTGTTCATCTCATGAACAAGAAATATCCAGACAACCACTTTGGCAGCATCGTTAAAAGCGATGTAGTCAGCCTTTATCGTCTAGTTTTCCACGGTATCTAGCTTAGAACTCTTCCAACATACCGTCCCTCCACTGAGAGTAATGACAAAGCCCAAGACTGATTTTCATTCGACCTTATCACTCTGGAAGCTCGAATCGGTAAAGGACTCCCACTGGAGCTCACTTTTACCAAACACCAAGAACATTTCTTTAGTCCTTCTCAAGTACTCAAGAATGTTCTTTACAACTATCCAGTGTTTCTCCCCAGGATCTGATTGACACCCACTCACTACACCTAGTGAGTATGATACATCCTCTTAGATCTATCTCTATAGATCTTAATCACAGGATGTAGGAGGCATCACCCAGATCCTACATGGAGAAACATTGTGATAAGAAAAGCTTGACCGAATGTAGCATAGGAACACCATTTCCTATCAAGAGTATGTCATCAATGTACAATACGTGGAAGACAACCTTACTCTCTACAACCTTCTTGTATATAAAAGGTTCATCTACCTTTTTGTTGAAGTCAAACTCTTTGACTGCCATATCAAAACATATGTTCCAACTCCGCGATGCCTGCTTTAATCCTGATGGACTTAAGCATAGCCACTGAGAGAAAATGTTTCATCATAATCCACACCTGGTTATTGACGAAAACCTTTTATTACAAGTCTAGCTTCGAAAGTCTCAAATTTTCCATCTACACCAAGAATCTTCTCAAGATTCACTTGCTCCCGACGGGTTTTACCCCTTTAGGTGCAACTTTCAAAGTCATACTTTGTTGGTGTACATGGATTCCATCTTAGATCGCATAGCATCCAGCCATTTCACAGAGTCTCTACTCGTGATGGCCTGTCTGAACCTAGTTGGGTCATCATCTACCATGATGCAATCCTCGCTCCCACTGTCATTGAGAAAACCATAGTTCCTCTCAGGCGGATGAGGAACCCTACTGGATCTGCGGAGAGGCTGAGGTTCGTCGGGAACTATTGAATCCTTCGGTTCTACCAAATCATCAGCTGTTAGTTTGTCTAGCTGAAACTCCATCCAGTTCTACCTCATGACTACTAATTTCTTCCATAAGAAATTCCTTTTCTGAAAAGGTGGCATGCTGAGAAATAAAACACATTTTGCTCTTCAGTGTGGTAGAAGATATACCCTCGTAAATGTTCGAGATATCCAACAACCTTATACAGAACTGACATTTCCTTGAGCTTGTCCGGATTTTGCTTTTCAACATAGGCCGGACAACCCCATATCTTAACTCGTTTAAGACATGGTCTCTTCCCATTCCATATCTCATATGGAGTGGTTGGCACAGATTTGGATGGAAACCCATTCAATAGGTATGCAGCTTCTCAAGTGCATAACTACAAAAGGAAACAGGTAACTCAGCAGTACTCATCATAGAACGCACCATATCTAATAGGTTGCAATACCTCCACTCTAATACACCGTTTTTCTATGGTATATACGTAGGAGTAAGCTGAGAGAGAATCCCATTCTCTTTTTAGAAAATCCAGGAACTCCATGCTCAAGTATTCTCTTCCCCGATCATATCGAAGGACTTAATACTTCTACCTATTTGGTTCTCTACTTCGTACTTATATTCCTTGAATTTCATAAAAGTTTCAGACTCGTGTTTCAACAGGAACACATGTCCGAATCATGAGAGATCATCAATGAATGTAATGAAGTACAAAGAACCAACCCTGGTATTTGTAGACATAGGACCGTATACATCACTATCTATCATTCCCAAGAGTTCAGTAACTCTTTCTCCGTTTCCAGTAAACGGAGTATTGGTCATTTTACCTTTGAGACAAGACTGGCAAGTATCATAAGATGAGAATCCGAACGGATTCAAATATTTATCCTTATGTAACTTAGCTAGTCATGTCTCATTGATATGACCTAGTCTACATGGCCACAAGAAGGATTCGTTCATTTCTGAACTACTCCTCTTGTGTGTGTTCTGTATACTTTGAACTGTGTTTTAATTTAGAACGTATATGCTATTACATATCGTGCCTGATCCAATCAACTCTTGATTAAAGAAAATGTTCACAACATTATCCTGCAATACAAAATTATATCCTTCTTTAACTTAATAAAGAAACTGATGTAATGTTGTATATCAGGTTCGGCATGTAATACCATTTGTTCAGAATCAATGTATTTACCACTTGGTAATACAAGGTGATATTCGCCAACTGCTTTGGCTGCAACATTTGCACCATTCCCTACTCTAGAGAATGATCACCTTTTCTCAGTTGTCTACCTTTCTTTCGCCCACGTAACATCTTACATATGTGGGATCCTGTTCTGGTATCTCATACCCAGGACGTAGAGTGTACTGAGAAACAGTTCTTGGTAACAAACACACCTGAAGAAGATGCATCAACATGCACATTTCTTGTTTGGGTCGCGTAGGAATCCGGATATTCCCCTATTTCCTGCTCAGACTTATAACAATTATAAGGAAGAGCGGAACCAACGTTCCCCAGCTCAGTATAACAAGCGGGTTTGGTCAATACATCCATATTGTTATCTTGATTAAGGCGTGACATGGTCGCTACCAGGAGAGAGAGAGAGAAGAAAACACTTTGCGTATGCTCTTGCAAGATCAGATTGGTTATTAATTTATCTAATCAGGATGGCTCCCACTGTTTCTATCAAATCTTTCTTCAAACCCTAAAAGGTAAGATTAGCCGGGATTAATTACACCCTTCAAGTTCGCCAATCTTTCGGCCAGGACAGTGTCGGTATTTTGAAGGAGGTTCTTCGTGCTTTTGCACAGACCTAATTAAAATAAACATCGTTTTCCAAGAGGCATAACCCTATTGACACCTTTCTAGACAACTACTTGATCGGCTAATTGTGATGTGCAAAACTTTCCCAGGAGTAACTTTTACTCGTAGTGGGTATCGGGATCCAACTATCTCATAGAAGGTATGCAATCTCATTGCAAATTTCAACACTTGAAATTCCCGATAATATTTTTGCCCCAAGCGATCTATGACCTTGACAAGATCAAAAACCATAAATCGCAAGTCAAGTTCAACCCGTACATTTCATGATTGAATTAAACCCACCCACACGACCCTTGACAAGCTCAACAAGGCCACACGACTACCCTAATCCAATTGCATCTCATGCTTTAGCAGATAAGCACTAATCAGCTACCATACACTACGCCTTGACAAGGTCAAAAAACGCAGCACGAATACTAAATAGTCCTTATCTGAAATGACGGAGGGCTACGACAAGTTTTTAAGAAAACCTTTTGCGTAATGAACTTGATATCATTGTAGAATCAAGTGATTTTGAAAAGGAGTGGTTTAAGCTCCGCTTTTAAAATCGTGTTTTTCAAAATAAACCGAGTAGGTGTAGCATCTGCTAGATTCTGCTAAAGAGGTCACTCCCGGTGAAGAGATCTCCGCTCTTTGCTTATTGAATGAAGCGTTGGATATTCTACAAGGAATACCGCTATGCAAAGCAAGAACTAGAGCTACCATTTTTGAAAGTTTGATTCCACAACATCATTAGGTTTCTTTCCTTTCATTCATCTTATTAATGAAGTCCCATCATTTATACTTCCTAAGCATCACAGATAATGAAACGAAAATAGAGCGTACGCTTATGCCATCCGCATTCGCCACAGTGTCCCATTATGTACCGTTAGGTTACTTAACTAACGGCATAGCAGGACGGGACTAGCGCGGGTGCAAAACATAAGCAACGTTTATTATATATCATATATATAATAACAACATTCGTCTCATCATATAAAGTAATCACATCACAGAATATCAGCAGCAGAAGTCCACAAATGAAATATTGGATATACTAGGAATTCCATGTTTTAAATTAAGCCAGTAAAAAACACGGATTCCACGGTCATGATGAATAGCCAAACCCACATCCCTAGACCCCTACGAGAGCGGCAAGCAACCCTACTAATTTTAGAGTTAGGAGGCCCTGTCTCGACTCCTCGAGATGGTCTCCCACTGGACTCTAGAACCCGGTTGCTTATGCTCCCCGCCTTGGGTCTATCCTAATGCGGAAAATTAAATAATATACATCAATGGTGACATCATCCTCAACCCGGAAGTGCCCCAATAAAAGAATATTACATACAAGTTTTTGTATGAATGAAAATGAAAAACTTTCATCTCACGTAAAAACCCCCGGCTATTCAAACATGACGATCCAATATAACATATCACAGCAACACATAATATCACATGTCATCAACGTAAGTAAATATGCGTATCCTAATTGTTATTGACATATAGCAACGAAACCGGCGATACACCACATATTACAGTTACGGCCGCGGAAAAGAAAGTGAAAACTACACCAATTGGAATCCGCAACCACCTTAGACATCATAAACCCGAAATGTTACATACTTCAGATTTGATGCCTAACCATATGAATTCCTTAGACATCATAAACCCAGAATATCTCATATTCCGAATTTCATGCCTAACCTTATAAACCCTGCATTTCAATCTCAATATTTAAAACACTTTTCAATAACAAGTCGGCCAATTTAACAAGATTCCCGACAAGTTGATCGAATGCTCGTCGGAAACTTTAATAGATGGCCGCATCCCCGATGCCATCGACGAAGTGCACTTAGGCAGAACACCACGGCCGCGAGCACTCGGACGGATGCTTTAGGCAACGGGGGTTCTCCTACAGTCACTTGATCGGGGCTATGGGGCATGGCTATCTAGTAATGTTACCCGACGAGTATTCGCGTACACTACGTGATTGCGACCAAGTTTTTATCCATATCAAAACCCCATGGCAACCGATCAAATGAGACTAAATTGCTGGGTTTACAAAATTCAAACTAGTTTTCACAAAACTAATTATTGTGGATTCCAAATATTGTATCACATTCATAAATACTGGGAGATGTTAAACTTTTCGATCGATCGATTAACCACCCAAAATTCTCAGAGGACTCAACACTTGAGTTAGATTCGAAAATTCCTAGACAGTGCCACAAGCACATACGGACCAGCATAAGAAAGCACGTCCCAAGCCTCACCAACGGCGCTGTGGAATTGTTGCCAAAAGCATCTTTTGGCCCCGGTTCCGCGATCGTTAGGTCGAGTTAGGGGTTCGTTTTTCTTGGAGGTCCACACAAAACCCTGCACAATTTTCTGATCATTTCAAACCTAAAAATTCCAACTTTTGAAAATTTTCCAGAGAGCAATCTTGAGGTGGTGTTTGATGTTCGTTCGAACTTTTTAACGTCGTCTAATTTACCCGAAACGATGTTAAATTACGATTACGAAACACTCTGAATTGCCTCTACAGAAAGATAACATCACATGCAATCTTAGTAAAAACAAACAATACCTGAAACACCAAAACCCAGAGCCTGAAAGACCAAACAAAACCGAAGCCAAAACAACATACCAAAACCGGCCAGGCTGTTTTTTTTGATCTTTTCGCCAGTTAAAAACCCGTGAATTGGCCTTGTTTTTCTCTGGTGTTCGTATTACATCTCTTGAAACAATCTGCAACTGTTTAAAAAAATTTTAAAGGCTCAGAAAAATTCGACAGAAACTAGGGTTTTGTTTCGACTGTTTCGGAGTTGTTTCGGTTTCGTAATTCTACTAATATCGTCTAATACTCTAGTTTGGCTCTTATACCACTGCTGGGTTCCTTAGCATCCTCACTATGTTTTTAAGGGCATCAAGTAAGCAATTTTGAAAATTCTAGTGAGCTAAAGAACCCTAGCCAAGATCTAACTAGAGGAATTAGGGTAAACATGCATGTAATCAAACATTACACTAAGTGAATGAGAAATACAACCTTGGTAGACCGGTCCTTCACTTCTAAAGCTCCGTGCAGTATTCCCTTCGCTCTAAGAAGTGATCTCCCGGACTCAAGTTAGGCTCCACAAAGCGAAATGAACAAGCTTGCTTGAAGTCTTCGAGGCCGAATATGATCTACGTCGAGAAGACTCTAGCTCAAGCTATCTCTTCACTAATTAGGAATTAGTGAAGCAAACAACCTAAACTAAATGGCTAATCTAGTGTAGGTTGATGATGTAGGATTTTTGCTCACTTTAGAATTATTTTTCTCACTAATTTTCTTCACCTCTTGAAAACCTAGAGAGCTTTCCTTGAGATGAAGAAGAAGATGAAGTGGAGAATAATGAGAGAATCAAGCAACCATGGGTGAGATAATATCTCATATTAAATCATGTAGAGACTTAACCATGGCTTAAGATAATGGTTGGGTTAATAAATATCTCAAGTAAAGACAAGATTAGTGGACTAAGTCAATGGTTACTACAAACTTCTACAAGCTTCCTTTAACCATGCATTTTCCACCTAATTTTGTATTTACCTAAATAAATAAAAACCCATTAATTATTTACGGAATGGTATGAGTCTCATACACCCATGTAGCATGTATCATCAAGCATGACACAAAAAGAAACACAATTAATATACATCACATATATATTAAATGCATAAATGAGATAAAGAAATCCTTAAGTGGGCTAATATTAGTTAATGTATGTTAATATATCAAATATATAATTATACATTAAATTATTAAATAAACACTTGATTTAATAATCCTGCTATGTCACATATAACCGTCTAATATCATTTGTATCAACTTATCGAATCAACACTTGATTCGATAACCCGGCTATATCACATATAACCGACCGATATCACATATCGCGAAATTAGAATACGGTATCACATACGCATATTAATCTCGGTCCTTCACATATCACATATGTGCTCCTACTTCGTTTCGCCTGAGCCAGGAAACATCTGTGTAGGACTATAAAGACTCGTCAATATGCCGGCAGTAGGTGATGATCATATCAGATACCCATAAGCCGTCAGCGGTACTAGCTGGACGTAACGGCAACCCGGGTATTGAGCGATCAGAAGATCAACAAGCATGCCTGTTCATACTCCTGCGAATTCAATAAGTAACACTACCGTACAGTCCGGTCTCTTCGTCTGATATGTCGCATATCCAGCCTGGGGTGGTAAACGTTAGACCCCAATAGTTTGATAAGTCATGCCAATGTAAGGCCCATAACGGTTCGAGAAACTGCTGATAACACTTACCAGTAAATCTCAGCAACCATGGCCAGGAATTTCCTGTTATGGCCAATCGAGCACAGCGCAACATCAACCCCCAATACCGGGAGAGACGAAATCCTCTCCTATCGCTCATTGCCTCCATGTGACTCGGGACTATACCCAAAAAACCACCGTTTTGCACGTTTTCTTGAATGTAGTAATGTGGAAATCAAAGCACATTGGGAATCACACAAGACTCTATGACGATCTCGGGTATACATACTAACCTGTACCGGTGTCACCAGAGAATTGCCATCTGACGTGAGGTATAATACCATCTAGGAGTTCTCGGCAAGTCGTGTTCAGTGTAGCCAGTCTCTACTGAGCAACCGTATACAATCTTTGATGTCAAACACCAATGGATGTGGGATCATCCATCGCCCATCATATGGGTCAAGAAACGTATACGCTGGACTATTCTGGAATATCGATATCCCGTCTCGATATTCCCACGACTAGGAAAAATTGAAGGATGTACTTATAGACTACCCTGGCCCCTACTAGTATGATCTGCATCATAATCCTGGTAGTCAAGTACACATCCTAAGGGATTTTTCAATATGTAACAGAGAGACAATAAGTGTTCATGCTAAGATAAAGAGTAACTAGATAGCATACTATCATATCGAGCAAGAAAGTCCTTCCTATATATGTCCAAGCATCCACTATAATATACATCATATGTATAATAATGGCCTCTAGGGCATACATGCAACTGACAATCTCCCACTTACATTAAGGCCATTTATTGTAGTATCTCATACTCAACGTCCCATAAAAGTCTCTCTAGGGAAAGGCCTTTGTGAGTGGATCTGCCGTGTTATCCTTCTGTCAACTCTCCTTACCTCGATCCCAAGGAGATCAACCATCTCCCAGATCAGGTGATACTGTATCAGAATATGTCTGGATCGCTGATGGGACCGTGGTTCCTAGACTAAAACTACAACTCCATTGTTTTCACAATAATAGTTATTGGAAACTCAATGGTAGGATCCTTGTTTATCTCATGACCAAGAAATATCCAGACAGCTACTTTGGCAGCATCGTTGGTAGCGATGTATTCAGCCTTTATCGTCTAGTTTGCCACGGTATCTAGCTTGGAACTCTTCCAACATACCGTCCCTCTACTGAGGGTAGATACAAAGCCTGAGACTGAATTTCAGTCGACCTTATTGTTGGCTATAGTGCGCTCAAGTCAATTATTGGGTCGCAGGCACGTGATTGCAATGATTGAGGGAGGACCTATACCAGTAGAACATTCTTACTCGAGATAATAGTATGCTATCTAGTTTGTTTTTTTCATCGTGTACATGCTTCAGGTGACATTAAAGATCACTATTACATGTTGATAGAGCCCATAGGATTCTTGCTTGACTATCAGCAGTATGATGGCGATCATATACGCGAGAGTTGGCTGGTCTATAAGCACGTCCTTAAAGTGTCCCTAGTCGTGGGAGTTTCGAGACTGGGTATCGATACTTTGAGAGTAGAATAGTGTATACGGATCGAGACCCCGACGAGGGACGGTGGCCGGTCTCACAAGCCATTGGTGTCAGTTGGTTCACCTAATATGTATACAGATGCTCATTGGGTTATGAGTACACCGGACGGACTCGTCGGGAACATGCTAGTTGGTATTATACCTATTGTCAGATAGCAGTTCCTTGGTGACATGTGTACAGGTTAGTCTATCGACCTGAGATTGTCATTTGTCTCGTGTGAGTTCCCACTGTGCTTTGATTACTACCCTACCACGGCTCAAAGGAGTCGTGCAAACAGGTTTTAGTTGGGTATAGTCCCGAGCCACATGGAGGCAGTGAGCGGATTGTCAGAGGATTCGTCTCTCCCGGTATTGGGGGTAGAGGTCATGGTGTGCACGGGTGGCCATGACCAGAAATCCTTGGCCAAGGTAGTCGAGAATTACTGATTCGGATCAGTAGTTTATCAGGTGGTGATGGGCTTCATACCGACACTAAATATCACGTTATTAGGGGTCTGACTTTATCCACCCCCTAGACTCGATATGCGATACTCATAGAAGAACGGAACGGACTGTACGGATATTGTCACTGTCAGGCTCAGTAGGGTTTCTGGATGAGTTTGCTCATCGGCCTCCCTTTCGCTCAGTACCTGGGCATCCTTTACGTACATCTAGTGCCACTGACGTGCTTATGGTTAAACCCACTGCCAACGTATTGACGAGTCTTTAGAGTCCCACACAGAGGGTTTCCCTGGTTCGGGCGGAACGTTGTAGAGGCCATATGGTTTTATAGCAGGGTTCGATCATATACGTGCACTTGTGCATGGATCATGATCGGACGGATAATATTAGTAGGCTTTGCTTTAAGCCGGATCCTAGTATTATATTATTGGATTACTTTCGTCTCGTTGTATTCATATTCACTCGGAATACGGATGCAGGTAAGTATATACGGATGAGGGGTATTCTTGTAATTTGTTATGAGTTTACTTTAGGGTTGCCATTTCTTTTTCTAGTATTAAACATTTAGGGTTTTTCTTTAAATGTATAATATTATTTTGATGGAGAGTGTGAGTGCAAGTCTTGGCTTTGAGCATTGATTCATGATGTGTGCACTTGGTGACTCATGATATTGGGTCAAGTGTTGTTTTTGTTTTGGCTAAGATTTTTTGTGTGAGGATTGTGAGATATTTAGTGAGCAAAGGAAGATCTTTTTCTTTCTAGGGTTTTTTATTTAGTTGCTCACATAAATATCAAAACAACACTCACAAGAAAATGAGCAGCAAAACACTTTCTTCACTTGGTCATTTCTTAAGCTCACACTTTCCTCTCATGGGCATCTTCTTCAACCTCCACCCATCCCTTTCATGAGTTGAGAATCCATGGGTGTTTTGAGACAAAGTATTCACACACTATCTCAACTTCATCTTAGGTATCTAGGCTAGCAAACTGGATGCCCGAGTTATTTCAGTTTAGAGGCGGGAGCTCGAATAAAGAACCCTCGACGTGGATCTTCTTCGACGAAAGGAGACCGGAGATCAAACTTGATCAGGGAAGCCGTGAGGAGCTTGGGACAGAGGTTGAAGACCGAAGGACACGGATCGATCGGTATAACCTCTCTAAACTCCTTTATGATAACCAGTATAGGGTTAATGGTACGATCCGTCGATTAGGTTTCCGTTAGCGCTAGTTTAATAAAAGTTTTTGTTCCACATTTAGCAACGGATTGATGGCCAAGGCGCTGGCGTAACCCAATATGGTATCAGATCCAACCCATTAACCCTATACTAACTCATTGCGACATTAGAAATTCGTCGTTTTTGTCGTGCAAAACTGCCGACAAAAACAGTTCCGAAAACTGAAAGTTTGAGATCTTTGCACACCCCGCGGACTCACGGTTTGAACTGAAAAGCCACGGGGTGGTGCATGGGCACCTTGGGGAATCCACAGGGGGGACCAAATAGCTGGGCCCACTCCCCATGACCACCACAAGGTGGTCTTGGCGGTGGGGAGCCGAAACTGCCCCATCTTAGGCACTTTCGGTTCTGCCTCACCCCCTGGCCTCCTCATGGTGGCCTCGGGGGTGGGGTACCCCCTCTAGCCCCCCGACTCAAATTTAGTTTCGTGCTCTAACTCCCCACGAAGGTTCGGGCGCATTTCTTTTTGATTCGGACTTCCGAATTGCTTTTAAACGGTCGGTTTTTGGAACTTTAGCTCACTGTTTTTTTCCATGGTATTGGAAATTGGTTTGGTTTGCTAATTGCGTGCAGAATTCTAATGTCTTATTTTACAGTAAATACATTACTATCTGCGACCGTGAATGTCATTAGATCATTAGAACTTGTCTAATTGCTATAGTTCTTTTAGACGGGCTTGCGAACGTGACATTCAGGTTGATGTTCTGTGTTGTGATGTGTGTTGGCTGGATCGTCGTGGTGGATAGGCCGGGTGCAATGTTAGTACAGTTTAGTTTTATTTGTACATTTGATATCGCAGGGCAAGCTTCCAACATGTGGACTGCCGTCACTTCCTGCTTGTATATTATTTGTTTGGGGCACGACCGGGTTGAGGTCAATGTCACCGTTGTACTTATTTTCTTTTCTGTACTAGGATTACCCCGCGGTGGAGTGCATGGATAGCCGGGTTCTAGAGGGCCATGGGCCTGCATCTCATGGCATTGAGATGGAGGGGGCCTCACTCTAGAATTGACGGGCTATTCGCCGCACTCATAGGGGGTACAGGTTGACCCAAGGAGATGTGCTCAAGTTATCGGATTCCGTGAAGTGTTGGGTGGCCCATTCACTTTGATGAAGGGGGCTATCTCGCTTCTGGTTTTGGAGGGTAACTTTCCGCACTCATAGGGGTCTAGGTTTTCATTGCACAGGCTATCCATACGACCAGGGGAACGCCGGGTTTCACTTGCGGCTCAAAGGAAACCTGGGGCTCCCAGATTATCTGCATTGTTCTGTGATGCTTATCGCTCTTCTGTGATATTGTATTTATCATACCTGGAGCAATTATTATATATTGCTATATATATACAAGTAGATATTGTATATGTTTTGCACCCGTGCAAGTCCAGTCCCCGCTCTGTCGTTAGTTAAGTAACCTAACGGGTGATGACGGGACCCAGTGGCGAATGAGGATGGCATATACGTACATCATATTTTCTTTCTTTTGTGGTGTGATTAATTTATGGGACTGAGTTGATTCAGATCAATGCATGGAAAACAGACCTATTCGATATTGTTGGAACAATTTTCAATAAGCTGTTATTACAATGATGTTTTCTTTTGTTTTGCACAGTGGTATTCGGTGATGAATATCCAGCACGTCATTCTACGAGGCAAGAGCCGAGATCCCCTCACCGGGAGTGACCTCTTAGGCAGAAGTTTGCGTCAGGGTAATAACTTCACTATAGTCGATTCCTTTTTGCTTTGCGTCGAGATATTCAGTGGGAATATCTTGCACCTCATTCCACGAGGAAAGAGCCGAGATCCCTTCACTAGGAGTGACCTCTTTAGCAAAGGTTTTTGCCACTATATATTTGTAAAAAGCTATCCGGTTCCTTCAACGATATCAAGTTCATTACGTTAAAGGTTTTTCGCCAAAAACCGTTTGTAGCCCTCCGTCATTTCAGACAGGTAGCACTTACTATTCATGCTATGTTTGTTGGCCTTCGTCAAGGCATGGTGTATGGTAGCTGCTTGTTATAGATAGATGTGTTGGTTTGGGACAGTCGTACTACTTTGTTGGCCTTCGTCAAGGGTATGTACGGGTGGGTTCAAATTAATCTGGACAATGACGGGTAGAACTTGACATGTGACATATGATTTGTTGGCATTCGTCAAGGTCATAAGAGCATGGGGTAAAAATCACATCGGGAGTTTCAAACATACAGGAAACTTGCCAGGCATACGGATATTAGTGATATATGCCCTAGAGGCCATTATTGTATCATACTGGATTGTATATTACTTAATGGGAGCTTGGGATATACACGGATATAGTAACAATCTTGCTCAAAATGGTAGTATGCTACCTGGTTTGTTTCTACCTCAATATGTGCATGTGTTTCTTTTAGCATATCGCTTATACATATTGGTAAAGCCTTTAGGATCTTTGCTTGAATACCAGCGTTGTGATGGCAGTTACACTAGTGGAGGCTGGGTAGTCTATAAGCACATCCTATACAGGTCCCTAGTCATAGAATTATCAAGACGGGATATCGATACTCCGGAGTAGACTAGTGTATACGCTTCTCATCCCAGCAGGGGAGAAGGTCTGTCCCACAGCCATTAGTACATCGTACTGGAGATAGTATGCAGGTCCTCATTAGGTTATGAGTACACTGGAAAAGACTCGTCGGGAACTGTTGGTGGGTATTATACCTATCATCGGGTAGCAGTTCCCAGGTGACATGAGTACAGCTTAGTCCGTCGACTTGACACTGCTACTTCGCCTCGAGTGTGTTCCCACTATACTTTGATTACTACCCTACCATGGCTCAAAAGAATCGTGCAAACAACTAGTAGTTGGGTGCAGTCCCGAAACACTTGGAGGCAGTGACAGTTAGATAGGATCCGTCTCTCCCGGTATTGGGGGTTGATATCGCGCTGTGTTCGGAAGGCTATTACACAAAGTCCATGGCCAAGGCAAGAGAGATTTACTGGTAGGTATTCCAGTAGTTTCTCAAGGTGTATTGGGATACTCTCTGGCACGACTTATACCGCTATTAGGGGTCTGACGTTTACCGCCCCCAGGCCCGATATGCGATACTCTTAGACGAACAGGCCTGACTGTACAGAGATTATCACATTCAGGCTCAGTAGGAGTTCGGATGGGTTTTCCTCATCGGCCTTCTTATCGATATCTACATGAGGACCATTAGTGCAGCTAGTACCGCTTGCGGCCTGTGGTTAAACCCACTGCCAGCGTAGTGTCGAGTCTTTAGAGTCCCACACAGAGAGTTTCCCTGCACTGGGGAAAAGGTATAGAGGCCGTATGGTTTTACGGCTGGGCTTCGATCACTTACGTACGCTTGTGCACGTATGATATTCGAGCGGATAATACTAGTGAGCTTTGGTTTAAGCCAGATCCTAGTATTATATTGATGGATCGGTTTCGTCTCTTTGTATTCTTGTTTCTTGGAACACGAATGCGGGTATGTATATACGGATGAGAGGAGCACAGAAGGAAACACCTCATTAGGGTTTTGACCATTTACTTGATTAAAACAATTATGAGGTGGAGGAAAGTATTTGTTATTTTTGTAAATGATTATTGAGACATGGCTACTAGATTTGACTACTTGACTTTGTTTGACCTTTTGACTTGGCTTGACCACTTAACTTGGGTTGACTATTTGACCTAGATATTTTAGTGAGATATTTTGATAAGATATTTTGATGCCATGATAGTGGTCATGTCAAGGGTATCTATCTCAATTTTCATGAGAGAGATTATCATTTGTGAAAATACTTTCTCTTTCCTCAAGTGAGCTCTCATGCTAGCTCTTCTTTTTCTTCCTCACTAGAAAACCCTTAAGGTCTCACGAGTTGAGTAAATTAGGGTTTCAAGAGACAAATAAATCCATCATCATACTCTACATCACCTAGGACATCAAGTTTAGCAAGCTTGTTGCCCTAGTTTCCTCGGTTTTGAGGTGGAGCTCGGACTATAGATTCTCGGGTGGATCGTCTTCGACTCGAGGATGCCGTGGAGGTTGCTACGATCCGGATCGATCCTTAGTGCCTACATAGACGAGGAGGACAGCGATGAAGACCCGAAGGACTTGTATCATGAGGTATAACATTCTTTCCGAGTAGTTAAATCTCATGTTGTTTGCTAGCTATGGTTTACGTTCGATCCTTGGTTCTAGTCGGTATTGTGAAGCCCGTAAAAATCATTTTTTACAAATTCCGCCTCCCCGCGAACATGTGGGGTGTGCAACATCGACTTACAACGCATACCTTCTGGAGTGTGATAACTTGAGTGGATTCCATCAGGTTATCATCCGATGATAGTTGGATCCCGATACCCACTGATGAGTTGGTTTACTCCTCGGGTGATTTTAGACGATCCCGACTAATTCTTCTTTCAGGTTTGGAGGAGAATTTGAGGATACAGTGGAAAACATCCTGATTAGATAAAGTGATTAACCATTCTGATCTAAATTAGAGTGCACGATGAGTGTTTCTTTTCTCTCTCTCTCTTTGGCAGCGGCTATGGCTTGACCCTAGACTACAACTCAGGAACCAAGTTAACCGAACCTTCTTAAAATACACTAGATTTTGGATTGTTAGAGTTGCATACTTCATTGCCACTCCTACGTTTACCCTTTGCTTTTCTCCGGAACATTCCGTATCACTACGAAGATCCACGTTTATTGGATATGACCATCGTATAGTTACATACGAACTCAAAGAAACTTGTTTCAGATTCGAGAATGGTTTCCGGTTCGGGAAAAATTGAATAGGTCTATTCAGTTGCCTTTTTCCTTTTACCTTCTCTCAGGTTGTGAGGGCTCCTAGGATTAAGAGAGGGTACAACTATTGCACTTATTAGATAGTCTTCTTCCAAACCATAGGCAGGTGCCGAAAGATGGGGAAGGAAGAAAACCAATTAACCTAAGTGTGGTGTACAGGAGGTAATAAGTAAAGACAAATAAAGGGATTAGAAAGAGGGTAAAGTAAATTAAGCCCGATATCATTTATGACAAGACCGCGTATATCATCGCTACTCCTACTTCACCTTTGAATTTCTCCAGAACACCCCGTATCACTATGAAAATCCACAGTTATTGGATAATCTATCGTATAGTTACATACGAACTTGAAGAAACTTGTTCTAGTTCGAGGATGGATTCTTGTTCAGGAGAAATAGAATAAGGTTTATTCAGTTGTCTTTTATCTTTACCTTCTCTCAGATTGCGAGGGCTCTTAGGATTAGGAGAGTACACATATTACGCTTATTGGATAGTCTTCTTCCAAACCATAGGCTAGTGCCGAACGTTAGGGAAGGAAGAAAACCATTTAGCCTAATGGTGGTGTACAGAAGGTAATGAGTAAAGACAAATAAAGGGATTTGGAGAGATGGTAAGGAAATATAGGGTCACAATCACGAATCTGGATAATTGAATAAGCATTACTAGGAATACCCGGTTACCCCTTCGAAACATTTTCATATTTCAGTTTCACTATGCGTTGTTAATTGAAAACCGATTTCCCAAATAGATCCTTGCTCTAGGGTATGTATTTACCAGGTTTGATTCTCACATCTGTATGGGTTTACAGATGATGAGTGGGAGTAAGTTATTGGGAATTAGGTGATTATATCCTCTTTATATCGGAATTCGCTTTGGTGATATTTGAGGAAATCGCCTGGGTTTTGCCGGACGACAAATATTTGGTTTTGAATATCCGTTGTTATGCACCAATTTCAAACTTATATATCTGTACGTTTATTTTATAAAATGAGATATAACTTTTTGAAATTATGTCCTTAAGATTTACCTATATCAGTTGATGATTGGGTAAGGAGTATTGAACAACGGTGTAATTTTTCTTAACCATAGTACAGTTTTCAACCTACGACGCACATGATTTGAGTTGTTCAACTCAGGAGACTTACACAAAGTATTGTATGTTGTCCAGTGTCTATTAGGACAGAAGGGTTGGTCCTCGTACTATATTCTGTTTGTTAGTGTTATATGCCCTAGAGGCCATTATTGTATCATGCTAGATTGTATATTACTTAATGTAAGCTTGGGATATTCACAGTTGTATTAACATTCTTGCTCGACATAGTAGTATGCTACATTGTTTGTATTTATCTTAATATGTGTATATGTTTCTTTTAACGTATCACGAATACATATTGATAGAGCCCTTAGGATCTTGCTTGACTACCAGTGTTGTGATGGCAGTCACACTAGTAGGGGCTGAGTAGTCTACAGGCACATCCATTTTCAGATCCCTAGTCGTAGGATTATTGAGACAGGGCATCGATATTCCGGAGTAGACTAATGTATACTCTTCTCGTCCCAGCAGGGGAGATGGTCTGTCCCACAGCCATTAGTATGTTGTACTGGAGATAGTATGCAGGTGCTTGTTGGGTTACGGGTACACCGGACAGGACTCGTAAGGAACTGTTGGTTGGTATTATACCCGTCATCAGTTAACAGTTCCCAAGTGACATGAGTACAGCATAGTCCGTTAACTTGACACTGCTGCTTCGCCTCAAGTGTGTTCCCACTGTTCTTAGATTGCTACCCTACCACGGCTCTACTGAGTCGTACAAACAGGTAGCAGTTGGGTGCAGTCCCGAAGCACTTGGAGGCAGTGGCGGTTAGATAGGATTCGTCTCACCCGGTATTGGGGGTTGATATCGCGCTGTATTTGGAGAGCCATTACGCAAGGTCCCTGGCCAGGGCAAGCGAGATTTACTGCTAGGTGTTCCAGTAGTTTCTCAAGGTGTAATGGACTTCACTCCGACACAATATACACCGTTATTAGGGGACTGACGCTTGCCGCCCCTAGGCCCGATATGCGATAATCTTAGACAAACAGACCGGACTGTACGGAGATTGTCACATCAGGCTCAGTAGGAGTTCGGATGGGTTTTCTCATCGACCTTCTTATCGACATCTACCTAGAGACCGTTACGTACAGCTAGTACCGCTTGTGGCCTATGGTTAAACCCACTGCCAGCATAGTGTCGAGTCTTTAGAGTCCCACACAGAGGGTTTCCCTGCTTCGGGCGAAACGATATAGAGGTCGTATGGTTTTTACGACAGGGTTCGGACATATACGTGTACTTGTGCACGTATGATATTCGGACAGATTATATTAGTGGGCTTTGGTTTAAGCCAGATCCTAGTATTAGATTATTGGATTTGATACAGTCTCAGTATATCCGTGTTTTTCGTAAATACGGATGGGAGGGGCATTCTCGTAATGTGTCGGGAAGCTTCTAGAAGGAGATGACTCATTTGTGTTTTAATCTTTATGATTTAAACTAAATGAGGTGGAGGAGATGAGGTGTTATTATCATTAATTGCACCATGACTCATGAGATGATTCATCTCAAGAATTAAATGAAGCATGGATGATATTTGTGCAAGATATTTTTTATGCTTCATGAAAATTCAAAGTGAGTAAGGTTCAATTCATTAACACAAAACACTTCTCTCTACTCAAGCTCTCTCTTCTTCAACCTAACCCTAATTCTCTCATGAGTTGAGAACCCTAGGGTTAGCAAGACTAATCAATCCCTAATCCATCTCTATATCCTCTAGGTCACTTAGATTAGCACTCTAAGTCACTTAGTTACCTCAAGTCAGAGGTTAAAGCTTGTAGTAGGAACTCTCCGGTGGATCTTCTATTACATCAAGGAGGCTGACGAGGAAGAGAACAACAAGAACAAGAAGGACTAGTATCTTGAGGTATAATCATCTATCATAATAATTAACAGCTCCTATGTGTTTGTTAGTTAGGGTTTAGCAAAGATTCTTTTGATAGTCGAAGTTACCTTGAACGAAAATGATCGTTTTACCTATTCCGCCTCCTCGCATGATGTGGGGTGTGTAACGTCGACTTACAGTGCTATCAGAGCCTAGCTAAACCATAACTAACTTGTTAGCAAAGTCTTTAGAAATTCGATCGCGTTTTAATCCCGAAAACACGATATTTTCATCAAGTTTCTGCCGATTTTAAATTGAGGTCTAAATTTTTTTTCAGGGACCTTAAAAATACAAGCAGGATTTTCTAAGATCACTGTAGAAATTTGGGCGCCTAAACCGGTGAGACGACCGCGGAACCGCGGCCGAACCAAGCGTTCTGCCGTGGATCCGCGGCCGAGTCAACTCCGAGTTGGTCCAAATTTCCTCAGTTGGTCTTCTGTTTTGATGTTGGGTTTTCTAGGATATTATGTTTCTGCTCAGGATTTTTGTGTACAGGGAAATACTTGGAGTAGATTCAAATGTGGTGATTGATCGAAATTCTAAGAACTTTGGCTAATAGGATTATATCTGTATTTTGATTTATGTGTTCGTAGACCTCCCCTAATTGCTAGTATGTCGGTTAGTTGGGGGTTGCACATTTCTGTAATGTTTTTGCTGGTTTGTGGATATGGACTTGTTGGATTGTCGTGAATGAATAGTCGGGCATGTGATACGAGTGTTTCTTTCATTCATTTGTAAATTGTAAATTGTTGTAATATTCTTTTGCGGGTCACATCCGGGTTGAGGTTGTAGCCACCGTTGTATTATTTCATTTACTGTTTATTGCTCCTAGGATAGACCCAAGGTGGGGTGCACAAACTACTGGGTACTTTGAAGTGCTTAGTGGTCTACTCACGTTGTTGAGAGAAACTGCTTCACTTCGGATATTTGGCGGGTAGTTTGCCGTACCCGTAGGGGTGTAGGGTGAGGTTGGCTATTAATCACGACTGTGTAATCAGTCTTTCATTGCAGGCTCAAAGGATATGCGGATTCCTAGTATATCCAATATGTTCATCTGTGATCTGGAATACCTATTATTGCGTCTGACGAATGTACAATATCTATATATGATATCTAGTAAGCGTTGCTTATGTTTTGCATCCGCGCTAGCCCAGCCCTCGCTCTGTCGTCAGTTAAGTAACCTAACAGGTGAATGACGGGGCCCAGTGGCGAATGCGGATGGAATAAGCGAACGTTGTATTTTCGTTGTTTTCTGCAATGATAGGTTAAGTGATGGGACAAATTATATTAATGCAATGAAAATAAACCAAAGTTGAATCATTGGAACAATTTAAAAGAAACCACTTGATTATTTTAAAAACTGCAGATTTTTAATTGCGGAGCTTAAACCACTCCTTTTAAAAGCTATCAGGTTCCTTCGATTATATCAAGTTCAATACGTTCACGGTTTCGCCAAAACCATTCGTAGCCCTCCATCATTTCAGTTGGATATTCAGTAGTATTCAAGCTATGTATTTTGACCAACGCCAAGGCATAGTGTTTGGAAGCTGCTAGATATTCATCTGTTGCATAGATAGATGCGTTGGTTTGGGACAATCGTACTGCCGTTTTGGCCAACGTCAAGGGTATGTACGGGTGGGTTCAAATTAATAGGGATAATGATGGGTAGAACTTAACATGTGACTTATGATATTTTGGCCAACGTCAAGGTCATAAGAGTATGGGGCAAAAATCCACATCGGGAGTTTCTAAAGAAACTGAAACTTGCTAGTATTGTATACCATTTGGAGTGTGATAAATTTGGTAGGATTCCTTCGACTTTATCAAACGATGATATTTTGGATCCCGATCCTCATGTGAGTATATGCTACTCATCAGGAGATTCTTTCACTTAACGATCAATGCTATAAACTAAGTAGGTATCTAGAAAGGTGTTAGCGGGGCTACGCCCCAGGGAAAACAGGTTATTTAATTAAGGAACTTCGCGAAAGCGTCGTAAAACCTCCCTCGAAGTACCGACACTTGCCTGGCTGAACGGTTAAGCAAGTATTGTACGGTAAGAATAGTCCTGACTAGTTTTTCTTTTATGGTTTGAGGAAGGATTCGAGAAACAGTGGGAGCCATCCTGTTTAGATAAATTAAAAACCACTCTAAACTTGCAAGAGCATCATGCTAAAGTGTTTTCTTCTCTCTCTCCTAATTGCAGCGACCAAGAACATGACGGGCCTTAAGTTATTATTAGCTAAAAATATTTTTACAGGGTTAAACTATAAAGATTGGTTCAGGAATGTCAAGATGGCAATCACTTAAGACAAATTGGGGTATGTCCTTACTACTAAATACCCTGTCGTCCCAGGTCCAGAATCCAGTGTCGCGGATAAGGAAATCCTCAAGACCTGGGAGATTGACTGCGCGAAGGCCAAATGCATCGTGCTTGCCTCTATGAACAATGAACATTAGAGGAGGCACGAGAATATGGATCTTGAATCCATATTTCTCCACACCAAGGAACTGTATGGAGAGCAATCTCGTATAGCTAGATACGAGACCTTGAAGAACTTATTTCAGTCGAGACTGGCCGTCGGATCATCTGTAGGGGAACATGTCCTTAAGATGATTTGCTACATTGAGAAGCTCGCGGACCTTAGGACAACATTAAAGAACGAGCTGTATACAGACTTGGTTCTCCAGTCCCTTCCTTCCACCTACGCCCAGTTTATCTTGAATTTCAATATTCAAGGTAAAGAAGTTGAACTTCCAGAACTCCTTAACATGTTGAAGAGTTCAGAGGGCACCTTGCAGAAAGCAAGGGAAACACCCACTCTATTTGTTCGTAGTGCTTCCTCTTCCAGGTCCAAGGCGAGAGCCAAAGAAAGGAAGAAGAAGGCCCCTACCAAACCGAGAGGTGGTATTGGTAAGGTGGAAGCCAGGAGAAAGGCAAATGTTGCAGTGCCGGTAGTAGCAAAGGACAAATGCTTCCACTGTCGTAGAAAAGGCCATTGGAAAAAGGATTGCAAAGCTTGGAATGCCAAGAACCAGGACCCGAGGCAAGTTGTGGCTTCGGCTTCAGGTGTGTTTGTAATTGAAAATTGTCTGTCAATCAACTCTACTTCCTGGGTATTGGATACCGGATCAGGATCTCATATATGCAATTCATTGCAGGCACTGAGTAGCTGTAGAATACTGAAGGCTGGTGATATGACCCTCAAGGTTGCTAACGGAGCGAGCGTGGATGCTGTGTCCGTAGGGGATTATCATCTTGGATTGACGAGTGGACATATTTTGGTTTTGCGCAACTGATTTTGTGTACCTAGGTTAACGTGTAATATTATATCAGTATCCTTGTTATCAAAAGAAGGTTATGATTTTACGTTTGTAAGCGATGTTGTTAACATCCACCTTAATCATGATTTGATTGGGTACGGTACACTAGATAACGGTATATACGTGTTAACAATTGCAGATTTTCAATGTCCAGAACACACTAAAAGGAAAGTCTCCGTAGATAAATCAGGCTTTCTTATGGCATTGTAGACTGGGTCACATCAATGAGACAAGGTTAACTAAGTTACATAAAGAAGGATATTTGGATTCGTTCGAATATCAATCTTATGCCACTTGTCAATCATGTCTCAAAGGAAAGATGACAAAGACTCCGTTCACTGGACACGGAGAAAGAAAGAGCGAGCTCTTAGGACTCATACACATCGATGTATGTGGTCCAATGTCTACACATGCAAGAAGCGGTTTTTCATATTTCATTACTTTTACGGATGATTTCTCGAGGTATGGATTTATTTTATTGATGAAACATAAATCCGAGGCCTTTGAGAAATTCCGAGAATATAAGAATGAAGTAGAAAAACAAACCGGCAAAAGAATCAAGACACTGAGATCTGATCGAGATGGTGAATACTTAAGTGCCAAGTTCCTGGGTTACCTAAAAGAGAATGGAATTCTCTCTCAGCTTACTCCTCCATACACTCCACAACACAATGGTGTATCGGAAAGACGGAACCGAACCCTATTGGATATGGTACATTCCATGATGAATAATGCTGAGTTACCGCGATCTTTCTGGGGTTATGCACTAGAATTAGCTGCATATCTTTTGAACAGGGTTCCTACCAAGACTGTGCCTACCATACCATATCAGATGTGGAGTGGGAAGAAACCCTATCTTCTGTATCTCAAGATATGGGGATGTCCAGCTTTTGTTAAAAAGCTGCATGTGGACAAACTCGAGGCACGCTCAGTACAGTGTAAGTTTGTGGGAAACCCAAAGAACTCTGAGGGGTATTTTTTCTATTACGCAGAGGAACAAAAGGTTTTTGTTTCTCGTAATGCCTATTTTCTGGAACATCAGTTTTTAGAAAAGGAAACAAGTGGGAGTGCAATAGAACTGGAAGAAATTCCAGAACCACAAGCTTGATGGAACCAGAAGTCTTAAGAGAAAAGCACATTCCCGCACCACTCCACAGGAGTAGTAGGTCGTCTCATCCGCCTGAAAGATACTACGGTTTTCTCATAGACGGGGATAGAGAGGATTGCATCATTGATAATGATGAACCTACTAGCTTCCAGCAGGCCATTCAGAGCGGCGACTCGGTAAGATGGCTGGATGCAATGCGGACCGAGATGGAGTCCATGTACACCAACAAAGTATGGACTTTGGACTTTGCTCCAGATGGAGTAAAACCCATAGGATGCAAGTGGATTTTCAGAAAGAAGATTGGTGTAGATGGACAGGTTGAAACCTATAAGGCTAGACTTATTGCAAAGGGTTTTCATCAAAGGCCTGGTTTGGACTATGAAGAAACCTTTTCTCCAGTGGCTATGCTCAAATCCATTCGGATCCTTCTTGCCATTGCTGCCTTCTACGATTATGAGATCTGGAAGATGGACGTAAAGGCAGCTTTTTCTAAATAGAAATTTGGACGAGTGCGTCTATATGGATCAGCCAGAAGGTTTCAATCAGAGTGGGAGCAGCGGGAAAGTATGCAAGTTGCTTAAGTCCATTTATGGACTAAAGCAGGCATCGCGGAGTTAGAACATCTGTTTTGATGAAACGGTCAAAGAATATGACTTTATCAAAAATCCAGATGAGCCATGTATTTATAGTAAGATTGTAGCACGAACTGTCGTATTCCTCGTCTTGTACGTGGATGACATTCTTTTGATAGGAAATGATATTCCTATGGTAGAATCTGTCAAAAGATTCTTGTCACACAAGTTCTCCATGAAAGAATTGGGCGATGCCTCATAAATTCTGGGGATCCAGATCTATCGTGATAGATCTAAGAGAATGTTGGGACTTTCGCAGTCCAGGCACATCAACACTATACTGAAAAGATTCAGTATGGAAGATTCAAAACGTGGTAATTTACCAGCTTGTCACGGAATCACCCTCTCCAAAGAGATGTCTCCCAAGACTGATTTGGAAAGAGATCGCATATCGATTATACCCTACGCTTTTGCGGTAGGCTCTATAATGTATGCGATGTTGTGTACCAGACCAGATGTAGCTTACGCACTAAGCGTGGTAAGCCGGTATCAGTCAGACCCAGGAGAGAAGCACTGGATAGCAGTAAAGAACATTCTTAAGTACATGAGAAGGACTAAGGATATGTTCTTAGTTTACGGCGGAAAAGACCTCCAGATCGAGGCTTTTGCTGACTCCAGCTTCCAGAGTGACAAGGATGACTCCAAGTCCATGTCAGGTTATGTCCTTACCCTCAATGGAAGGGCGGTGTGCTGGAAGAGTTCCAAGCAGGACACCGTTGCTGACTCGGCGATGGAAGCGGAGTATATCGCAGCTTCTGATGCCGCAAAAGAAGCAGTCTGGATAAGCAAGTTCTTAACATAACTCAGGTGGTTCCGTCCATTGTTGATCCAATACCTCTGTATTGTGACAACAACGGGGCAATAGCTTTAGCAAAAGAAGCCAGGTCCCATCAAAAGTCCAGACACATCTTGAGGCGGTATCACCTGATCAGGGAGATCGTAGATCGCCGGGAGATCGAGATCCGAAGAGTTGCTACAGAGGATAACATTGCAGATCCAATCACAAAGGCTTTACCTCAGACGCAGTTCAAAAGGCTATTCGAGATGATAGGTTCGCGATACGCCAGCTCATGGCCTTAGTGCAAGTGGGAGATTGTTAGTGTTATTTGCCCTAGAGGCCATTATTGTATCATACTAGATTGCATATTACTTAATGAAAGTTTGGGATATTCATAGTTGTATTAACAGTCTTTCTCGACATAGTAGTATACTGATTAGTTTGTATCTATCTTAATATGTGTATATGTTTCTTTTAACGTATCGCGAATACATATTGATAGAGCCCTTAGGATCTTGCTTGACTACCAGCGCTGTGATAGCAGTCACACTAGTAGGGGCTGGGTAGTCTACAAGCACATCCTTTTTCAGGTCCCTAGTCGTAGGATTATCGAGACAGGGAATCGATACTCAGGAGTAGACTAGTGTATACGCTTCTCGTCCCAGCAGGGGAGATAGTCTGTCCCACAGCCATTAGTACGTTGTACTGGAGATAGTATGTAGGTGCTCGTTGGGTTACGGGTACATCGGACAGGACTCGCAGGGAACTGTTGGTTGGTGTCACGACCCAAAGTTCGGCCCGTGACCGGCACATAACCACGTAACGTCTAAAGGGTAACGCGATTAAGAAAGCCGAAACCCAGAAATCAAAACCATTAAAAGTAGTGAGTGATGAAAACATTAGTTTAAAACATTTAGAAAACCTTGAGTAAAAATCTTTAAAGTTTAAGTTATTTTCTTAAAAATTTCGGCAGCATCTCCTTTGTAAAAACTAGCCCCGAAACGGGTACAGCACATGATATAAGTAAAATGACTGATAAAAAAGATAAAGCATCTCCAAACGGGAGCAATCACGCCCAACGGCGGAAAAAATCACCATGAGAGTAATATACGACGCCGAAGCGAAGAACTGAACAATATAAGTGAAAAACAACATAAAAGATAAAACTGCATAATAAAGTTGGCTCGCATGAGCTCGACATTCAGAGTACAAAATAATATACATCGTCCTCTCAACTGGTCTCTAAGTCAATACATGAAATGGTAGATGGAGAGTACTAGATATAACAGAGTGTACAAATGGAAAATAAACGGATACCGCAAAACCCACCTATAAGCAACGGCTCACACGCCAACTGTAGTGGTATCCGTAGCAAAAAGATACAAAGAAGTAGCCCTGCCGCAACTACTCTGAGGGATAACCTGCAAACACTGTGGCACAACGGGAATGAGTTGCCAACTCGTGAATAGTAAATAACAAATAAAGGTACGCGCGAGTACGCACGTACTGCGATACTCTAACATGTGAAAACTGATAACCTCAAAATGGTAATCTGGGTATGCAATAATCATGCGAAGTACTCTATCAGGTATAAAAGATACATGATGCAATGCATATAAATGAGTGCTGAGCATGGGAAAACATATCATCAACACGAATCATCATCATGGTAAAACCTGGTGTCTACCAAATACACCCCAAAAAACCCCAAATAACTCGGGCGCCGTCAATCTAATCGGCCCTCATATCCTATAAATCTCATATGAACGGAGTGCCCAACATCGGTACTCAAAAACATCATGAAATACTCATGTCCAGCATCGACACGCAAATCCCCATCTATCGGGCTCCGTCAATCCGGATCGGCCCACGGGCTCCGTTTGCGGAATCGGCCCTCGGGCCCCTGCAGTATGGGTCGGCCCATATCCATCTCTCGACTCTGGTCAGTATCCTCCGGATAACCGCCAGGTCCAACCAATCACCGGTAGGTAGTAGTCGCTCTGCCAGGCTCACCGTCTACTGCACAGCATCCCTTTCTTGCCCCGGGGTACCATACCGGGTCCACCATGTACCCGCAATTGGCCTCATCCAGCTCCTCGAATCGGGTTTCACATGTCATACGTCTCAGAACCAAGAAAACGCATGGTGGACACACTGAAATATCATATCAAGAGAAACCGGGTTTTTCAAAACAGTGCATACTTTCTTAAAATAATACCACGGTTTTCAAATCCCAAAATCACATGAATCCAAAACTCAATGCGTAAATCCATGCATTGTGTCGTGTGCTGCATAAAATCGTACTATAAGTAAAAGGGGAAAACCGTTGTTTTAAATGGATCCAGTTGAAAATATTTCATGCGGTCCCCAATTTTCCAAAATCAAAGTCAGCATCATTTATGTATGTGCAAGAGTATGTATGTAGGTATGGATGCACAAAGATATATATACGCAAGTATGAGTGTACAATATGTATGCACGCAAAGGAACATAATCATGTCTAATCATCGATGATGAGGTAAGCTAAATGATGTATGGTTCATAGCAATTCTATAGTGCGAGTGTCATGGCAATTACTAACGGTGTGTGTGTAGCATGCAATTTGTACTCGTGCAACATGAACCGTTAGTAACAGTGCGGTGTCTCATAACTACTATGTCCATATGCAACAAGAGAGGGGTATGCAACTATGGTACATATGCACAACTTATAAATATATGAATATAACATGTGGCTACAACATCCTATCAAGCCCTAACGCATAACGCCATACGGGCGATTTCCCCGTAGATATTAAATTTACTCACCGGTGATCTCGAGCTAATTGTATCCGACCACCAGCTTTCCCTTCTTCACGGCGTCCGAAGTTCCCGCCTGTAAACCTAGAATTTACACAAGCAACACACATAAGGCTAAAATTCTGCAAAAACGCGATATCAAGATTATACAAGAAACTAGCATCGCAAGCTAAACGCGTGTGTATACGTAACACCAGAACGTGTGTGCAAACGTCAAAAACCACCCCGACACGCTGTGACATACAGCAACACCAAACCCATCTCGTATCACACGTGTCGCACAAGTCCCGCTACACAGGTTATAGGTAAATGGTCCCATAATTTATCTGGAGCAAAAACAAGAAAAATAAATAAGACCAAAGCTCTTATAATACCTACAGACAGCTACCTGAAAAAATTCAACATGATCCACAACAATCGGGTCGTCCACCATAGGGGTCATATCGGTCCAAAACAGGTGAAAATGGTCCAGGTTTTTACACTACACTTCTAGCACAAATTATAGTCTAATGTATATGTTTGCTCAACAAGAAGATAACCCCAGAAACAGCAGATACTCCGTATCCTGATGCTTGGTTTAAAAATGTTTTAAAAACACTAAATTGCAATATTATGGTACTTTTGTGTAACCAGGTGAAAAGGCTTTGATCAAGTAACACTAACAACACATAATATATCTAATCGAACCATAAAAACTCTAACTTAACTTAATCTCCACCTAAACCACCAAATCATCATAAAAACCCACAAAACACTAAAACTAGCTACCCTATCCCAGATTTTTTTTCCACAGACATTACTAAAAATTCTAACAGTATCAAAAACCCCCAAACTAAAGAAGGAAACTACCCTAAAATTTCCAGCCCCGCAGTTCCCTCCGAGGCCGAGCTCGCCGGAATCCTCCCCCATGTCGCCGGCCAAAACTGCCCAGATCCGTCTCGAACTCCAGGTACACACTCAAGTTAACTAGATCTATACTTCTACATTGTTTGGTTTAACTAGAAACTCGTGGGGTCACAGCAGGTTACAAGCATCAAAACACGACACTAAAATACGATAATCGAGCAAAAACTGAAACTTAAAGTTTTAGAACAGAAACTACAATGTAATACTACACATTAACTACCTTATTATCAGTTAGGGGTTTATACCTATACCAACCTTCTCCAAAATCCAAGCTTTCCTAGCTCCATGGGTTAACTTGGGGTGTAAGATCAATTTTTGTGAAAGAAGTGATGAATTTTGATGAGTTGAGGTGGGGATCTTGAAGAAATTGGGTTGAGGTTTGACTTGAGAGCTGAAGTGCTTCAGTTTTTGAGAGAGAGAGGAGGAAAATATGAGAGAAAGAAATTAGGATTTCAAATAATAGAGAGAGTGTGAAAGGGGGTTAGGGGATAAAGCATGGCACCTTCTCTCTCCTCATTTAATGCCAAGCATGCTTGTCTTCCATGCTAAACCTTCATCATTCCCTCTCTCTCTTCCTCCTTCTCTAAGTCAACCCTAAAGGAAAATTTTAATTTTTTTTGAAACTAAAATCCTTAATTTAAATACATATTTTATCTAATGAAATGGTTAAAGCACCATGGCTACTAAGCATGGTTTAACCCTAAATTAGCCCCAGGTTAACATGCACATGCAAGCCCAAATTAAATTCTAGTTAAATATTCAATAATTTTTATAAATTATTTAAAAACCATTTTGGTAAACCTTTTTACTAAAAACCATATTTTCGCTTAATTAACCACTAAACGCATTCTAAGGTGTTACAGTTGGTATTATACCCGTTGTCAGTTAACAATTCCCAGATGACATGAGTACAGCATAGTCCGTTGACTTGACACTGCTGCTTCGCCTGAAGTGTGTTCCTACTGTTTTTAGATTGCTACCCTACCACGGCTCTACCAAGTCGTACAAACAGGTAGCAGTTGGGTGCAGTCCCGAAGCACTTGGAGGCAGTGGCGGTTAGATAGAATTCATCTCTCCCGGTATTAGGGGTTGATATCGCGCTGTGTTTGGAGAGCCATTACGTAAGGTCCCTGGCCAGGGCAAACGAGATTTACTGGTAGGTGTTCTAGTAGTTTCTCATGGTGTAATGGGTTTCACTCCGATACGACTTATACCGCTATTAGGGGACTGACGCTTGCCGCCCCCTAGGCCCGATATGCGATAGTCTTAGACGAATAGACCGGACTGTACGGAGATTGTCACATCAGGCTCAGTAGGAGTTCGGATAGGTTTCCTCATCGACCTTCTTATCGACATCTACCTGAGGACTGTTACGTACAGCTAGTACCGCTTGTGGCCTGTGGTTAAACCCACTGCCAGCGTAGTGTCGAGTCTTTAGAGTCCCACACAGAGGGTTTCCCTGCTTCGGGCGAAACGATATAGAGGTCTTATGGTTTTTACGACAGGGTTCGGACATATACGTGTACTTGTGCACGTATGATATTCAGACAGATTATACTAGTGGGCTTTGGTTTAAGCCAGATCCTAGTATTAGATTATTGGATTTGATACAGTCTCAGTATATCCGTGTTTTTCATAAATACGGATGGGAGGGGCATTCTCGTAATTTTTCGGGAAGCTTCTAGAAGGAGATGACTCATTTGTGTTTTAATCTTTATGATTTAAACTAAATGAGGTGGAGGAGATGAGGTGTTATTATCATTAATTGCACCATGACTCATGAGATGATTCATCTTAAGAATTAAATGAAGCATGGATGATATTTGTGCAAGATATTTTTTATGCTTCATGATAATTCAAAGTGAGTAAGGTTCAATTCATTAACACAAAACACTTCTCTCTCCTCAAGCTCTCTCTTCTGCAACCTAATCCTAATCTTCTCATAAGTTAAGAACCCTAGGGTTAACAAGACTAATCAATCCTTAATCCATCTCTATATCCTCTAGGTCAATTAGATTAGCACTCTAAGTCACTTAGTTACCTCAAGTTAGAGGTTAAACCTTGTAGTAGGAACTCTCGGATGGATCTTCTATTACATCGAGGAGGCCGACGAGGAGGAGAACAACAAGAACAAGAAGGACTAGTATCTTGAGGTATAATCATCTATCATAATAGTTAACAACTCCTATGTGTTTGTTAGTTAGGGTTTAGCAAAGATCCTTTTGATAGTCGATGTTACCTTGAACGAAAATGATCGTTTTACCTATTCTGCCTCCCCGCATAATGTGGGGTGTGTAACGTCGACTTACACTATTTACTTGTAACTTCTCCATTCTTAGACAAGTGTTTCGTAGAAATTCATGGTCCAAGTTTTGAGAAGTTATAGGTACAAGAATAAAGTAGAGAACCATGTGTTGCAAGTATCAGGATTCTTCAAGGTGATCGAAGATGTAAATACTTGTATTTGGTATTCAGTTGATAGTAATGGTTTTGAGAACTTGCTTCTCTTACAGGTTACTCATATCTGAATGCATTCCTAAGTTGAGTAATGTTGATCGGCCTCTCTCCATTTATGTGACATATACTGGATACAGCTGCATGATTTGAATCTGGTTCCAATTAAATCAGTGCCTCTATTTCTATATTGTATATAGAATGGTTCATATCTTAATGATGTTAAGGTATATGGAGTTGTCCGGCATATGCTTAAAACCAGACTCTGGATAACTCAAGGCACGTTTCTGTAATGGCAGTTTGTGTGTTATCCCGGGCTATGAAGAGGGTTAATTTTCTACCATATGGAAGATCAATAGTGATATTATTCTTGACTCGCCACAGTTTTAGCAAAATGGACTTTTCCAGAAAACAGTAGTGGGAGTATGGTAGAACTGGAAGTAATTTCAGAACCATAAACGATTACTGAAAATTTAATAGAACCTAAAGATTCAATCGGGTTTGACATTCCATTAGCCACTCCGCAGATTTGGTGGGTAAGCTCAGGCGCCCGAGAGGTACTTCGGTATTCTCAAAGACAGTGAACGGGAGGTTCTTTTTTACCGAGACTTGTCATTACTGCTATTCTAGACTATGAGACCCAGCAGGAGGATAAGTATAGCGTCGTTCTAAAGTTTACGTTAGAAGTACACGTGTATATGACTCTGCCAGAGGGTTGTTATAGTCAGTGGGAGCAGTGGAAGTATGGTGGACAAGTAGCTTGTATCTATTTATAGACTAAAGCAAGAATAGTGGAGATAGATCATCTATTTTTAATGTAATAGTCATAGGCTTTGACTTCATCAAAATAGCAGATGGATCTGTTAAGAAGGTAGTAGGGTGTGATGTCCTACTATATGGATGACATGCATATTGTAGGAAGTAAAATTCCTATACTACGATCGATTATACTGTGGTTATCACACAGTGGTTTCTCTACATAGGATATAGATATTATATCAGGCATTCTAGTTACTAGATCTATGGTTTTAGATCTAGATTTGGGTAGTTTCTCAATCTGGGTACTTAGACAGTATTCTAAAGGTGTTTTAGAATGGACGACTCATGGCATGGTGGTGTACCTGCAGATGATGGAGTCACCCTCTCTAATGGTGTCGTACAGACTAAAGGTGAGAGGGATGTGCATGATTGGTATATCACTTGCTTAGGCAATTGAGTCAATCATTAGATGTACAGTACCACACCAAATGTTGTTTTTGCACTAGCTATAATAAGTTTTTTATATTAATCCAATCCTGGAGAAACGTTCGGAAGCAGTTTATGAACATAAGTGGATGTTCTAGGGATTTGGTAACGGCGACCTCTTTCGGGAGACGATTATCATTCCAGGCTTCCAAGGTGACCTGGATGACAGAGTGACTGTCAGAGTTATAGTTATCCCTCTTAACGAGGGGTAGTAGTTCGGACAGGTAGTCCAAGCGGATACTGAGGAAGGCATGACACAGGATATTGATTAAATTCAGTTGACGATACAGTCAAAGAAGTTTGCTGGATTTGGAGTTCATTTGTGAACTAGGTCCTATCAGATATCCAGACATATTCTAAGATAGGTATTGCTCATTTCGGGAGATGGCTTTCTCCGCGAACTTGAGATAAAGAGGGATATAGAAAGAAACATCAGAGCGGATCCACTCACTGAGGCTATTTCTCGAACGCAATAGTTTTACAAACGAGCTTTGTGAAACTGATTAGTAGAGAAGTTGGGTGTTCGGTATCACACGGGCTGTGAGTATGCGACACCGCAATAATTAGCCTTAAGTGCAAGTGGGAGATTGTTAGCTATAGTGCCCTCAAGTCAATTATTGGGTCGCAGGCACGTGATTGCAATGATTGAGGGAGAATCTATACCGGTAAAATTGTCTTGCTCGAGATGATAGTATGCTATCTTGATTATCTTTTTCATCGTGTACATGCTTCAGGTGACATTAAAGATCACTATTACATGTTGATAGAGCCCATAAGATTCTTACTTGACTACCAGCAGTATGATGGAGATCATATACGTGAGAGTTGGGTGGTCTATAAGCACATCCTTAAAGTGTCCCTAGTCGTGAGAGTTTTGAGACGGGGCATCGATAATTCGAGAGTAGACTAGTGCATACGGATCGAGACCCCGGCGAAGGGCGGTGGCCGGTCCAACAAGACATTGGTGTCAGTTGGTTCACCTAAGATGTATATAGGTGCTCATTGGGTTATGAGTACACCGGACGAACTCGTCGGGAACAAGCTAGTTGGTATTATACTTATTGTCAGATAGCAGTTTCCTGGTGACATGTGTACAAGTTAGTCTATCGACCTGAGATTGTCATTTGTCTCTTGTGAGTTCCCACTGTGCTTTGATTACTACCCTACCATGGCTCAAAGGAGTCATGCAAATAGGTTTTAGTTGGGTACAGTCCCGAGCCACATGGAGGCAGTGAGCGGATTGTCAGAGGATTCGTCTCTCCCGGTATTGGGGGTAGAGCTCACAGTGTGCACGGGTGGCCATGACCAGAAATCCTTGGCCAAGGTGGTCGAGAATTACTGATTCGGATCAGTAGTTTCTCAGATGGTGATGGGCTTCATACCGACACTAAATATCATGTTATTAGGGGTCTGACTTTATCCACCCCCTTAGACTCGATATACTCATAGACGAACGGACCGGACTGTACGGATATTGTCACTGTCAGGCTCAGTAGGGTTTCAGGATGAGTTTGCTCGTTGGCCTCCCTTTCGCTCAATACCTGGGCAGCCGTTACGTACAGCTAGTGCCACTGACGTGCTTGTGGTTAAACCCACTTCTAGTGTATTGACGAGTCTTTAGAGTCCCACACAGAGGGTTTCCCTGATTCGAGCGTAACGTTGTAGAGGCCGTATGGTTTTATGGAAGGGTTCGATCATATACGCGCACTTGTGCACGGATCATGATCGGACGGATAATACTAGTGGGCTTTGGTTTAAGCCGGATCCTAGTATTATATTGTTGGATTACTTTCGTCTCGTTGTATTCGTATTCAGTTGGAATACGGATGCGGGTATATATATACGGATGAGGGGTATTTTTGTAATTCGTTACAAGTTTACTTTAAGGTTGCCATTTCTTTTTCTAGTATTAAACATTTAGGGTTTTTCTTTAAATGTTTAATATTGTTTTGATGAAGTGTGAGTGCAAGTCTTGGCTTTGAGCATTGATTCATGATGTGTGCACTTGGTGACTCATGGTATTGGGTCAAGTGTTGTTTTTGTTTTGGCTAAGATTTTTTGTGTGAGGATTGTGAGATATTTAGTGAGCAAAGGAGGTTCTTTTCCTTGCTAGGGTTTTTTCTTTAGTTGCTCACATAAATATCAAAACAACACTCACAAGAAAATGAGCAGCAAAACACTTTTTTCACTTGGTCATTTCTTGAGCTCACACTTTCCTCTCATGGGCATCTTCTTCAACCTCTACCCATCCCTCTCATGAGTTGAGAATCCATGGGGGTTTTGAGACAAAGTATTCACACACTATCTCTACTTCATCTTGGGTATCTAGGCTAGCAAACTGGATGCCCGAATTAATCGGTTTAGAGGCGGGAGCCCATATAAAGAACCCACGATGTGGATCTTCTTCAACGAAGGGAGACCGGAGATCAAACTTGATCGGGGAAGCCGTATGGAGCTTGGGACAGAAGTTGAAGACCGAAGGACACGGATCGATCGGTATAACCTCTCTAAACTCCTTTATGATAACTAGTATAGGGTTAATGGTACGATCCGTCGATTAGGGTTCCGTTAACGCCGGTTTAATAAAAGTTTTTATTCCGCATTTGGCCATGGATTGATGGCCGGGGTGCTGGCGTAACCCAACACTTATCACTCTGGAAGCTCGAATCGGTAAAGGACTCCCACTGGAGCTCACTGTTACCAAACACCAAGAACATTTCTTTAGTCCTTCTCAAGTACTCAAGAATGTTCTTCACAGTTATCCAGAGTTTCTCCTCAGGATCTGATTGACACCCATTCACTACACCTAGTGAGTATGATACATCCTCTTAGATCTATCTCTATAGATCTTAAACACTGGATGTAGGAGGCATCACTCAGATCATACATGGAGAAACATTGTGATAAGAGGAGCTTGACCGAGTGTAGCATAGGAACACCATTTCCTATCAAGAGTATGTCATCTACGTACAATACGTGGAAGACAACCTTACTCTCTACAACCTTCTTGTATATACAAGCTTCATCTAGCTTTTTGATAAAGTCAAACTCTTTGACTGCCATATGAAAACAGATGTTCCAACTCCGTGATGCCTGCTTTAATCCTGATGGACTTATGAATAGCCACTGAGAGAAAAGGTTTCATCATAATCCACACCTGGTTATTGACGAAAACCTTTTATTACAAGTCTAGCTTCGAAAGTCTCAACTTTTCCATCTACGCCAAGAATCTTCTCAAGATCCACTTGCTCCCGATGGGTTTTACCCCTTTAGGTGCAACTTTCAAAGTCATACATTGTTGGTGTACATGGATTCCATCTTAGATCGCATAGCATCCAGCCATCACAGAATTTCTACTAGTGATGGCCTACGTGAACCTAGTTGGGTCATCATCTACCATGATGCAATCCTCGCTCCCACTGTCATTGAGAAAACCATAGTTCCTCTCAGGCGGATGAGGAACCCTACTAGATCTGCGGAGAGGCTGAGGTTCGTCGGGAACTATTGAAATCTCCGATTCTACCAAATCATCAGCTGTTAGTTTGTCTAGCTGGAACTCCTTCCAGTTCTACCTCATGACCACTAATTTCTTCCATAAGAAATTCCTTTTCTAAAAAGGTGGCATGCTGAGAAACAAAACACCTTTTGCTCCTCAATGTGGTAGAAGATATACCCTCGCAAATGTTTGGGATATCCAACAAACTTATATAGAACTGACCTTGTATCGAGCTTGACTGGATTTTGCTTTTCAACATAGGCCGGACAACCCTATATCTTAACTCGTTTAAGACATGGTTTCTTCCCATTCCATATCTCAAATGGAGTGGTAGGTACAGATTTGGATGGAACCCCATTCAATAGGTATGCAGCTTCTCAAGTGCATAACTCCAAAAGGAAACAGACAATTCAGCAGTACTCATCATAGAGCGCACCATATCAATAGGGTGCGATACCTCCGCCCCGATACACCGTTGTTATGTGGTATATACGGAGGAGTATGCTGAGAGAGAATCACATTCTCTTTTTAGAAAATCCAGGAACTCCATGCTCAAGTATTCTCCTCCCCGATCATATCGAAGGACTTAATACTTCTACCCATTTGGTTCTCTACTTCGTACTTATATTCCTTGAATTTCTCAAAAGCTTCAGACTCTTGTTTCAACAGGAACACATGTCCTAATCTTGAGAGATCATCGATGAATATAATGAAGTACAAAGAACCAACCCTGGTATTTGTAGACATAGGACTGTATACATCACTATGTATCATTCCCAAGAGTTCAGTTACTCTTTCTCCCTTTCCAGTAAACGGAGTATTGGTCATTTTACCTTTGAGACTAGACTGGCAAGTATCATAAGATGAGAATTCGAACGGATTCAAATATTCATCCTTAAGTAACTTAGCTGGTCATGTCGCATTGATATGACCTAGTCTACAAGGCCATAGGAAGGATTCGTTCATTTCTGAACTACTCCTCTTGTGTGTGTTCTGTATACTTTGAAACGTGTTTTGATTTAGAACGTATATGCTATTACATAACGTGCCTGATCCAATCAACTCTTGATTAAGGAAAATGTTCATAACATAATCCTGAAATACAAAATTATATCCTTCTTTAACTTAATAAAGAAACTGATGTAATATTGTATATCAGGTTCTGCATGTAATAACATTTGTTCAGAATCAATGTATTTACCGCTTGGCAATACAAGGTGATATTCGCCAACTACTTTGGCTGCAACATTTGCACCATTCCCTACTCTAGAGAATGATCACCTTTTTTAGTTGTCTACCTTTCTTTAGCCCACGTAACATCTTACATATATGGGATCCTGTTCTGGTATCTTATACCCAGGACGTAGATTGTACTGAGAAACAGTTCTCGGTAACAAACACTCCTGAAGAAGATGCATCAACATGCACATTTCTCGTTTGGGTCGCGTAGGAATCTGGATATTCCCCTATTTCCTGCTCAGACTTATAACACTTATAGCAATATGGATCTCTGTATCGAATATAGAGTGTTCTGGAGGAAGCAAAAGGAGAAGTGGAAGAGGTAATGATATGTGCGACTATGTCAGGAAGATAAGGCAATCATGACATTCCAAAGCCGTTGATTATAAAAAGTTTCGGTTATCTCGGTTTACGAGATTTTAGTTTAAGGTCAGTCTTAGGTCGCTGTCAAAGAGAGAGAAAAGAAACACTCGTTGTGGACTCTATCATATATTAGATTGGTTAATTAATTAATCTAATCTGGTCTCCTACTGTTTTGTAGAATTCTCTTTCAAATCCTAACTAGCCAGGATCATTTATAGAAAATCTCTCGATAATAACTATTACTCAAAGGGGGAATCAGGATCCAAACAATCATGGAGTGGTAACCTTGACGGCATCAAAAAGTCACCCCACACCATAGAAGGTATGCAATCTCATTGTAAGTTTCAACACTTGAAACTCCCAATATTGGTTTTTACCCCTAACGGCTTATGACCGTAACCAGGTCAAAAAATCATAAATCACTAATCAAGTTCAACTCATTATTTCATGATTAATTTAGACCTACCCGCACGACCCTTAACGAGGTCAACAAAGTCGCACGACTGTTCTAACTAATCGCATCACATATTAGCAGAAAGGCATCACTTAGCTACCGTACACTACGCCTCAACGAGGTCGACAAATGTAGCACGAATACTTAGTACTCTACTTCCTGAAATGACAGAGGGCTACGACTGGTTTTGAAGAAAACCTTTAATGTAATAAACTTGATCTCATCGTAGGAACCGAGCGGTTTTGCAAATTTATAGTAACATAAACTCTTTCTTAAGAGCGAACTCCCAGTGAAGGGATCAAGGCTCTTTCCTTATCGAATGAGGTGCAGGATATTCCTAACCGAATACGATGATGCATAATAAAAGAATACGGATATTCAATTTGTAAATTTATAGTAACACAATTTTTTACCAAAGAGGTCACTCTCTGTGAAAGGATCAAGGCTCTTTCTTCGTCGAATGAGGTGCAGGATATTCCAAACTAAATACCTCTGTGCAAAGCAAAAGATTCGACTATAACACCACAATATCTGATATTTGGTCCCTACAACATGTTTTTGGTTTATTATCTTTGCATTAATCCAAATCAATGCAATCCCATCATTTAAATAATTTCATTACCTAGCATCTCTTCACACAATCACAGAAAAAGTATGAAAAGAAAATAGAATGCATATATACGCCATCCGCATTCGCCACGGGGCTCCGGGTTTTCACCGTTAGGTTACTTAAGTTAAGGCAGGGTGGGGGCAGGGCTAGGGCGGGTGCAAAACATGTGTGTGTGTGTGTGTGTGTGTGTGTGTATTGCTGGAAACTTAGGCACACTAGGAAACTAATTTTAGAAGATGGAAACATGGATTTCAAAATTTTCTAGTTTGCTAAAATTCCAAAACCATGAATCAAACTAAAGAGCTAGAACTTGCTAACAAAACTAGTGAGCTAAACTAATCTTATATGTGTATAATACTCACATACTCAAGCTTTCTTCATGAGCTCCGGGTCGCACTTGTAAACTGGTCCTTCTTCGCCGAAGATGATTCGCCTGTGGGAAACGATCCAAGCTCGAGCTTCACCTAGTGGAGCAACCGGCGCTCCAAGCTCATTAGGAATGGAGAGTGGGTATGTAGGAATATTCCACTATAATTTTCTCTCATATCTAAAGCTCAAGTGAGCAAGCAAAGAAGGAGGAGAAAGAGATGAAGAAGTGGCCATGAGCAAGTCTTGAAAAACTAGAGAACATGAAAAGAATGAAGTATAGAAAAGAATTGGAATGGCTTCATATTATTTTGAAACCATACAAACAAAAAATCTCATAACAATTTTCAATAAACAAATGAAGCCCCATTCCTCTCTACATACTTCCAACCATGCTCAATGCTACCTCAATCCACCTCATTTGCAAATGATTTTCTAGAAAGAAAATCATATAATGAGGTGTCCATCTTCTAGAACAAATCTCGTATAAATACGGAATACAACCTGGTATACGTATCGAAATACATATACGCGCATTCGTATAAAAATACGAATAATAGTGAACAATAATACTAGAATTATATATATATATATATATAAATTATTAAATCAAAACTTGATTTAATAATCCGGCTTAATCCTAAACCGTTAGTGTTATCAACCGTCCGATTAAAGTCCGTGTAGCCTGTACACATATTTAATCAGACACCTGTATATATCAACATACGCCATCTACATCATATCGCCTGAACCGGGAATACCTTATATGTGGAACTCTAAAGACTCGTCAATACGCTGGCAGTGGGTTTAACTACAAGTACGTCAGCGGCACTACCTGTACGTAACGGCTACCCAGGTATTGAGCGAAAGGAAGTCCAACGAGCAAACTCATTCGTACCCTACTCAACCTGTCTGTGGCAATCTCCATACAGTGCGGTTTGTTCGTCTAAGAGTATCGCATATCAGGTTTAGGGGGGTGGATAAAGTCAGACCCCTAATAACGCGATAATTCGTGTCGGTATATAGCCCATCACCCACTGAGAAACTACAAATCTACAATCAGTAATTCTTATCCACCTTGGCCAAGAATTTCTGGTGATGGCTGATTGATTTGTTTTCAAAGAGTGTGTTGTAAATAAAGTAACCACAATCAGGACGGTGTCGCTAGTAGCTAGCCGCGATAAGTACGGGTCGTCCGCAGGGAAACGTGAACCTTTTTGTTTCTTTAGACGAGTTGATTGAAAGATGGGTTGATTGGTTGTAGATCTATTTTGATACGGATGTAGATTTTATAAAGAAGAGGCTTGTAGGGTTCATATGACTTAGTAGTAATGGATGAGTAATTAAAAATGAATCCTTTTATCTTTAATAGTTTAAAACTAGATTGATAGTGATGAATGTAGATTAGGGTTCTTTTGGAAGAAACTAGGATTTTCCCACTCTTAACCCTTTTCTTTGCATTGATCCCTATTCATGTCTAGCCCCTAACAAAACAAGTGTTAATCTAATCTCAAATCGTGTTCAAGACAATCAATAAATTGGTAGCATGCCCGATAAGGATATTAACATTTATTTTGCTAAAGTTTATAAACTTTAAAATGTATAAAAGAAGTTAAAATATTTTATCATCCATTGATCTATTCTAGCTTACGAACCCTAGCAAGCTAAGAATTACTCACACATGGTTGGAGAATAAAGGATGAAGAATGAGATCATAATGTAAGATGCAGAAATCAAATGCAGAAAGTAAGTGCAGAAATTAATTTCGAAAAGACTAATAAAAACTCTACCTTTATTAATCAACTATATCATGTACAAATCCTTTTAAAGTACAGTACAAGAACCTTAGTTTTTGCTCTTTATCTCTATCTTATTGGATGTAGATGAACAGCTGATGATCAACTCGGATGCGTGGATCGTCCTGGATCTTTTTATCTCTTCGGTTTGATGATTTTTCATGTGAAGCTCTCGGTCCATTAAATAGTTACAGAAACTCTAAACCCTACCTTCCATGTGTGATGATTTGCTGTTGTGATAACCGTGAAAAAATCCTAAATCCAACGGCCACAAATGGGCCGCAGATCCATCGCAAATATGTGCATTTGGCCGCGGTTGAGCGGCATAATAGTAGGATCGGGATTTCAAAATTCTTATGCTGTTTTGTGTTGACACGTGGAGATCATTGTGATGTCTGGATTTTTTAAATCTTCCTCTGAGTATCTGTCGTTTATGATTTTATGATTTGATTCAACTTTATCGGCATATTTTATTCCCGACATCTCGGGTCTCTCGATCGCCAAGCCTGAGCTAATATCTGCACAATATCTCAAATCATAGTGTTAGTAATATTCGTTATTATTTTGATATTTTATCATAATCATTTGTATGATACAATAGTTTAAGAATATTGATTAGAAATATTTGATATGATATGCATATTTTAATTACAAAAATTTCATAAAAATATTATATGCATATATTTTCCCTCATTATGTTAATTATAATGTAGAAACATATGATTATAAGCTTTTTACAAATAAACCCACATATGTTCTATATTTACAATAAATACATTTAAGCACTTAACAATAATAGGGAAAATAATCATTCAAATGTGCAATATTTTCAACTAATCAAATACCCCCAAAGTTAACTTTGATCGTCCCGAGCAAACTAGTTATTAAAGAGAAGATGAAGAAAAAGAAAAAAGAAAAACCTAGCACACTTTCGTAGGCAACACGATTGCACTGAGCACGTGCAACAAGCCTTAAAACTCTAGGTGTCCCTAATAAGAGGAGTGTTGTCTCCTGAGGGTTTTCGGCGGATTACACCCACAAAATCTCATAATAGAAGAAAAACGATGAAAGTTACATACAAAGATAAAGAACATATAAAAGAAAGAACTAGAAAATAAGAGTTTCAAACTACACTAGCCTTTTAGTAGTCATGAGCCCTATCTTAATTGTCGTGAAAAGATCTCAGAAATCACTCATCTATTAATAAAACATCGCCTTTAGTCTTCCTCCCTACCTTTCTTCCAAACATATATCATATACCCCAACATGTGTGTAAAAGACATCCCAACACTTAGAGAATTCAATTCAAGCTATCATACTCTTATCTATCTTCCTTAGTACTTTTTAGTCAGTGAATATTTCAGATGGAATTGCTCACACATTCGTCATGCGACCATTAATACTTCTTGAGGTACTAACCAACCGATTACCAAATGTGCTCGCTCAATTAGGCGTAATTAGCAATATCCTAGTTTTGCACCACCTAAGGCTTAGCAGTGGCTCCCAAACCAGTTGGTCTAAGACACTAGGTGATAAAGCACCCTCGCTATATTTTTTTATGCTGCCTTAAGTAATTACAAAACCGGTGTTCCTTTTTTCTTCACCATTTTTTTCATTTATATATATTTATTTTCCTTCATGCTAAGTCTTTTAGACATGAGCATTTCAAGGTATCCTCTACTATCATAAGTTTCAAGATGTGTGCAGGTGCAAATAGTAGGATATCAACGTTCGGATGTTTAGACTCAAGAATATGGACTATTTTTCAGACTTATTTCTATCCTCAGATTAGTGATTCCCTTCATCTTACTAACCCTTGGGACAACAGCTCATGATTACCTATTACTAGCTTCGCTTTAAAAACATCTAATTTTCTTGCTTTTCTTAAACCTATTCCTATCTTTCTTATGTAATTTTTCACTTTCTAACTTTTATTATCAAATATTTTTTGTGCTTTTATTTAGTATAATGCAAAAATTGATGCGTAAATAAGCACAAACCTCCCCCAAACCAATTTGCAGCAGTGTCCTCACTGATGTCATTTTTTAAGCTTAAAAACCTGTAGACGTGGGAGGAAAATTTAGTAACGGGGACAAGAATTAATGACAGAGAAAACCTCTCCCAAACTTATTTTTGGCTCACAATTTTGTAAAAATTTATTTTCTTTCAAGAGCCAAAATATTTTCTCCCCCCAAAACTTGAGTAAAATAGTATTAAGCATTTAAAATTATGAGGGGGGTTAAAGTTATTGGTCTATGCAAAACTCTACAGAGACCAAAAGTCAACACCAACCATTCGAATATTTTATCGATGTAACAATATAGTTGGTGGAAGATCATAGATGTGCAGAAGTGGGGAGATAAGAGGCGGAATCTATTGAGTTTACGTCTCGGATGGTAGAAACAAAACAATGATGGTGCACTACTCGCATTCTCGTTCTTGATAAGAAGAAGGGGTGGTTGTTCTGCTTTTTTAGCTAGGGGTTGATTCATCACAACTCCCAAGTATTCTAGGAATGCGAGTTCTTCAGCAAAAATATCTTCAAAACTTCCATCGATATTCTGAATGATAGTCTTATCGGAAAGAAAGGTATGATACTCAGATAGCTCGACTAAATCATTCGAAAAGTCAAAGGGTTCAGATTTCGGTGTGGACTTGTCGACAGAAGGGTCTTCACGTGTATAATAAATAGTAGGATCAAACCCTAACACACTAGTGGTGTCAAGATCAGAATCGTGAAGCTCCTCAAATTCGCAACTATCGGAAGCTATCTTTTCGATAGAACAAACATGAGCATAGGGTTATGATGGTTGACTTCTTACCTTGTAGATGTTAAGCTCAATTGTCATCTTCCTAAAGGACAGGTTCATTGAACTGTTATGACAATTGATTATCGCGTTTGAAGTTTCTAGAAAAGGTCGACCTAGAATCACCGGAATTTGGTTCCATATGTTCTCTACAGGCTGTGTATCTATAACTATAAAGTCCACAGGGAATATAAATTCCTCGACTTTGATTAACACGTCCTCTAGCTCACCCCAAGGTTGGGTGATAGATCGATCGGCCATCTGGAGAGTGCAATGCGTAAGTTTCAACTCTTTTATCCCTAATTGCTCATAAACAGAACATGGAAGCAAGTTAACACTAGCACCTAAATCGAGTAGAGCACGATTGATATTTTTACCCCCAATGGTTATAGTTATTGTAGGACAATCGGGGTCCTTATGTTTCGTGGGCACCAATTGGGTAAGAGAATTGCTCATACTACTCGCTAAGAAAACCTTTTTTGGCACTTGAGTTTTCTTCTTCCTAGTGCACAAGTCCTTTAAAATTTTCGCATAGGAAGGAACTTATTTGATAGCATCTAAGAGAGGGATATTTATGTTAACTTGCTTAAAAATGTCCACAATCTTCTCCATATGGAGACTTGGTTTGTTGGCCCTCAACCTATGTAGAAAAAGGGCTTTATCAATAAGGGTTGGGTCCAACTTTTGAGGAGAAGTTTGTGGGGATGGAATGAATCCCAAAATTGGATTTGGGATGGTCGTAGATGGTAATTCCTTCAAGGAAGTGGGATGAGAGTTCGAGCCTAGTGGAAAACGAAGAATAGGCTCGGAAAAAGATGTTGGATTAGATGAAATAGGAGTAGAAGTAGTGGTCGGGGTTTCATCAATATCATAGACTTCAACAACTTGTTTACCAACATTGTTATTCAGCACTCTTCCCGATCTCAACGTATTTACGTCACTCACATTATGATTTTGAAGGATGAGATTCGCACTTTCTGAGTGGCCGGGATTTGGTATAGATTGAGATGGAAATCTCCCTTTCTCTCTCTCGCTCATCGCGGCATTTAACTGTGCAAGTTGTCCTTCTATTGATTTTATGCTTTAACTGTGGGAAGCAGTGTGTTGAACTAACGTTTGGATAGAAGTTGTTAAATTAGCCGTCGTTTGCGTAGAATGCTTAATGAACGTTTCTAAGTTACGTTCAAGCGCAAATGTTTTATCGGTACCGGCTGTTGAAATATTATTATAAGGATCAAAGTTCTTGATCGGATTTTGAAAAGATTGCGGTTGAAAGGGCTACTGATTTTGTTGTCGTGGCTGCTGCTGCTGTTGGGGGGGCCTTTAATAGTTGCTTGGGAACTGGTTTTGAGTTTGGTTTTGGTTCCAAGCAAAATTAGGATGATTCTTCCATCCCTGATTGTATGTGGAAGAATAAGGATCGTTTCTAGGTCGTTACTGAAAAGCAGCATTAGTTTGTTCTTGACCTTGAAACGGAGAATTCAAAGAACATTCTTTCGTTAAGTGTGATGGGTCAGAACAGAAACCACACACGGTTTTTAGGAGCATAACTTGGTTTAAGGAGGTGTTCATATCAGATTTTTGCATTTTCATACCGCCCAATTTTTATCACATTGCATATCCGTAGATACTCTTGAGCCGTGTTTGCTAGTCAATTGCAGGATACAGGTTCTCGGTTCCAAAACGGTGAAATTCATGGAAAACACGAAAGAATCCGGGTTCCTGCCAACCACAGATAAAAACACGGTCTCTGCTCTTCATCCGTATGTTGCCAGATATCAATAGGAAGACAAAAGATCAAATCAATGTCATTCTCATGCACAAGGCTCAATGGTAGCACAAAAACCAAGAGATCTACGCGGAGCTCGAGGCAAATCATGACAAAATCTTGACAAAAAATCCACCTTTCCCTCAACAGAAATTCTGGAAAAATCGTGGAGCCAAATTGAGAAAATACATATGCCAGAATAATGTACACATCAAACCAGGGAAGCCCAATAAAAATGAAATCCCAATTCAACAAGAAGGCCGCGGATCCGCGGCAGAATGTGGGTCCAGGCCGCGGATCCGCGGCCGTATGATGGCGGCAGATGGGGATTTTTCAGGGGCAGTTGGGTAATTTTATAAGGGTCCAGAATTCTGCCCTAGGGTTTCATTCTCTGGCCTATAAATAGCCCAGAAGTTTGTGAAGAAAAGGGTCCAATTTTGTATTCTCATTTTGCCTAGTTTTAGTGTTGTTCTTCTTCCTCTTCTCACCTCTTCTCCATTAAACTTGTAGTGAGCTTTTGAGTGAAGAGTGATGAATAAAGAAGACCATTTTTATTATTATCATGCTTGTCTCTTTCTTTACTTGTTATAATTGTTGTAACTTTAAATTCGTTAAGTAGTTGTTGTTATTTCTTTGTTGTTTCTTTCTTCTCTTTTTTCTTTATCCTTACATACGACAATGATACTTACGCTCGATCCTCGCCAAGGTGAGGTCGCAAACAGTTAGTCGTATTCTTCTAATCTCCTTCTTTCTATCTTCCTCTTTTGTGTTGTTTTGTTTTTCCTATCATGAAGTGTGAGTAGTTCTTTACTTGTTAGGGTAGGATAAGGGAAGTTTGAGAGAAGGAAATCTCTCTCACTCTTTCCTTGCCCAACAACTTGAATCGACTCCCGTTAATTGAACCACAATCCGCTCCTTACGGCACCCTATCCTACATGATAGCGGTGATTCCGTAGTGAGACCGGTTGTGGTTGAATTAACCGGAGGTTATGGATAAGAGCCAAGAACGGACGGACAAGCACCAAAAGAAAGACTTATGCGTTGGAAAGCCTAGCTTATACTCGCAAAGTCCTTCCTAGTCGTGCTAATCCCCGTTGTTGCCGATTACCGTAACACCGATATTAAGTGGGGCAACGAAAGATGTGGAGACTCCTAACTCAAACTAACCTAATCCTAACCCTAACAAGCTCTCTTTAAATATCAACTTAACACTTAGATAACCACAACAAAATCTGAACAACCGGACTTAACTCGTCGAAAAACACATAGAAAAAGATTCCCATCTCCCTGCGGACGACCCGTACTCAACCGGCTAGCTACAAGCGAAACCGTCTTGATTGCGGTATTTTAAACTAAACTTGAACACGCACGTATCCTAACAATCAAATGGCGCCGTTGCCGGGGAGACGGTAGTTTGTTTCTTTGTGAAATTTCGGGTTAATTTGTAAGTATAACTCTAACCGAAAAAACAAAAAAAAATATATATATATACATTGTAAACAAAACCATCTTGTTATTTTTGATTAGCTTTTGTGCAAGTGTGCAGGAAAATACAAGGTTCAAGTTCCGTGGCCAAGACGATTGAAAATACGGAGTTCAAGTACAGTGCCAAAGACGTGGGAAGATAGACCCACATTTCGCGGCTACACCGCGACGGACCAAAACGGAGGAGACGGTCTACTGTTAAAATCTGGAGCAGATACAGTGAGCACATCAAGAATCAGCACATCCAGACAAGTAGGGGACAACCACAGAAGCACACACAGAAATTTTTGAAGCCCAATACCCCCACATAGCCGCGGAACCGCGGCCATTTCATACGTTTGGCCGCGGAAACGCGGCTAACTGTTGGCTTCAGGGTGCAGTTTTCTCTCTGTAAGTCTCTCTGCCTCTCTCCACTCCTCTGAACTCCACTGAACTGTGTTTTCTGCAGCCTTCTTTGCGCAAACTCTTCTCCCCCTTCCAATAAACTGTTCTTGTGCAGGATTCTTTGCGCCGCAAATAAAAATTGTTTGCAGTTGATTTGTTACTGTTTTGCATTCTTTAATACGGACTTAAGGGGCTTGAAACCAATCCAGATTGGGTGGGGATTTCATCACCCTTCCCAGGACCCCGGAAATCACTAAAGCATATGCATTGTCCATTGTAAATTAAAAAATACTAGACTTCAGCCCTAAGGACTTCGCGCTCATTAGGAGAAGATAAACCTTGTTTAGAACCTCGCTTAACCGTATATTGTTTACGGGGTGTCTAGGAAAGTGTTAAAGGCGCAACCGCCGAAAGAGAAAGGGTTATTTAATTAAGGAACTTCGCGAAAGCGTTGGACAACCTCCCCTTATCTCTGCACTTACCTGGCCTCGTGATCAGTGTATTTTTAAGCCCGTTTCTCGACATTGTTTAACTTCGACAATCAAGTTCAGGAGCAGGTCTAATAGACCTAGGTTACCCTAGATCTAGGTGTGATTGTGCATATCTTGTTTGTGATTGCTTAACCGTATTTCCGTACATACTTCTGTAAATCTCTTTCTAAAAACAAAAAAAAAAAGAAAAAATCAAAAACTTTTATAAAAACTTGCCCTTTTGTCGCCAAATCCATTTTCACCCAACACCCATCGCCTTTCTTCATTGACGTTTTCTTACCCTCACCTTCTCCGCTTTGACTATACTAAACTCGTTTAGTGTATGTCCGCTTGGACTCGGGACACTAGCGCCCGTCTAGTCCGCGTTACGTTAGTCGCGACCGACTACGCGATCGACTCCGAAGTCGATACTCCGTCCACTCCTCTTTCACCCCTTCCTTTGCCGGCCAACTCCGACGTTGACCGGAATTCAGTTCATACATCTTCACCTTCACCTTCACCTTCACCAACCTCTTCTTCCGCGATGTCAGGATTTAATCCGAACATCTCTTTGACCACCCCTGGATTGGCTCCACCTCCTACGGAGACCAATCTCCCACCACCTCCGCCTGTTGTAGCGCCGCAGCGAATTGCGCTCCAGGATCGTTTCTACCCTACCCGTTCTGCACTTCCCACCTGCCTTTCTCTTCCTCCGGCCAATGGGGACAACTTTGAAATTAAGCCCCATTTCATCAACATGCTTCCACGTTTTCATGGGCTTGAATCTGAAGATGCCTATATCTTCATCAACAAATTTCAAAATGTCTGTGCCATGATGAAAACAACCCAGCTGTCGGACGATGCTATACGTCTACGGGTCATTCCGTTCACTTTATGCGATCTCGCAGAAAAATGGCTGTATAGCACCGCTTCCCACTCAATCACCAGCTGGGACGAGTTTGTTAAAGCGTTTCTGAAAAAATTCTATCCAAATCATAAGACCGCAAGAATTCGAAATGAGATCAACCAATTCTCCCAGCTTCCTTCTGAACCCTTCTGGAAGTGCTTTGACCGATACAAAGACCTTCTTGTTCAGTGTCCTCACCACGGTATAGAGAAATGGCAACTCTGCCAAACCTTATACGAGGGACTGAACCCAGCAACGAAGCAGTTGCTGGAAACCATCTGTCAGGGCCACTTCCTATCCAAATCTGACGAGGAAGCGTGGCAGTTCTTTGACGATCTTGCGGAGCAAACGCTACAGTGGGAGAGCACCAGACCGACTTCTTCTTCTACCTCCACTTCTACCGGTCAGTCTAGGGTAGGAATCCACCAACTCGATGTCTCTATTACGATGAAAGCTGAAATGGCTGCAATAACACGAAAGCTTGAAGCGATAGAGAGCAAATTTTCTGCTCCTGCCCCCACACCTGTTCTCCCCCTTCGTACCATCTGCGCTTGTTGTTCCGATCCTTCCCACTTGACTGAAGAGTGTCCTTACAATCCACCCTCGCAAGGACAGGATCAGGTTAATGCTGTCTTCCAGCAAAGACCGAGGAATGATCCATACTCTTCCACCTACAATCCCGGTTGGAGGAACCACCCTAATTTCGCCTGGAATCAGAATCAGAATCAATTCCAGGGCAACAATTTCCAAAGGGCCCCTCCGCCGCAACAACAAGCGCGGCAACAAACTCAACACCAATATCAGCAGCCCTTCCAACCCCAGCCTTTCCAAAACCAGACGAACAACTTTGCACCGAACAACTCTTTTCCACCAAACAATTTTGTTCCGTCAAACACTGATAAGGTTTCCTCGCTCGAGCGAAGTCTGGAGGCGTTTGTTAAACAATCGACTCAATCCACCGCCAACATCCAGTCTTCGATTCAATCTTTAGTGCAACACACTGCCGCACACGGGCAAAGCATCAAGACCATTGAGGCCCAGATTGCACAGCTAAACGCGGCCTTGAGCGAGCGAGAGAAGGGGAAGCTCCCGTCCCAGCCACTTCCAAATCCCGGTCACCCACATAATGCACATGTTGCTCTTGAACAACAAAACCATAATGTGAGTGCCGTGACTACACTGAGATCGGGGAGGGTGCTGCAAAACAACATTGGCAAGCAAATCAACGATGACACCCCGGCCGCTGCTTCTTCTTCTTCATCTCCTTCTGCTTCTTCGTTTTCTGAGCCTATTCTCCGTTCTTCAACAGGCTCCCCTTCCTCTTCTTCTGCTCTGAACGGACCCACTTCTCACTCCACGAAAACACCTATTCTGGGATCCGTTCCAACTCCAAAATCTCCTCCTCCAGCATTAGACTCAACCAATTTTCAAAATGTTCCATTTCCAAACCGGTTGAGGTCTAACAAACAAAATCCACAAATGGAGAAGATTTTGGAGTTATTCAAGCAAGTTAACATTAACATTCCTCTTTTAGATGCTGTCCAACAAGTCCCATCTTACGCGAAAATCTTAAAGGACTTGTGCACGAAAAAGAGGAAGTCTCAGGTACCCAAGAAAGTTTTCTTGGCTAGTGCTGTGAGTGATGCCCTTACCCAATCTTTACCACAAAAACGGAAGGACCCTGGCTGTCCTACGATTTCAATTACTATTGGGGATAAGAACATCAACCGCGCACTATTAGATCTTGGTGCCAGTGTTAACTTGCTTCCGTATTCAGTATACGAGCAATTAGGCGTCGGAGAGCTGAAACCCACACACTGCACTCTCCAGATGGCCGACCGATCGATCACCCATCCTAGGGGTGAGCTAGAGGATGTGTTAATAAAAGTCGGGGACTTCATATTCCCCGTCGACTTCATTGTCTTAGATACACAGCCTGTAGCTAACCCCCGGAATCAAATTCCGGTGATACTCGGTCGCCCATTTCTCGCAACCTCAAATGCTGTGATCAATTGTCGCAATGGTTCAATGAACCTCTCTTTTGGAAATATGACAATTGAACTCAACATTTTTAGGTTGGGGAATCAGCCCGCCGAACCTAATGCTCATATACTGGATGTTTGCTCGATCCAGGAGATCACCCCCGAAGAGTGTGAATTCGAGGAGTTTCTGTTTGAACACGATAATCTTGACGCCACTAGTGCGTTTCTCTTCGAACCTGCTGCTGCTTCTGCGCCCGACAACGAATATGAGTGTTTCACGTTCTTGCACGATCTTAGCCGCGCACAACCCGAGTTTGAATCTTTTGACTTTCCGGATGAGTTACCTGAACCATCCAACTCGGTTGCCTACACTCGCTTTGAACCTTTGCTGGAGTCCTTTGAGTTCGAGACCTTTGCACCAGTCTTGCCTTCCATCATTTCACCTCCAACGCTCGATCTCAAGCCGTTGCCGTCTCACCTTAAGTACGCTTACTTAGGTGAGAACGAGACCCTTCCTGTCATCATCTCGGCTTCTCTAGCTCCCGAGCAAGAGAAAGCCCTTCTCGCGGTCTTGCACGGCAACAGGCAAGCTTTTGGCTGGTCCATGGCGGACATCAAGGGGATTAGTCCCCTCATCGTTGAGCATCACATTCATCTGATGGATGAGGCCAAACCAGCCCGGGATCCACAAAGACGTCTTAATCCAGTCTTGAAGGAGGCTGTGAAGAAGGAGATCGTCAAATGTCTAGATAGTGGTATCATTTACCCTATCTCTGATAGCCAGTGGGTTAGCCCCATTCATGTTGTCCCCAAGAAGTCGGGCATCACGGTCATAACCAACGAGGCGAATGAGTTAATCCCTACTCGCACCCAAACTGGGTGGCGAGTTTGCATTGATTACAGAAAACTCAACGCCGCAACGCGGAAAGACCACTTTCCGCTACCTTTCATTGACCAGATGCTCGAACGATTGGCCGGACATGAGTACTATTGCTTTCTTGATGGCTACTCTGGCTATAATCAAATTCCCATCGCCGAAAAAGACCAGGACAAGACCACTTTCACTTGTCCTTTCGGCACGTTTGCATATCGACGCATGCCCTTTGGGTTATGCAATGCGCCCGCTACCTTCCAGCGGTGTATGATGGGGATTTTCTCAGACATGGTGGAGAAATTTCTGGAGATTTTCATGGATGACTTCTCCATTTTCGGCGACTCCTTTGACGAGTGTTTGCTGCATCTTGACGCTGTCCTTACCCGATGTAAGGACAAGAATCTCACTTTGAACTGGGAGAAATGCCACTTCATGGTGCGCGAGGGTATTGTCTTAGGACATATCATCTCGCAAAATGGCATAGAGGTTGACAAAGCTAAGATTGAGGTCATTTCCAATCTGCCTCCTCCCCGATGCGTCAGAGATATCCGAGCCTTCCTTGGCCATGCCGGTTTCTATAGACGGTTTATCAAGGACTTTAGCAAGATTGCTAGGCCCTTGACGCTTTTGCTGGCCAAGGACACGCCTTTCGACTTCAACTCGAGCTGTGTGACTGCATTCGAGTCACTGAAACGCTCACTCACTTCTGCTCCCGTTCTTTCTTCCCCTGACTGGACGCACCCATTCGAGATCATGTGCGATGCATCCGACTTTGCCATCGGTGCTGTCCTTGGACAGCACATCAACAAGATGCCGCACGTAATCTATTACGCAAGCCGAACCCTGAACGACGCCCAACTTAACTATACCACAACTGAGAAGGAATTCTTAGCTGTTGTATTTGCTTTAGAAAAGTTCAGGCCCTACCTCATCGGCTCTCCAGTCATTGTCTATACGGACCATTCAGCTCTGCGCCATCTTTTTGCGAAGAAAGATGCAAAATCTCGGTTAATCCGTTGGATCCTCTTGCTTCAAGAGTTTGACCTTGTCATTAAGGACAAACGAGGATGTGAAAACGTGGTTGCCGACCATCTCTCACGACTTCCTTCTTCGCCTTCGCTTCCAATTCCGATCAATGACGTTTTCCCGGATGAACAGCTCTTGGCAGTATCGTGCGAACCCTGGTTCGCAGATATTGTGAACTATTTGGCCACGGGATTACTACCGACCGAATGGTCACGTCAGGACAGACTTCGCTTCTTATCCCAAGTAAAACACTTTTACTGGGACGAACCCTACTTGTTCAAGTACTGTCCCGACCAGATTATTCGTCGGTGTGTCCCTGATGAGGAATTCAAGAGTGTGCTGTCATTTTGCCACGATCAAGCGTGTGGCGGGCATTTTGGGCCCAGAAAGATAGCTGAGAAGATCTTGCAATGTGGTTTCTACTGGCCACAACTTTTCAAAGACGCTCACGACTATTGCAAGACTTGCTCCCGGTGCCAACACATGGGCCGGATATCCCGGAGGAATGAGATGCCGCTCCAACCGATCTTGGTTGTGGAGATTTTCGATGTTTGGGGGATAGACTTCATGGGGCCGTTTCCCAGCTCTTTTGGGAACTTGTACATCCTTTTAGCTGTTGATTACGTCTCTAAATGGGTCGAGGCTGTGCCCAGCCGGACTAACGACAACAAGGTTGTCGTTAGGTTCCTTAAAGAAAACATTTTCTCCCGGTTTGGGCACCCCCGAGCGATCATTAGTGACAATGGGAGTCATTTCTGCAACAAAACCTTCGAGGCCTTGATGCGGAAATACTCCATTAATCATAAGCTTTCTACGCCCTACCACCCCCAAACCTGCGGGCAGGCCGAAGTTTCAAATCGGCAAATCAAGCAGATACTGGAGAAGACGGTTTCCAAGAACCGTAAGGATTGGTCTCTGAAACTCACTGATGCCCTTTGGGCATTTAGAACCGCGTATAAGACCGACCTTGGCATGTCTCCCTATCGGCTTGTGTACGGAAAAGCCTGCCACCTTCCTGTCGAAATCGAGCATCGCGTGTTTTGGGCGATAAAGGAGCTGAATCTGTCTCTTGAGGACACGGGCAGCCATCGGAAGCTGCAGCTGAACGAACTAAGCGAGCTTAGGGATGAGGCTTACGATAACGCTGTTGTCGTTAAGAATCGAACGAAGGTGTTTCACGATAAACACCTTTTGCGCAAAACCTTCTTACCTGGTCAGCAGGTACTGCTTTACGACACCCGACTTCACTTCCATCCTGGAAAGCTCAGATCTCGCTGGAAAGGGCCGTATTTTGTGCGGAATGTGTATCCGCAGGGCGTTGTGGATTTGGAAAATCCAAAGGACGGTTCACTTTTCAAAGTGAACGGACACCGATGCAAACCGTACCTTAGCGCCGAACCAACAGAGGAGCTCATGTTCTTACAGGAGCCGGTTTACCCTGAATGATCTTCCTCTGCCTACCTCCAAACTTCGGTTATCCAGCCTAGAACAGCGAACACTGTTCCAAATAAGTTTGGGGGTATGTAAATACAATTTTGTTTTTGTGTGCCTAGAAAATTTCAAATAATAAAAAAACAAAAAAACAAAAAAACAAAAACAAATAAAAAAAAATTCAGAAAAAAATAAATATGTAAATATATATTTATAAATATTTTTTTATCAATAGTCTATTTATAGGGGTTTAAGTGTAAATAGCCAAAATAAAAACCCCTATAAATACATCTCTTCCCATTCCAGACTTCCTCTCTGCACAAAAATAACCCCAACTCCAAACCCTAGCCGCCGCCAGAAGTTGCGCCGCCGATCAGCTTCCGAAGCCGCTGAACCGCCGCCGGAACCACCTAGCCGCCGCGCATCCGCCGCGATCTCGCCATCTCACCCTCTGGAATTTTTTTCAGAGGAGGTTCGACTTCTTTCCTGTCTTTTCTGATCTGTAATTTTTTAAACCTTTGTTAATGGCTCCACATTTTCAATATGAGAGAAATTTTTTACAACTTTTTGAACATAATGTGTATGGAAGCTATTTCGGCGACGAGATCCGGAAACGCGGATGGAATTATCTTGTGTATAACCATCCGAATGCATTCGTGCTTCCTGATCTAGTCGAACGATTCTATGATAACATGGAAGAGGGTAGTTTTCAAAAATACGGGTTTATTCGTTTGTTTTGGGGAGATCAAGAAATTAGAATAGATAGGGACTTCATTCATGAAGTCACGTTGATTCCGCGAATACCCGCCCATGACCAACCCCTCCAGTTTGAGGATTACACCCCGTTGATGGGAAACGATTGTTATAGGGAGCCGCGAAAAGGGATTCAGGCACGTACACTTTACGTGAATGTGCTGACTGTGTGCCGATGGGCACAAAATAACATCTTTGGCAGCTCACATAATACGACATTTTTCACACCCTCACTACACATCGTGCACACATTAATGACCAAAAACCCAGGTTATGACATGTGCACGGTGTTACTTCAGTCGATTGATGCTGGCAAAAGTTCACCCAACCATCCGTGCCCTATGTTGGTGACACAACGGTGTCGCCATTTCATCCCTTCTGACGAGTTTGCAATACACATGCATGCTGGCACGCCCATTCGACCAGTCCTTGAGGGTGTTTCGACATCCTACACTAGACTTCATGATATTTGGTCGCGCACCGAGCCGGCCGAGCATGTAATGGCCAAAACATCCAGCTCGAGCTCCACAGCGAGCGATGAAGAGCTTACCCCCGCTGCGCAAGCACGCCTACTTAGACGGACACATAGGGGGGTAGAAAGAATGATGGGAATGATGACAAACATTGATCAGAGATTGACAACCCTAGAACAAGGAATGGCCACACTGTTGGCACGAGAGGACAGATCAAGGTCGAGATCCAGGGCCCCTAGGGCAGAGACTAGTGAACCAGGGACGAGTGACGCTGCGTCTAGGAGACGACGCAGGGGGCAGTGAGGACACTGCCATCAGTAAGTTTGGGGGAGGGATTAGATTGTAAATAGTTATCCTTGCATTGCATCTGCATGTTTTATCTTTTTTTTTTATGTAAATATTTGTTTTTACTTTGCATATTCTGCACGCTGTAAATATTTATTTATCTTTTCTGCATTGCATTTTAAAAAAAAATAAAAATGAAAAAAAAAATTGAAAAAAAAAAAAAAAATTTTGAAAATGAAAACAAAAATTTTCTAAAAAAAAATAAATAAAAAACTTTTCTGTCAAGTTAGCTTGTGGAAGAACTCTGATTCAAAATTTCGACAGTTTTTGTTTGAAAAAATAGGAATGACTAAATCTTATGTTTAGATTTTGAAAACCTAAAAGATAACTCTCCTTTGAAGTTAACTATAGCTGATATACGTCTTTACATCACACTACACGTGTCGTAAGATTTTGGGAATTAGATGATAAGTCTTTCATGTTTAAACTTTTAAAACAGATAAATGATTTTCTGAGGATCAAATAGGTTTGTTCTGAAATAAGTAATGTCAAGAATAGTTTATGAAGTAAAGCGAATATGAAGGAATGTTATTGATGCCGTAATTGGAGCTAAGTCTGAAAAATAACCCATCGGAAACTTGATTGGAATGATTACACACCAAACCCACTAAACACGTCTTTTATCCAAAAAAAAAATAATTGAACTGCCGGTTATATCTCCGTTCGTATTAAATCATCTGATTTTCACGCCAAACTGTCTTTTGTTTTTGGACCTAGGTAACTTGAGTAATTAAGTCCGCTGGGGTGTTTCTACACCTAATGCCCTAAAACCAACTGGTTTGGGTGCATTGGCCCAAAGCTCGCTAAGAAGCCTAGAAAGTCCAGTTTAAAACAAAGTCAAGCAAGTGTTCTCTCCGAGTTAAAATTCCTAACGGTTCTTTGTGTGAGAATAATCTTGATAAAAGACAGGCTTTTATAAAAATTTTAGCGGAGATATGAAGGTTTTATTCTATGATAAAGACTATTGCACATTCACAGAGGTGTGTATGAAATGAAAACAAGAAAAAGGTGGAGTGAAAAATACGACTTAGCTTCCTGTTAAGGAAGATAGAAATTCTGAAGTTGAAACCTTACTGGAAAACGAAACTTGAAAAATTCTTAACTCTTTATAAAACTTATGTGATCCTTTTTAAATTGTTATCTGGGCTTTATTGTGCGACATGATGACTTTAATCGATCCTTCTGGAACTTAACGACACTATTTGCACTGCACGTAAAGACATATAAAATCTGTAGTTAAATAAGATGTGAGGTGTGAAAAATAAAGGTTCGATGGTCTAGACTTAGGATTATAGAATTGTTATTTTCTAAAACAAAACTTTAGGGTTTGAAGCTTAGTTATTTTACAAAACCAACTTGACCGGATTTTGTGGGTAGTATCCGCTGAAAACTCTCAGGAGACAACACTCCTCCTACTAGGGACATCTAGAGGTTTAACGGCTTGTTGCACATGCTCAGTGCAATCGCGTTCCCTGCGAAAGTGAGGTTAGGAAATTTTTTGTGAATAAATGGACTTTGCTCGGGACGAGCAAATGATAAGTTTGGGGGTATTTGTTCATATCAGATTTTTGCATTTTCATACCGCCCAATTTTTATCACATTGCATATTCGTAGATACTCTTGAGCCGTGTTTGCTAGTCAATTGCAGGATACAGGTTCTCGGTTCCAAAACGGTGAAATTCATGGAAAACACGAAAGAATCCGGGTTCCTGCCAACCACAGATAAAAACACGGTCTCTGCTCTTCATCCGTATGTTGCCAGATATCAATAGGAAGACAAAAGATCAAATCAATGTCATTCTCATGCACAAGGCTCAATGGTAGCACAAAAACCAAGAGATCTACGCGGAGCTCGAGGCAAATCATGACAAAATCTTGACAAAAAGTCCACATTTCCCTCAACAGAAATTCTGGAAAAATCGTGGAGCCAAATTGAGAAAATACATATGCCAGAATAATGTACACATCAAACCAGGGAAGCCCAATAAAAATGAAATCCCAATTCAACAAGAAGGCCGCGGATCCGCGGCAAAATGTGGGTCCAGGCCGCGGATCCGCGGCCGTATGATGGCGGCAGATGGGGATTTTTCAGGGGCAGTTGGGTAATTTTATAAGGGTCCAGAATTCTGCCCTAGGGTTTCATTCTCTGGCCTATAAATAGCCCAGAAGTTTGTGAAGAAAAGGGTCCAATTTTGTATTCTTATTTTGCCTAGTTTTAGTGTTGTTCTTCTTCCTCTTCTCACCTCTTCTCCATTAAACTTGTAGTGAGCTTTTGAGTGAAGAGTGATGAATAAAGAAGACCATTTTTATTATTATCATGCTTGTCTCTTTCTTTACTTGTTATAATTGTTGTAACTTTAAATTCGTTAAGTAGTTGTTGTTATTTCTTTGTTGTTTCTTTCTTCTCTTTTTTCTTTATCCTTACATACGACAATGATACTTACGCTCGATCCTCGCCAAGGTGAGGTCGCAAACAGTTAGTCGTATTCTTCTAATCTCCTTCTTTCTATCTTCCTCTTTTGTGTTGTTTTGTTTTTCCTATCATGAAGTGTGAGTAGTTCTTTACTTGTTAGGGTAGGATAAGGGAAGTTTGAGAGAAGGAAATCTCTCTCACTCTTTCCTTGCCCAACAACTTGAATCGACTCCCGTTAATTGAACCACAATCCGCTCCTTACGGCACCCTATCCTACATGATAGCGGTGATTCCGTAATGAGACCGGTTGTGGTTGAATTAACCGGAGGTTATGGATAAGAGCCAAGAACGGACGGACAAGCACCAAAAGGAAGACTTATGCGTTGGAAAGCCTAGCTTATACTCGCAAAGTCCTTCCTAGTCGTGCTAATCCCCGTTGTTGCCGATTACCGTAACACCGATATTAAGTGGGGCAACGAAAGATGTGGAGACTCCTAACTCAAACTAACCTAATCCTAACCCTAACAAGCTCTCTTTAAATATCAACTTAACACTTAGATAACCACAACAAAATCTGAACAACCGGACTTAACTCGTCGAAAAACACATAGAAAAAGATTCCCATCTCCCTGCGGACGACCCGTACTCAACCGGCTAGCTACAAGCGAAACCGTCTTGATTGCGGTATTTTAAACTAAACTTGAACACGCACGTATCCTAACAATCAGGAGGCTGATGAGAATTTTTTTCCATAGCTTCGAGTTTCTTTTGCATTGCGGCCATTTCGGCTTTCACTGCAATGGAAATATCGAGCTGACGAATACCTGCCCTAGATGAAGTTAGTCTAATGCTTTCCCACTGTAAGGTTTGTTTGGCAAGATCTTCCAGGAATTGCTAAGCTTTGCCATCGTCTTTTGACATGAAATGGCATTGACAAATAGTTTCAAGCATCTGTTTCGTGGCAGGATTAACACCCTCATATATAATTCGGCAAAGTTTCAATTTATCAATTCTGTGATGGGTGCATTGTAGAAGAAGATCCTTGAACCGTTCAAAGCATTTCCAAAATGGTTCACTCAGAAGTTGGGTAAACTGGTTAATCTCGCTTCGAACACGGGCGGTTTTATGATTGGGATAAAATTTCTTCAGGAATGCTATCACGAATTCATCCCATTTGGTGATAAAATGTGCGGCAGTGCTATAAATCCATTTTTCTGCTAGGTTGCACAAGGTAAAAGGGAGAAGACGTAATCTTATAGCATCCACAGAAAGTTGTATAGTGCCCATCATTGCACATATGTTTTCGAATTTAGTTATGAAAACGTACGCGTCTTCTGATTCAAGCCCGTGAAATTTGGGCAACAAGTTGATGAAGTTGGTTTTAATTTTTAAATTATCCCCATTGGCCGGTGGAATAGACAGACAAGTAGGACGGGGTCTACGCACTGGGTAGCATCTTTCTTGGAGAGAGATGCGCGGTGGATTCTGCGCAGCTACGGGTGGTGGTAGGGTGGTGTCGTGAATTCTCGATGGAGATCCGTCCATTTCGGGAGAAGTGGTGGGTGGAGGGGACAAAGAAGATGAAGAAGTACCGAATTCGGAGTCAATAGCAAAGACGCAGACAAGACGGGCACTAGAATCCCGTGTCCAGCCGATCATGCACTAAGCGGGTTTAGCACACGTGGCAGCATGCGTGAGAACGAATTTAAAAGGTTTGTTTTGAAAAAATTTCGGACGTGAGGCTTGATTCAACAAATCACAAACATGCACAATCAATTCTAGAACTAAGGTCACCTAGGTCACGCACTTGACCGCTCCTAGACTTCCAAAGGACAAGCCGCGAGATAAATCCTCTACCACCTCTTTATCACTCTTGTGGCCAGGTAAGTGGGAGGTACCCGCTATACGAATCACCAAAATAGCGGGCCTAATTAAGTAACTACTTTCCTTAGTCACACTTGCCTAGAGACCACAAGAGAGATGCGGATAAGTGATAAATTACCCATGACCCTCCTCTGTCCTAATTGAGCGCGACGATCCTTAGAGGCTTGGTCTAGATATTTTTTAATTAATATAGGGTGAAAGTATGCTCGTTTTGTGATTTGTGGAGCCTAAGAAGGGTGATGAAATCCCCGCCTAATCTGGATTTGGGTTATGCCCCTTAATGTCCGGTTAAGATATGCACAAACAAACCAATATCAAAACACGCAAAAAGAATTTTGAGCGGCGCTTTTTGCAAAGAATCCTGCTGTAAAAATCAGAATATTGGATTTTAGAGGAGAGAAAGATACCAGAGAAGTTTGGCGATGCAACTCCACCAGAGCGCAGCGCTTCTGCCGCAAAATGCTTGCTTTTGCCGCGGTTCCGCCGCACTATGGTAGGTTCGTCTGCTGATTTTTCTTCAGTGCCCTCTAATTCTCCTCTGGTCCTCGTTGAAAGTCTCTGAATCTTCATTTTCTCGCTCCAGTGACTCCAGATTCCCTTGCAAAATTCGCACACTAATCCTTAAATACACAATATGCGGTTTTGGTTCTCTTTTATGGTTGCTGGATTTAATAAGAATTCAACCCAAATAGAAAGAAAAAAATTACAGCCGTTTTCCCGGTAACAGCGCCATTTGATTGATCTGTTTTTAAAGTAATTAAAGTAACCGCAATCAGGACGGTGTCGCTAGTAGCTAGCCGCAATGAGTACGGGTCGTCCGCGGGGAAACGTGAACCTTTTCTTGTTTTAGACGAGTTGATTGAAAGATGGGTTGATTGGTTGTAGATCTATTTTGATACGGATGTAAATTTTATAAAGAAGAGGCCTGTAGGGTTCATATGACTTAGTAGTAATGGATGACCAATTAAAAATGACTCCTTTTATCTTTTAATAGTTTAAAACTATATCGATAGTGATGAATGTAGATTAGGGTTATTTTGGTAGAAACTAGGGTTTTCCCACTCTTAACCCTTTTTCTTGTATTGATCTCTATTCATGTCTAGCCCCTAACAGAACAAGTGTTAATCTAATCTCAAATCGTGTTCGAGACTATCAACAAATTGGTAGCGCGTCCGATAAGGATATTAACATTTATTTTGCTAAAGTTTATAAACTTTAAAATGTATAAAAGAAGTTAAAATATTTTATCATCCATTGATCTATTCTAGCCTACGAACCCTAGCAAGCCAGGAATTACTCATGCATGGTTGGAGAAGAAATGGTGAAGAATGAGATCATAATGTAAGATGCAAAAAATAAGTGCAGAAAGTAAGTGAAGAAATTAATTGCGAAAAGACTAATAAAAACTCTACCTTTATTAATCAACTATATCATGTACAAATCCTTTTAAAGTAGAGTAAAAGAACCCTAGTTTTTGCACTTTATCTCTATCTTATTGGAAGTAGATGAACAGCTGATGATCAACTCAGATGCGTGGATCGTCTTGGATCTCTTTATCTCTTCGGTTTGATGATTTTTCATGTGAAGCTCTCGGTCTTTTAAATAGTCACAAAAACTCTAAACCCTAGATTCCATGTGTAATGATTTACTGTTGCAATCACACTAAAAAAATCGCAAATCCAACGGCCATAAATAGGCCGCGGATCCGCCGCAAATCTGTGCATTTGGCTGCGGTTGGGCGGCATAATAGTGGGATCATGATTTCAAAATTCTTGTGTTGTTTTGTGTTGACACGTGGAGATCATTGTGATGTCTGGATTCTTCAAATCATCCTCTGAGTCTCTGTCGTTTATGATTTTATGATTTGATTAAACTTTATCGGCAGATTTTATTCCCGACATCTTAGATCTCTCGATCTGCAGGCCTGAGCTAATATCTGCACAATATCTCAAGACATAGTGTTAGTAATATTTGTTAATATTTTGAGATATTATCCTAACCATTTGTATGATACAATATTTTAAGAAAATTGATTAGAAATATTTGATATGATATGCATATTTTAATTACAAAGATTTCATATAACTATTATACGCATATATTTTCCCTCATTATGTTAATTATAATGTAAAAACATATAATAATAAACTTTTTACAAATAAACCCTCTTATGTTCTATATTTACAATAAACACCTTTAAGCACTTAACAATAATAGGGAAAATAATCATTCAAATATGCAATATTTTCAACTAATCAATGGCCATCCGAACACAGTACGAAATCTACCCCCAATACCGGGAAAGTCGAATCCCCGACAATCCGCTCACTGCCTCCATGTGGCTCGGGACTATATCTAACAAAAACCTGTTTGCACGACTCCTTTGAGCCATGGTATGGTAGTAATCAAAGCACAGCGGGAACTCATACGAGACAAATGACGATCTCAGGTCGATAGACTAACATGTACTCATGTCACCTGAGAACTGCTATCTGATAATAGGTATAATACCATCTAGCATGTTCCCGGCGAGTCCGTCCAGTGTAACTCATAACCCAATGAGCATATGTATACTATCTTTGGGGAGTGACTGACACCAATGGCTGTGAGACCGGCCACTGCCCCCCGTCGGGATCTCGAAAAGTATACACTAGTCTACTCCGGAGTATCGATACCCAATCTCGATACTCCCTCGATTAGGGACATTTAAGGATGTGCTTATGGACCACCCAGCTCCAACGTATATGATCGCCATCATAATGCTGGTAGTCAAGTAAGAATCTTACGGGCTCTATCAACATGTAATAGTGATCTGTAATACCACAAAATACATGTACATGATGATAGAGATGAACCAGATAGTATACTATCATCTTGAGCAAGATTGTTCTACCCGTATAGGTCCTCCCTGAATCATCATAATCGCCTGCTTGCGATTACAATAATTGCCTTGAGGGCACTATATCCAACATATATATATCATATATATCACTATATATATATCATCATAGGCAGATAATCAGTATTACAGGTAAGCGATCAAAATATCATCACAGGAAGGTAATCATATCACAAGCATGTAATGAATATCAGAGAATAGGAATGATCGGATTATCTAGGAATCCCGCATTTCGTTCGAGCCACAAACAAAACGCGACATTCTCCGGTCGCGTGAATATCCTGTGCATAGCCAAAAGCAGACCCCTATAAGTGCGGCAAGCTACCAGCCAACTTAAGAAATGAGGCAATCCATCATCATCACCATGAGGTGGCCACCCGGCACTTTCTCGAATCCAGTGACATGAGCACTCCACCGCGGGTCTATCTTATACCTCTTACAAGTGCGGCAACCAACCCTCCAATTTTAGACTCGAGTGACCCGATCCCAACTCCTTGAGATGGCCATCTACTGCAATCTAAAACCTGGCCGCCCGTGCGCTTCTCCGTGGGGTAATCCTAAACCTGTATTAATATGAAAGCGACAATGATCACAACCTTATCGTGTCCTAAGAAATAATAATATATTGCGGTAACGACGACCACAAGTCGGTCGCTTTCCCTGAAAAAGAATATACATATAGCGGAAACGGTGGCCACAAGTTGGAGCTCATCGCGAACAAGTGAATATACAAGATGGTTACAAACTTGAATGGAATAACACTTATCGCAACATCACACTTCCGCATAGGGGCTATTCATTTCATGGAAATCCAACGCATTCTAATAAACCAACATCTCAGACTCACTTATACAACCCCGTCGAATTGAACACATCAATTCATTGGCATTAAACACCGCGTATCTTATACGCCAATGAGTTATATCAATTAAACACTTTAATCTATTTAACTTATCACCTATGGCCAACAAATCACAAAAACGTTGAGGTAAAACCGTTAATTCAACACTTGAAAAAACACTATTCATTCCGACATAGAAAAAAATCGTTAATTCGCGTGTATCGCATACGCCGACAATACTGTTCCCCTAATAATTAAACATATAATAAAAAGAGCTAAGCTCTGTTAAATTCTAATGATGCAGCATCTCACATACTCCCTATGAGAGCGCTAGCGCCAACCACTTACAGGATTAAATCCTATGGTGGCGCTGCACGTGAAGTTCACATGGACGCCAATGTGTAAAATACAGGAGCGCCTATCATATATAAGAATTAAATTCTTAAGTGGCGCCTACGTTCACAACACGTGAGCACCGGCGCCCAAATTAAAAGCAGGTAGAATTAAATTCTACATATGGGATATTTCCCTAAAATCGGGGATATTCTCTGTTAAACAGAACCATTGGATCAAAGATCCAATGGTGATGATAAATAATCTGATAATAGAATTAAATTCTACTAGGAGAAAATATCTCCCTAATCTTCCCAAGTGAGAAAGATATTCTCGGTAGGATCAAAGATCCAATGATAAAATTAAATTCTATTTTGGGAATATATTTCCCTAATTTTTACAAACAAAGAGAGATTGTTCTCTGTAAAACAGAGAGCCCTTGGATCAAAAATCCAATGGTGATTAAAAATCACCGTTTAATAGAAAAAATTCTATATATGGAAAAATATTTCCCCAATCATGTTAAAAAAAAGAAAACATATTCTGTAAAACAGAAATTATTGGATCAAAAATTCAACGGTGGATAAAATTCCCCAAATAATCCTTGAGACCAATAGAATCAATTGGAATCTCTCAATGAGAGATTTTCTCAAACTAATTAACAAATTTGCCTCTACTATATAAAGGACCTGAGATTTCAAGTCTCATATAGAGAATTGACCCCATAAGTTTCTCCAAAAAAAAGAAGAAAAAACAGAGAATTTGATTCTCAAAAGAAGAAAAAGATCTCCCTCATTTCAAACTCTAGGTAAAAAAAGAAGAAGAGATAAAAATATTTCCTTTGCCTAGCATGAACAAAAACAAGGGTTTAACCTTTTATACAAGAACTTAGTTCATCCTCTGATTTGAAATTTGCAAAGCAAATCTCCCCACAAGTTGAGAATTCAATTCTCATCGGGGAGATTCTATTTTTCAAACTCAAAATCTAAAGGAAAAGAGCTAGGTTAAAAAGAAAATGAAAGAAAAAGAAGCTATGTTCTAGGAATTTAATTCCTCTGATGATAGGGTTTAACCCTAAAAAGAAACTTAGTGCTTATAAAAGAAAAAACATAAGAACTTAGTTCTTAAAGAAGGCTTGATCCCAGATCTTCAAAATAAAGATCTTGGTGATCACTAATGGTCAAAATGCCATTAACGGAGATTAAATCTCTAGAAAAGAAAAGGAATTAGCACCTTACGTGCTTCCTACGTGGGTGCCCCCAACAAAGGACTCAGCCCCTCATGTGAAAAACACGTTAGCGCCCAAAACAGAAGGCCGGCGCCTCACGTGAAATACACTGAATAAATACACTGAGTGTTGAGTAAAAGTGCTTAGCACTTCATATATAACCAAAACGGCTGAGTGCTTAGCACTGATTGGGCAGTTCCCAGCGCCTCACGTGAAAAAAACGTGGGAGCCCGAAACAGAAGGCCAGCGCCTCACATGAAATACACGTGAGCGCTGAGTAAAAGTTGTTAGCACTTTATATTCAGTCAAAATGATTCTAGTGCTTAGCCATTTTTGGGCAACGCTTATGACTGGGTGCTTCACATGATACACATATGAGCGCCAAAACTCCAAACAAGTGCTTAGAACTTTTGCATAAAAGGAAAAAGGGCTGAGCAAACAGAACCCAAATAAGTGCTTCACACTTTTGAATAAAAAAAAGAAGAAAAGACCGAGCAGACCAAGCCTAAATTGGCTAAAAGTCTCTCTCTGAAATTTCTAGTATCTGAGCCCAAATGCTCTTTTGTTGAATCTTAATAAAAAAATGATCCTTGAAATGTTGCTAAGTGGATCTTAGTCTCAAACAGAACTAACGTATCCTTAGTTAAAAATAAATTGGGCCTAAATGCTCATATGTTTAAATTGATCTTAATCTCAAACTAGAGTAACAGTCCTTAAACCAAACAAAATATTTTTGAACTAAAGAAAAATATAACTTAAGTTCAAAATCACAAATCTAAAATATACGGATTTGGAATGATCTGCGCCCTACGGGTGACGACATAAAATAGTCTCCGTATACAATCCACGGGCAAAAAAAATAAACAAAATAACACACGACGCGAAGTGATCCACTGGAGTAGAGAAAATGGTTATTGCAATGCGGTAACATAATTAACTGCAAGGTCTTGCGCCTGCAGAGAAAAGCGTCCCTACAATCAAAAACCCCTCACAAATGAGGGGGAATCTGATGAAACGGTCGCATCTATCCAAACTTCCGATATATGGTGCTATAAATCAACCTGGTATCTTCAGAGAGGTGGATGGATAAGTCCAAATAGCATCTGTCCCCAAATTCAGGTCAGACGTCCCCACGTCTCGGTTCAGTCTTTCGGCCGTGAACAGATTCTGGCATGTCCGGTGAGACCTTTTCCTCTTTCCACTCCATACTTTGTGTGTCGTGTTTCGCGAACAAAATCGCGGTTCACTGTGGTTGCCCTTGGATTCGAGGTATTAAAACTTGGTGTCTTGCTCTTGTGCAGAAAATCAATTGCTCTCAACTGCACTTTGTGAAACACCAACTCCTGCTTCGTCCTAACTAGAGGAGTGACCTATAGGCCCAACGCAGCCTCTATTTTCTCAATGCCGGTGGGGCAGGTCATCCAAGCCACTACTGGATTGTTCTTTGGGGACATACTCCCACCTGTGAGTTTTGGTGCCTCAACGCCGCAAGAAGAAGCTCCTAGAAGGTCAGTCTTCTATCGACTGGCAACAACGATGGCTCCCATCAGCGAGCCGTCAAACTCTGGCGTCTCAGTCTTCAACAGGCTGAGCAAAAGCTTAAACGCACCTATAAAAAATCTCGTGATACCTGAAGGGCTACCTCAAAACGACTAGCCCTGCTTACTCGTGCTATAGACGAAGGCGTCAAAGGTGCTTCCCCCATCAGACTGTCAGTCTTCGAAAGATTGGCCGACTCTCCTCAAACTCCAGCAAGGACGTCGATCTTCAACAGGATGACATCGATTGAAGCCCCTCAGCAAAGTCAGGGGCACGATGAAGCCGCTTCCGAAACTGAGGCGGTCCCTTCTATGATGCACGCTCGACGTCGCCACTGGTGCCGAGTGAGAAAAGCTGGGGGCAACTTTCCCTCTGGACTTACCCCACCATCTCCTACGGTGGAGGTCGACACTGCTGTTCCAACCGGAAAGAGTTTAGAATTTCTTAGGAGGGTGTAAAAAAACTCCCCAACGGCTATACTAAAGAAATCACCCCACTTGTAAAAGTTACAGTGCAGGAAGAGCCGGAGCGGCCTTATCAGCGGCTCTCCTTGCAAATTCATAGGGTCTGGCAAAAAGTCCAAGACTCTGTGATTGATAAAGATTATTCTTGTCGACCTAAGAAATCCAAGGGCCGATAAGAAAAAGATCACTCCTCCGCTATGCAACGGGGGACTTCTCCTAAACTGGTGCCTGTCACAACGGCTCCTTCAACTACCATCTCTCATAAAAGAACGAGACTAGTGCAAACCCTACCGCCCGTGGAAAATTCCAAAGGCGATGGATCTAAACGCCCCAAGTCTGGGGGCATAACCGTATATATGGTCTATATGGCCAACGGTAAAGAAGAAAGCCGTGCTTCGGTAAGTCATCGACCGCAAACTCTGGCGCTAACAAAGGCTCATAAGCAACAACAGAAGATCCAAGAAATGCTGACAAGGCAGCACTTACCGAACAGATTGAAAGTCCGGATAAAGTAGTTGAACAGCGCCAAGAGATGAAGACCGATACAGAGTTTCAACGAAGGGTGCTCGAGAGAAAAGATAAATAAACCGCTAAGAAAGCTTCTAACATGAAGCAGATGGCTCTCTTGTTCTAGGACATGGTTGGAATGTTGATCCAACCAAAACCCCCAGCCGAAGATCCGCCGATAATCATCGAGGATGATAAAGAGGAAATATCAAACCCTCCTCCAGCTTTATCAGCGGCCTAAGAAGAAACTATCTCCAAGGTGGCCCTTGATGATTACATTGCTAAACAAATAAGAGCTAACCAAGCTAATGAAGCCGCTGGCCAAATTATCAAAATTGGATGACCGTATCCAGGATAGTATGATTAAATCAAATACCCGCCGGGATATACGATCCTCAAGTTCCATGTCTACAAAGGAACAGGAAACCCTTATCAACATATTGCGCAATTCAGAGCTCTGTGTGGAAACACCGGAGGCGGCGACAAATTGTTGCTTTGACAGTTCATCGGTAGCCTGTCAAAAACGGCTTTCGAATGGTACTCGGAGCTCCCAAATGACTCCGTGAAAACGTTTACGGAAATGGAGATGCTGTTCACACAGAGGTTCTCAGGCGCGAGCAAACACACTCCGATCAGGGTAAAGCCGAGAGAAACATGGGTCCAATATGCGATCCGGTGGCGGAACCTGTGGTCTAAGTACGAACAATGCATTGAAGAATCTCCTACCATGGGCATGATCATCGAGACCCTTGATCCTCAAACGACTGTGTCCCAGTTCATGACATTCTTCAGACCAACTACCTTTCAGGCTCTGATAGATAAATTGGCCCAAATGGACCAGATGGGCCATGAGCCCTCCTCCTCAAATAAGGACCCTCGAAATGCTAAGGGTAAAGAGAAAGCGGCCTTCGTTAACAATACACAACAACAACCGAATGGCCCAAAACCAGCTGCTCGCCAATGTTCTTTACTGCTATCCAATGTTTCTTACCTGGATTGGACTGATACATACTTACCACGCTAAGTGCGTAAGGTATATCTGGTCCGGTATATAACATCGCATATATTATCGACCCTACCATCAAAGCATAGGGTACTATGCTCATGCGAGCCCTCTCCTCATCAGTCTTGAGAGATATCTCTTTGGAGAGGGCGATTCCGTGACAAGAGGGTAAATTACCGCGCTTAGAATCTTCCATATTAAACCTCTTTAATACGGTGTCTATGTATCTCGACTGTGAAAGTCCCAACATTCTTGTAGATCTGTCACGATAGATCTTAATCCCCAGAATGTACGAGGCATCACGCAGGTCTTTCATAGAAAACTTCTGTGACAAGAACAGCTTGGCCGATTGTAGCATAAGAATATCATTTCCTATCAGGAGAATATCATCCATGTATAAAACGAAGAATACCACGGTTCTCCCTACAATCTTTTTATAAATACAAGGTTCATCTACAATTTTTATAAAGTCAAATTCCTTGATCGTTTCATCAAAGCAGATGTTGCAACTCTGTGATGTCTGATTTAATCCAAAAATGAATTTAAGCAATTTGTAAACATTTCCGCTGCTCCCACTTTCTATGAAACCCTCTAGTTGATCTATGTAAACACATTCTTCTAAACTTCCATTTAGAAAAGAGATTTTAACATCCATATGCCAGATTTCATAGTCATAGAAGGAAGCAATGGAAAGTACGATCCGAATGGATTTAAACATAGCCACTGGTGAAAAAGTTTCGTCATAGTCCAATCCTGGTCTTTGACGAAAACCTTTAGCAATAAGTCTAGCTTTATAGGCTTCTACCTGACCAACTATACCAATCTTCTTTTTGAAGATTCATTTGCATCCTATGGATTTTATCCCAGTAAGAGCAAAATCCAAAGTCCATACTTGGTTTGTGTACATGGAGTCTATCTCGGATCGCATAGCATCCAGCCACTTCACCGAGTCTATACTCGTGATGGCTTGCTGAAAACTAGTCGGCTCATCATCGTCGATGATGCAATCCTCTCGATCCCTGTCTATGAAAAAACCGTAGTATCTCTTGGATGGATGAGACTGCCTACTAGATCTGTAGAGTGGCATAGGTACGTCCGGTTCCATTGAAATCTCTGGTTCCACTAAGTTTTCAGTAATAGTTTGTGGTTCTGGAATTTCTTCCAGCTCTATTGCGTTCCCACTTATCTCTTTTTCAAGAAATTGAGTTTCCATGAAGCGGGCATGATGAGAAACAAAGACATTTTGTTCCTCAGCGTAATAGAAATAATACCCCCTAGAATTCTTGGGGCATCCCACAAACTTAGACAGTACTGAACGTGCCTCGAGCTTGTCCGGATGAACTTTTTTGACAAAACTAGGACATCCACATATTTTAAGATACTTAAAACAGGGTTTCTTCCCACTCCACATTTCATATGGAGTGGTAGGCACAGACTTAGTTGGAACCTTATTCAATAAGTATATAGCAGATTCTAGTGCATAACCCCAGAAGGAGGGCGGCAACTCAGCATTATTCATCATGGAACGCACCATATCAAGTAAGGTGTGGTTCCGTCTTTCTGATACATCGTTGTGTTGTGGTGTGTATGGAGGAGTAAGCTGAGAGAGAATTCCATTCTCTTTTAGATATTCCAGGAACTCGGGATGTAAGTATTCACCACCTCGATCAGATCGGAGCATCTTGATACTTTTTCCGGTTTGCTTTTCCGTTTCATTCTTATACTCTTGGAATTTCTCAAAGGTCTCGGATTTATATTTCATCAAGAATACATGTCCATACCTTGATAAATCATCTGTGAAAGTAATGAAGTAGGAATAAACACTTCTTGCATGCGTAAACATTGGCCCACACGCGTCGCTGTGTATGAGTCACAGGAGCTCAATAGCTCTTTCTTCGTGTCCAGTGAACGGAGTTTTTGTCATCTTTCCTCTGATACATGATTGACAAGTTTCATATGATTGATACTCAAACAAATCGAAGTATCCTTCTTTATGTAACTTAGTCAGTCATATTTCATTGATATGACCAAGTCTACAATGGCATAAGAAAGCTTAGTTTGATTCTGAAGCCTTTCTTTTCAGTGTGTTTTTGACATTGAAAACTTGATGTTGATTGAGAATGTATATTCCGTTATTCAATGTACCCAACCCAACCATTTCATGATTTAGGTGAATGTTTATAACATTGCTTACAAGTGCAAAATTATATCCTTCATTTGATAATAAAGATACTGATATAATATTACACACCATACTGGATACACAAAAGCAGTTACGCAATAACAAAATATGTCCACTCGCCAATCCTAGGTGATATTCTCCTACTGCAACAGCGTCCACACTGGCTCCGTTGCCAACCCTGACGGTCATATCACCTTTCCTCAAAACTCTACGGCTTCTTAGCGCCTGCAAAGAATTACAGGCATGAGATCTTGATCCGGTATCTAATATCCAGGAAGTAGAGTTTATAGAGAAACATTTTTCAATCATGAACACATCTAAAGCCGAAAGCACAACTTGCTTCGTGTCCTAGTTTCTAGCCTTTAGAGCCCTGCAGTCCTTCTTCCAATGTCCCTTTTTCTGACAATAGAAGAATTCTTCCTTTGTGGATGCCCCCCCCATTATTTTCTTTTCCCTTTCCCTGCACCTTCTGCACACCTTCCCTCGGTTTGGTGGGGGCCTTCTTCTTCTTCCCCTTGGCTTTAGCCTTGGATTTAGCAGAAGAAGATTTCCCAATAAACAGAGCGGGTATTTTCTTGGATTTCTTCAAGGTTCCCTCTGCCATCCTCAACATGTTGATGAGCTTAGGAAATGAAACTTCCATACTGTGCATATTGAAATTCAATATGAACTAGGCATAGGTGTAGGGAAGGGACTGTAGAATCAAGTCAATGTACAACTCATTCTCCAACATAGTTCTGAGGTCCACGAGCTGTTCAATAAGAGGAATCATCTTTAGGACGTAGTCCCCAACAGATGATCCAATAGCTAATCTCGCTTGAAACGGCTTCTTCGAGGTCTCATATCTTGCGATTCGAGATTGCTCTCCATCTAAATGTTTGGTATGGACGAAGATAGAAGCAAGATCCATCTTCTCATGCCGCCTCTGATGTTCATTATCCATGGAGGCCAGCACGAGGCACTTGGCTTTCGTGCAATAAAGATCCCAGGTCTTACGGACCTCAATGTCCACGACCGAGGATTCTGGACCGGGAACAGGGGGAGCTTTCGCCATGAGGACGTATGCAACCTTATCATATGTAAGGGCCATATGGACATTTCTCAGCCAGTCATTATAATTTGTCCCAGCGAGTTTATTTTTATTTAGTATTAGCTTAAGTCCCGTCATGGTCGCTGCAATAAGGAGAGAGAGAAAAGAAACACTCAGCATATGCTCTTGCAAGTTTAAATTGGTTATTAGTTTATCTAAACAGGATGGGTTCCACTATTTCCTCGAATTCTTCTTCAAACCCTAAAAGAAGAATTAGTCAGGATTAATCGCATCTCATAATTCTTGCTTAACCATTCGGCCAAGCTAGTGTCGGTACTTCAAGGGAGGTTTTCCAATACTTTCACGAAGTTCCTTAATTACATAACCTGTTTTCCGTAGAGGCGCAGCCCCGCTAACACCGTTCTAGACACCTGCTTAGTTTATAGTATTGATTGTAAAATGAAAAAATCCTCCCGAAGAGTAGCGGATACTCACAGTAGGATCAGGACCCAACTATCATTGTGTGATGATTTTGAAGGTAGCCTATCAAAAACACCACACTCCAGAAGGTATGCAACACTAGCAAGTTTCCTATATGTTTGAAACTCCCGATGTAATTTTTCCCCCGAGCACTTATAACCTTAACGAAGGTCAAAACATCATAAGTCGCAAGTCAAGTTCAACCCGTCATTGTCCAGATTAATCTAGACTCATTCGTACAAGCCTTTGACGAAGGTCAAAACAGTTGTACGCCCGTCCTAGATTAATGCATTTATCTATACTACAGGTAAGCACCCACTAGCTACCAAATACTATGCCTTGGCGAAGGTCAAAACATATAGCATGAATATTAGTAGATACCTATCTGAAATGACGGAGGGCTGCGGATGGTTTTGGCGAAAACCGTTAACGTAATGAACTTGATATAGTCGAAGGAATCAAATAGCTTTTGAAAAAGGAGTGTTTAAGCACCGCTTTTAAAATTTCTTTTTGAAGAAAACCGAGTGGTTTTGTAATTGTTTCAACGACATCAAATTTTAGGTTTATTATTTTTGCATTAATCAATATTAATGCGGTCCCATCAATTAACCTTATCATTGCAGAAAAGAAACGAAAATAGAATGTACGCTTATGCCATCCGCATTCACCACGGGGCCCCGTCATGCACCGTTAGGTTACTTAACTAACGACAGAGCGGGGGCTAGACTAGAGCGAGTGTAAAGCATAAGCAACGTTTATTATATATAATACATATATATAGCCATTTGTCTCATGCAATAATAGTCATTCCAGATCACAGAAACACAGATGAACATATTGGATAGACTAGGATTTCCGTGTTTCGTTTTAGCCTATAACGAAACACGAATTCCACGGTCATGATTAATAGCCAAACCCACCCTATACCCCTACGGGTGCTGCAAACTACCTGCCAAATTTCCGAAGTGAAGCAACCTCCTTCAATAAAATGAGTAGGCCACTCGGCACTTCAAAAACCCGGTAGTTTGTGCACCCCAACTTGGGTCTATCATAGGTGCAAGAAAAATAAATGAAATAATACAACGGTGGCTACAACCTCAACCCGGATGTGTCCCGCAAAATAATATTACATCAATTTTACAAATATACATGAATGGAAAAAAAAGAACACTCTTCTAACATCCCTGGGCTATTCATTCACGACGATCTAATACTCCATATACATAAACAATCACAAAATCACAGATATGTGCAACCCCCACTAATCGACATATAGTAATTAGCAGACGTTTAGCAACACATATATACAAATACAGAAAACCCATATTAGCCAAATAACTTAGAATTTCGATCGAAAATATTTTCCGTGTCTACCCCATATACAAACCAGTACATAAACAATTCTGGGTAGAAACCAAATATGCAAGAAATCATATTTCTAATATTAAGACCCACAGGAAAAAAATTGGAGCGAATCGGCCTCGACTCGGCTGTGGATCCGCGGCTAAGGTTCCGCAGTTTTCTAGGGCGATTACGAGCTCGAATTTTTTCTATGTTCCTATAAAAGCCTGCATGTATTTTTAAGGCCACTGAAATAATTTTTTGAACGGATTTTAAAATCGACAGCTAGCTTATCATGAAAATTTGATTTCAAGTAAATTTTTGGACGATCGAAATTCTAACTACTTACTAACTAGCTAGTTAAGGTTTAAATAGGCTCTGATACCATGTATGTCGGTGTCGCACACCCAGCGGGTTCGCGAGGAGGCGAAATACACAAAAAAACGATTTTTTTAGCTTGCAACATCGACCTAGATTCCAGGATCTTAAACGGAAACCCTAACTAGCAGTACTACAAAGAGGTTCTAAATTACTTGTGAAAGAGTTTTATACCTCTAGAGTTCAAGTCCTTCGGGTTTGCTCCTTTTCTTCTTGAGCTCCTGGATGGTTTGGATCAAACTCGGTCGTCGGCCTCCTCGTGTCAAAGAAGATCCACCCCGAGAGTCTATGGTTCAATCTTCTACCTCAAGAATAAGGTAACTAAGTGTAGGGTTCCTAGGCACACTAGTGAGGTCTCACAAGGCATCAACCATGCCAAATTTAAAAATCTTGGTGCCGAGAAACCCTAATATGGATCGTTGGCTAGATATCTAGGCGAAAAACAATCTAGTTAACAACTTAACTAATAGGTTATCGGAAATACAACCTTTGTAGATCCGGTGCTCCACCTCCATAGCTCCGCAACGAAGTCCTTTGCTGTCCAAAAAGAATCCGGGCTCTAGCGTCGGCTTCATCGGAGAATAGGCGAGCTAGGTCGTCGATGTCCATGCCGAAGATGATCTAAGTCGAGGCATCGCTAAATCAAGCTACACCTTCACCAAGCCATGAAAACTTGTGAAGGAAACACACTCTACTACTTGGCAAGAGGTAGAGGATGAAGAAATAGGAAGTGGGTAGACTTTAGAATTGGATTTCTCACTCATTTCCATCAATCACCATTGATGAAGTCTAGGTTTTTGCTTCTTGAAGAAGAAGAAGATGATCTAGAATGATTATTATGATAAGAATTATTTAAAATGAAAAGAATAATCAATTCTTATCATAAGTAAACCATGGTTAGTTGTAGAGAGTGAACTAGGGTTAGTGGAGTGGTTAGGGTTAAGCATGAGACAAAATGGTGACAAAGTCAAAGTGTTCATGAAACTTCATGAACAAAACAAAAATTGCCACCATTTTCTCATTTGCTTATTCTTTTTCCAAAAAGAAAAAGATTAATATATAAATAAGGAAATCAAAAACCCTAATCATCCACTTAACTATAGTTTGATTCTTTACACTTAACCAAAAAGCATGTATCATCAAACATGATACAATCAAGTGCACAAAATCATATCGCATATGGAATGCGCACACCCGAGTGAGAAAATCCATTCAAAGTGAACCGATACTAGTTAATGCAAAGTAATATATCAAATATATAATTATACATTAAATCACTAAATCAACACTTGATTCAATGATCCAGTCATGTCGCACATAACCGACTGGTATCATCAGTAACAACTTATCGAATCAACACTTGATCCGATAACCCGGCTATATCGCATATAACCGATCAATGTCACATCGCGAGAATGAAATACGGTATCACATACACGCATCATTCTCGGTCCCGCACATATCTCATATGCGCTCCTATTTCGTTTCGCTTGAGCCAGGAAACCTCTGTGTAGGACTCTAAAGACTCGTCAATACGCCGGCAGCAGGTGATGATCATATCAAACACCCACAAGCCGCAAGCGGTCTGCTAAACGTAACGGCCACCCGGGTATTGAGCGATCAGAAGATCGACGAGCAAGCCCGCTCACACTCCTGTGAATCCAACCAGTAACACTTACCGTACAGTCTGGTCTGATCGTCTGATATGTCGCATATCTCGCCTAGGGGTGGTAAACGTCAGACCCCAATAGCTCGATAAGTCGTGTCGATATGAGGTCTATAACAATTCGAGAAACTACTGGTAACACTTACCAGTAAATCTCAGCAACCCTGGCCAGGGATTTCCTGTTATAGCCAATCGAACACAGCGCAACATCAACCCCCTATACCGGGAGAGACGAATCCCCTCCTATCGCTCATTGCCTCCATGTGACTCGGGACTGTACCCAAAAACCACCGTTTTGCATGCCCTCTTGGACGTGGTAAGATGGAAATCAAAGCACAGTGGGAACCACACAAGACTCTATGACGATCTCGGGTCAACAGACTACTCTGTACCAGTGTTACCAGAGAACTGCCATCTGACGTTAGGTATAATACCATCTAGGAGTTCTCGGCGAGTCCGTCCAGTGTACCCAGTCTCCACTGAGCACCTGTATATCATCTCTGATGTCAAACACCAATGGATATGGGATCATCCATCGCCCATCTGTATGGGTCGAGAAGGTATACGCTAGTCTACTCTGGTATATCGATGCCCCGTCTCGATACACCCTCGACTAGGGACTTTGAAGGATGTACTTATGGACTACCATGTCCCCACTAGTATGATCCGCATCATAGTCCAGGTAGTCAAGCACATATCCTAAGGGCTTTACCAACATGTAACAGAGAGACAAACAGTATACATGTTAAGGTAAAGAGTAACCAGATAGCGTACTATCATGTCGAGCAAGAAAGTCCTCCCTATATACGTCCCAGCATCCACTACAATATACATCCAATGTACAGTAATGGCCTCTAGGGCATACATATAACTAACAATCTCCCACTTGCACTAGGGCCATCTGATAGCAGTGGTTGTAGTATCTCATACTCAACCATCCCATAAAAATCTCTCTCTGGGAATAGGCCTTTGTGAGTGGATCCGCTGTGTTGTCCTTTGAGTCTACTCTCCTAACCTCGATCCCCTTGAGATCATCCATCTCCATGATGAGGTGATGCTGCCTTAGAATATGTCTGGATCACTGATGGGACCTGCGTTCCTTGGCATAAGCCACAACTCCATTGTCACACAATGGGAGGAACATAGTTCATCTCATGAACCAATATACACCCAAACAGCCTCTTTGGTAGCATATTAAGTAGCGATGTATCCTGCCTTTATCTTCTAGTATGCCACGGTATCTAGCTTGGAACTCTTCCAACATACCGTCCCTTTACTGCGGGTAAAGACAATGCCTGTGACTGACATTCAGTCGTCTTTATCACCCTGGAACCCTTCCAGTGATTCTCCCCAGGATCGATTGATACCATCTCACTACAACTAGTGAGAATCCTAACATCCAATTAGATCTATCTCATAGATCCAAAACCCAGGATTTAGGAGGTATCACTTTGATCCTATTATGGAGAATTCTTGTGATAACCGGAGATTGACCGTGCGTAGCATAGGAAACTCCTTCCCTATCAAGAGTATGTCATCCACGTACTTTACGAGGATCGTCACCATACTCCCTACTACCTTTTTGTTTATACAAGGTTCATCTACCATTTTGATGATGTCAAACTCTTTGACTACCACATCAAAACTGATGTTCCAACTCCGCGATGCCTGCTTTTATCCTATAAAGTATCTTGTACACGTTTCCGCTGCTCCCACTGTCTACGAGGCCCTCTGGCTGTGAACTTATAGACGCACTCTTCTAAAACATTATTTAGAAAAGCCGTCATGACACCCAACCACCAGATATCGTAGTCATGGTATGTAGCCGTGGCAAGTAGTATCTGGATGGACTTAAGCATAGGTACTGGAAAAAGTTTCATCATTATCCACGCCTGGTCGATGACGAAAACCTTTATCAAGTCTAGCTTTGAAAGTCTCAACTTTTCCATCTACACCAAGTAATCTTCTCAAGATATACTTGCTCCTGATGGGGATTTAACCCTTCAGATATAGCAACCAAAGTCCATACTTTGTTGGTGTATAAGGATTCCATCTCAGATCGCTAAGCATCCAGCCATTCTTACAGAGTCCCACTCCTGATGGTCAGCTCGAAACTAGTTGGGTCATCATCTCATGATGCAATCCTCGCTCCCACTGTCATAGAGAAACATAAGTATCTCTCAAGTGGGTGAGAAACCCTACTAGACCGGCGGAGAGGCTGAGGTTCGTTGGAATCTACTGAATCCCTCGGTTATACCAAATCATCAGCTGCAGTTTGTATAGCTGAAACCTTTCCAGTTCTACATTACAGACTTTGCCTTGAGCTTGTCCGGATTTTGCTTTTAGACATTAGCCGGACAACCCCAAATTTTAACTAACTTAAGACATGGGCTCTTCCCTTTCCATATCACATATGAAGTGGTAGGCAACTTGATTTGATTGGAACCGTATTCAATAGGTATGCAGCTTCTCAAGCGCATAACACCCAAAAAGGAAATAGGTAATTCAGTAGTACTCACCATAGAGCACACCATATCAAATAGGGTGTATCTGCTCCGCCCCGATATACCATCGTATGGTGTATCCGGAGGAGTAATCCTGAGAGAGAATCTCATTCTCCTTTAGAAAAGTCCAGGATTTCCGTGCTGAAGTATTCTCCTCCTCGATCTCATCAAAGGACATAATACTTATACCCGTATTTTGGTTCTCTACTTCTATCTTATATTCTGTGAATATCTCAAAAGGTTCGGACTTGTGTTTCAACAAGAACATAGGTCTGAATCTCGAAAGATCATCAGAGAATGTAATGAAGTACAAAGAACCAGTCCTGGCATATATAGACAGGGGACCTTACATACATCAACATGTATCATCCCAAGAGTTCAATAACTCTTTCTCTGTTTCCAATAAACAGGGCTATGGTCATCTAATCTTTGTGACATGACTGGCAAGTTTCACAAGATGTAAATTCAAACTGATTTAAATATGCATCTAAAATGTAACTTCAGCCAGTTGGGTCGCATTGATATGACCTAGTCTACAATACCTCAAGAAGGATTCGTTCATATCTGAACTCTTCCTCTTGTGTGTGTTCCGTATACTAAGAACTGTAGTTTGATTTAGAACATCAATGCTTTTAGATAACGTGCCTGAACCGATAAACTTTTGATATAGGAAATGTTCAAAACATTATCCAACAATACAAAATTTTATCGTTTCTTTACTAATAAAGAGACAGATACGATTTTGTATATCAGGTTCGGTATCTAATAACATTCGTTCAGAATTAATGTATTTGTAATACAGGGTGACAGTGACCAACAGACTTGGCTGCAACATTTGCCCCGTTTTCTGCCTCATGAAACTTATCACCCGTTCTCAGTTCTCTACCTATCTGTAGCCCTATGTAACAGATTACATATCTGGGATCCTGATCTGGTATCACATACCCAGGACGTAAAGGATACTGAGAAACAGTTCTGTATAATGAACACACCCGAAGATGATGCATCAGCATGCACTCTCTTCGTTTGGGCGGCACGGGAATTCTGGTAATCCCCAATTTTCTGCTCTGTCTTATAAAAATTATAAGTTGGAGCGGGACCAACGTTCCCCAGCTCAGTATAACAAGCGGGTTCGGTCAATATTCCGTATTATTATCTTGATTAAGGCGTGATATGGTCGCTACCAGGAGAGAGAGAGAAGAAAACACTCAGCGTGCGCTCTTGCAAGAATAGATTGGTTATTATTTTATCTAATCAGGATGGCTCCCACTGCTTTTTATCAAATCTTCCTTCAAACCCTAAAAGGAAAGACTAGCCGGGATTAATTACACACTACAAGTTCGCCAATCTTTCAGCCAGGCCAGTGTCGGTACTTTGAGGGAGGTCCCCCGTGCTTTCGCACGAACCTAATTAATGTAAACCTCGTTTTCCCAGAGGCGTAACCTCGTTAACACCTTTCTAGACACCTACTTGATCGGCTAATTGCAATGTGTAAAACTCTCCCAGGAGTAACTCTTACTCGCAGCGGGTATCGGGATCCAACTATCTCATAGAAGGTATGCAATCTCATTGCAAATTTCAACACTTGAAATTCCCGATAATATTTTGCCCCTAGCTCGCTATGACCTTGACGCATGCCAAACAGCCCATAGTCTGCTAGTCAAGTTCAACCCGTACATTTCTTGATTGAATTAAACCCACCCGCACGACCCTTGACGCATGCCAAACAACGCCGTACGAATACCCTAATCCAATCGCATCGTATGCTAGCAGATAAGCACTAGTTAGCTACCGTACACTACGCCTTGACGCATGCCAAACAACCGCAGCACGAATACTAACTAGTACTTATCTGAAATGACGGAGGGCTACGACAGGTTTTTCTGAAAACCTATTGCGTAATGAACTTGATATCGTTGTAGAATCAAATGATTTTGAAATGGAGTGTTTTTTAGGCTTTTGTAGTTTTGCTAAAGGAGTCACTCCCGGTGAAGGGATCGTCGGTCCTTTCCTCGTCGAATGAGGTGCGGGATATATCATATATATCACTGTGCAAAGCAAAAACTCTTAAAAGCAATCAAAAGACAAACCGAGTGTGTAGCATCTGCCAGTTATTGCTAAAGGAGTCACTCCCGGTGAAGGGATCTCGGTCCTTTCCTCATCGAATAAGGTGCAGGATATATCACATATACCGCTGTGCAAAGCAAGAACTGTAGCTACCTGTTTTATTTTTGAAATTCGATTCTACAACATCTTAGGTTTCTTTTATTTCATTAATCACATTAATGAAGTCCCATCATTTAAATACCTAAACATCACAGATAAATACGACGTACACTTATGCCATCCGCATTCGCCTCGATGTCCCCTCGTGCACCGTTAGGTTAGGTAACTAACGGCAGAGCGGGGCAGGGCTAGCGCGGGTGTAAAACATAAGTAACGTCTATATAATATATCATATATACTATATACTGTATCTATCACAGAACATCACATGATCACATCACAGATATCGCAGCAGAAGAATCATATGAAATATTGGATATACTAGGACGTCCGTGTTTTTAATACGAGCCAGTATAAAACACGGATTCCACGGTCGTGATGAATAGCCAAACCCACACCCCTAGACCCCTACGAGAGCGGCAAGCAACCCTACCAATTCTAGAGTTAGGAGACCCGGTCTCGACTCCTCGAGTTGGTCTCCCACTGGACTCCAGAACCCGGTTACTTGTGCTCCCCTCTTTGGGTCTATCCTAGTGCGGAAAAGTAAATAATATACAAAAGGTGACAACTTCCGCAACATGGAAGTGCCCCAATAAAAGAATATTACATACAAGTTTTTACATGAATGAAAATGAAAAACACTCATCTCACATAAAAACCCCCGGCTATTCAAACACGACGATCCAATATAACATATCCAGCAACACATAACATCACATGTCATCAACGTAAGTAAATATGTCCATCCCAATTTTCGTTGACATATAGCAACGAAACCGGCGATATCACATATTACACTTACGGTCACAGAAAAGAAAGTGTAAAACTACAACAGTTGGAATCCGCAACCACCTCAGACATCGCATGCCTGACCAAATGAATTCCTTAGACATCGCATGCCTAACAATTATAAAGCCCGCATTTTAGTCTCAAAATCGAAAACTCTTTTCAATATCAAGTCGGGAAATTCAACAAGATTCCCGACATCCTGATCGAATGCTCGTCGCAAACTTTAGTAGACGGCCGCACCCCCGATACCGTCGACGAAGTGCACCAAGGCGGAACACCGCTACCGCGAGCACCCGGACGGATGCTTTCGGCGACGGGGTTCTCCTACAGTCACTTGGTCGGGGCTATGGAGTGAGGCTGTCTATTAAGTTTACCCGGCGAGTATCCGCGTACGCTACGTGATTGCGACGGACTTTTGATCACATCAAAATTCCGTGGCAACCGATCAAGTGAGACTAAAGTGCTATGTTTATAACATTCATTCAGTTATCTCATAACTATTTGCGAATTCCAAGTATTGTATCACATTCCAGATAAAATAGAAAATGTTAAACTTTTCGATCGAACAATCGAACACCCAAGTTTTCCCGATAATTATCAACACATGAAATATGAGTCTAACAACATTCAGTTCGTGCCTCAGTACCAACGGTCCAGCCGTAGAAGGGTCAAGCCAACGCCTCACATGTGGCACGCCGTACTGCCCCAAACCCGAAGGTTCAAAGGGAAGTTCAAGACGGTCACATAATCGAGTTAAGGTTTGTTGTCTTCTAGAGGGACCATCGCGTTACTTGCACTACTTAGAACGTCGTTAAACTACGGAAAAATCCAACACTTAGAAATTTCCCGACAGGGAAAAGTTGGGTATTTATATCCAGTCGAATCTTTTTAACATATTCTAAAAATTTATCCGGAAAGCCACATAGACAAAATCTGATAATCCGATCGAAACAACGAACCCCCAATACACACCAGAAAATTCAACTCTTGAATAAATTATAAAAATTTCCAGAAGACTCAGCACTTTGACACAAGAATTACTGTGCAAGACACGTGGTATAAATCAGCACATGGCCGCGGAACCGCCGCGAAACCCAGGCTGGGGCCGCGGTTCCGCGGCTCTTTGGTCGATTTAGAGCCACGTGCTTCACAGTAACTCTTAGGATTCCCTGCTGAATTTTTTGGCAATTTTTAATTCACAAAAAACCCTGTTTTTAGAAAATTTCCAGAGAGCAATTTTGATTTGGGGTTTCGGGTTCGATCGGGTTTCAAATTCCGTCTAGACTTCGCCTAAGGCTCTAGCTAGGCTCTGATACCACTGTAGGGTTCCTAGGCACACTAGTGAGGTCTCACAAGGCATCAACCATGCCAAATTTAAAAATCTTGGTGCCGAGAAACCCTAATACGGATCGTTGGCTAGATATCTAGGCGAAAAACAATCTAGTTAACAACTTAACTAATGGGTTATCGGAAATACAACCTTTGTAGATCCGGTGCTCCACCTCCATAGCTCCGCAACGAAGTCCTTTGCTGTCCAAAAAGAATCCGGGCTCTAGCGTCGGCTTCATCGGAGAATAGGCGAGCTAGGTCGTCGATGTCCATGCCGAAGATGATCTACGTCGAGGCATCGCTAAATCAAGCTCCACCTTCACCAAGCCATGAAAACTTGTGAAGGAAACACACTCTGCTACTTGGCAAGAGGTAGAGGATGAAGAAATAGGAAGTGGGTAGACTTTAGAATTGGATTTCTCACTCATTTCCATCAATCACCATTGATGAAGTCTAGGTTTTTGCTTCTTTAAGAAGAAGAAGAAGAAGATGATCTAGAATGATTATTATGATAAGAATTATTTAAAATGAAAAGAATAATCAATTCTTATCATAAGTGAACCATGGTTAGTTGTAGAGAGTGAACTAGGGTTAGTGGAGTGGTTAGGGTTAAGCATGAGACAAAATGGTGACAAAGTCAAAGTGTTCATGAAACTTCATGAACAAAACAAAAATTGCCACCATTTTCTCATTTGCTTATTCTTTTTCCAAAAAGAAAAAGATTAATATATAAATAAGGAAATCAAAAACCCTAATCATCCACTTAACTATAGTTTGATTCTTTACACTTAACCAAAAAGCATGTATCATCAAACATGATACAATCAAGTGCACAAAATCATATCGCATATGGAATGCACACACCCGAGTGAGAAAATCCATTCAAAGTGAACCGATACTAGTTAATGCAAAGTAATATATCAAATATATAATTATGCATTAAATCACTAAATCAACACTTGATTCAATGATCCGGTCATGTCGCACATAACCGACTGGTATCATCAGTAACAACTTATCGAATCAACACTTGATCCGATAACCCGGCTATATCGCATATAACCGATCAATGTCACATCGCGAGAATGAAATACGGTATCACATACACGCATCATTCTCGGTCCCGCACATATCTCATATGCGCTCCTATTTCGTTTCGCTTGAGCCAGGAAACCTCTGTGTAGGACTCTAAAGACTCGTCAATACGCCGGCAGCAGGTGATGATCATATCAAACACCCACAAGCCGCAAGCGGTCTGCTAAACGTAACGGCCACCCGGGTATTGAGCGATCAGAAGATCGACGAGCAAGCCCGCTCACACTCCTGTGAATCCAACCAGTAACACTTACCGTACAGTCTGGTCTGATCGTCTGATATGTCGTATATCTCGCCTAGGGGTGGTAAACGTCAGACCCCAATAGCTCGATAAGTCGTGTCGATATGAGGTCTATAACAATTCGAGAAACTACTGGTAACACTTACCAGTAAATCTCAGCAACCCTGGCCAGGGATTTCCTGTTATAGCCAATCGAACACAGCGCAACATCAACCCCCTATACCGGGAGAGACGAATCCCCTCCTATCGCTCATTGCCTCCATGTGACTCAGGACTGTACCCAAAAACCACCGTTTTGCACGCCCTCTTGGACGTGGTAAGATGGAAATCAAAGCACAGTGGGAACCATACAAGACTCTATGACGATCTCGGGTCAACAGACTACTCTGTACCAGTGTCACCAGAGAACTGCCATCTGACGTTAGGTATAATACCATCTGGGAGTTCTTGCCGAGTCCGTCCAGTGTACCCAGTCTCCACTGAGCACCCGTATATCATCTCTGATGTCAAACACCAATGGATATGGGATCATCCATCGCCCATCTGTATGGGTCGAGAAGGTATACGCTAGTCTACTCTGGTATATCGATACCCCGTCTCGATACACCCTCGACTAGGGACTTTGAAGGATGTACTTATGGACTACCATGTCCCCACTAGTATGATCCGCATCATAGTCCAGGTAGTCAAGCATATATCCTAAGGGCTTTACCAACATGTAACAGAGAGACAAACAGTATACATGTTAAGGTAAAGAGTAACCAGATGGCGTACTATCATGTCGAGCAAGAAAGCCCTCCCTATATACGTCCCAGCATCCACTACAATATACATCCAATGTACAGTAATGGTCTCTAGGGCATACATATAACTAACACTAAGGTATCTAGTTTGCTAACCTAGATAGCTTAGAAGATGTAGAAGGTTAATTAGACTATTTTATCTCAAGGAGCCCTAGGATTTACAACACATGTGAGGGTTAGGGCTTGAGAAAGAAGGAGGAGAGAAAAAATGGAGACAGAAAGAGCAAACATAAATGAGCTTTAGTGTTTTGTAGAGGCAAGTGAGAAATAGCTTAGTCATTCACAATAATCAAGCGTGCAATATTTTCAATAGAAAATAATGACCCATGCTTGAATAATAAAGTCAAAGGCAATAAATAAATGAACTAGCCATACTTCACCCATACCACAAATATCTCTATTTTCCACCTCATTAATCTATTTCCAAAAATAGATAAATGCAATAATGAGGCGTCCCCTTCTAGAAACATGTCTTGTGAAATTACAAGAATGCCCTAACCGTATATACATACCCGTATTCGTACTACAAAAAATACGAATATAATGAGATAATAATAATCCAATAATATAATACTAGAATCCGGCTTTAACCAAAGCCTAATAGTATTATCCATCCGAACAATATCCGTGCAGCCAGTACATGTAGATGATCGGAACTCTACACGTAAAACCATACGGCTTCTACATCGTTTCACCTGAACCAGGGAAACCCTCTGTGTGGGACTCTAAAGACTCGACAATACGCTGGAAGTGGGTTTAACCACAAGTCCGTAAGTGGCACTAGCTGTACGTAACAGCTACCCGGGTACCTATCGAAAAGGAAGGCCGACGAGCGAACTCATCCGAACCTCTACTAAGCCTGTCCGTGACAATCTCTATGCAGTCTGGTCTGTTCGTCTGAGAGTATCACATGCCAGGTCTAGGAGGGTGGAAAACGCCAGACCCCTAATAACCCGACTTGTCGTGCCGGTGTGGCTCAAGACTATCCGAGAATGTACTGGTCCAACTAATAGTAATTCTCAATCCGCCCTGGCCAGGGACTTATAGTGTTAACCAACCGATCACAGCGCGACATCGACTCCCTATACCGGGAGAGACGAATCCCCAACAGTCGTTCACTTCCTCCATATGACTCAGGACTATACCCAACTAAAACCTGTTTGCACGACTCAGTAGTGCCGTGGTAGGGTAGTAATAGAAGCACAGTGGGAACTCATACGAGACAAATGACGACCTCAGGTCGACAGACTATCTGCACTCATGTCACCAGAGAACTGCTATGTGACGCTAGGTATAATACCATCTAGCCAGTTCTCGGCGAGCACGTCTAATGTACTCATCCCCAGTGAGCACATGTATACAATCTTAGGTGCACCACAGCGGCTGCGGGACCAATCCATCGCCCCTCGTTAGGATCTAGATATGTATACACTAGTCTACTCTTGAGTATCGATGCCCAGTCTCGATACTCCCACGACTAGGGACATTTTAAAGATGTGCTTATCGACTACCCAGCTCCTATAAGTATGATTGCTATCACAACGCTGGTAGTCAAGCAGGGAACCTACGGGCATTATCAACATGTATACAAGATATGAAACACATTACATGTTAAGATAAAGACAAACCAAATAGCATACTATCATTTTGCGCAAGATTGTCCTTACATACATCTCCCTAGTATCGTATACAATGAAGGCCTCTAGGGCATACATATCCAACAGCATGAGAGGAGTTTGAGAGGGGTGACACGATCCTAGGCCACCTTTACGGTGGCCTAGGCTCCTGCCAGACCCGAGAGCACCCTATAGGTGCTCTCAGGTCACCAACCTCCCCCGAGAGCACACTTTGGTGCTCCCGGGTGGGGTTGGTCACCACTTAACTCCTTTCATTAAACATTATACCATATAGAACAATTCTATGAAGCCCTGCCATGACAAATAGAGCCGAAAAGAATCGATTTAAGTCTATGTTTCCAAAACAGTAAACGCTTCATATTGAAATATGGTTTTGGATTTCAAATTGGCCAAAAAAAATTACTAAGTTATTTGATTGGGCTCTATACCATGTAAGTAAAAGGGGGCTAGGGTCGCAATGCTTGCGATCGTGGATGAATTGCACACAAAAATTAGTAGCAAGCATAGCCTCAATCTAAACAAGAATCTATCGAAATAACAATGCAATGTACTAAAGATCTAAACTAGAGAACTAAGGAGAAAAGAATACAACCTTTGTAGCACGTTAGACACCTCTCCTTAGACTCCGGATAGTCTCTACGAAGCTCGGAAGAAGCTTGCTTCGCGATCTCCATGCTGAAAATGATCCATCTTGAGATAACCCGAACACAAGTTTTAGCATCAAATTGATCACATCAAAATGAAGCAACCCACTAATTAAACTTGCTATGGATGATTAGTAGAAGATGTAGAATAATTAGCTCATTAATTCTTCTCTTTTCTTTTTACCTTTCTCACTTAAGCAAAAACTCATGAGACGGAGATGAAGTGATAAGCATGGCCATGGATTCTTAAGATGAGAACTTGTTGGATATATGTATGCCCTAAAGGCCATTATATGATAGTGTATGTACCGGTATGTGTGTGTGTGTGTGTGTATTCAAAGAACAGTCTTGCTCGACATGATAGTATACTATCTGGTTACTCTTTAACTTGATATGTTCACTTGATCATACTTTTATTCATTTAGTACATATTGATAAAGCCCTTAGGATATTTTCTTGACTACTGGGATTATAATGTGGATCATACTAGTGGGACATCCATAGTTTATAAGCATAACCTTGAAATGTTCCTAGTCATTGGTGTATTGAGACGGGACATCGATATTCCAGTGTAGACTAGCGTATACGATTCTTGTCCCATGTGATGGGCGATGGATGATCCCATATCCATCTGGTGTGCTGACACCAAAGATTGTATACGGGTGCTCAGTAGAGACTGGGTACACTGAACGGACTCGCCAAGAACTCCTATGTGGCATTATATCTCACGTCGGATAGCAGTTCTCAGGTGACACTGGTACAGGTTAGTCTGTAGACCCGAGATCGTCATGGAGTCTTGTGTGTCCTCCCACTGTACTTTGATCTCCACCCTACCACGGCTCTACTGAGTCGTGAAAACAGGTGGATTTTGGGTACAGTCCCAAGGCACATAGAGGCAATGAGCGATAGGAGGGGTTTCGTCTCTCCAGGTATTGGGGGTTGATGTTGCGCTATGCTCGATTGGCTATAACAGGAATTCTCTGGCCAGGGCTGCTGAGATTTACTGATAAGTGTTATCAGTAGTTTCTTGATCTGTTATGAGCTATATACCGGCATGACTTATTGAGTTATTGGGGTTGACGATACCATTCCCAGACTCGATATCCAGCATATCTGACAAAGATATCGGACTGTACGGTAAGTGTTGCCATTTGGCTCGATGGAGTTTTTGACAGGTTCGCTTGTTTTTCTTCTGATCGCTCAATACCCGAGTGGCCGTTACGTTTAGCTGACCGCTTGCGGCTTGTGTGTGTTTGATGTGATCATCACCTACTGCCGGCGTATTGACGAGTCTTAGAGTCCCACACGGAAGTTTCCTAGCTCAGGCAAAACGATATGGTGTGCATATGAGATATGCGCGGGAGCTCGATAAAATGCGTGTATGAGATACCGTTTATTAATTGGGCATTTACTATGAGTCGGGCCGTATGTGATATGACCGGTTTATTAAATCAAGTGTTGATTTAATAATGACTTTTAGCTCACTTTTATTAAACCTTTTCTTTTTGAATGTATGTATATATGTATATACATACACATGATGATGTGAATGCATACATACATGCATGCATGTGTATCATGGTTGTTGATACATAGAAGATGGCAATGCAAGACTCACATGCTTCAAATTTATATATGTGTTTTTGTTTTGAGATAAAAAGAAAAAAGAAATTATTCATGACTCATTCTTTCTACACTCTTCTAGGGTTGACCATTGACTTAACCCTAGGTTTAATTTCCTTTGTTCTTTTCACTCATCACAAAATATCTAGATATTTGTTTTAACCATGGTTGGATGTGAGAGTGTCTCACATATATATCCTTTTGTTTTTATTTTAAAACATAAGAATTATCATTATCTTGAGAAAAGCTTTGCCATCTTCATCTTCCTCCTTCTTCAAGATCTCTTGAGCTTCACTTAGAGTGAGGAAAAGAAAAAGAAAGGGTTCTTAAGTGAGAATGCAAACCACATCTTCATACTATACTAGTTTAGCCAATTAGTGTAGAGTGTTAGCTTCACTTCTCTATTGATCAAGTGAAGAAAGAAGCTTGAGCAAAGGGACTTCGGGTGGATCGTCGTGGACTAGGAAGGATTCTAGCGAGCCATTCCAAACTCTAGGAGATCAAAGGATTCACTCAAGGAGGTCTACAAAGGTTGTAATCTCTCCACTTAGTGATAGATTCTTTATAGTATGTGATACTATTAGTTGTTACCCTAAATTTCTAGTTCGATTCCTAGTTAAGTTTGCTTAGCACCTCATTAAAATTTAATTATGGCATGTGTGATGCTTCCAAACCTTAGATAAGGTGCTATAGAAACCCTACAGTGGTATCAGAGCCAAGCTAGAGCTTTAGAGTAACCTAGACGACGTTAAAAACCTCGAACGAACGAAATACGACGCCCGAAGGGTCCTCACTGGAAATTTTTCAAAAAGTTGGATTTTTCCACATTAAAAATAATCAGAAAATCATGCAAGGTATTGTATAGGCCCACAAGAAGAACGAAGCCCTAACTCTACTAAACGACCGCAGAACCGCTACCAAAATGGTCATTTTGTAGCGGTTCCGCGGCGCCGTTGGTGAGACTTGGACTGTGCCTTCTTGTGCTGGCCCGTATGTGCTTGTAGCAGTCTCTGGTATATTTTAAAACTGCTCAAGTGTTGAGCTTTCTGAGAATTCTTTAGGTGATTGATCGTTCGATCGAACGTTTTAACTGCGCCTAGTTTATGAGAATGCGATACAATAATTGGAATCTACAAATTTATTTGTTGCGTGTAAATCTAACATTTCGGTCTCGGGAGTAATCGGAAATCTTGTTGAATTATGCGACTTATTTTGAAAAGGTGTTTTCATGGGTGAGACCTAAATGAGAGCTTTACATTGTTAGGCATGAAATCTTGGATATGTGATATCTCGGGTTTGTATTTTCTAAGGGCAGTTACGATTCCTATTGTTGTAGTTTTTCACTTTATTTCTCTATGACCGTAAGTGAAGTATGTGGTGTACCGCCGGTTTCGTTGCTATACATCAACGACAATCGGGGTACGCGTACTTACTTACGTTGATGATATGTGATATTATGTGTTGCTGAGATATGATGTGCAGGATTGTCGTGATTGAATAGTCGGGGGCTTTATGTAAGATGAGAGTTTTCTTTTCATTCATGTAAAATTCAATTGTATGTAATATTCTTTTATTTGGGGCACTTCCGGGTTGAGGATGATGTCACCATTGTTGTATATTATTTACTTTTCCGCATTAGGATAGACCCAATGATGGGAGCACAAGTGACCGGGTTCTAGCGTTCAGTGGGAGGCCATCTCGAGGAGTCGAGACCGGGTCTCCTAAACTCTAGAATTGGTAGGGTCACTTTCCGCTCTCATAGGGGTCTAGGGGTGTGGGCTTGGCTATTCATCATGACCGTGGAATCCGTATTTTCCATTGATGGCTAAATACAAAATACGGACCTCCTAAATATCCTATATTATATGTGCTTCTGCTGCTTATATTCCGTGATGTGATCACTTGATATATCTGAGACGAATGGAATATTATATATATGATATATAATAGACGTTGCTTATGTTTTGCACCCGCGCTAGCCCCGACCCGGTATGCCGTTAGCTAAGTAACCTAACGGTGCATAACGGAACATTATGGCAAATGCGGGTGGCATAAGCGTACGTTATATTTTCGTTTCTTTTCTGTGATGGCTTAAGGACTTAAATGATGGGACTACATTAATGAGATTAATGTAAAGATAAATGAACCTAAAAGATGTTGTAGAATCGGATTTAAAACCCACTCGGCTTTTTGTGAAAAATGAAGTTTTCAAAGTGCGGAGCTTAAGCCACTCCTTTTAAACCCATTGGATTCTACAACGATATCAAGTTCAGAGCGTTAAAGGTTTTCTTAAAAACTATCTGCAGCCCTCCGTCATTTTAGGAAGTAGAGTACTTAGTATTCGTGCTGCGTATTTTGACTATAGTTAAGGCGTAGTGTACGGTAGCTGAGTGATGTCTTCCTACACCGCATATGATGCGGATTAGTTAGGACATTTATATGATTATGTTGACTATAGTTAAGGGTCATATGGGTGGGTCTAGTTAATCACGAAATGACGGGTAGAACTTGATTAGTACTTATGATATGTTGACTATAGTTAAGGTCATGAGTGCTAGGAGTAAAAACCATATCGGGAGTTTCCAGAGTTGAAATTTGCAATGAGATTGCAAACCTTTTATGTGATAGTAGGATCCTGATCCTACTGTGAGCAAGAGTTGCTCCCGGGAAAGTTTTGCACTTTACAATTAGCTAACCCATTACGTGTCTAGAAAGGTGTCAACGAGGCTACGCCTCTGGGAAAACGAGGTTTATTCTAATTAGGTCCGTGGGACAGCACGGGCAACCTCCTTCAAAGTACTGGTACTGGCCTGGCTGAACGGTTAGCGAAATTGTAGAATGTAATTAATCCTGGCTAGTTTTCGTTTTAAAAGGTTTTAAAAAAAATTTGATAAAAGCAGTGGGAGACATCGATTAGATAAGATAATAACCAATCTGATCTTTGCAAGAGTTTTCGCTGAGTGTATTCTTCTCTCTCTTTTAATGGCAGATACCAATGACAGGCCTTAAACTTCTACTAGATAAAAACAAGCTGACCGGACCGAACTACAAAGACTGGCTGAGGAACATTAACATTGCTCTCACATATGATAATGTATCATATGTCCTCACTGCCAAGGCTCCGCCCACCCCAGGACCAGAATCTTCTACTGCAGATAGGGAAATCCGCAAAACGTGGGATATTGACTGTGCTACTACCAATGCCTCTCGCTTTCATCGATGGACAATACACATCAAAAGCAATACGAGCAGATGGATGTTCAATCCATCTTTCTCCATACAAAGGATATGTATAGGGAGCAATCTCGGACCCAGAGATACGAAGCATCTCGAAAGTTGTTTCAGATGCGGATGGCTCATGACACACTAGTAGGCGATCACATTTTGAAGATGATAGCTCTTATAGAAGAGCTTGAGGACCTCGGATGGACAATGGATAACGAACAGTATACTGATATTGTTCTACAGTCTGTTCCCTCCGCCTTTTCTCCATTCATAGTGAACTTCAACATGCATGACATGGAGAAATCACTATCTGAACTTCTCAATATGTTGAGAAGTATGGAGAGCACGCTGAAAGCGAAGTTCCCCTCTATGCTTGTTAGACAATCTTACTCTTCCGTACCAAAAGCCAAGGCCAAGGGAAAGAATAAGAAGAAATTCACCAAACCGAGAGTAGGAATAAAGAAGGCGAAGGGGAAAGACAAATCCAAAGCTGCGGAGTCGGGGAAGTGAGAATGTTTTCACTGCAAGAAGACAGGGCACTGGAAGCGGAACTGTACTGAGTACCTTGAACTCAAGAAAAAGAAGCATGGTGTTGCTTCAGCTTCAGGTGTGTTCATGATTGAAAACTATTTTTCTATTAACTCTGCTTCCTGGTATTAGATACCGGTTCGGGTACTTATATTTGCAATTTTGTGCAGGCGTTGAGAAATAGCAGACTTTTGAAGACAGGTGACCATACTCTCCAAGTTCGAAATGGTTCCAATGTACATGCAGTTTCAGTAGGAGAGTATCACCTAGAGTTGCCGTCGGGTTGTATATTGGTTTTGAACCCATGTTATTTTGTACCAAGTATGCTTTGTAATATTATATCCATTTCCTTGTTAGAAAATGAAGGATATCATTTTGCTGTTCAACATAATGTTATGAACATTAAACTAAATCAAGAGTTAATTGGTTGTGGTACACTTAATAACGGGATATACGTCCTTAATCAACACACAGTTTTCAACATTAAACACACAAGTAAAAGAAAATTTTCAAATATAAATGAAGATTTTCTTTGGCAATGTAGACTTGGTTATATTAATGAAATAAAACTAAACAAGCTTCATAAAGATGGATATTTAAATCTTTTTGAGTATAAATCTTATGCGACTTATCAGTCCTGTATCAAAGGTAAAATGACCAAACTTCGTTTAGTGGACACGGAGAAAGAGCTACTGAACTCTTGGGCCTCATACATAGTGATGTATGTGGACCAACGTCTACACATGCAAGAGGAGGTTTTTCCTACTTCATAACTTTTACTGATGATTTCTTAAGATGTGGTCATGTGTTCTTAATAAAGCATAAGTCTGAAGCTTTCGAGAAATTCAAGGAGTACAAACTTGAAATAGAAAAACAAACAGGAATGAGCATCAAGATACTTCGATCAGATCGAGGTGGAGAGTACCATAGTACTGAGTTCCTAAACTTCCTAAAAGAGAATGGGATTCTCTCTTAGGTCACTCCCCCTTACACACCACAGCACAACAGTGTGTCAGAGCGGTGAAATCGTACCCTATTAGATATGGTACGATCCATGATGAGTGATTCTGAGTTGCCTCTCTCCTTTTGGGGGCATGCATTGGAGACTTCACCTTTTCTGTTGAACAAAGTTCCAACCAAGACCGTATCTACCACTCCATATGAGATATGGTATGGGAAGAGACCATCTCTTAAACGAGTTAAGATTTGGGGTTGTCCGGCTTTTGTCAAAAAGCAGAATCCAGACAAACTCGAGACACGATCGGTTAAGTGTATATTTGTGGGATATCCGAAATATTCATTTGGGTATCTTTTCTACCACAAGGAGGAACAAAAGGTGTTTATTTCTAAGTATGCCACATTTTTAGAAAATGAGATTTTTTCCAAATGATTTTGATGGCAATGTGGTAGATCTAGAAGAGGTTCTAGAAACACAAGTTACAAATGACGACTTGGTTGAACCTGATATTGCAACAGAATCTTATGAACCTCAGCCACTCCGTAGATCTGGTAGGACTTCTCACCCACCGGAAAGATACTACAGTTTTCTCATTGATGGTGATAGAGAAGATTGCATCATGGATGATGATGACCCTGCCAGTTGTCAGCAAACTATCACGAGTGGTGACTCTGTGAAGTGGCTGGATGCCATGAGATCCGAAATGGAGTCTATGTACACCAACAAAGTATGGACTTTGGAGAATGTACCCTCTTGGGTAAAACCCGTAAGGTGCAAATGGATCTTTAAAAGAAAGATCGGTGCAAATGGATAGGTGGAGACCTATAAGGCAAGGTTGGTAGCAAAAGGTTTTCGTCAAAGACCAGGACTGGACTATGACGAGACTTTCTCTCCGGTAGCTATGCTTAAATTCATTCGGATCCTACTTGCTATTTCTGCTCACTACGACTATGAAATCTGGCAGATGGACGTTAAAACGGCATTTCTAAATGGTAATTTAGAAGAATGCGTTTATATGGATCAGCCAGAGGGCTTCATTGACAGTGGGAGCAGCGGGAAAGCGTGTAGGTTGCTTAAATCCATTTATGGATTAAAGCAGGCATCACGGAGTTGGAACATCTGTTTTGATGATGTTATCAAAGAGTTTGATTTCATCAAAAATCCAGATGAGCCTTGTGTTTATAAGAAGACTGTAGGGAAAACTGTCGCATTTCTAGTATTGTATGTGGATGACATTCTTCTGATAGGAAATGACATTCCTATGCTACAGTCGGTCAAATCATTCTTATCACTAAGGTTCTCCATGAAGGACCTGGGAGATGCCACGTATATTTTGAGCATTCGGATTTAAAGGGATAGATTCAAACGGTTATTGGGATTGTACCAAACCAAGTACATCAACACCATCCTAAAGAGGTTTAGTATGGAAGTCTCCAAGCGGGGTGTCTTACCCGCTTGTCATGGAGTCACTCTCTCCAAGGACGATTGTCCAAAGTCTGATGAAAGGAAAGCTCGCATGAGCATTATTCCCTACGCTTCAGCCGTAAGATCAATAATGTATGCAATGTTGTGTACACGCCCTGATGTAGCTTATGCACTGAGTGTTGTAAGTAGGTATCAGTCAAACCCAGGGGAGAATTACTGGACTGCTGTGAAGAACATTCTTAAGTACTTGCGAAGGACTAAAGAATTGTTCTTGGTGTATGGTAACGGGGATCTCCAAATGGAGGCCTTTACCGATTCGAGCTTCCAAAGTGATAAGGATGACAGCAAGTCTATCTCAGGGTTTGCATTTACCCTCAACGGAGGGACGGTGAGTTGGAAGAGTTCCAAACAAGATACCGTTGCAGACTCGACGATGGAAGCTGAGTACATTGCTGCAAATGATGCTACCAAGGAAGCCGTCTGGATGAGGAAGTTCATCTCGGAGTTAGGAGTAGTTCCAACCATTATTGATCCAATACCATTGTATTGTGACAATAATGGGGCTGTGGCATTGGCCAAAGAGCCCAGGTCTCATCAGAAGTCCAGACACATCCTGAGGCGATATCATTTGATCCGGGAGATAGAAGATCGCCATGAGATCGTGATTAAGAGAGTAGATACAAAGGATAACACTGTGGATCCATTCACCAAGGCCCTCCCTCAGCCGCAGCATGAGCGACTTTTTGAGATGTTGGGTATGAGATACGTCAATAACTGGCCTCAGTGCAAGTGGGAGATTGTTGGATATATGTATGCCCTAGAGGCCATTATATGATAGTGTATGTACTGGTATGTGTGTGTGTGTGTGTGTGTGTGTTCAGAGGACAGTCTTGCTCGATATGATAGTATGCTATCTGGTTACTCTTAATGTTGATATGATCGCTTGATCATGCTTTTATTCATTTGGTACATGTTGATAAAACCCTTAGGATATTTTCTTGACTACTGGGATTATGATGTGGATCATACTAGTGGGACATCCGTAGTTTATAAGCATATCCTTGAAATGTTCCTAGTCGTGGGTGTATCGATATGGGGCATCGATATTCCAGTATAGACTAGCGTATACGATTCTTGTCATATGTGATGGGCGATGGATGATCCCCTATCCATATGGTGTGCTAACACCAAAGATTGTATACGGGTGCTCAGTATAGACTGGGTACACTGAACGGACTCGCCGAGAACTCCTATGTGGTATTATATCTCAGGTCGGATAGCAGTTCTCAGGTGACACTGGTACAGGTTAGTCTATAGACCCGAGATCGTCATGGAGTATTGTGTGTCCTCCCACTGTACTTTGATCTCCACCCTACCACGGCTCTACTGAGTCGTGCAAACAGGTGGATTTTGGGTACAGTCCCGAGGTATATGGAGGTAATGAGCGATAGGAGGGGTTTCGTCTCTCCCGGTATTAGCGGTTGATGTTGCGCTATGCTCGATTAGCTATAACAGGAAGTCCTTGGCTAGGGCTGCAGAGATTTACTGATAAGTGTTATCAGCAGATTCTCGATCTGTTATGAGCAATATACCGGCATGACTTATTGAGTTATTGGGGTCGACGATACCATTTCCAGACTCGATATGCAGTATATCTGACGAAAAGATCGGACTGTATGGTAAGTGTTGCCAGTTGGCTCGATGGAGTTTTTGATAGGTTCTCTTGTTTTTCTTCTGATCGCTCAATACCCGGGTGGCCATTACGTTTAGCTGACCCCTTACGGCTTGTGGGTGTTTTATGTGATCATCACCTACTGCCGGCGTATTGACGAGTCTTAGAGTCCCACACAGAAGTTTCCTAGCTCAGGCAAAACGATGTGGTGTGCATATGAGATATGCGCAGAAGCTCGATTAAATGCGTGTATGAGATACCGTATATTAATTGTGCGTTTACTATTGGTCGGGTCGTATGTGATATGACTGGTTTATTAAATCAAGTATTGATTTAATAATGACTTTTAGCTCGCTTTTATTAAACCTTTTCTTTTTGAATGTATGCATATATGTATATACATACACATGATGATGTGAATGTATACATGCATGCATGCATGTGTATTATGGTTGTTGATACACAGAAGATGGCAATGCAAAACTCACATGGTTCAAATTTATATATGTGTTTTAGTTTTGAGATAAAAAGAAAAAGGAAATTATTCATGGCTCATTCTTTCTACACACTTCTACGGTTGACCATTGACTTAACCCTAGGTTTAATTTCCTTTGTTCTTTTAACTCATCACAAATTATCTAGATATTTGTTTTAACCATGGTTGGATGTGAGAGTGTCTCACATATATATCCTTTTGTTTTTATTTTAAAACATAAGAATTATCATTATCTTGAGAAAAGTTTTGCCATCTTCATCTTCCTACTTCTTCAAGCACTCTTGAGTTTCACTTAGAGTGAGCAAAAGAAAAAGAAAGGGTTTTTAAGTGAGAATGCAAGCCACATCTTCATACTATACTAGTTTAGCCAATTAGTGTAGGGTGTTAGCTTCACTTATCCATTGATCAAGTGAAGAAAGAAGGTTGAGCAAAGGGACTTCGGGTAGATCGTCGTGGACTAGGAAGGATTCTAGTGAGCCATTCCAAACTCTAGGAGATCCAAGGAGTCACTCAAGGAAGTCTACAAAGGTTGTAATCTCTCCACTTAGTGATAGATTCTTTATAGTATGTGATACTATTAGTTGTTACCCTAAATTTCTAGTTCGATTCCTAGTTAAGTTTGCTTAGCACCTCATTATAATTTAATTGTGGCATGTGTGATGTTTCCAAACCCTAGATAAGGTGCTATGGAAACCCTACAAAACTAATATATCATAGCTTATTTAAATTAATAAATGAAAATGAGTCATCTATTTCTACAATATTCTAACAAATGACTCATTGATTTATTTATTTAAATGAGCAAATATGTTTAATCCTTATCTTTGAATCTTATGATATTCTTATATATACATCTAACGTGTATATACAACCATGACAAATGATATATATATATATATATATATATATATATATATATTATTTATATCATATATAAATAATATATAAAGAGAAGGAAAAATAAAGTGAGCATAATATTAGTTAATATATCAATATATAAATACACATTTAATTATTAAATCAATACTGGATTTAATAATCCAGTTATATCTTATATATACCGGCTAATATCATTAAACACCCGATTAAAATACGTGTATCACATACACATGTTTAATCGAACTCCTGCACGTATCATTATACGTGCCCTACATCGTTTCGCCAATGCTGGGAAACCTCTGTATGGGACTCTAAAGACTCGATAATACGCTGGCGGTAGGTTAAGATCATATCCATATCCCACAAGCACTTCAGCGGTATTAGCTGTACGTAACAGCTACCCAACTATTGATCGAAAGAAGGTCAACGAGTAAGCTCATCTAAACCCTGCAATGTCTATCAGTGAGATCACCGTACAGTCCGGTCTCTTCGTCTAAGAGTATCTCATATCGGGTCTAGGGTTTGGAATCTGTCAGACCCCAATAACTCGATAAGTCATGCAACAGAAGACTCATAACCATCCGGAGATACAACTGATAACACTTATCTGTTTATCTCCATTGTGGTGGTCATCGACTTGTGGTTGTAGTCATGTCCTGCACAGTGCGACATCAACTCCCTATAACAGGAGAAACGAATCCCCTCGACCGCCCACTGCCTCTACGTGCTTCGGGACTATACCCAACAAAAACCTGTTTGCACGACTTCTTTGAGCCCTAGTAGGGTAGAATTCTAAGTATAGTGGGAACACACACGAACACTATGGTGATCTCATGTCCTAGGGACTACCATGTAATCATGTCACCCGAGAACTGCTACCTGACATTGGTATATTACTAACTAGAAGTTCTCGGTAAGTCCGTCAATGTAACTCGTCCATTGAGCACTTGTATATAATCCTCGGTGTCAAACACCAATAGCTATAGGACCAGCGATTGCCCTCCAACCGGATCAGGAAACGTACACACTAGTCTAAACTAGAGTACCGATGCCCAGTCTCGATACTCCTATGACTAGGGATATTTAAGGATATGCTTATCGACTACCCAAGCCCCACTAGTATGATCTCCATCATCGTCCTGGTAGTCAAGAAAAATCCTAAGGGTTTTATCTCATGTCTTAACGATACATGATAATGCATAAAACACATCACATATAAGATAAAGACAAACCGGATAGCATACCATCATCTCAAGTAAGATTGTTCTTTCATATAGATCCTCCTTCAATTACAATAATTGCCTTGAGGGCATCTATATCCAACAAATTGGACCCGACAAACCTTAGCCACTCCGTTGATTTTATTTGGTGATCTCAGCCACCCGAGAGATACTTCGATTTCCTCATAGACGGTGATTGGGTGGTTTTCATCATAGCAATGATGACCCTACTTGCCACTACTGCTATTCATGTCTATGAGATATAGCGGTTGGATGACTATAACGTCTTTCTAAATGGGAATTTAGAAGTGCACGTTTATATGACTCCGCCAGAGGGTTGTCATAGTCAATGGGAACAACGGAAGGTGTGAAAGATGCTTATGTCTATTTATAGACTAAAGCAGGCATAGTGGAGATGGGTCATCTATTTTTGATATGACAGTCAAGTTGTTTGACTTCATCAGAAAAGATGAACCTAGTAAGAAGGAAGTGATGTTCCTATATTACAATCGGTCAAATTTTGATTGTTATAGATGGAAGCAGTGATGAACATATGAGAATGTTCTTGGTGTGTGGTAAAGGCAACCTTCTACAGGAGGCGGTTACCAGTTCTGGCTTCCAAAGTGACCTGGATGACAGAGTGGATGTTAGAGTTATAAGTTTATCCTCTTTTGAGAAGCAGTATGTTGGAAAGTTTTCCATGTGGAGACTAAGGTTGAAATGGTGCAGGATGTTGATTATAATTCAGCAGAGGATACATCCTAAGAAGTTTGTCGGACAAAATTGTTCATTTATGAACTTGGTCTCATCATGTATCTAGACAAATTCTAAGGCAGGGTATCACTCATTTCGGGAGATAGTTGATCTCCATGAAGTTGAGATATAGAGAGGTAAAGTTAGAAACACTATAGAGGATCCACTCACTGAGACTGTTTCTCGAGCACGGTTGTTTCTCGAACACGGTTTGCGAAACTGTTAGTAGAGAAGTTGGGTATTCTGTAGCACACGAGTTGTGGGTATGCGATACTGCAATAATTTTCCTTAAGTGCAAGTGGGAGATGTTGGATATAGTTCCCTCAAGGCAATTATTGTAATTGCAGGTTGGAGATTATGATAATTGAAGGAGGACTTATACAGGTAGAACAATCTTACTCGAAATGATAGTATGCTATCTGGTTTGTCTTTATCATTAATGTGTATACGTTTTACTGGTTATTACATGTCGCTAATACATAATGATAATGCCCGTAAGATTCTTGCTTGACTACCAGTATTATGATGGTGATCATATACGTGGGAGCTGGTCCATAAGCACATCCTTAAATGTCCCTAGCCGAGAGAGTATCGAGATTGGGTATCGATATTCCATAGTAGACTAGTGTATACATTTCTAGACCCCGACGAGAGGCGGTGGCCGTTCTTACAATCCATTGGTGTTTTAGCACCTAAGATAGTATACAGGTGCTCACTGGAGGTGAATACACCAGATGGACTCGCCGAGAACTTCTAGATGGTATTATACCAATTGTCAGATAGCATTTCTCAAATGACATGAGTACATGGTAGTCTTTTGACCTGAGATCGTCATTTGTCTCATGTAAGTTCCCACTGTACTTTGATTACCCTACCACGGCTCAAAAGAGTCGTCCAAACAGATTTTAGTTGGGTACAATCCCGAGCCACATGGAGCCAGTAAGCGATCGTCGGGGATTCGTCTCTCCTGGTATAGGGAGTCGATGCCGCACTGTGTTCGGTTGGCTATCACCATAAATCCTTGGCCAAGATGGATAAGACTTACTGACGGAAGACCAGTAGTTTCTCAGTGGGTGATGAGCTTGACACCAGCATGGCTTATCGGGTTATTAGAGGTCTGACGTTATCCACCCCCTAAAACCGGTATGTGACACTCTTAGACGAAGAGACCAGACTGTACGGAGATTGTTACTTACAAGCTCAGTAGGGGTACGAATGAGCTTGCTTGTCGACATTTCTTTTGCTTAATACCTGGGCATCCGTTACGTACAGCTAGTGCCGCTGACGTGCTTGTGGTTAAACCCACTACCAGTATATTGTCGAGTCTTTAGAGTCAAATACAGAGGGTTTCCCGGTTCAGACAAAACAATGTTGTGTATGTATTTTGATACGTACGGGGTTCGATTAAATATGTGTACTTGATACACGTACTTTAATCGGACATTTTGATAATACTAGCTGGTTTGACAGATAGCCGGATTATTGTGTGAGCTAGTATTATATATCTCATTTTATCTATTTTGGATATTTGTATTTTGATACGAATACGGTATTTATATGAATACGAATATTTGTATGAATACGAGTATTTGTAGATTGATATGAATATGGGTATTAGTATCTTGTTATGAATATTGTATTTGTATTTTGATACGAATACGGGTATATATATTTGTGGCATATACAGGTATACATGTATATATGTGTGTGCGCGCTCGCTCGCGTGCGTGCGTGTTTATACACATTCTCTTCTCTTCTTGGATAAATGGTTTTAGAAGGGTGTGGGCTTGTGACTCACTCTTGTGAGTCACAATTCCACTCACCCTATCCAAAATAAGGATAAGAGTAAGAAAGAAAAGGATGAGGATTATCTTTGAAATACACATCCTCTTCTCTCTTCTCTTTTCATGAGTTTTGCTTCCAAGTTGAAAAAAAATTATATAAAGAGAGAAAGCTTGAGAAATAAATCCACTACATCTCTTATTTGATATTCTTAGCAAGCTTAGCTTATAAGTTGCTTCACTTGATATTTAGTGTTAAACTAAAACTTGTTTCCGAATTCTCTCAGGTGGATCATTTTCAGCAAGGTCGAACGGTGTGCAAGTTTGTTCCCGATAACTTCAGAGCTGTGGTAGAGTCTTTGGAGCTGTGTAGGGGTCTTCCGCAATTAGACGGACACGCTATAAAGGTAGATAGCCTCCTAAACTCCTAGTATTAGCTCTCTTTGTTGTTCTAGTTTAGCGTTTGGAATCGATTTCTAGTGTTTTGGTCGCTAATACTTGCATAAAAGTTTTCTTTTTCACTTCTGCCTTCGCCGCAAGTCTTGCGGCGCAAGCACTAGGGATCTAACAGAAGGTAGATGTCAATATTTCTTTTGGTGATTTCTATTCGACAACAAGAAGAGACGTCATAAAATAAGACTGATCCATAGCCAACCACGGCGATAGATTATAAACTATCATTACAATAGGCCATATGCTGTGATTACCACCCATATAGCAGAATGGGCAAAAGCCATAACTAGCCATTCCGAACCTGATATTGCGAGGATCACTGCTGAATATTGGATGCCTCCTATCGAAATTCTTCCATGCCGGCGAATCTCTTGGATGACTCATTCTTCCATCTTCGCTTGGAGAAGCACGGAGATACCAAATCATTTCCCCTGCTGTCTTCTTACACCTGAATAGCCTCTGCAGCCTCTATATTATGGGAAAGTATCGTGCTATATTAACAGGTATATCTGATTTCTTATCAGATACTTTCGGCTTATACCTGTCCTCTCCGCAAGTAGTATTGTCACGCCCCGCTTCCCAGAGTGCGCTAAGATAGGCACGTGACAGAGCCAACCATGCTACCTGTGGCTAGATAACATCCCTCCACAGTCACATTACGGCTGTCTAGAGATATCAAGAACAGTAGAAATAAAATAAACTATCTAGTACATGTCCATAAGCCAGAATAAATGAGTCAAGAAATAATGTGCGGAAGCAATAAATCCAAATAAAAATAACAATCTAGAAGGTACGGAAATAACTAAACTAACTGGATACTAACAGGATCCTCACTGCTCGGCCTGACGGCGGAAATACTCCTGATCAGCCTGCGACAAAGGTAGAGGATCTGGGCCATGCAAAACCCAGACGTTAGTGCGTCATAATAAAAATAATAATATAATCAGGGGGTAACAAGTCATGCAGGCATGAGTATGAACAGTAATAAAAGTATAACAGTAACACGAATAAGAAACAGTGAAGGGTATAAGCACATGTTCCCCTCCGAAAGACGGCGCGACACAGGGACGTCTTGCCTGAAATTCGGGGCAGATGCTAATTGGTGCTATCCGTCCACCTCTCCGAAAATGCCAAGTTGATTTATGGCACCATATATCGAAGGTTTAAACGGATGTGTCCGATGTAGCAGACTTCGTCAGATTCCCCCTCGCTGGAGGGGGTTTTGATTGTGGGAACGCTCTTCCCTGCAGGCGCAAGCCCCTGCAGTTAATTACGCTACCGCATTGCGGTAACAACTTTCTCCTTCTCCAGATGGTCACTTCATGTCGTGTGTGTTTGTTTTATGTTTGGTTGCCCTTGGATTGTATACGGAGACTGAGTTATGTCGTCGCCTGTAGGGCGTGGACTAGTCCAAATCCGTATTATCTTAGATTTGGGTTTGGGGGTTTGGGTTTAAGGATACGTTAGCCTCTTTTGAGACTACGATCAACTTAAACGTTTGTTAAGGATACTTTAGTCTCATTTTAGACTAAGATCAACTTAACGGGATCGTTTAGATCCAACAAGAGAGCAATTAAGAGAGACCTGTTGTTTAGTTTAGTGACATTGCGGTCAATAGGTAGTTTAAGGACATTGTGGTCCAATGTTAGTTATAAGACATTGCGGTCAAGGTTAAGGACGTCGTAGTCCGTGGATTTAAGGACTCCACAGTCCGATGTTAGTTTTAAGACATCACGGTCAAGGTTAAGGACGTCATAGTCCGTTGTTAGTTTTAAGACATTCCGGTCAAGGTTAAGGACCTCATAGTCCATGAGTTTAAGGACCCCATAGTCCGTATCAATGTGTGGTCATCGGGACCCGTCACCTCTTTGAAGACGTTGAGGAATTACAACGAAAAGTATCAAAGGAGTGAAGAGATGTACCCTTGAACCAAGGTAGATTAAGTGATATGTAGTCCAATCTGGAAACTAAGATCAATTATTGTATTATGAGCCCATTGGCCCAGTTAAGTTTGAATTGAGGACTTATGGCCATCTTGGGCTAAGTCCAATTGTGTTTGGGATATTGGCCCTCTGTTGATTCATTGAAGGAGAGGCTTTGCCTCTGGAAACTAAGGCCAGTGTTAAACACTAGAGACCAACAGTGTTAAACACTGGGAATAAGATTGACAAGTTAGTGTTCAACACTAAAAGATAATCAGTGTTAAACACTGGGAACAGAGTTTTCAAATTAGTGTTAAACACTAAGAAAATCCAAATTAGTGTTAAACACTAAGAAAATCCGTGTTAAACACCGCAAATAGAGTTTTCCAAATTAGTGTTAAACACTAAGAAAAATCAGTGTTAAACACTGGATACAGAGGTCTCAATTTAGTGTTAAACACTAAGGCAAAAAGGGGTCACGTGGTCACACGTGAGAGCGTCCCAGAGTCTCTTTATTTTGTTCTATAGATAAGTGTTTAACACTTTTAGTCCTGAAAGCCATCACGTGCGGGCACGTGATGGGAGCTCATACTCTGGTTTATTAGAATACTCATTAGGGGTCACGTGGTGACACGTGAGGACGCCCCAGAGTCTCTGTTTATTTTGCTTTTTCTTTATGTGCTTCAGGGATCACGTGGAGTACGTGGGGCGTTGCCTCAAGGCTCTCTTATATGTATCTTCGCAGGAGTCACGTGATAACACGTGAGGTGCCTACTTCAAAGTTTTATTCTGTGGGTCTCTGCATGTTTTAAAGTTCTGTTCATAGGGTTAAACCCTAAACTTTAGAGGAATTAAATTCCTGTTTTCTTCTGAAGAATTATATTCTTAATAGGGTTAAACCCTAGTTTCTTTTTCTTAAAGGAATTAAATTTGAGAGAATTATATTCTCAGTTAGGGTTAAACCCTAGTTCTGTTCATTAAATTCCTATAACATAGGGTTAAACCCTAACTTTATCTCAAAGAAATTGAATTCCTATCATTTTGTGAGAATCAAATTCTCTAAACTCAGTTCCTCCTCTGTGTTTTAGATCTGCATGGCAGGATCTCAACCCAATGAGAATTAAATTCTCAATTCATGGGGAGATGTGCACTTTGCAGATCCTCAACCAGAGAAAGAACTAAGTTCTTTTTTTTATATAAGAGTTAAACTCTTTTGAGAATTAAATTCTCCTTCGAAGCCTCTCTTTTCCTTTCTTACCTAAGGTTTTCCTTTTTGCAGAAAAATCAAATTCTTTCAAAGTCTCCAGGCTCTATATCTCTCCCTCTCTGTATGTTTTTGTCTCTCCTCCTCCTTTTTTTTTTAACTCTCCTCCTTTTCCTTTTTTTTAACTCTCTCCTTTGGCTCCTATTTATAAGAGAAGGAAAAGAATCAATCAGTTTTAGTGAATATTTCATTGAAAGATTTGATTTGTTTATTGAGAGATTTGATTTACATTTGTCATTCATCTGGGCCTTTAGATTGTTAGGTGAATTTTATTCACCATTGGATTTTAAATCCCAAGATATCTCTTTGTTATTTCGGTTGGATTTAGGGGGAAATCTTTTCAAGTCCGAGATTTTTCCATAAATTGGTAATGTTTAATCACCTTTGGATTTTTAATCCAACGGTTCCAAATAATACTTTTCCACTTTGGAAAGATTTGAAAGATCTTCCCTCGGATTTTAATTCTGTCATAGAAATAAGGCTTTTAAAGCTGGTCATGTGTGGCCACGTGACCGTTGGTCACGTGTGGCCACGTGACCCCTGGTATAGGCTTCCTTCTGCGCTATATTCTTTGCCGCTGCTTAGTCATCACGTGCCAACACATGACCACTGGTCACGTGTGCACACGTGATGCCTTTTCTGGAGCTTTTTTCTTGATTTAATCAGGGAACGAATGTGCCTTGCGCTGCTGCTTTTAAATGTCACGTGTCAACACGTAACCGCTGGTCACTTGTTAGCACGTGATGCCTCCTCCGTAGGTTTTCCTGATTTTAAATCAGGAAACAAAATGCCCCCACAGCGTTGTTCTCACGTGTCAGCATGTGAGTGCAACGCTGTCACTTTTGCGACCGTTGGATTCATCTAAGGACTTGGGGAGATGAAGCGTTTCCATCACATCCTATAAATGCCCATGTCTTTTCAGAAGAGCCTCCGCTTTGCTCATCTTCCTCCTTTGAGAACTTCCTTCTTTTGAGAATTTAATTCTCTTTTTCCAGAGCTTAGTTCTCTGCCTCAAAAAGAATTTTTTAGAGTTTAACTCTGTTGATCGATTACTTTACCTCAGGTAATTACCTTGAGCGAATGAAGAACTTTTCATGCATAACATTCTCTGGATAAGGGTTTCACCCTTTTTACACAAACCCATTTTCTTCAAGTTCAAAAACAGAAAGCCACTTAATCTTCGAACAGTAGATCTCTTAGGGTCTCTTTAACCTTTAGGGAGATAATGGTGTCATTTGTCCCTTCCATGCAATTTAAATCCATCCTCAAGGAGCTCCGGCTCTGGAAAAACAAACTTCTGGGAATTTAATTCCCTTTTTTAAGAAGGAATTTAATTCCTATGAGGAACTAAGTTTTTCCCATGGAGGCTTCTTAGGATTTTCTTGCCCTGGGTTGTCTCTTTCATATTCGAGAGGAAAAAGTTTGTAATGAATTATTCATGCTCGTTATTCCAGGTGTCATGGATGCCTATTTGTATGATCTTGACGAAATCATTTCTTACCGGAATATTCGTGCACTGGGCCGCAGCCAGAACTAGGAGTTCACCAACGCTCAATGCGCTGAGATCATGAGCCTCTTTGACGAGTACAACCATCGGCTACTCCCCCGTCGCTCTTCTCTTCTGAGACTCATCGTGCTGGCGATCTGGGGGGCGCTTCCTCTCTTCTGCACCAGTGTACCGCTCGGGGCATTGGACGCTGCCGAGGATAAGATACATTCGGTGTATCTGATGAGCCTAATCTCGAAGAGAAGGCGCGACAACCTCATTGATCTCTTGCACCAGGATTTTCAGCAGTCGGCTATACTTGCTGCCTATCGGAGGGTGGAGGACATTCGCGAGGACCCCGACGCTTGCGACCGCGAGAGAAAACATACTAGGATGGTTCGAAATGCCTGGAAGATCTTGGACAAAGTCACGTTCGAGTTTCTCAATCCATACCCTGCGTCCGAGGTCTTACCGTTGTAAACGTTTTCTTTTTATTTTGTATGAACCTTTTAAAGCATGAATGATAAATCTTATCGTGTCTTTCTGTGTTTGCATGCCCCTTTTTTGTGGGATTTTGTCATTTTGCTATTGTTGCTGTTGATGTGTTTAGCGTGTAAGGCACTATTTCACTTTTTAGTAAACATCAAGCGTGGTGCTCACGTGCTCCACACGTGGGGCCCTCCTGATGGGGCTGTTTAATTTTTCATGCCATATTTTTTTGTGCACAGCATTTAGTGCTGAAAAGGAGCCTTGGAAATAGTCCCATCTCCTTGATTTCCAATGCTTTCCCTTTTTAGGCCTCGGAAATAGTCCCATCATGCAATATTCCCCGTGCGCGGCATTTAATGCCCCTCTTTATAACCTGAGGCCATGGCCTTCTTTTTCTCTTCACAGAGAAATTTATTCTCACTTTAGTGCGATTTATCTTGAGGAAACAACTGAGTGTCATGGCCTGCAACCGCCCCCATGCTCGTCGACAGCTATGGGAAGTTCCTATCGAGGAGACGATTCCTCGCTTTGCCACACGATTGGTGGATCCCCTCCTTACCGACGATGAGTGCGACTTAGCGGCATATGAACTCTCGATCCGCAGGGGGTCTCCCCTCCCAATGGGCTCCCTCTGGCTCCGGATGACTCTTGCTGCCGTGCTTGCCGACATCCCTCCTCACCCGGCGGAGATGACCCTGGCGATGCTCGACGCGGCTGAAGAAAAGCTTGAGGGTTTTCACGAGGCGTACCTGATTACTCAGGCTTTGAAAGATCGCTCGGTTCACCTTTTGAGCGAAATAAGAGCCCGGCGGACTGTTATGTCGAACATGGCGCCAATCGGTGGGGAGCGACTTCTCGCGAGAACCGTTGCTTTAACGTGTTGGAGAGAGCAGAGAGAGATGGAGAATTTCGCTCTTTGTTTTGTTAACCCCTGTGCCACTGATCCTTTGTTTGGTGACCTTTTTCCGCCAGCGTAGTATATTCAAATTAGTTTCCGCATGCTTTACGTTGAACTTTCATGTACGCTGGGCACTCGCATGTATGTTTCTGCTTGCACAAATGAACTTTGTATTCTTCCTGTGAGAACTTTCTTTAATTACGAACACTATCACCATGTTGCATGCACATCAGAGCTTCGAGTATTATTTCTTCTCGGATATTCATATAGTTGCAGATGCATGCTTGATAGGATATACATCGGAAATTTTCTTGTTACTTTCCATACCCGATGATGTGCGCGTGCTTTAGATCGACTATTGCTACCAACAGTCCCGAGCGTACCTATCCTGTTTCAGAGGCTGCAGTCGTGACAGCGGGCTTGCGTGACTTGATAGAGCGATGTGTAGCGAACATGGTGTCGTGCGAGAAGAGGCTCGACCGCAAATTCTCGGAGAGGGAGCTGACCTCTAAGACATTGCACGAGCTTCAAACCAACCTTATAGCCAAAGCCAATAAAGTGTATGAACTCCGGCGGGTACTTCTAGAGTCTATCAGAGAGGCGGTGGCTCTTGATAAAGCTGTCGTGTTCACTCGCGAAAGGGTCGAGGCTCACAAGGCCACTGAGAAAGAGCTCGAAGGCCGGCTCGCCTCGTATCAGGCCCAGCAGGCTCAGGCAGAGGATCGTCTTCTGGCGATCCTGAATAATGAAGCCGTGACCCAGCAAAAGCAGGATGGGCTAGCGAAATTACTAAATCGCCCGCCGGCTTGAAAACTTGTATCTTTTCCTTCCTTCTTGTACATACTCCTGAATGAGAGTATTTTCTTTTTGTTCTTTCATGAATTGTACTTTGTACCCATTTTGGTTTATGAATAAAGACATATTCTTCTTCTCGACGGTGTGCCTCCTTTTTATTGAATGTGTTCTGCGGACAATTTATCTAGGTCTCCTTGCAGGGTAGCGATGGCTTAGGATTCAGGATTAAGATCTGCCTCCTAAGACTTTTGAGCTTTATGAGCCATGAGGGTCTCATAATGAGTTTTTCTCCCTACAGGTCGAAAGGATCCCGTAGGTGTAAGTTCTTCTTAAGAATCGTGAGGATTCTTAAGCGGATTTACCCTTGAGAGTCGTAAGGATCTCACAAGAGAGTTTTCTTCCTTACAGGTCATGAGGACCTGCAAGTGCTGGGTGTAGTCACCTTATCCGTGTTTCACGGGGTCAGGGGTTGCTTTGGGATGTTTTTCAAGGTATCGCAGTTTAAAGACATTGCGGTCAAGATTAAGGACCTCATAGTCTATGGATTTAAGGACTCCACAGTCCGATGTTAGTTTTAAGACATCACGGTCAAGGTTAAGGACCTCATAGTCCGTGTATTTAAGGACTCCACGGTCCGATGTTAGTTTTAAGACATCACGGTCAAGGTTAAGGACCTCATAGTCCGTGGATTTAAGGACTCCACGGTTCGATGTTAGTTTTAAGACATCACGGTCAAGGTTAAGGACCTCATAGTCCGTGGATTTAAGGACTCCACAGTCCGATGTTAGTTTTAAGACATCACGGTCAAGGTTAAGGACCTCATAGTCCGTGGATTTAAGGACTCCACAGTCCGATGTTAGTTTTAAGACATCACGGTCAAGGTTAAGGACCTCATAGTCCATGGATTTAAGGACTCCACAGTCCGATGTTAGTTTTAAGACATCACGGTCAAGGTTAAGGACCTCATAGTCCGTGAGTTTAAGGACTCCACAGTCCGATATTTGGTTGCCGGGACCCGTCACCTCTTTGAAGACGTTGAGGAATTACAATGACGAATATCAAAGGAGTGAAGAGATGTACCCTCGAACCAATGTAAAATCAGTCTAGAATCATGGTGGTTGATTGTTAGTTTTAAGACATTTCGGTCGAGGTTAAGGACATCATAGTCCGTGGATTTTAAGGACTCCACAGTCCGATGTTTGCTCTGGATGCTTCACACGGGTTCACTGCCGTGTTCGGTGAGGACAGGCTCCACTCTGGGCGTTTTCCGCGGGGTCAAAGAGTGACGTTATCTGCGTTCCACGTGACCAGGAATTTTGCACTAGATGCTTCATACGGGTTCACTGCCATGTTCAGCAAGGACTAGGCTTCGCTCTGGATGCTTCACATGGGTTCACTGCCGTGCTCTGCGAGGACCAGGATCTGCTCTGGACGTTTTCCACGGGGTCAAAGAGTGACGTTATCCGCATTCCACGTAACCAGGAATTTTGCACTAGATGTTTCACACGGGTTCACTGCCGTGTTCAGCGAGGACTAGGCTCCGCTCTGGATGCTTCACACGGGTTCACTGCCGTGCTCTGCGAGGACCAGGATCCGCTTTGGACATTTTCCACGGGGTCAAAGAGTGACGTTATCCGCGTTCCATGTAACCAGGAATTTTGTACTAGATGCTTCACACGGGTTCACTGCCGTGCTTGGCGAGGACTAGGCTCCACTCTGGATGCTTCACACGGGTTCACTGTCGTGTTCAGCGAGGACTAGGCTCCGCTCTGGATGCTTCACACGGGTTCACTGCCGTGCTCTGCGAAGACCAGGATCCGCTCTGGACGTTTTCCATGGGGTCAAAGAGTGACGTTATCCGTGTTCCACGTAATCAGGAATTTTGCACTAGATGCTTCACACGGGTTCACTACCGTGTTCAGCGAGGACTAGGCTCCGCTCTGGATACTTCACACGGGTTCACTGTCATGCTCTGCGAGGACCAAGATCCGCTCTGGACGTTTTCCACGGGGTCAAAGAGTGACGTTATCCGCGTTCCACGTAACCAAGAATTTTGCACTAGATGCTTCACACGGGTTCACTGCCGTGCTTGGCGAGGGCTAGGCTCCGCTCTGGTTGCTTCACACGGGTTCACTGCCGTGCTCTGCGAGGACCAGGATCTGCTCTGGACGTTTTCCACTGGGTCAATGAGTGACGTTATCCGTGTTCCACGTAGCCAGGAGTTTTGCACTTTTTCTGTATTTCATGAAGTCGGAATTTGACTCTCGGTCAGCTGTATGCCGGCGAGCCATGGAACTGGAAGTTGTCGCTGTTCTGCTTTACTTGATGTTGTGTTTGCTGCAATGAGACGAACGTCGAGATGATCTCTAGGCTATCTGTGAACCGTCAAGATTTGGCTTCTTCTTATGATGAAACCTGGGGGAGGAATATGATCCCTTCTTGTTTGCGCCCCTTGATTGTATACAAGGATAGATGTAACATCACCTGTAGGGCGTGGATTTCATTTTCATTTCATTTCTTTCAGCTTTTATATCGCGAAGGTCGCGATTGCCCCATCATTTCGGCTATTTTTCGCGGTGCCCAATCATTTCGGCTATTTATTTTATTTTTACTCGCTGCTTTTTATTGCATGTTGCCCCATCATTTCGGCTATTTTTCATACATACATTTTTACTTGCTGCTTTTTATTGCAAGTTGCCCCATCATTTCGGCTGTTTCGTATGCATGTGTGGCTCGTTGGCTTTTCGCTGTAAGCTTGGATTTAGACACCGATTTCAGCATCAGCACTGCTACAACTGGGATGTTGCCAAGAGAGAATCATCATTTGCCTCTGTCGATGTCGAATAAAGGTGGCTAAGCGAACAGGGTTAGGGTCCTGCCGACTAAGGCTTTTGACCTAATGAGCCGTAAGGGTCTCACAAGGGTATTTCTCCCTACAAGTCGTGAGGATCTTGTAAGTGTACTTTCTCCTTAGGAATCATGGGGATTCATAAGTGTATGTTCCTCTGTAAGTCGTAAGGATCCTACAAGAGGGTTTTCTCCTCATAAGTTGAGAGGACTTACAAGGGTTGCTCACCATATGGACATATCCCTAGTCACGAGAGAGACTTTGCTGGGGAAATGTTTATTCGCGCCCGTGGATTGTATACAAGGGTCAGTATTGAGCCACTTGTAGGGCAATATCGAAGGTTGTGGAGGGGGTTTGCTTAAGAACAGGTTCAGGTTTCTGTAACTTAAGACTTTCAAATCTTATGAGCCGTGAGGGTCCCATAAGAGAGTTCTCCTTACGAGTCGTGAGGATCTCGCAAGTGTAACTTCTCCTTAGGAATCGTGAGGACTCCTACGTGCGTTGCTCCCTTGTGAGTCGTAAGGATCTCACACGGGTAGTTTCTCCTTACAAGGTCGAGAGGACCCTGTAAGCGTCCTTTTAACGATGTTGCGCCCTTTCAGGTTTTCACAAACACTCGCCGGTAGTCCTGCTGTTTTTACTCACGGAGCCCTTTCGGGTTTTCATCCGTGCCCATTTGCTTATGGACATACCGTTTTTTTTATTCTTTTATTCCTTTCCCTTTTTTTTACGAGGTTGCGCCCTTTCGGGTTTTCGCGAACACTCGCCGGTAGTCCTGCTGTTTTTACTCACGGAGCCCTTCGGGTTTTCATCCGTGCCCATTTTGCTTATGGACATACCGTTTTTATATTTATTATGTATATTTATTTATTTTTTTTTTTTTTTGCTCTGAGATGCTGAAATCCATTATAATTTACCGACATCTCAGTCAACAGCTAGTTTTAGGACATGGTGGTCCCTTGTTAGTTTATGGACGTTTCGGTCCGTCGTTAGTTTAAGGACATTCCGGTCCATTGTTAGTTTAAGGACATTCCGGTCCATCATTGAAGAGGGCCGGTCGCTACTTATAGAATTCGGGCTTAGGAGGATAGCGAGCGGACATAGTCGTCGTCATCTATCATTGACCTAGGCCTTGACCTATTTAAGCGTAGTATTTCTTCAGAAAGCGACCGTTTATTGGCCTGAAAGGTCTTTCACCGTGCATATCCATAAGTAGATACGCTCCACCTTGGTAGACCTTGTCTATGATGTACGGGCCTTCGTAGTTTGGCTCAAATTTTCCCCGCTTGGCGCGATTGGGGATCATAGGTCTTTTGACCACTAGCACGAGTTCGCCTTGGCGGAATGTCCTCAGCCTGGTCAATCTTTCATATGAGCGCGTCATCTTTGCTTTATAAGCCTCCAGATTTTGTTGCGCTATGAGCCGGGTTTCATCAAGGGCATCAAGCTCCTCAAGCCGAAGGTGAGCGTTTTCTTCGTCAGCTCATAATGAACTGCCACCCGTAAAGAGGGTAACTCTATCTCGAGGGGAAGTACTGCTTCTGTACCGAATACCAACGCGTACGGCGTTGTGTTCGTGGCCGTTTTGAACGTGGTTCGATACGCCCAGAGAGCTTCTTGCAATCTCTCGTGCCAGTCTTTCTTGTTTCGAGATATTGTCTTCTTTACGATCTTCGTTAAGGTCTTGTTGAAAGCCTCAGCTAGACCGTTACCTCGGGGATTATAAACTGAGGAGTATCTCCAGTCTATGTTGTGCTGTTATGCGAAGCGGCTGATTTTATGGCATCGATAGGCTGGCCCGTTATCGGATATGATCCGTCGCGGAGTCCCAAACCGATAAATGACGTGCGTCTTGAAGAAATGGAAGATATTCTCCATCTTCACTTCCCTCAGTGGTACTGCTTCTGCCCATTTGGAGAAGTAGTCAGTCATCACCAAAATGAATCGATGTCCTCTGGACGATGCTGGTTCGATGGGGCCGATTACGTCGGTTCCCCACATTTCAAACGGCCAGCTAGCCACCGTTGGATGTAGAGGATTTGGGTGCTGATGGATAAAGTCCCCATGAATCTGGCATGAGTGGCATTGCTTTGCATACTCGAGGCAGTCCTGGATCATCGTGGGCCAATAATAACCCATTCATTTGATCTTCAATTTCATCTTTGGGCCTGCTTGGTGAGAACCGCAGAGTCCGTCGTGAACTTCCTAAACGACTCTTTCTGCTTCTTTAGGTCCCAAGCATCTCAACCACAGAGAATCAAACGCCCTCTTGTACAGAATATCATTGACGAAGGCGAAAGATAGGGCTCGCTTCATGAGCTGATGTTTTGAGGACGCATCTTCAGGCATTCGACGGGATTTGAAGTAGTCTATAAAGACTTCTCTCCAATCTTCAACCTTCTCTTGGTCTTTTACTTATAAGGCCGTCTGTTCGATCGCTTCCTTTCTCTCAGATGATTCCGGAGATATTTCTGCCGGTGCGAGGACCCGACGGCTTTGTACCACAATTCTGACGTCATCGAGGTTCTCATCAGCCAGTTCTTTAGCGAGCTTGGCTAACGCGTCCGCCTTGCTATTTTCTGCACGCGGTATGCTTTCCAGCATGTAGGAGGGAATTTGAGTCAGCAGTCGCTGTACTCTCTCACCATACTTCACCAGCTCTGGCTTGCACGTCTGGTAGTTACCGTTTACTTGACTAACGACCACTTGGGAGTATCCGTATATGAGAAGGTTTTCAATTCCCATGTCGATGGCGATCTCGAGGCCTGCTATCAAAGCTTCATATTCAGCTTCATTATTCGTCCTCGACTCTGTTAAGGAGAAAGCAAAGCGCATTATCCCTCCTTGTGGAGTTACAAAGATGAGTCCTACCCCCGATTTGATTATAGGGGTACTTTGTTTGCGCTTCTTCAAGGAAGATGCTCCATCGAAATAAAGCTCCCATCGGGTATCAACACCGTCGATCACGTCAAACGCATGTTCGTCTGGAAGATCGCAATTCAGAGAAGAACCGGCAGGTACTGGGTGCTCAGCAAGGAAGTCGGCGATGGCTTGGCCTTTTACCGCCTTAAGAGGCTGATAGGTTATTGAAAACTCCATCAAGAGCAGGGCCCATTTAGCGAGTCTCCCTGTCAATATGGCCTTTGACATTAGATATTTGAGGGGGTCCACTTTTGATATAAGACGGACTTCATGTGCCAATGCATAGTGCCGGAGTTTTGTTATCGCGAAGATTAACGCCAGGCAATGTTTTTCGATAGGGGAGTAATTGCTTTCTGCCCCCAGAAGAACTCGGCTTAAATAGTAGAGCGATCTCTCCTTCCCTTGGTCGTTCTCTTGTGCCCATAATGCGCCTAAGGAACCCTCAAGGGCTGTTGTATAAAGAATAAGGGACTTTCCCTTGACTGGAGCAGCTAACACCGGCGGGTTCTGCAGGTACTGCTTGATCTCATCTAGCGCGCTCTGGCATTTTTGGTTCCAGACGAACGGGGTTCCCTTCTTCATCAGTAGCTGTAAGGACGGCACTTACCTGACAGGTTGGCTATAAATCGCCGGATGTACGCGAGCTTCCCTTAGAGAGACCGCAATTGTTTAAGAGTTCTCGGCGGTGGCATTTCCATTATCGCCTTGATCTTCGACGGATCTATCTCGATGCCTCGGTGTCGGATGATGAATCCCAGGAATTTACCCGAGGAAACTCCGAATGCGCATTTGAGAGGGTTCATCTTCAAATTATATTGCCGAAGGCGTTGAAATACGGTCTTCAGATGCTCTAAATGCTCTTCGTATGACATGCCCTTCACTACAAGGTCGTCGATATAGCATTCGACGATTTCATGTATGAGATCATCGAAGATCTTTGTCATGGCCCTCTGATAGGTGGCACCGGCATTCGTTAAACCGAAGGGCATAACTTTGTAGCAGAATATACCCAAAGGAGTCTGGAAAGCCGTGTGCTTCTGGTCTTCGGGATGCATCTTTATCTAATTATACCCTGATGAACCGTCCATAAAGGAGAAAACCTCATGAGTGGACGTATTGTCTATCATCAGTTCGGTGACCGGCACTGGGAAATCATCCTTCGGGCAGGCTTTATTGAGATCTCGGAAGTCTACACATATGCGTACTGTCCCATTTTTCTTCATTACCGGGACGATGTTGGCGACCCAGTCAGGATATTGTACTTCCTGGATAAACCCGGAATCGATCAGCTTCTTGACTTCGGCGTTAATGCTCATTTCAAGCTCGAGTCGCATCCTCCTTGGCGCCTGTTTAACCGGCTTGACGTCCGGAGATATCGCCAATCTGTGCACAGCAATTTCTGAATCTAGTCCCGGCATTTCGGAATAGTTCCATGCGAAGCAATCTCTATGCTGTAGAATCACGTCCCTTAACGCGGCCACCCTTTCTTCAGATAGCAGCTCGCTGACGAATATGGGCCGCGGGTCACTTGCCGTTCCCAAATCAATCTTCTTGAGGTTATCTGCGGTAGTATGTATTCCATCTTCCAGCTCTTTCGGTGCTGGTGGAAATTCTGAGATCACCTCATTATCATTGTTTTCGAAGCACCAAGGGAGGTCGTCCATATTCTCGGGCCCTTCTTTTGATATCGTTATCATATGACAGGTACGAGCTCGCTTCCAAGACTGTTGTGGATCTGATTTTGCTCTTGTGGCTTTGGGTTCGTGCCTTTGTGGCGGCGCTACCGTCCAGCTGCTGGATAGAGCTAACCTGCCTTGCTGATATTGGTCTTCGACCCAGTTCTTGAAGGTGAAGCAGTCTTCGGTAGGGTGTCCTATAGCTCGGTGATAAGAGCAATAGCCCGGATGAGAGACCTCGTTAGCTTGCTCAGGGTGTTTAGACTCCGGAAGTGTAATCATTCGATGCTTCATAGCGAGATCGAGTATCTTCTTCGTCTTTTCTTGAGGGAAGGAATACGCTCGACCTATTTTCTTCACGAGAGACAAATCCGGACCGCGCAATATCCGATCGCATAACTCTTTAACCCTGTGTTGTTGCTGTCTACTCTTTTTCCCGTTTTTTAACTTACTTCTACCTCTACGTCGGGCCTTTTGCGCAATGGGTCGACAGGGGGGAGCATCCTCGTCTTTTGCGGCCTATTGAAACAGACGTTGCGTCCTGGCTTTCTCATAGATGGCCATCTCGCGATTATGGTCGTCCCGAGCTTTTTGACCCGCTTTCCTGATAAGCTTGTCCATTCGTTCTTCAAACGACGGACTCGGCACTTCGATCGTGGGATCTAGTTTTGATGAGGGATTGGCATTTCCCGACAGGGTGTCCTCTTCTTCATCGAAATTATATATGGCGTAGCTACCGTGGACTCGTTCCCATTTCCCGGATCTCACATATCCAAGCCCAAGCGTTTCCATCATTCCGTTGGGCAGTTTGCGCTGAGTCCCAGGGACATCCCAAATCCTGTTGTAGAATCGAGCTTGTCGAATAGTCTGCTTTAAAGGTACCCCTTGGCGCTTCAATAGCCTTTTCAACCCGTCTGTGTAGTATCTGGGCAAACGGATGGGTTGGAGCCTGTCAAGTGTAGCATCCGCGCAATGCCACATCTCTTTCTCCAGCCTTGTTTCTGCGGATCGATAGAATAGGATTGCCTTTTCGCTTTTTCGACTGGGAGGGACGTAAAATGTCCGCAGCTCTTGCACGCTATGAGCTTCAAGTGGATCCAGGTATTTGTAGTGTTCCCGCGGCACCATGGTGATTTGCAAACTCTGATCATCGCCAGGGGATGCGTGTATTGACGGCCGACTGGAGAACACGGCATTAACCTCATCTTCCGAGTCACTTCCGAAGATCAATATGGGGGTGGACGGTCCTGGGTTATTGCGTCGAGACGGCCCAGCGTAAACTATCTCTTCTTCTTCTTCGGTATCGCTCCCAAAAACAGGGATGGTGGCGGCGGCTTTGTTTTCCGGTTTGCGACACCTTTCTGTATCCTCGAAGTCTGGCAAAAAGTACTTTGCATCTTCGTACTTGCGGACTTCGTTCACGAAGAATGGGTTCAGCTCACCTGTTACGGTATACTCAAAACCATCCTTAAAATACTTCATACACTGATGCTGTGCAGAAGGGATGATGTTGTACTCGTGTAACCAAGGACGACCGAGCAAGGCGTTGTAGCAGGTCTTGGCGTCAATGACGTGAAACTTGATGTCCGTGACGAGCAGTCCGAAGCGTAATGTTAGTATTACAGATCCGAGAGTCCGTGACGACTGGGAGTCGAAACCGGAGATGGTAATTTTGTCACGATCGAGGTGCTACACGCTCATGCAGATTTCCTTCAACACCCGAACATTAAGGAGATTGACGGAGGATCCATTATCTACCAGGATCTTGCCTATCTTGATATCGTGGCAGTATCCAGAGACATATAGGGGACGGTTGTGGTCGCATGTCCCGAGGAGCAGGTCTTCGTCACCGAAAGTGATATCAGCCGTGTGCACTTCTTCCAGCTCATCCTTCATTCTTTCTGCGGCGAGGAAAGCCTGGAATTGCTCGGGTTCTTGTAACGCCTTGATTAATGAATCTCTCGCTTCTTTTGATAATAAGAGGGCGCCGAGAATGCTGAGCTGTGAAGGTAGCTTCCTTAGGTGTGCCAGGATGTTGTAGTCCACCTTACCCTTCCTGGGAGGGTCCTTGGCAGTTAGCTCTTTCATGACTTGGTCATCTAAGGCGATATCCTCAGCGACCTTTTCCTTTCCCTTATCTTTTCTAGTTGCGGGTCCGAGATTCTTTTCCGGGAGTGTACGATTGCGCAGCTGAATGTTTTCGCAGGCCTCCGGTTCTTCCTCTCTCCCTAAGACGGTCTCTTCAAAGAAAGGGCCCAGAGCCATTTCCTCATCAGAGTCGCTCCCAAAGGTGAGAACCTGTGATCCTCCGGCGTTAACCGTGCGACAATTGCCGGTAGTTCTTTTGTGCCCGTTGGTAGTTCTTCCCTGCTCCCGACGAGTTCTGCGTTTCATGCGCTTAAAATGTTGCCGGTGAGCAACATATCCTTGCCACCATATCTTAAAAGCATCGCACTCTTCCGTAGGGTGTGAAATCTTCCGATAATATGAGCAATAATTAGGGTGCCTCTCCGCCCCATTGAGCGTGTTTTCTTCCGGGGGTGGTAGCTTCATTCCCATTGACATGGCTTTGGCAAACCTTTTCCTCATCTTGAATATGTTTTTATCTGCATCGGATGTCTTTTGATCTGGCGGGAGTGCTTCGACTCTTTCGTTTAGTCGCTTGTGTTTGGCTTCTTCCGATGCGGCTATCTCACGCTCCCGATCGGCTTTACTTTTCAAACGAATCTCGTCTAGAAAGGCGTCGATCATTTCATCTGTCGGCCATACAAGTTCTGGCTCAGGGTGTGCCCCCAGTTTCTCAGTGTCAGGAGTTTTTCCATTGTCCGTAAACGAGTGGGAGATCACATGACAGCTCGCCACGTATCCCTCGGATTCATCCGACGAGCTTTCTCCATCATCTTCCACCTGAAAGACATGGTTGAGAAACTCTTAGAGTGTGATGGGAGTCCGCGCCTTTTGATTGTACTCTTCCAGCGCGTCAATCTACTTCTGCAAGTCCGTGTGCTTGTCTCCAGACTTCACTGGCTTTTTGGATTTCTTCTTCTTTTTCTTCGAAGATTTTGACGGTTGGGTGTGAGTACTTGGGCCATCACCGCCGATCTTTGTAGTTGGACGCGGCTTCAGCATCCCTTTGATGATTTGAGGTTCAAGCGGGTTCTTCCATTCGACCGCCGGGCATGTATGAAGATCACTCAGCATCCTTTTGGTTTTTGCTGAAAGCACGATTTCCCATGGAGCTTCTTCGACAAAGGAACAAGTTGCCCCCGATGCGTCCGTCTTCTTAGGAGTATGCGGCTGTGGCGGGTTCACCTTCCACTTTTCGGACAGCGCAAACTTTCCCTGGAGGTGTTGATCTTCAATCCATCCTTTGAATACAAAGCAATCCTCAATCGGATGGCTTACCGTTTGATGGTAAGGGCAATAATTAGGGTTATTCACCTCAGTGGGTTGTGGCGGTCGCCTTGGGTTTGGCAAGTTGATAAGCCTGTTGCGTACGTCCAGCTCCAATAACCGTTTCGTCTTGTCCCGTGGGAACGAGTAGGGGCGCTTCATCTTCTCGTTATAATACCGCCGTCTTTCTTCCAGTTGATCCGCCAGCTTTGGGGCACTGGGTTGCTGCTGAGCGTTCGCGACGAAGGTTGCCTTCCCTTTACCCTTGTCATTCCGAGGTTCTGGCTTCGGGGGAGACGGTCTATGATCCATCTGGTCCATCTGGGCCAACTTGTCGATCAAAGCCTGGAACGTGGTTGGCTTAAAGAACATCATGAACTGTGAGATAGTTGCATGAGGATCTAGGGTACCCACGAACATGCCCACCGCGGGCGCTTCTTCAATGCGTTGTTCGCACTTTGACCATAAGTTCTGCCATCGGATCGCGTATTGGACCCAAGTTTCACCCGGCTTCACCCTTGCATTAATCAAAGCTGTTATCGCGGTGCGTTCGCTAGCGCTTGCGAAACGCTGGGTAAACAGCAACTCCATTTCAGCGAAAGTTTTGACGGAGTCGTTCGGAAGCTCAGAGCACCACTCAAACGCCGTATCTGATAAACTGCCGACGAATTGGCGAAGCAAAAGCTTATCATTGCCGCTGGTGTTGCCACAAAGAGCCCTAAACTGAGCGACATGTTGATGGGGATTGTCTGTCCCCTTGTATACATGGAATTTCGGGATTGTGTAGCCCGACGGGTATTTGATCTAGTCATACCAGCTTGGATATGGTCTTCCCGTCCTGACAACTTGACCAGCTGCCTCAGTCGCCTGGTGAACTCGTATCTGTTAAGCTATGTATTCGTCCAGGTCAGCCTTGGAGATTGTCTCCTCCTTGGCTGTGGACAGAGCAAGCGGAGGATTTGACGTTTCTCCCCTATCGTCTTCAAGAACGATTGGAGGATCTTCAGCAGGAGGCTCTTGCTGGATCATCAGACCCACCATGTCCTGGAATAGAAGGGTCATTCGTTGTATATTGGCCGCTTGTTCCGCAGCCTCTTTATCTTTCTTTTCCAATATCCTCCGAAGAAACTCAGCGTCGGTTTCCTGCTCTTGTCGCTGATCCGAGGACGCTTCGGGGCTTTCCTTTGGCCCAGTAAGCGCGGCCATTGCGATCATCATTTCCTGGAGCTTCTGCTGTTGCTCCTGAGCTTTGGTCACCGACCGTGTAAGCGGTCCATGACCTGTAGACACACGGCTGTCTTCCTTCCCCGACGCCATGTATACAGTATGGACCATCATGCCCCCAGACTTAGAGCGTCTGGGCTCAGCGCCTTTAGCTCTCGTTGTAGGCCCGGCGATCTTTTCCGGCCTCCTCTTTTTATGAGCAGTGGGAGTTGAGGGGGCCGTTGAGGTGGGCACCCAGACAGCTTTTCGTGGCTTAGTATGATGGCCGACTTCCTGTTGGATCTTCAGCTTCTTGTGCTGGCGGGAGAAATTTAGATTGATCACCGAGTCTCGGGTCTGCCACCAGACTTTATAGATTTTGGAGGACAGCCGTTGAGGGGATTGGGGCTGTTCTGGCTTTACTTCCACAGCCTTTTCCAGCGGAGGGGGAGACCTCTTCAGTACAGTGGTAGGAGAATTCCTACGCACTTTATTTAGCAGTTCAAAGCTGTTCTTAGTTAGAACAGCAGCATTAATTTCCGCCGTCGAGGCTGGAGGAGCTAGCCCGGAAGGGGAGTTGCCTCCCGACTTCCTCACTCGGCGCCAGTAGTGACTCCGAGCTTGTCGTGCTGATGGAATCGGCTCGGTGATGGCGATAGCCTCGTCTTGCCCCATGTTCAGGTAAGAGGCTGTAGCCGGTGTGAGCCTATTAAAAACTGATGTCTTCTGAGCAGCAGGAGCGGGAGTGGGAGTTGGGACGGTCAGTCTTACGAAGACCGACCTCTTAGCAGGAGAAGCCGCCTTGACAACTTCAGGAGTAGGTTTGGCTACTTTCTTTTGAGTAACCTTCTCAGGGACCGCAAGCTTCATCGTGGGCCCACATGAGTTTTGGCCTAGTCTGGAGAAGACCGAGGCATTGGTGTTGGGAGACCCGTTGAGAGGGGTCGCAGCAGCTGTAAGTCAATCGAAGACCGACTTCTTAGGAACTTCTGGTACGGGCACTGGGGCAATGAAGCTCATTGGCGGGAGCATGGTCCCGAAAAATAGTCCAGGAGTATCCTGGGTGATTTGTTCCGCCGGCATCGTGAACAGTGATGCCGCCTGAGGTCCATAGGCTACACCTCCAGGTGAGGCGGAGCGTCGGTTGCAGTTGCAGTTAGAGCAGTTCGAGCAGTTGAACGCCATTGCTGTTTGCTTTCTGCACCAAGCAAGAGCCCAAATCTTAGTAACATGAAACATGAGGGCAACCATTAACAAACCGCGATTCGTTCGCGAATACGACACACGAAGTGTGGAGTGGAAAGAGGAATAATCTGTTCCCCTCCGAAAGTCGACGCGACGCAGGGACGTCTTGCCTGAAATTTGGGGCAGATGCTAATTGGTGCTATCCGTCCACCTCTCCGAAAATGCCATGTTGATTTATGGCACCATATATCGAAGGTTTAAACGGATGCGTCCGATGTAGTAGACTTCGTCAGATTCCCCCTCGCTGGAGGGGTTTTTGATTGTGGGGACGCTCTTCCCTGCAGGCGCAAGCCCCTGCAGTTAATTACGCTACCGCATTGCGGTAACAACTTTCTCCTTCTCCAGATGGTCACTTCGTGTCGTGTGTGTTTGTTTTATGTTTGGTTGCCCGTGGATTGTATACGGAGATGAGTTATGTCGTGGCCCGTAGGGCGTGGACTAGTCCAAATCCGTATTATCTTAGATTTGGGTTTGGGGGTTTGGGTTTAAAGATACGTTAGCCTCTTTTGAGACTAAGATCAACTTAAACGTTTGTTAAGGATACGTTAGTCTCATTTTAGACTAAGATCAACTTAACGGGATCGTTTAGATCCAACAAGAGAGCAATTAAGGGAGCCCTGTTGTTTAGTTTAGTGACATTGCGGTCAATAGGGAGTTTAACGACATTGCGGTCCAATGTTAGTTTTAAGACATTGCGGTCAAGGTTAAGGACGTCGTAGACCGTGGATTTAAGGACTCCACAGTCCGATATTAGTTTTAAGACATCACGGTCAAGGTTAAGGACGTCATAGTCCGCTGTTAGTTTTAAGACATTCCGGTCAAGGTTAAGGACCTCATAGTCCATGAGTTTAAGGACCCCACAGTCCGTATCAATGTGTGGTCATTGGGACCCGTCACCTCTTTGAAGACGTTGAGGAATTACAATGACAAGTATCAAAGGAGTGAAGAGATATACCCTTGAACCAAGGTAGATTAAGCGATCTGTAGTCCAATTTGGAAACTAAGATTAATTATTGTATTATGAGCCCATTGGCCCAGTTAAGTTTGAATTAAGGACTTATGACCATCTTGGGCTAAGTCCAATTGTGTTTGGGATATTGGCCCTCTGTTGATTCATTGAAGGAGAGGCTTTGCCTCTGGAAAGTTAGCCAATTGGACTAAGGCCAGTGTTAAACACTAGAGACCAACAGTGTTAAACACTAGGAATAAGGTTGACAAGTTAGTGTTAAACACTAAAAGATAATCAGTGTTAAACACTGGGAACAGAGTTTTCAAATTAGTGTTAAACACTAAGCGAATCCAAATTAGTGTTAAACACCGCAAATAGAGTTTTCCAAATTAGTGTTAAACACTAAGAAAAATCAGTGTTAAACACTGGATACAGAGGTCTCAATTTAGTGTTAAACACTAAGGCAAAAAGGGGTCACGTGGTCACACGTGAGAGCGCCCCAGAGTCTCTTTATTTTGTTCTATAGATAAGTGTTTAACACTTTTAGTCCTGAAAGCCATCACGTGCGGGCACGTGATGGGAGCTCATACTTTGGTTTATTAGAATACTCATTAGGGCTCACGTGGTGACACGTGATGGCGTCCCAGAGTCTCTGTTTATTTTGCATTTTCTTTATGTGCTTCAGGGATCACGTGGAGCACGTGGGGCGTTGCCTCAAGGCTCTCTTATATGTATCTTCACAGGAGTCACGTGATAACACGTGAGGTGCCTACTTCAGTGTTTTATTCTGTAGGTCTCTGCATGTTTTAAAATTCTGTTCATAGGGTTAAACCCTAAACTTTAGAGGAATTAAATTCCTGTTTTCTTCTGAAGAATTATATTCTTAATAGGGTTAAACCCTAGTTTCTTTTTCTTAAAGGAATTAAATTTGAGAGAATTATATTCTTAGTTAGGGTTAAACCCTAGTTCTGTTCATTAAATTCCTATAACATAGGGTTAAACCCTAACTTTATCTCAAAGGAATTGAATTCCTATCAATTTGTGAGAATCAAATTCTCTAAACTCAGTTCCTCCTCTGTGTTTTAGATCTGCATGGCAGGATCTCAACCCAATGAGAATTAAATTCTCAATTCATAGGGAGATGTGCACTTTGCAGATTCTCAACCAGAGAAAGAACTAAGTTCTTTTTTTTTATATAAGAGTTAAACTCTTTTGAGAATTAAATTCTCCTTCGAAGCCTCCCTTTTCCTTTCTTACCTAAGGTTTTCCTTTTTGCAGAAAAATCAAATTCTTTCATAGTCTCCAGGCTCTATATCTCTCCCTCTCTATATGTTTCTGTCTCCCCTCCTCCTTTTTTTTAACTCTCCTCCTTTTTCCTTTTTTTTAACTCTCTCCTTTGGCTCCTATTTATAGGAGAAGGAAAAGAATCAATCAGTTTTAGTGAATCTTTCATTGAAAGATTTGATTTGTTTATTGAGAGTTTTGATTTACATTTGTCATTCATCTGGGCCTTTAGATTGTTAGGTGAATTTCATTCACCATTGGATTTTAAATCCCAAGATATCTCTTTGTTATTTCGGTTGGATTTAGGGGGAAATCTTTCCAAGTCCGAGATTTTTCCATAAATTGGTGATGTTTAATCACCTTTGGATTTTTAATCCAACGGTTCCAAATAATTCTTTTCCACTTTGGAAAGATTTGAAAGATCTTCCTTCGGATTTTAATTATGTCATAGAAATAAGGCTTTTAAAGCTGGTCACGTGTGGCCACGTGACCGTTGGTCACGTGTGAGCACGTGACCCATGGTATAGGCTTCCTTCTGCGCTCTATTCTTTGCCGCTGCTTAGTCATCACGTTCCAACACGTGACCAGTGGTCACGTGTGCACACGTGATGCCTTTTCTGGAGCTTTTTTCTTGATTTACTCAGGGAACGAATGCGCCTTGCGCTGCTGCTTTTAAATGTCACGTGTCAACATGTGACCGCTGGTCATGTGTTAGCACGTGATGCCTCCTCCATAGGTTTTCCTGATTTTAAATCAGGAAACAGCACATGTGATGTGCGGTGAGTAATCCGAACTAAACTACTGGGTTAACTACTCTTAAGTCTTTGAAATCAATTTAATGAATCGTCGATGTAACTCAATAGTATCCCGTACGTGCCCGGGACCACGGTCCATATTCTCGGGCTGAAACTGAGACATGCCTCTAGGCACTAAAACAGGAAATATGTACAGATGAATGATGTCAACTGTATCATCCCAGGGCTGGCCTACCCCTAAAACTGATCGGTATAAGAAAGCGAACTGTCGAATTACAAGTCAGGTTTCATCATTGATTTCCCAATACCCCCAAGTTATGTGTTCAAGTCAGGTATTGATAAATCTGAAGCTAATGCCAACACAGGGTCAAGCAGGAACAGGTTTGTCTATACAGACAACAGGTTATGTCCATCAGGACAACATGTCAGGTTGTCGGCATTAGAAACAGGATCAGGTAACATGTCCAGTAGTGATATATTAGGTCGTGTCAGGTAGTGAACATGTATCAAGTCAGGTCAAGTAGTAGTGTATCAGGTCATGTCAAGTAGTGCACAGGTATCAAGCGAGTGCTCATAATCGAACTGTAGCAAGTATTGAATCAGGGTGAAAATATGGATGTACAATAAAAGCATGGATGCACAAATATCGATTAGGGGTCACATCATGACTAAGTAGGATGCACAATTCTCAAGCATGGTGCACTAATACAACAGTAACATGAAATAATATGGTCTCAGCGTGCAACTAGATATGTAATAAACCGTACGGATACAGACAGATACTATAAAACTGTAAATCGGTAAAATTTGCTGAATATTAAAACACAAGCACTATTATGTATTAAATAGATATTGATATAATAATATTAACATGGATAATATATTCAAACCGATTAATAACTATAAAAGTGGTATTGATTAACCATACACAAGAAAGTTCCGTTCAGAAATTCAGCGTCACCCTGATTTGTAAAATAGCTTAAAAATAACAAGAGTTCTCTAAAAGGGACATGTCTTATACCAAAACAAAGATAATTAAATAAGGTTTTCATTTTTATAAGTTGAAGTACCACAGGATATCCCTACAAAAAGTTATGAACATTCGAAATTGAAAGTTTGCTGCTGGAATTTCCCAAGACAGCAGTTTAGAGATATTTTCATTTGCATTTTACGTTATTTAAACAATTTATTTTGAAAGTAAATATTTCATAGAGTTATAGAATTCTGAGTTAGCTTCGTAACGAGCAAAAGAACGTATACTAATAATTTTTATATGATTTATAATGAATTTTATAAGGTAAGGTGTATAGTAAATTTCAGATTTGTCGTATCCGCTTTGCAACGACGTTTCATGTGTAAACTATAATATTTTCAAACAATATTTTGTATAACATTATAAAATACAGATTATAAACTAATTAAATGTAATAATAAGAAATATTACGACGATATATATTTTAAATGATATGGATGCAAACGGGTATCCGAAAATGGTAAAACTTTAATATGGATGTACAATGGGATGAACGGGTAACATTTTACTCATATGGATGCATAATACTGTTGGATATAGTGCCCTCAAAGACAATTATTGGATCGCAGGCACGTGATTGCAATGATCAAGGGAGGACCTACACCGGTAGGACAGTCTTACTCAAGATGATAGTATGCTATCTGGTTTATCTTTATCATCATGTACTGCTTTAGGTGACCTTACAGGTCGCTATTACACGTTGATAGAGCCCTTAGGATTCTTGCTTAACTTCCAGCAGTATGATGGCGATCATATACGTGGGAGTTGGGGTCTATAAGCGCATCCTTAAAAGGTCCCTAGTCGAGGGAGTTTCGAGACAGGACATCGATACTCCAGAGTAGACTAGTGTATACAGTCGAGACCCCGACGAGGGGCGGTGGCCGGTCTCACAAACCATTGGTGTCAGTTGGTTCACCTAAGATGTATACAGGTACTCATTGGGTTATGAGTACACCGGACAGGACTCGCCGGGAACATGCTAGTTGGTATTATACCTGACGTCAGATAGCAGTTCCATGGTAACATGTGTACAAGTTAGTTCATCGACCTGAGATCGTCATTTGTCTCGTGTGAGTTCCTACTGTGCTTTGATTACTACCGTACCATGGCTCCCGAGCCACATGGAGGCAGTGAGCGGATCGGCAGGGGTTTCGTCTCTCCCGGTATTGGGGGTGAGATCACGCTGTGTCTAGGAGAGCCATTGCATGAATCCTTGGCCAAGGCAGGAGATTTACTGGTAGGTATTTCAGTAGTATCTCAGGGTGTTCTGGGCTACACTCCGACATGACTTGTACCGCTTTTGGGGTTCTGACTTTTACCAACCCTCTAGGCCCGACATGCGATACTCATAAACAAACGGACCGGACTGTACGGATATTGTCACACAGGCTCAGTAGGGTGTCAGGATAAGTTCGCTCATCGATCTCCCTTTTGGTCAATACGTGGTAGCCCGTTACGTACAGCTAGTACCACTGACATGCTGGTGGTTAAATCCACAGCCAAAGTATTGACGAGTCTTTAGAGTCCCCCACAGACAGCTTCTCAAGTTTCGGACGAAATGTTGTAGAGGCCGTATGGATTTATGGCAGGGTTCGAACATACGCGTGCACTTGTGCACGAGTCATGGTTCAAACGGATAATACTGGCGGGCTTTGGTTTAAGCCGGATCCTAGTATTATACTGTGTAGATTTTGTCTCATTGCATTTGTATTCGGTCGAAATACAAATGCGGGTATGTATATACAGTCGCAGGGTTATCCTGTAATTTATTACGGGATCGCTTTTTGAAGTTGCCAGTTTGCATTCCATTTCGGCCATTTTTCTTTCTTTCCTTCTTGGCTGAAATTCTTGCATATGAGGGGTTTATTTGAAAATGTGGGATTTTGTAATGGAGGGGCTTTTCTGTGGTGGCCGGTTCTCCAGCAGCATGTGGATGTTTCATGAGGGTTCTAGATGTGCTTGGTTCAATGTTTGCATTAATTGTGATTGGATTGACTTGGATATTTGAAGTGAGGTTTTCTTGTGCTTATGGTCACCTTGCTTGCTCCTACACTCACCCCCTTGGATAATTTCCAGTGAGATTATTAGTGGCCGGCCTCACTTGAGGAAAGGGGCTGAATTTTTCTTGTGAGAGAGGGAGATTGATTTCATTTGCACAAAAATCCTTAGCTTAATTCCAAAGCTTATTTGATCTTCCCTCCATTGTGGCAACTTCGATTAACCCTCGAGACAAAGCGTTCTACACTTAGTCTACATCAATCTTGGACACGTCGGCTGGCAAACTTCGTGTCCAAGTTGCCTCGGTTCTGAGGCGGGAGCCCGTATAAAGATTCGTTGATGTGGCGCAGTTTTCGGCGACGAGGAGACCGGAGATCGGAGATGCCGCGAGGAGCTAAAGATGGTGGCTAAAGACCGAATGACACGGATCGATCGGTATAGCCTTCCTAACCTTTCTCTAGTTGCTAGTTAATGTTAATAGTTCGATCCGGGTTTAAAGTATACGATAGTGCCAGTTTCAAGTTTATGAAAAAGTTTTCGTTTCCGCATTTTGGCCTCGGATTGACGGCCGGGGCGCTACCGTAGACTTACATGGTATCAGAGCCACGCCATTAACCTTTACTATCTTTTTCTAACATGTTTAAAATATCAATCGATCAAAATTTCCGAAACCGCATTTTCATTTTCTGTGTTTCTGTCTAAATTTTTTTGTAGTCGAAAAATTATTTTGGGTATGTCAGAAAATCAGGCAGGCTTTTTTAAGACATCTATAGAAATTTGGCATCATGAATCCACAGTAACGCCGCAGAACCGTGGCAATAACCACGTTATGGCCGCGGTTCCGCCGCTGTTATGTGGCTTCAGTGCACCATTTTTCTTATGCAGGTCTTTTGTGTGAAAATGTGGTTTCTGGAATTTTTAGTTTTGGCCCAGATTATTTTGAGTGCTGGAATTGTACTTGAGGCCCACTTCGGGAAATTTTGTCGATCGAAATTTTAAATAAGTTAGTTCGCAGTACTTACATTATTATATATGACCGTGAATGTCATTTAATCGGTAAATCTTGTCGAATTGCTATAGCTCTTTTAGAAGGATTTGCGAACGTGACATTCACGTTGATGTTCTATATTGTGTTGTGATGTTGCGGATTTGTCATGGTGGATAGTGTAGGGTCCCTAGGCACTCTCAAGAGGTCTCACAAGGCATCAACCATGCCAATTTGGAATTTTACGGTGCCGAAAAACCCTAGACTAGATCGTTAACTAGATTTTAAGCGACACAATGCAACTAGTTAACAACTTAACTAAGTGATCGGAAATACAACCTTTGTAGATCCGGTGCTCCACCTCCATAGCTCCATGATGAAGTCCCCTCGCTGTACAAAACGGATCCCGGGCTCTAGAGTCGGCTTCATCGGAGAAATGGGCGGGCTAGGTCATCGACAACGATGCCGAAGATGATCTACGTCGAGGCATCACTAGATCAAGCTCCCATTTCACCAAGTCATGAAACTTGTGAAGAGAACACCCTATACTACTTGGCAAAAGGTAGAGGATGAAGAAATAGGAGGTGGGTTCACTTTAGAATTGGATTTCTCACTCATTTTCATAAGTTGCCATTGTTGATAGCAAGCTTTTTCTTGAAGTGAAGAAGAAGAAGAAGCAAGAATATGATAAGTGTAAATTAAAAATGGAAAAGAAAATCAATACTTATCATATTCAAACCATGATTAGGTGTAGAGAATAAAGTAGGGTTAAGTGGAATGGTTAGGTTAAAGGAAAGAAACAAAATGGTCAACTTTTCAAACCTTCATGAACTTTCAATATAAAACAAAACTAGCAACCATTTTATTTCTTCCCAAAAAGAAATAAATAAATGAATAAATAAATAAATTCAAAACCCTAACCATTACATAACCATGGTTTAGTCTAAACATACACTTAAATATTCATGTATCATCAAACATGATACAATCAAGTGTACAAAATATATCACATATACAATGTGCACATCAAGTGAGAAAATCCTTTTAAAGTGAACCAATATTAGTTAATGCAAAGTAATATATCAAATATATAATTATGCATTAAATCATTAAATCAACACTTAATTTAACGATCCGGTCATATCGCATATAACCGACTAATATCCAATGTATCGGCTTATCGAATCAATCGTTGATTCGATAACTGGGTTATATCACATACAACCATTCGATACATTCATCGCGAGAATGGAATACGGTATCACATACACGCATTATTCTCGGTCCCGCACATATCTCATATGCGCTCCTATTTCGTTTCGCTTGAGCCAGGAAACCTCTGTGTAGGACTCTAAAGACTCGTCAATACGCCGGCAGCAGGTGATGATCATATCAAACACCCACAAGCCGCAAGCAGTCTGCTAAACGTAACGGCCACCCGGGTATTGAGCGATCAGAAGATCGACGAGCAAGCCCGCTCATACTCCTGTGAATCCAACCAGTAACACTTACCGTACAGTCCGGTCTCGTCGTCTGATATGTCGCATATCTTGCCTAGGGGTGGTAAACGTCAGACCCAGTAGCTCGATAAGTCGTGTCGATATGAGGTCTATAACAGTTCGAGAAACTACTGGTAACACTTACCAGTAAATCTCAGCAACCCTGGCCAGGGATTTCCGGTTATAGCCAATCGAACACAGAGCAACATCAACTCCCTATACCGGGAGAGACGAATCCCCTCCTATCGCTCATTGCCTCCATGTGATTCGGGACTGTACCCAAAAACCGCCTTTTTGCACGCCCTCTTAGACGTGGTAAGGTGGAAATCAAAGCACAGTGGGAACCACACAAGACTCTATGACGATCTCAGGTCAACAGACTACTCTGTACCAGTGTCACCAGAGAACTGCCATCTGACGTAAGGTATAATACCATCTGGGAGTTCTCGGCGAGTCCGTCCAGTGTACCCAGTCTCCACTGAGCACCCGTATATCATCTCTGATGTCAAACACCAATGGATATGGGATCATTCATCGCCCATCTGTATGGGTCGAGAAGGTATACGCTAGTCTACTCTGGTATATCGATGCCCCGTCTCGATATACCCACGACTAGGGACTTTGAAGGATGTACTTATGGACTACCATGTCCCCACTAGTATGAACCGCATCATAGTCCAGGTAGTCAAGTACACATCCTAAGGGCTTTACCAACATGTATCAGAGAGACAATCAGTATACACGTTAAGGTAAAGAGCAACCAGATAGCATACTATCATGTCGAGCAAGAAAGTCCTCTCTATATATGTCCAAGCACCCATTACAATATACATCCTATGTATAGTAATGGCCTCTAGGGCATACATATAACTAACAATCTCCCACTTGCACTAGGGCCATCTGATAGCAGTGGTTGTAGTATCTCATACTCAACCATCCCATAAAAGTCTCTCTCTGGGAAAAGGCCTTTGTGAGTGGATCCGCCGTGTTGTCCTCTGAGTCTACTCTCCTAACCTCGATCACCCTGGAGATCAACCATCTCCATGATGAGGTGATACTGCCTTAGAATATGTCTGGATCACTGATGGGACGGACGTTCCTTGGCATAAGCCACAACTCCATTGTTACACAATGGGAGGAACTAAGTTCATCTCATGAACAAATATACATCCAGACTGCCTCTTTGGTAGCATCTTAAGTAGCGATGTATCGAGCCTTTATCGTCTAGTATGCCACGGTATCTAGCTTGGAACTCTTCCAACATACCGTCCCTTTTCTGAGGGTAAAGACAATGCCTGTGACTGACTTTCAGTCGTCCTTATCACCCTGGAACCCTTCCAGTGATTCTCCCCAGGATCGGTTGATACCATCTCACTACAACTAGTGAGAATCCTAACATCCAATTAGATTTATCTCATAGATCCAAAATCCAGGATTTAGGAGGTATCATTTTGATCATATATGGAGAATCATTGTGATAAGCGAAGATTGACCGAGCGTAGTATAGGAAACTCCTTCCCTATCAAGAGTATGTCATCCACGTACTCTACGAGGATCGTCACTATACTCCCTACTACCTTTTTGTTTATACAAGGTTCATCTACCATTTTGATGATGTCAAACTCTTTGACTAACACATCAAAACAGATGTTCCAACTCCGCGATACCTGCTTTATCCTATAAAGCATCTTATGCACGTTTCCGCTGCTCCCACTGTCTACGAAGCCCTCTGGCTGTGTACTTATAGACGTTCTCTTCTAAAACATCATTTAGAAAAGCAGTCATGGCACCCAACCGCCAGATATCGTAGTCATGGTATGTAGCCGTGGCAAGTAGGTACTGGATGGACTTAAGCATAGCCACTTGAAAAGGTTTCATCATTATCCACGCCTGGTCGATGACGAAAAGCTTTAACAAGCCTAGCTTTGAAAGTCTCAACTTTTCCATTTACACCAAGTAATCTTCTCAAGATATACTTGCTCCTGATGGGGATTCAACCCTTCAGATATAGCAACCAAAGTCCATACTTTGTTGGTGTACATGGATTCCATCTCAGATCGCTAAGCATCCAGCCATTCTTACAGAGTCCCACTCCTGATGGCCAGCTCGAAACTAGTTGGGTCATCATCTCATGATGCAATCCTCGCTCCCACTGTCATAGAGTAACCGAAGTATCTCTCAGGTGGGTGAGGAACCCTACTAGATCGGCGGAGAGGCTGAGGTTCGTTGGTAACTATTGAATCCTTTGGTTTTATCAAATCATCTGCTGTAGTTTGTATAGCTGGAACCTTTCCAGTTCTACATTACAGACCTTGCCTCGAGCTTGTCTGGATTTTGCTTTTCAGACATAAGCTGGACAACCCCAAATCTTAACTAACTTAAGAGATGGGCTCTTCCCTTATCATATCACATATGAAGTAGTAGGCAACTGATTTGATTGGAACCTTATTCAATAGGTACGCAGCTTCTCAAGTGCATAACTCCCAAAAGGAAACAGGTAACTCAGTAGTACTCATCATAGAGCACACCTTATCACATAGGGTGTTTTTGCTCCGCCCCGATATACCATCGTGCTTTGGTGTATACAGAGGAGTAATGCTGAGAGAGAATCTCATTCTCCTTTAGAAAAGTCCAAGAATTCCGTGCTCAAGTATTCTCCTCCTTGATCTCATCATAGGACATAATACTTATACCCTTATTTTGGTTCTCTACTTCTAACTTATATTCTGTGAATATCTCAAAAGGTTCGGACTTGTGTTTCAACAGGAACATAGGTCTGAATCTTGAAAGATCATCAGAGAATGTAATGAAGTATAAAGAACCAGTCTTGGCAAGTGTAGACAGGGGACCTACATACATCAACATGTATCATCCCAAGAGTTCACTAACTCTTTCTCTGTTTCCAATAAACAGAGCTGGTGTCATTATATCTTTGTGACATGACTGGCAAGTTTCACAAGATGTAGATTCAAACTGATTTAAATATGCATCTACATGTAACTTCAGCTAGTCGGGTCGCATTGATATGACCTAGTCTACAATGCCTCAAGAAGGATTCGTTCATTTCTGAACTCTTCCTCTTGTGTGTGTTCCGTATACAAGAGAACTGTAGTTTGATTTAGAACATCAATGCTTTTAGATAACGTGCCTGAACCGATCAACTTTTGATATAGGAAATGTTCAAAACGTTATCCAACAATACAAAATTATATCCTTTCTTTACTAATAAAGAGAGAGATATGATTTTGTATATCAGGTTCGGTATCTAATAACATTCGTTCAGAATCAATGTATTGGTAATACAGGGTGACAGTGACCAACAGACTTGGATGCAACTCTTGCCCCGTTCTCTGTCTCATGAAACTTATCACCCGTTCTCAGTTTTTCTACCTTTTTGCAGCCCTATGTAACAGATTACATATCTGGGATCCAGATCCGGTATCATATACCCAGGATGTGGAGGATACTGAGAAACAGTTCTTTGTAATGAACACACCCGAAGAAGATGCATCATATGCACTTCCTTCATTTGGGCGGCAAAGGAATTCTGGTATTCCCCTATTTTCTGCTCTGTCTTATAACAATTATAAGTTGGAGCGGGACCGACGTTCCCCAGCTCAGTATAAAAGCGGGTTCGGTCAATACATCTATGTTATTATCTTGATTAAGGCGTGATATGGTCGCTACCTGGAGAGAGAGAGAAGAAAACACTCAGCGTGTGCTCTTGCAAGAATAGATTGGTTATTATTTTATCTAATCAGGATGGCTCCCACTACTTTTTATCAAATCTTCCTTCAAACCCTAAAAGGAAAGACTAGCCGGGATTAATTACACACTACAAGTTCGCCAATCTTTCAGCCAGACCAGTGTCGGTACTTTGAGGGAGGTCCCCCGTGCTTTCGCACGAACCTAATTAATGTAAACCTCATTTTCCCAGAGGCGTAACCTCGTTAACACCTTTCTAGACACCTACTTGATCGGCTAGTTGCAATGTGTAAAACTCTCCTAGGAGTAACTCTTACTCGCAGCGGGTATCGGGATCCAACTATCTCATAGAAGGTATGTAATCTCATTGCAAATTTCAACACTTGAAATTCCCGATAGTTTTTGCCCCTAGCACCCTATGATCTTGACGGTGGTCAACAAACCATAGGCTACTAGTCAAGTTCAACCCGTCATTTCTTGATCGAACTAAACCCACCCGCACGACCCTTGACGGAGGTCAACAAGGCCGCACGACTACCCTAATTCAATCTGCATCATATGCATAAGCAGATAAATACTAGTTAGCTACCGCACACTACGCCTTGACGGAGGTCAACAAACGTAGCACGAATACTAAATAGGACTTATCTGAAATGACGGAGGGCTACGACAGGTTTTTCTGAAAACCTATTGCGTAATGAACTTGATATCGTTGTAGAATCAAATGATTTTGAAATGGAGTGTTTTTTAGGCTTTTCTAGTTTTGCTAAAGGGGTCACTCCCGGTGAAAGGATCGTCGGCCCTTTCCTCGTCGAATGAGGTGCGGGATATATCATATATATCACTGTGCAAAGCAAAAACTCTTAAAAGCAATCAAAAGACAAACCGAGTGTGTAGCATCTGCCAGTTATTACTAAAGGAGTCACTCCCGGTGAAGGGATCTCGGTCCTTTCCTCATCGAATAAGGTGCAGGATATATCATATATACCGCTGTGCAAAGCAAGAACTGTAGCTACCTGTTTTATTTTGAAATTCGATTCTACAACATCTTAGGTTTCTTTTATTTCATTAATCACATTAATGAAGTCCCATCATTTAAGTACCTAAACATCACAGATAAATACGACGTACACTTATGCCATCCGCATTCGCCTCGATGTCCCCTCATGCACCGTTAGGTTAGGTAACTAACGGCAGAGCGGGGCAGGGCTAGCGCGGGTGTAAAACATAAGTAACGTCTATATAATATATCATATATACTATATATAGTATCCATCACAGAACATATCACATGATCACATCACAGATATCGCAGCAGAAGAAACATATGAAATATTGGATATATTAGGACGTCCGTGTTTTCAATACGAGCCAGTATAAAACACGGATTCCACGGTCGTGATGAATAGCCAAACCCACACCCCTAGACCCCTACGAGAGCGGCAAGCAACCCTACCAATTCTAGAGTTAGGAGACCCGGACTCGACTCCTCGAGTTGGTCTCCCACTGGACTCCAGAACCCGGTTACTTGTGCTCCCCTCCTTGGGTCTATCCTAGTGCGGAAAAGAAAATAATATACAAAGGGTGACATCTTCCGTAACCTGGAAGTGCCCCAATAAAAGAATATTACATACAAGTTTTTACATGAATGAAAATGAAAAACACTCATCTCACATAAAACCCCCCGGCTATTCAAACACGACGATCCAATATAACATATCCAGCAACACATAACATCACATGTCATCAACGTAAGTAAACATGCGTATCCCAATTGTCGTTGACATATAGCAACGAAACCGGCGATATCACATATTACACTTACGGTCACAGAAAAGAAAGTGTAAAACTACAACAGTTGGAATCCGCAACCTCCATAGACATCGCATGCCTAATCAAATGAATTACTTAGACATCGCATGCCTAACAATTATAAACCCCGCATTTCAGTCTCATTATCGAAAACTCTTTTCAATATCAAGTCGGGGAATTCAACAAGATTCCCGACATCCTGATCGAATGCTCGTCGCAAACTTTAGTAGGCGGCCGCACCCCCCGACGCCGTCGACGAAGTGCACCAAGGCGGAACACCGCTGCCGCGAGCACTCGAACGGATGCTTTCGGCGACGGGGTTCTCCTACAGTCACTTGGTCGGGGCTATGGAGTGAGGCTGTCTATTAAGTTTACCCGGCGAGTATCCGCGTACGCTACGTGATTGCGACGGACTTTTGATCTCATCAAAATTCCGTGACAACCGATCAAGTGAGACTAAACTGCTATGTTTATAACATTCATTCAGTTATCTCATAACTATTTGTGAATTCCAATTATTGTATCACATTCCAGAAAATTAGAAAATGTTAAACTTTCCGATCGAACATTCAAACACCCAAGTTTTCCCGATACAGATCAACACATGAAACAAGTCTAAAAACATTCAGTTCGTGCCTCAGTACCAACGGTCCAGCCGTAGAAGGGTCAAGCCAACGCCTCACATGTGGCACGCCGTACTGCCCCAAACCCTAAGGTTCAAAGGGCAGTTCAAGACGGTCACATAATCGAGTTAAGGTTTGTTGTCTTCTAGAGGGTCCATCGCGTTACTTGCACTACTTAGAACGTCTTTAAACCACGGAAAAATCCAACACTTGGAAATTTTCTGGCAGGGGAAAAATTGGGTATTTTAAATCCGGTCGAACCTTTTTAACATATTCTAAAATTATCCGGAAGCGATATAGACAAAATCAGATAATCCGATCGAATCATCGAATCCCCAAAACAACCCCAGAAAATTCAACTCTTGAATAAATATTAAAAATTCCCAGAAAACTCAACACCTGAAAACATGAATTACTGTGCAAAAATTAAACAGTGATCACATGTATTGGCCGCGGAACCGCCGCAGAAGCCAAGCTTCTGCCGCGGTTCCGCCGCACTATAGCATCGTCACTCGATAAATTTTGCATCGTAATTCTTAGTTTTTCCTGCTGAATTTTTTAAGAATTTTTAATCTGGAAAAAACCCAGTTTTTGAAAAAAGTCCAGAGAGCATTTTCCGGGTTAGGTTTTGGTTCGATCGGACTTCTAACTCCGTCTACGCGTCGCCTAAGGCTCTAGCTAGGCTCTGATACCACTGTAGGTCAGGCAGCAACCCTATCCAATGGGGTCGCCGTGGCACCAACGGGTCCCTCAGCGGCTACTTTTTACGCATGCCCCCTCGCGAGGACTACAACCCGCCGGAACACCTTCCGGTCTCGGGACATCCTGGGGGTAAGAGCCTATGCTTCGCCACACTGTCACACAGTGAGAACCCCCCATAGGTCGACATCCAATGCCTAGTAGCTCTGATACCACTGTAGGGTCCCTTGGCACTCTCAAGAGGTCTCACAAGGCATCAACCATGCCAATTTGGAATTTTACGGTGCCGAGAAACCCTAGACTAGATCGTTAACTAGATTTTAGGCGACACAATGCAACTAGTTAACAGCTTAACTAAGTGATCGGAAATACAACCTTTGTAGATCCGGTGCTCCACCTCCATAGCTCCATAATGAAGTCCCCTCGCTGTACAAAACGGATCCCGGGCTCTAGAGTCGGCTTCATCGGAGAAATGGGCGGGCTAGGTCATCGACAACGATGCCGAAGATGATCTACGTCGAGGCATCACTAGATCAAGCTCCCACTTCACCAAGTCATGAAACTTATGAAGAGAACACCCTATACTACTTGGCAAGAGGTAGAGGATGAAGAAATAGGAGGTGGGTTCACTTTAGAATTGGATTTCTCACTCATTTTCACAAGTTGCCATTGTTAATAGCAAGCTTTTTCTTGAAGTGAAGAAGAAGAAGAAGCAAGAATATGATAAGTGTAAATTAAAAATGGAAAAGAAAATCAATAATTATCATATTCAAACCATGATTAGGTGTAGAGAATAAACTAGGGTTAAGTGGAATGGTTAGGTTAAAGGAAAGAAACAAAATGGTCAACTTTTCAAACCTTCGTGAACTTTCAATATAAAACAAAACTAGCTACCATTTTATTTCTTGCCAAAAAGAAATAAATAAATGAATAAATAAATAAATTCAAAACCCTAACCATTACATAACCATGGTTTAGTCTAAACATACACTTAAATATTCATGTATCATCAAACATGATACAATCAAGTGTACAAAATATATCACATATACAATGTGCACATCAAGTGAGAAAATCATTTTAAAGTGAACCAATATTAGTTAATGCAAAGTAATATATCAAATATATAATTATGCATTAAATCATTAAATCAACACTTGATTTAACGATCCGGTCATATCGCATATAACCGACTAATATCCAATGTATCGGCTTATCGAATCAATCGTTGATTCGATAACTGGGTTATATCACATACAACCATTCGATACATTCATCGCGAGAATGGAATACGGTATCACATACACGCATTATTCTCGGTCCCGCACATATCTCATATGCGCTCCTATTTCGTTTCGCTTGAGCCAGGAAACCTCTGTGTAGGACTCTAAAGACTCGTCAATACGCCAGCAGCAGGTGATGATCATATCAAACACCCACAAGCCGCAAGCGGTCTGCTAAACGTAACGGCCACCCGGGTATTGAGCGATCAGAAGATCGACGAGCAAGCCCGCTCATACTCCTGTGAATCCAACCAGTAACACTTACCGTACAGTCCGGTCTCGTCGTCTGATATGTCGCATATCTTGCCTAGGGGTGGTAAACGTCAGACCCCAGTAGCTCGATAAGTCGTGTCGATATGAGGTCTATAACAGTTCAAGAAACTACGGGTAACACTTACCAGTAAATCTCAGCAACCCTGGCCAGGGATTTCCGGTTATAGCCAATCGAACACAGCGCAACATCAACTCCCTATACCGGGAGAGACGAATCCCCTCCTATCGCTCATTGCCTCCATGTGATTCAGGACTGTACCCAAAAACCACCGTTTGCACGCCCTCTTGGACATGGTAAGGTAGAAATCAAAGCACAGTGGGAACCACACAAGACTCTATGACGATCTCGGGTCAACAGACTACTCTGTACCAGTGTCACCAGAGAACTGCCATCTGACGTAAGGTATAATACCATCTGGGAGTTCTCGGCGAGTCCGTCCAGTATACCCAGTCTCCACTGAGCACCCGTATATCATCTCTGATGTCAAACACCAATGGATATGGGATCATTCATCGCCCATCTGTATGGGTCGAGAAGGTATACTCCAGTCTACTCTGGTATATCGATGCCCCGTCTCGATATACCCACGACTAGGGACTTTGAAGGATGTACTTATGGACTACCATGTCCCCACTAGTATGAACCGCATCATAGTCCAGGTAGTCAAGTACACATCCTAAGGGCTTTACCAACATGTATCAAAGAGACAATCAGTATACACGTTAAGGTAAAGAGCAACCAGATAGCATACTATCATGTCGAGTAAGAAAGTCCTCCCTATATATGTCCAAGCACCCACTACAATATACATCCTATGTATAGTAATGGCCTCTAGGGCATACATATAACTAACAGATACCCTGGATGCAATGGTAGTACAGTTTGGTTATATTTGTACATTTGATATTGCGGGGCGAGCGTTCGACATGTGGACTGTCGTCACTGCCTTTTTTGTATATTATTCTTTTGGGGCACGACCGGGCTGAGGTCGATATACCCGTTGTATATATTTTACTTTCTATACTAGGATTACCCCGCGGTGGGGTGCACGGATAGCCGGGTTCTAGAGGGTAACGAGCCCATATCCCATGGCTTTGAGACGGAGGGGGCTTTACTCTAGAATTGGCGGGCTATTCGCCGCACTCGTAGGGGGTATAGGTTGACCCAAGGAGGGGTGCTCAAGTTACCGAATTCCGTGAAGTGCTAGATGGTCCATTCACTTTGTTGAAGGGGGCTGCCTCGCTTCAGGTTTTGGCGGGTAACTTGCCGCATCCATAGGGGTCTAGAATTTCATTGCACAGGCTATCCACACGACCAAGGGAACGTCGGGTTTCACTTGCGGCTCGAAGGAAACCCGGGGATCCCAGATTATCTGTATTGTTCTGTGATGCTTATTGCATTTCTGTGATGTTGCATTTTTATCACGCCTTGAGCGATTATTATATATTGATATATATACTAGTAGATGTTGTATATGTTTTACACCCGCACTAGTCCAGTCTCCGCTCTGTCGTTAGTTAAGTAACCTAACGGGTGATGACGGGACCCAGTGGCGAATGCGGATGGCATATACGTACATCATATTTTCGTTCTTTTGTGGTGTGATTAATTGATGGGACTGCATTGATTCAGATCAATACAAGCTAAACAAACCTATTCTGATGTTGGTGGAACATTTTTCAAAAAGCTGTTATTGTAAGGACGTTTTCTTTTGTTTTGCACAGTGGTATTCGGTTATGAATATCCAGCACCTCAGTCGACGAGGCAAGGGCCGAGATCCCTTCACCGGGAGTGACCCCTTGGGCAAAAGTTTGCGTCAGGGTAATATCTTCACTATAGTCAATTACTTTTTGCTTTGCATCGCGGTATTCAGTTGGAATATCCTGCACCTCATTCTACGGGGAAAGAGCCGAGATCCCTTCACCAAGAGTGACCTCTTTAGCGAAGGTTTTCGCCACTATATTTTTATAAAAAGCTATCTGGTTCCTTCAACGATAACAAGTTCATTACGTTAAAGATTTTTCGCCAAAAACCATTCGTAGCCCTCCATCATTTGAGACGGGTAGCACTTAGTATTCATGCTATGTTTGTTGGCCAAAGTCAAGGCATAGTGTATGGTAGCTATTTGTTACCTTTCTGTTGCATAGATAGATGCATTGGTTTAGGACAGTCGTACCACTTTGTTGGCCAAAATCAAGGGTGTGTGCGGGTGGGTCTGAATCAATCAAGATAATGATGGGTAGAACTTGACTTGCGGGTTATGATTTGTTGGCCAAAGTCAAGGTCATAAACCGCTTGGGGTAAAAATCACATCGGGAGTTTCTAAAGAAACTAAAACTTACCAGGCATGCGCATACCTTCTGGAGAGTGATAACGTGAGTGGATTCCATCACGTTATCATGCGATGATAGTTGGATCCCGATTCCCACTGATGAGTTGGTTTATTCCTCGAGTGATCCCGACTAATTCTTCTTTCAGGTTTGGAGGAGAATTTGAGATTACAGTGGGAGGTTTCCTGATTAGATAAATTGATAACCATTCTGATCTAGGTTAGAGTGCACGCAGAGTGTTTCTTTTCTCTCTCTCTCTTTGGCAGCGACCATGGCCCGACCCTAGACTATAACTCAGAAACCAAGTTGACCGAACCTTCTTATAACACTGGCTTTTGGATTGTCAGAGTTACATACCTCATTGCCACTCCTACTTTTATCCTTTTTCTCCGGAACATTTCGTATCACTACGAACATCCACTTCCATTGGATTAAACCATCGTATGGTTATATACGAACTCGAAGGAACTTGTTCCAGATTCGAGAATGGTTTCCGGTTCTGGAGAAAATGAATAGGACTATTCAGTTGTCTTTTCCTTTTTCCTTCTCTCAGGTTGCGAGTGCTCCTTGGATTAGGACAGTACACCTATTACGCTACTTGGATAGTTTTTATCCAAACCATAGGCAGGTGCCGAAAGGTAGGGTATGAAGAAAACCGATTAGCCTAAATAAGGTGTACAGAAGATAATAAGTAAAGACAAATAAAGGGATTAGAAAGAGGGCAAAGTAAATTGCGACTTCTATTCATGACCGAACCACGTATTTCATTACCACTCCTACTTCACCTTTGTATTTCTCCAGAACGCTCCGTATCACTACGAAGATTCACAGTTATTTGGATACTCCATCGTATGGTTATATACAAACTCGAAGGAACTTGTTCCAGTTCAGGAATGGATTCAGGTTCAGGAGAAATAGAATAAGGTTTATTCAGTTGTCTTTTATCTTTACCTTCTCTCGCATTGCGAGTACTCCTAGGATTATGACAGTACACCTATTACGCTTATTGAATAGTCTTCTTCCAGACCATAGGTTGGTGCCGAATGGTAGGGGAGGAAGAAAACCATTTAGTCTAACGATGATGTGCAGAAGGTAGCGACTAAAGACAAATAAAGGGATTTGGAGAGATGGCAAAGGAAGTATACGGTTACAATCATGAATATGGATAATGGAAGAGGCATAACTAGGAATACCCGGATACCCCTTCGAAACATATTCATGTTTCAGTTTCACTGTGTACTGTTAATAGAAAACTGATTTCCCAATTAGACCTTGCTCTAGGGTATGTATTTACCAGGTTTGATTCTCACATCTGTATAGTTTTACAGATGATGAGTGGGAGTAAGCTATTGGGAATTAGGTGATTGTCCTCATTATATCGAAATTCGTTGTAATTGGTGATATTTGAGGAAATCGCCTGGGCTGTTTACCGGACGGCAGATATTTGGTTTTGAATATCCGTTGTTATGCACCAATTTCAAATTGATATATCTGTACGTTTGTTTTTATAAAGTGAGATATAACTTTTTGAAATTATGTCCGTGACATTTACCTATATCAGTTGATGGTTAGGTAAGGAGCATTAAACAACGGTGTAATTCTTCTTAACCATAAGTACAGTTTTCAACCTACGACGCACAGGGTTTGAGTTATTCAACTCAGGGGACTTATACAAAGCATTGTATATTGTCCAGTATCCATTAGGACAGAGGGGTTGGTCCTCATACTATATTCTGTTTACTTGTGACTTCTCTAGTTTTAGACAAGTGTTTCGTAGAAATACAAGGTCTAAGTTTTGAGAAGTTATAGGTATAAGAGTAAAGTAGAGAACCACGTGTTGCAAGTATCAGGATTCTTCAAGGTAATCGAAGATATAGATACGTGTGTATGGTATTCAGTTGATAGTAATGGTTTTGAGAAACTTGTTTCTCTTTCAGATTACTCATGTTTGGATGCACTCCTAAGTTGAGTAATGTTGATCGGCCTCTCTCCATTAAGTTGACATGCACTAGAGACAGCTGCATGATTTGAATCTGGTTTCAATTAAATCAGTGCCTCTATTTTTACATTGTATATAGAATAGTTCATATCTTAACATTGTTAAGGTACGGGGAGTTTTCCGGCTTATGCTTAAAACCAGACTCTGGATAACTCAAGGCACGTTTCTGTAATGGCTGTTTGTGGGTTGACCCGGGCTATGATGAGGATTAACTTTCTACCATCTGGAAGATCAATGGTGATATTGTTCTTCACTCGCCACAGTTTTAGTAAAATGGACTTTTTCAGAAAATAGTAGTGGGAGTATGGTAGAACTGGAAGTGATTCCAAAACCGCAAACGATTACTGAAAATTTAATAGGACCTAAGGATTCAATCAGGATTGACATTTCATTAGCCACTCTGCAGATATGGTGGGTAACCTCAGGCATTCGAGAGGTATTTCGGTATGCTCAAAGACGGTGACAGGGAGGTTCTTGTTTACCCAGACTTGATACTACTGTTGTTCCAGACTATGAGATCCGGCAGGAGGATGAGTATAGCGTCGTTCTGAACTGGCTTTAGAAGTGCACGTGTATATTATTCTGCCAGAGGGTTGTCGTAGTCAGTGGGAGCAGCGGAAGCATAGTGGACAAATGGCTTATATCTATCTATAGACTTAAGCAAGTATAGTGGAGATAGATCATCTATTTCTGATGTGACAGTCATAGGTTTGACTTCATCAAAATAGGGGATGGATATGTTAAGAAGGTAGTAGGGTGTGATGTACTGGTATTTGGATAACATACACAGAGTAGGAAGTGAAATTCATATACTACGATCGGTTATACTTTAGTTGTCACACAGTGGTTTTTCCACAAAGGATTTGGATATTATATCAGACATTCTGATTACTAGATCTATGGTTTTAGATCTAGATTTAGGAAGTATCCCAATCTGGATACTTAGACAACATTCTAAAGGTATTTAGAATGGATGACTCCTGGCATGGTGGTGTACCTGCAGGTGATGGAGTCACCCTCTCTAAAGGTGTCTTACAGACTAAAGGGGAGAGGGATGTGCATGATTGGCAGATCACTTGCTTAGGCAATTGAGTCAATCATGAGATGTCAAGTACCACACCAGATATTGTTTTTGCACGAGATGCAATAAGTTGATATTAATCCAATCCTGGAGAAACGATCGGAAGCAGTTTTAGAACATAAGTGGATGTTCTAGGGATTTGATAACAACAGACTCTTTCGGGAGACGGTTATCATTCCAGGCTTCCAAGGTGACCTGGATGACAGAATGGCTGTCAAAATTATAGTTTTCCCTCTGACGAGGGGCGGTAGTTTGGACAGATGGTCCAAGCGAATACTGAGGGAGGCATGATACTGATTAAGTTCAGTTGACGATACAGTCTAAGAAGTTTGGATTTGGAGTTCATTTATGAACTAGGTCCCATCAAATATCCAGACATATTCTAAAACAGGTATTGCTCATTTCGGGAGATGGCTTTCTCCGCGGACTTGAGACTAAGAGAGACATAGAAAGAAACATCAAGGAAGATCCACTCACTGAGGCTATTCCTCGAATGCAATAGTTTCACAAACCAGCTTTGTGAAACTGATTAGAAGAGAAGTTGGGTGTTCGGTATCACACGGGCTGTGAATATGCGACATCGCAATAATTAGCCTTGAGTGCAAGTGGGATTGTTGGATATAGTGCCCTCAAAGATAATTATTGGATCGCAGGCACGTGATTGCAATGATTAAGGGAGGACCTATACCGGTAGGACAGTCTTATTCAAGATGATAGTATGCTATCTGGTTTATCTTTATCATCGTGTACTGCTTTAAGTGAGCTTACAGGTCGCTAGTACACGTTGATAGAGCCCTTAGGATTCTTGCTTGACTGCCAGCAGTATGATGGCGATCATATACGTGGGAGCTGGGGTCTATAAGCACATCCTTAAAAGGTCCCTAGTCGAGGGAGTTTCGAGACAGGGCATCGATACTCCAGAGTAGACTAGTGTATACAGTCGAGACCCCGACGAGGGGCGGTGGCCGGTCTCACAAGCCATTGGTGTCAGTTGGTTCACCTAAGATGTATACAGGTGCTCATTGGGTTATGAGTACACCGGACAGGACTCGCCGGGAACATGCTAGTTGGTATTATACCTGACGTCAGATAGCAGTTCCCTGGTGACATGTGTACAGGTTAGTTCATCGACCTGAAATCGTCATTTGTCACGTGTGAGTTCCCACTGTGCTTTGATTACTACCCTACCACGGCTCAAAGGAGTCATGCAAACAGGTTTTAGTTGGGTACAGTCCCGAGCCACATGGAGGCAGTGAGCGGATCGGCACGGGTTTCCTCTCTCCCGGTATTGGGGGTGAGATCGTGCTGTGTCTAGGAGAGCCATTACACGAAGTCCTTGGCCAAGGCAGGAGATTTACTGGTAGGTATTCCAGTAGTATCTCAGGGTGTTCTGGGCTACACTCCGACACGACTTGTACCGCTTTTGGGGGTCTGAATTTTACCAACCCCCTAGGCCCGACATGCGATACTCATAGACGAACGGACCGGACTGTACGGATATTGTCACTGACAGGCTCAGTAGAGTTTTAGGATGAGTTCACTCATCGGTCTCCCTTTTGGTCAATACCTGGTAGCCCGTTACGTACAGCTAGTACCACTGACGTGCTGGTGGTTAAATTCACAGCCAAAGTATTGATGAGTCTTTAGAGTCCCACACAGACAGTTTCTCAAGTTTCGGGCAAAACGTTGTAGAAGCCATATGGATTTATGGCAGGGTTCGAACATATGCGTGCACTTGTGCATGAGTCATGGTTCGGACGGATAATACTAGCGGGCTTTGGTTTAAGCTGGATCCTAGTATTATACTGTGTAGATTTTGTCTCATTGCATTTGTATTCGGTCGGAATACAAATGCGGGTATGTATATACAGTCGCGGGGTTATCCTGTAATTTATTACAGGATCGCTTTTTGAAGTTGCCAGTTTGCATTCCATTTCGGCCATTTTTCTTTCTTTCCTTCTTGGCTGAAATTCTTGCATGTGAGGGGTTTATTTGCAAATGTGGGATTCTGTAAAGGAGGGGCTTTTCTGTGGTGGCTGGTTCCCCAGCAGCATGTGGATGTTTCATGAGGGTTCTAGATGTGCTTGGTTCAATGTTTGCATTAATTGTGATTGGATTGACTTGGATATTTGAATTGAGGTTTTCTTGTGCTTATGGTCACCTTGCTTGCTCCTACACTCGCCCCCTTGGAGAATTTCCAGTGAGATTATTAGTGGCCGGCCTCACTTGAGGAAAGGGGATGAATTTTCTTGTGAGAGAGGGAGATTGATTTCATTTGCACAAAAATCCTTAGCTCAATTCCAAAGCTCATTTGATCTTCCCTCCATTGTGGCAACTTCGATTAACCCTCGAGACAAAGCGTTCTACACTTGTCTACATCAATCTTGGACACATCGGCTGGCACACTTCGTGTCCGAGTTGCCTCGGTTCTGAGGCGGGAGCCCGTATAAAGATTCGTTGATGTGGCGCAGTTTTCGGCGACGAGGAGACCGGAGATCGGAGATGCCGCGAGGAGCTAAAGATGGTGGCTAAAGACCGAAGGACACGGATCGATCGGTATAGCCTTCCTAACCCTTCTCTAGTTGCTAGTTAATGTTAATGGTTCGATCCGGGTTTAAAGTATACGATAGAGCCAGTTTCAAGTTTATGAAAAAGTTTTCGTTTCCGCATTTTGGCCTCGGAATGACGGCCGGGGCGCTACCGTAGACTTACAAATACTATACCTAGCATGTGGCAAGATGATTTAGCATGCGAATACTTATGTGAATACTAATATGGATGCATACAGATGTCATATAACCGTAAAATGATAAACTGGTAAATGTGGGACGTACAATTAAGCAATATGAAATGTTATTATTCAATTGGGTGCAGTATATTGTAGTCTATCATGTATCACGATAAATTTTCATGCACTAGATATGAAATAACTTGTACGGATGCATACGGATATCCGAAAACGGCGAAACATGCAAAATGATAATGTAGGATGCATGATTTAAAATACAAGTGCTATATTTATTCAAATAGATGTAAATACAGTAACATAGCATGTAGCAAGATAAACTTGCCTTGATCGAATCACGCGACGGATACTCACGGCACATCCGACGTCTGTAAATCGTCGCAACGCACACGCGGCACGCGGGACGGGTCCAGGCAAGGCAAGAGGGTGATCACACAGGAAATGTACATTCACTGGATCACTCGGATCGTCAGCGACGAGCACGGCTCCAGCGGTGATTACCGGAATCAAGAAACAAGATCAAGAAAAAGAAAGAAGAAGAAGAAGTAAGAAGAAGAGGCTGTGTATTAAATAAGGAAAGAAAAAATAAATAAATAAAATATATATAAATATATATATGCAGAGAAGAGAGAGAGAGAGAAAGGGGTTGTTAGTTTGTTAGGAAATTAGTTTAGATTTAAATTTAAAAAATCTTTTATTAGTTAACTAAATTTTAGTTTGTATCAGTTTATAAAATTAATATTATATAAATAAAATTTGATATTCTGGTAAATACAAACATAGTCCAAAACATGCCCGGGTTGGGTCTAAAATTCAGTTTTAAAATATGAAAAATATACATATCGACCAAAAATTAAAGTTGGATATCCGGATAACAAAAAAATGCATACCCCCAAGAATGGATGCACGCACGTGCACGTAGTCATCCAAACAAATCCGTTTCACTGAACAGGATGAGAACAAGATGCGCGGATGCTATCACAGGATTAGGGGTATCATGCAGGCCATGCAATGTATTTTTAAAATATTTTATGTGACTTAAAATGTTATATTAAAATGCAGATGTTAGATAAAATGCGAGTATGCAATGTAAAAATAAATGAAAGTGCACGAGTCCATGTAACAGGTCAGGATAAATCATAAACATGAATCAAGACTGGTTTCAAGCATGCGGGTCGGGTCGGATGCAAATACAAATGTCAAATACACTATACGCACCCAAAACACAATAAATCAAGAAAATACCATAAATAAAGAAATATATGAACTAGAACTGGTATAAATGAACTAGGGTATTACATTATACCAAACTAAAAAAAGAATTTCGTCCTCGAAATTCCTAAAACAAGAAAAGATGAACAATCAAGAATCTAGAAGAACATGTGTGGAAACTTCTGTTGAATCTCGTCTTCTCGTTCCCAAGTCGATTCTCCATGTGAGCGATTTCCCCAAGAAACAAGTATGAGAGGGATAACCTTGTTCTTAAGAATCTTTTCTCTTCGATCAACAATCGACATCGGTCGTTTCTCAAAGGTTAAATCCTCTCTTACTGTCAGCTCCGAATGATCTAGCACGTGTGTTTCATCTCGAATATACTTACAGAGTTGAGATACATGAAACACGTCATGAACATTCTCCAAAGATGGTGGTAAAGCCAACCGATAAGCCACTTATCCAACACGCTCCATGATCTCGAAAGACCCCACAAATCGAGGACTAAGCTTGCCTCGACTCCCAAAACGAATTACTCCTCTAGTAGGTGATATCTTCAAGAATACCAGATCACCAACAGCGAACTCTAGAGGTCTTCTCGATGTGTCGGCCCAACTCTTCTGTCGATCTTGTGCTGCCTTCATATGATTCCGGATAGTGTTAAATTTCTCAACTGTTTGCACAATCAAATCCGGTCCCAACAATCTTCGTTCTCCAACATCGTCCCAACAAACAGGTGAGCGTCACCTGCGACCATTCAATGCTTCGAATGGAGCCATCTGAATAGTCGCTCGAAAGCTGTTGTTGTAAGAAAACTCCACCAAGTGTAGATGATCCTCCCACGAACCCTTGAAGTCCAACATGCAAGCTCTCAACATATTTTCAAGAGTTTGGATCGTTCTCTCCGACTGGCCATCTTTCTGAGGATGATAAGCTGTGCTAAACTTCAATCGCGTCCCCAAACTTTCCTGTAAACTCTTCCAGAAGTGTGATAAGAATCGGATGTCATGGTCGGACACGATGCTCATAGGCACTCCATGCAATCTCACAATCTCCTGCATGTACCGTTCCGCCAATGCTTTCGTTAACTGACCAACTCGAAATGGTATGAAATAAGCTGACTTGGTCAATCGATCTTCAATCACCCAAACTGCATTGTTGCCCTTTGGACTCCGCGGTAAAGCTGTAATGAAATCCATGGTTATATGTTCCCACTTCTATTGAGGAATCGGAAATGGTTGCAATAAACCAGCAACCCTTTGATATTCATCCTTAACTTGCTGACACACCAAGTACTTTGCTACAAAACTGGCGATCTCCCTTTTCATGCTTTCCCACCAGAAATGCTATCGTAGATCACGGTACATCTTCGTGCCTCCTGGATGTACGGAATATGCGGAACTGTGTGTCTCCTTCATAATTTCTTCGCGAATGTCTCCTTTCGGCACACACAAACAGCTACCATAACGCAACGAACCATCTTCATGAATCGACAAGTCTGTTCGAAGTCCCGCTTCAACTTGTTCTCGAAACTTCTGCAATCTTGGGTCCTGTGACTGTGCTGCTTTAATACTCTCGATCAACAACGACTGTACTTGCAGCTGCATCAACTGTCCCGAAGAATGTGGTAGCACAATCTCCAACTCGAATCTCCAAAAATCCTTGATAAGCTCCTTCTGTGCAGTCATCATCTGAATTGCTGGCAACCGACTAAGCGCATCCGGCACAATATTAACTTTCTCCGGATGGTACTTAAGATCAAGATCATAGTCAACCATCAGCTCCAACCATCTACGCTGCCTCATGTTAAGCTCTTTCTGTGTGAACACGTACTTCAAGCTTTTGTGATCGGTAAATACTTCGACTCTTTCGCCAAATAAGTAGTGTCTCCAAATCTTCAAAGCGAAAATCACTATTGCAAGCTCCAAATCATAAGTTGGATAATTCTTCTCATGGGTTTTCAACTGTCTCGATGCGTAAGCTATAACCTTTCCATGCTGCATCAAAACACTTCACAAACCTTTCGCAGATGCGTCGCTATGGATCACCAATCCTCCGGAACCGTCTGGCACGGTCAAAATAGGAGCGGTTATCAATCTCTGCTTTAATGCATCAAAAGCTGACGCATATTTATCCGTCCATACGAACGGTAGTTCCTTTCGCGTAAGCTTGGTCAAAGGCTCAGCCAAACGAGCAAAATTCTCCACGAACCTTCTGTAATATCCGGCAAGTCCAAGAAAACTTCTGATCTCTGCTACGTTCTTTGGAATCGGCCAATCTCGAACTGCTGCAATCTTCTCGGGATCAACGGCGATTCCATCTCCGGATACGATATGCCCTAAAAACTTCACTTCTTCAAGCCAAAACTCGCACTTGCTCATCTTTGCATACAATCTTTCTTGCCTCAATGTCTGCAGTGCGATCTTCAAGTGTTCCGCATGCTTTTCAATGCACCTCAAGTAGACCAGAATATCATCGATGAACACCACTATAAACTGGTCCAAGAACAGTGAAAAGATTCGGTTCATCAAGTCCATAAATATTGCCGGTGCATTCGTGACTCCGAATGGCATCACTAAATACTCATAATGTCCATACCGAATTCGGAACGCAGCCTTGCAAATATCTTCTGATTTAACTTGAACCTGATAATATTCGGATCGCAAATCCAGTTTCGACAATACTCTCGCACCACTAAGCTGCTCGAACAATTTGCCAATGCGAGGGATTGGGTAATTGTTCTTAATAATCACCCGGTTTAATTCTCAATAATCGATGCACATCCTCCTTGTGCCATCTTTCTTCTTGACTAGAAGAACTGGAGCTCCCCAAGGTGAATTGCCCTTCTCAAGTAATTTGGTAACCTGCTTCTTGACTTCTTCCAACTTCACTGGTGCCATTGGATAGTATGCCTTTGAGATTGGCACTGCACCAGGAACAAGATCGATAGTGAACTCCACATCTCGTTTTGGCGGTAAACCCGAGATGTCCTCGAACACGTCCATGAACTCTCGAACCACAGCTGGCGCTTCCTCCTTATCAACTTCCATTGTCGAAAGAACCTGTTTGTCGGCCTAGCTCTAAACTCGACTGGCCCGACAGAACTGCTACTTCCAGCAAAACAAACTCCGGATGTCCGGGAATCTGGAAAATCACTTTCTTTACCCTACAATCAATATAAGCGTGGAAAGTGCCGAGAAAGTCCATTCCCAAGACAACATCATAGCTGCCGGTATCAATCACCAAGAAATCTGCAAAACATGAACTGGTAAGCAATGAAACTGAGAGAACCAAGGAAATTTCATGACCATGAATCAAGGAAATGAATCAAGACCAGGACTCCAAGTTACTTAAATAGAGTTCCGCATTGTAACCATGCTGCAATTCATGGGTACAATCATATAACTCCGTTCAAGTCGCCAAATCCTAGAATCAGAATCGAAGGAATAGGAAAGGAGAAACAATATAACCAAAAGGTTTCAAGCCGAGATGCAAAGTTGTTTGCATATCGTCAAAACAAGGGTTAAGAGAAAGATAAGATTCAAGAATCACGATAACAATGTAGAAGGACATGTTCCTAATTACGGGTTTCCTGCTTTATGTATTGGGTTCAATACCCAACTACAAAAAAATCAACCCAATAACCTAAATCTTATGGCTTTGATACCAAACAAACCCTGTTACGCCCCGCTTCCTAGAGTGCGCTAAGATAGGCACGTGACAGAGCCAACCATGCTACCTGTGGCTAGGAAACATCCCTCCACAGTCACATTACGGCTGTCTAGAGATATCAAGAACAGTAGAAATAAAATAAACTATCTAGTACATGTCCATGAGCTAGAATAAACGAGTCAAGAAATAATATGCGAAAACAATAAATCCAAATAACAATAACAATCTGGAAGGTACGGAAATAACTAAACTAACTGGATACTAACAGGATCCTCACTGCTCGGCCTGACAGTGGAAATACTCCTGATCAGCCTGCGACAAAGGTAGAGGATCTGGGTCATGCAAAACCCAGACGTCAGTGCGTCATAATATCAATAATAATATAATCAGGGGGTAACAGGTCATGCAGGCATGAGTATGAACAGTAATAAAAGTATAACAGTAACACGAATAAGAAACAGTGAAGGGTATAAGCACATGTGACGTGCGGTGAGTAATGTGAACTAAACTACTGGGTTAACTACTCTCAAGTCTTTGAAATCAATTTAATAAATCGTCGATGTAACTCAATAGTATCCCGTACGTGCCCGGGACCACGGTCCAGATTCTCGGGCTGAAACCGAGACATGCCGCTAGGCACTAAAACAGGAAATATGTACAGATGAATGATGTCAACAGCATCATCCCAGGGCTGGCCTACCCCCAAAAACTGATCGGTATAAGCAAGCGAACTGTCAAGTTACAAGTCATATTTCATCATTGATTTCCCTATACCCCCTAAGCTATGTGTTCAAGTCAGGTATTGATAAATCTGAAGCTAATGCCAACACAGGATCAAGCAGGAACAGGTTTGTCTATACAGACAACAGGATATGTCCATCGGGACAACATGTCAGGATTGTCGGCATTAGAAACAGGATCAGGTAACATGTCAAGTAGTGATATATCAGGTCGTGTCAGGTAGTGAACATGTATCAAGTCAGGTTAAGTAGTAGTATATCAGGTCATGTCAAGTAGCGCACAGGTATCAAGCGGGTGCTCATAATCGAACTGTAGCAAGTATTGAATAAGGGTGAAAATACGGATGTACAATAAAAGCATGGATGCACAAATATCGATCAGGGGTCACATCATGACTAAGTAGGATGCACAATTATCAAGCATGGTGCACTAATACAATAGTAACATGAAATAATATGGTCTCGGGGTGCAACTATATATGTAATAAACCGTACGGATACAGATGGATACTATAAAACTGTAAATCGGTAAAATTTACTGAATATTAAAACACAAGCACTATTATTTATTAAATAGATATTGATATAATAATATTAACATGGATAACATATTCAAACCGATTAATAACTATAAAAGTGGTATTGATTAACCATGCACAAGAAAGTTCCGTTCAGAAATTCAGCGTCACCCTGATTTGTAAAATAGCATAAAAATAACAAGCGTTCTCCAAAAGGGATATGTCTTATACCAAAACAAAGATAATTAAATAAGGTTTTCATTTTTATAAGTTGAAGTACCTCAGGTTATTCCTACAAAAAGTTATGAACATTCGAAATTGAAAGTTTGCTGCTGGAATTTCCTAGGACAGCAGTTTAGAGATATTTTCATTTGCATTTTACGTTATTTAAACAATTTATTTTTCAAGTAAATATTTCATAGAGTTATATTATTCTGAGTTATCTTCGTAATGAACTAAAGAACGTATACTAATAATTTTTGTATGATTTATAATGAATTTTATAAGGTAAGGTGTACAGTAAATTTCAGATTTGTCGTATCCGCTTTGCAACGACGTTTCATGTGTAAACTATAATATTTTCAAACTATATTTTGTATAACATTATAAAATGCATATTATAAACTAATTAAAGTTAATAATAAGAAATATTACGACAATATATATTTTAAATGATATGGATGCAAACGGGTATCCGAAAATGGTAAAACTTTAATATGGATGTACAATGGGATGAACGGATAACATTTTACTCATATGAATACATAATACTATACCTAGCATGTGGCAAGATGATTTAGCATGCGAATACTTATGTAAATACTGATATGGATGCATACGGATGTCATATAACCGTAAAATGATAAACTGGTAAATGTGGGATGTACAATTAAACAATATGAAATGTTATTATTCAATTGGGTGCAATATATTGTAGTCTAGCATGTATCAAGATAAATTTGCATGCACTAGATATGAAATAACTTGTACGGATGCATACGTATATCCGAAAATGGTGAAACATGCAAAATGATAATATGGGATGCATGATTTAAAATACAAGTGCTATATTTATTCAAATAGATGTAAATACTGTAACATAGCATGTAGCAAGATAAACTTGGCTCGATCGAATCACGTGACGGATACTCACGGCACGTCCGACGTCGGTAAATCGTCGCAACGCACACGCGGCACGCGGGACGGGTCTAGGCAAGGCAAAAGGGTGATCACACAGGCAAGGTACGTTGACTGGATCACTCGGATCGTCAGCGACGAGCACGGCTCCAGCGGTGATCACCGGAATCAAGAAACAAGATCAAGAAAAAGAAAAAAGAAAGAAGAAGAAGAGGCTGTGTATTAAATAAGGAAAGAATAAATAAATAAATAAAATATATATAAATATATATATGCAGAGGAGAGAGAGAGAGAAAGGGGTTGTTAGTTTGTTAGAAAATTAGTTTAGATTTAAATTTAAAAAATCTTTTATTAGTTAACTAAATTTTAATTTGTATCAGTTTATAAAATTAATATTATATAAATAAAATTTGATATTCTGGTAAATACAAATATAGTCCAAAACATGCCTGGGTCGGGTCTAAAATTCAGTTTTAAAATACGAAAAATATACATATCGACCAAAATTAAAGTTGGATATCCGGGTAACAAAAAAAATGCATACCCCCAAGAACGGATACACGCGCGTGCACGTAGTCTTCCAAACAAGTCCGTTTCACTGAACGGGATGAGAACAAGATGAGCGGATGCTACCACAGGGGTTAGGGGTATCATGCAGGCCATGCAATGTATTTTTAAAATATTTTATGTGACGTAAAATGTTATATTAAAATGCAGATGCTAGATAAAATGCGAGTATGCAATGTACAAATAAATGAAAGTGCACGAGTTCATGTAACAGGTCCGGATAAATCATAAACATGAATCAAGACTGGTTTCAAGCATACGGGTCGGGTCGGATGCAAATACAAATGTTAAATACACTATTCGCAACCAAAACACAATAAATCAGGAAAAAAGCATAAATAAAGAAATACATGAACTAGAACTGGTATAAATGAACTAGGGTATTACAAGTATACTCTTTCAAATTTGAATTCTCTTTCCGGTATAGTACACAATTTTTGGGATATGCATGAATCTTCTCACAGTTCAGAATCAGACATCATTTTCTGGGCTTCGTACCAACTCTCATGCATATTATTTTCTGGGGGCATAGAATCTTTCAGGAACTTGAGAAGCATCATGAATGACTTGTTACTCCATTTATTTAGACACTTAATCTGGAAAAGATGGACGAACCATGATAGTGTGGAATACTTTGCATTCTCATAAATTGGTGTCCTAGCATCATTCATGTACTTATCATACTTATCCGCACGCCGTCTTTGACCGAAAGGAATGCCTTTTTCGGTAGGATTACTATCACCGAGAGCAGATTCTACCATATCCTCCATTTCCTCTCCTGAAAAGAAGTTATCATCTTCCGCCGTATTACTGTCTTCTTCTTTTTCTTTCCCGTGATATAACCAAGTTGTATAAAATCTAATAAAACCATGCTTAATGATGTGAAGCTCTACCTACCCTATCTTCTGGTACAACTTATTCCCACACCTGTCGCACAGACAAAGGATCTTCTCCAACATGACCTTATGATGTTTGCGTGCAAATTCGATAAAAGCAGCAACTCATATGACGAACTTTAGGTTCATTCCTTGTTGTCGATTCACGTACATCCAGTCCTTAACTCTGATGTACTCATGGGCCATATTAGACCGTATAACATATAAATTGTAAGTTTCACAAATGGAAGAAAGTAATGAAGTTATGGAATCAATGCTTGAATCGGAGACTGGGGCTAGAGAGGTCGAGGTATGAAGCAATAAGGAAGGGGAAGTTGGTTTTTGATGGTGACTACATAAAAAAATATAAAACTAACCTTTCATACATACATGCATGTATTGATTAAGTGTTCTCAAAACAAGCATATTAAACAAAGAATACTAACCCCTAAACGAAGCATCAACAACTATACTAAATATAGCATGGCATTTATATAAGATCCTCTTAAAGTCAACATGCATCATCTCCGAACTAAAATAATAGATTATAAGGTCAAATCAGAGAATCATTAAGCATCAAGCCTCGGATTTGACCTAAGAAAAAAGGCAAAAATCCAATTTTTATTCGAAACAGAGCATAAGGTCAAATCAGAGAATCATTAAGTATCAAGCCTTGGTTTTGACCCAAGAAAGAGGCAAAAATCCAATTTTTATTCGAAACAGATCATAAAGTCAAAATATAGAAACCTCTATGCGGCCAAGACATCCGCCGTTAACAAATTGCTAGCAGAAAAAATCCTAGAGCCTTTCCTCTACTCCTCTAACCTCTATATGGTGTGGTTAGGGGCATGTATCGAGGGGGGTTCCCAAATTTGGAAATGCCAAGAAAGGACCATTCTCGACGACTATGAAGGTTATCAGGGATTGAGAGCAAATGCTCATAGCTCGAAGAGTTCCCTAATAATCTTCATAACCGTTGAGAATGGATTATTCTTCCAAGACCCTAGAGCCTCTTCTCTACTCCTCTAAAAAAAACCAAACCTAAACCTCTCTCTTTCTTCTATTAGCAATTCATTAACGGCGGATGTCATAACCGCATAGAGGTTTCTATGCGGCGGGGTTGGGGGCACGTGTGGATGGGGAGGACCCTTACGGTTGTCTGTTTCTTCTCATAGAGGTTTGATGTTGATTGGACGCGACGTATATGGAAAAATATTTATATGCTCTTTTAATTACAGAAATGCCACTGAGAGTATTATGTGGGGGTTTGAATTTGGATCATTTTCGTGTATTATTAGTTTCACAATTTCAAATTCTTTTATTTTCTTTTTTGGCCCGCCAAATCTTTGGGATTTTAAAATAAAACATTCCAGCAATATTATTAACGGCTCTATATTAGATGTTGCGGGTAATGGCTGTCAGGGGTAAGCCTTATATCTCATTAAGAACGTATAGAGCAGACACTCATTCGCTTGTGTTTTCATCCGTTTCGAGAAAATTTCGGCAGAACCTCCCCGCTGTTCTTCGAGTACATTGTGTAGGGTTACTAGGCACTCTCATAAGGGTCTATAAGGCATCAACCATGCCCGATTTAAAATTTAGACATTCCGAACAACCCTAACCAAGATCTTTAAACTAGAGATTAGGCGAAACAAAGCATGTTAAACACTTTAACACTAAGAGTTTGGGATTACAACCTTTGTAGTCCGGTCCTTCACTTCTAAAACTCCGTGTTGAGGTCCCTTCGCTGCGATCATCGAGTACCCGGACTCTAGAGAGGCTCCATGAAGAGAAAGATGCAAGCTTGCTTCCGATCTTCGATAACAAAGATGATCTACCTTGAAGTTTCTTTAACACAAGCTCTCACTCACAAATGAAGTGAACACCCTAATCTAAATGGTTAGGATAGATTAGGATGATGAAGTAGGATTTTAGCTCTCATTTGTTTTCTTAATCTCACTCAAAATCATCACTAATGAAAAAGCTAGTAAGCTTTTTCATGCAAGAAGAAGGAAGAAGAAGAAGAACCATTCTCTTTTTGTGATGAATAATGAATAACTCCTATGGTTACAAATACAACCCTTGAGTTACTTTAACTCATGTAGAGATTTTAACCTAGGGTGAAAGGTTTGGGTTGGGTTAAATAATATCTTGCAAAAATATCAACACATAATATAACAAAACATAAGCTTCTAGAAGCTTCAAGAAGAAGTTAACCCAAATCAAACCCTAACCATGTTTAATCTCCACTAATCATGTTGCATTTGTAAACATAACTTGTTACAATATTATATATCACATATACAATATTTATTGTAACAAAATAAAATAATACAATTAACATATATCGCATATATATCAATGTATTACCCGAGTGAGAAAAAGAATCTTTTTGTGAGCTTATACTAATTAATGTAATTTAATAAATCAAATATATAATTATACATTAAATTATCGAATCAACACTTGATCCGATAATCCGGCTATTTCACAAATAACCGACTAATATTATCTGTATCGGTTCATTGAATCAACACTTGATCCGATGACCCGGCTATATCTCATATACTCGGCCGATATCTCATATCGCGAGAATCTATACGGTATCACATACACGTATTGTTCTCGGTCCCGCACATATCATATATGTGCTCCTACTCCGTTTTGCCTGAGCCAAGAAACCTCTGTGTAGGACTCTAAAGAATCGTCAATACGCCGGCAGTAGGTGACGATCATATCAAACACCCACAAGCTGCAAGCGGTCAGCTAAACGTAACAGCCACCCAGATATTGAGCGATCAGAAGATCAACAAGCAAGCATGTACATTCTCATGTGAATCCAATCAGTAACACTCCCGTATAGTCCGGTCTCTTCGTCTGATATGTCGCATATCTCGTCTAGGGGTGGTAAACGTCAGACCCCAGTAGCTTGATAAGTCGTATCGATATGAGGTCTAAAACAGTTTGAGAAACTACTCATAACACTTACCAATAAATCTCAGCAATCCTGGCCAGGGATTTCTAGTTATAGCCAATCGAACACAACGCAACATCAACTCCCTATACCGGGAGAGACGAATCACCTCCTATCGCTCATTGCCTCCATGTGATTCGGGACTGTACCCAAAAGCCACCTTTTTGCACACCCTCTTGGACGTGGTATGATGGAAATCAAAGCATAGTGGGAATCACACAAGACTCTATGACGATCTCGGGTCTACAGACTACTCTGTACCAGTGTCACCAGAGAACTACCATCTGACGTGGGGTATAATACCATCTAGGAGTTCTCGGCGAGTCCGTCCAGTGTACCCAGTCTCCACTGAGCACCCGTACACCATCCTTGATGTCAAACACCGATGGATATGGGATCATCCATCGCCCATCGTATGGGTCAAGATGCGTATACGCTAGTCTACTCTGGTGTATCGATGCCCTGTCTCGATACACCCTCGACTAGGAACAGTTATGGGATGTACTCATCGACTACCGTGGCCCCACTTGTATGATCTCATCATAATCCCAGTAGTCGAGTACATATCCTAAGGGCTTTATCAATATGTAATATAGAGACAATCAGAGTACATGTTAAGATAAAGAGCAACCAGATAGCATACTATCATGTCGAGCAAGAAAGTCCTCCCTATATATGTCCAAGCATCTACTACAATATACATCGTATGTACAGTAATGGCCTGTAGGGCATACATATAACTAACAATCTTCCACTTGCACTAGGGCCATCTGTTGTGGTATCGCATACCCAACAATCAGTTGTGGTTGAAGTATCTCATACTCAACCATCCTATAAAAATCTCTACTGGGAAAAAGTCCTTTGTGATTGGATCCGCGCTTTTGTCCTCTGTGTTTACTCTCCTAACCTCGATCTCCCTGGAGATCAACCATCTCCATGATCAGGTGATACTGCCTAAGAATTATATCTGGATTTCTGATAGGACGGGGGTTCTTAGGCCAAAGCCATAACTCCATTGTTACACAATGGTTGGAACGAAGTTCATCTCATGAACTTATATATATCCAGACTACCTCTTTGGTAGCATCCTTGGTAACGATGTATCTTGCCTTTAATCGTCTAGTAAGTCACGGTATCTAGCTTGGAACTCTTCCAACATATCGTCCCTCCACTGAGGGTAAAGACAATGCCTGCGACTGACACTCAGTCGTCCTTATCACCCTGGAACTTTTCCAGTGATTCTCCCCAGGATCGATTGATACCATCTCACTACAACTAGTGAGAATCCTAACATCCATTTAGATCTATCTCATAGATATAAAACCTAGGATTTAGGAGGTATCACCTTGATCCTATATGGAGAATCCTTGTGATAAGCGGAGATTGACCGAGCGTAGCATAGGAAACTCCTTCCCTATCAAGAGTATGTCATCCACGTACTCTACGAAGATCACCACTATACTCCCTACTACCTTTTTGTATATATAAGGTTTATCTATCATTTTGATGAAGTCAAACTCTTTGACTACCACATCAAAACAAATGTTCCAACTCCGCGATGCCTGATTTATCACATAAAACATCTTGCACACGTTTCCGCTGCTCCCACTGTCTACGAAGCCCTCTGGCTGTGTACTTATAGACGCTTTCTTCCAAATCAACATTTAGAAAAGCAGTCATGATACCCAACCGCCAGATATCGTAGTCATGGTATGTAGCCGTGGCAAGTAGGATCTGGATGGACTTAAGCATAGCTTTGAAAGTCTCAACCTTTTCATGTACACCAAGTAATCTTCTCAAGATATACTTGCTCCTGATGGGGATTTAACCCTTCAGATAAAGCAACCAAAGTCCATACTTTGTTGGTGTACAAGGATTCCATCTCAGATCGCTAAGCATCCAGCCATTCTTACAGAGTCCCACTCCTGATGGCCTGCTCGAAATAAGTTGGGTCATTATCTTATGATGCAATCCTCGCTCCCACTGTCATAGAGAAACCGAAGTATCTCTCAGGTGGGTGAGGATCCCTACTAGATCGGCGGAGAGGCTGAGGTTCATTGGAAACTATTGAATCCTTTAGTTCTACCAAATCATCAGTTGCAGTTTGTATTGCTGGTACTCTTTCCAGTTCTACCTTATGACCACTAATTTCTTCACAAGAAATTCCCTTTCACAATGGTGGCATACTGAGAAACAAAATATCTTTTGTTCCTCGGTTAGGTAGAAGATATTCCCTTGCAAATGCTTGGGATATCCAACAAACTTCTACAAAACTGACTTTGCCTCGAGCTTGTCCGGATTATGCTTTTAGACATAGGCTGGACAACCCCAAATCTTAACATACTTAAGATATGGGCTCTTTCCATTCCATATCACATATAAAGTGGTAGGCAACTGATTTGATTGGAACCCTATTCAATAGGTATATAGCTTCACAAGTGCATAACTCCCAATGGGAAATAGGAAACTCAGTAGTACTCATCATAGAGCACACCATATCTAATAGGGTGTGATTGCTCCGCCCCGATACACCTACGTGCTGTGGTGTATACGAAGGAGTAATGCTGAGAGAGAATCTCATTCTTTTTTAGAATCGTCCAGGAATTCCGTGCTCAAGTATTCTCTTCCCTGATCTCATCAAAGGACATAATACTTATACCCATTTTTGGTTCTCTACTTCTAACTTATATTCTGTGATTATCTCAAAAGTTTCGGACTTGTGTTTCAATAGGAACATATGTCTGAATCTTGAGAGATCATCAGTGAATGTAATGAAGTACAAAGAACCGGTCCTGGCATGTGTAGACAGGGAACTTTCATACATCAGCATGTATCAATCCCAAGAGTTCACTAACTCTTTCTCTATTTCTAATAAACAGTGCTATGGTCATCTTATCTTTGTGATATGACCGACAAGTTTCACAAGATGTAAATTCAAACTAATTTAAATATGCATCTAAATGTAACTTCAGCTAGTCGGGTCACATTGATATGACCTAATCTACAATACCTCAAGAAGGATTCGTTCATTTTTGAACTCTTCCTCTTGTGTGTGTTTTGTATAGGTAAAGAACTGTAGTTTGATTTAGAACGTCTATACTTTTAGATAACGTGCCTAAACCGATCAACTCTTGATATAGGAAATGTTCAAAACATTATCCAACAATACAAAATTATATCCTTTCTTTACTAATAAAGAGACTGATATGATGTTGTATATCAGGTTCGGTATCTAATAACATTCGTTCAGAATCAATGTATTCTGGTAATACAGGGTGATAACTGCCAACAGTCTTGGCTGCAACACTTGCATCATTTCCAACTCTTGAAACTTATCACCCGTTCTCAATTCTCTACCTATCTGTAGCCCATGTAACAAATTACATTTTGTGGGATCCTGATCCGGTATCAAATACCCAGAACGTAAAGGATATTGAGAAACATTTCTCGGTAATGAACATACCCGAAGAAGGTGCATCAGCATGTACTTTCTTCGTTTGGACGGCACGGGAATTCTGGTAATCCCCTATTTCCTGCTCTGTCTTATAACAATTATAAGTTAGAGCGGGACCAACGTTCCTTAGTGCAGTATAACAAGCGGGTTCGGTCAATACATTCGTATTATTATCTTGATTAAGGCGTGACATAGTCGCAACCAGGAGAGAGAGAGAAGAAAACACTCAGCGTGCGCTTTTACAAGATTAGATTGGTTATCAATTTATCTAATCAGGATGGCTCCCACTGTTTTAGTCAAATCTTCCTTCAAACCCTAAAAGGAAAGACTAGCCGGGATTAATTACACGCTACAAGTTCGCCAATCTTTCAGCCAGGCCAGTACCGGTACTTTGAGGGAGGTTCCTCGTGCTTTCGCACGGACCTAATTAAAGTAAATCTCGTTTTCCCAGGCGTAACCCCGTTGACACCTTTCTAGACACCTACTTGATCGGCTAATTGTAATGTGTAAAACTCTCCCAGGAGTAACTCTTACTCGCAGCGGGTATCGGGATCCAACTGTCTCATAGAAGGTATGCAATCTCATTGCAAATTTCAACTCTTGAAATTCCCAATAATATTTTACCCCTAGCGTCCTATGACCTTGACGGAGGCCAAACTACCCATAGTCCGCTAGTCAAGTTCAACCCGTTCATTTCTTGATTGAATTAAACCCACCCACACGACCCTTGACGAAGGCCAAACTACGCCATACGAATACCCTAATCCAATCGCATCGTATGCTAGCAGATAAGCACTAGTTAGCTTCCGTGCACTACGCCTTGACGGAGGCCAAACTACCGCAGCACGAAGACTAAGTAGTACTTATCTGAAATGACGGAGGGCTACGACAGGTTTTTTAGAAAAACCCTTTGCGTAATGAACTTGATATCATTGTAGAATCGAGTGATTTTGAATGGAATGTTTTTGAGGCCTTTTCTAGTTTTGCTAAAGAGGTCACTCCCGGTGAAGGGATCGTCGGCTCTTTCCTCATCGAATAAGGTGCAGGATATGTCATAAATATCACTATGCAAAGCAAAAACTATAGAAACAATCAAAAGACAAACCTAGTTTGTAGCATCTGCTAGTTTCACTAAATAGGTCACTCCCGGTGAAGGGATCTCGGCTCTTTCCTTATCGAATAAGGTGCGCGCTGAATGTTCTACAAGGAACACCGCTATGCAAAGCAAGAACTAGAGCTACAAGTTTTTAAACAAGTTTCTACAACATCTTTAGGTTTCTTTTAGTTTCATTAATCTCATTAATGAAGTCCCATTTTATTATGCTTCACAAGCATCACATTTGAAACGAAATCTGTAATATAACATATATCTCATATATATAATATAAACATTCGTCTCAGGCACTAATATGATCTCATCATAGAACATTGCAGCAGAAGAACATATATGAAATATCAGATATACTAGGAGGTCCGTGTTTTCAATACAAGCCTGTATAAAACACGGATTCCACGATCGCGATGAATAGCCAAACCCACATCCCTAGACCCCTATGAGAGCGGCAAGCAACACTGCCAATTCTAGGGTTAGGAGACCCGGTCTCGACTTCTCGATATGGTCTCCCACTGGACCCTAGAACCCGGTTACTTGTGCTCTCCGCCTTGGGTCTACCTAATGCGGAAAAGTAAATAATATACAATGGTGACATCATCCTCAGCCCGGAAGTGCCCCAATAAAAGAATATTACATACAAATAAATTTTACATGAATGAAAAAGAAAAACTCTTATCTCACATAAAACCCCCGGCTATTCAAAACGCGACGATCCAATATAACATATCACAGCAACACATAATATCTCATATCATCAACGTAAGAAAGTATGCGTATCCCGGTTGTCGTTGATGTATAGCAAAGAAGCCGGCGATACACCACATACTACGCTTACGGTCATAGAAAAGAAAGTGTAAAACTACAACAGTTGGAATCCGCAACTTCCTTAGACATCGCATGCCTAACCAACTGAATTCCTTAGACATCTCATGCCTAACAATTATAAACCCCGCATTTTAGTCTCATTATCGAAAACTCTTTTCAATATCAAGTCGGGCAATTTAACAAGATTCCCGACATCCTGATCGAATGCTCGTCGCAAACTTTAGTAGACGGCCGCACCCCCGGATGCCGTCGACGAAGTGCACTAAGACGGAACACCGCTGCCACGAGCATCCGAACGGATGCTTTTGGCAACGGTGTTCTCCTACAGTCACTTAGTCAGGGCTATGGGGCGTGGCTGTCTATTAAGTTTACCCGGCGAGTATCCGCGTACGCTACGTGATTGCAACGGACTTTTGATCGCATCAATATCCCGTGGCAACCGATCATCTGAGACTAAACCGCTAGATTTATAACATTCAAATTAGTTATCTCATAACTACTTGTGGATTCTAAATATTGTATCACATTCCAGATAAATAGACAATGTTAAACTTTCCGATAGAATAATCAAACACCCAAGTTTTCCCAAATAGTTCTCAACACTTGAAATTAGTTTAAAAACATCCATCACATGCTACAGTACCAATGGTCCAGCCGTAGAAGGGTCAAGCCAACACCTCACATGTGGCAACGCCGTACTGCCCCAAACCCTAAGGTTTAGAGGCAGTTCAGACGGTCACATAATCGAGTTAAGGTTTGTTGTCTTCTAGAGGGTCCACCGGGTTACTTGCATGACTTAGAACGTTCTTAAACTACGAAAAAATCCAACACTTGGAAATTTTCCGGCAGGGGAAAAAGTGAGTTATTGATATCCGTTCGAACTTTTTAACACGTTCTAAAAATTACCCGGAAAATGTTAAACGAAGTTAAATTATCCGATCGAATCAACGAGTCCCGAATACATCCCAGAAAACTCAACACTTGAGTATAAATTAAAAATTCCCAGAAGTATCAGGAAGTACCTACGGATGTTACTGTGCAAACAGTAAACCCTAATTCTCCAATACGGCCGCGGAACCGCCGCGCAAGCCATGGTATGGCCGCGGTTCCGCGGCACTTTAGTGGGATTAGTGTCTCGTTTTGCACAGTAATTCCTAAAATACCCTGCAGATTTTTTTGAGTATTTTTAATATGAAAAAATCAACATTTTTGAAAAATTTCCAGAAACTAGGGTTTTACGGGTATTCGGAGTTCGATCGGACTTTAAACTTCGCCTAGACTTCGCCTAAAGCTCTAGCTTGGCTATGATACCACTGTAGTGTTACTAGGCACTCTCACAAGGGTCTATAAGGCATCAACCATGCCCGATTTAAAATTTAGACGTGCCGAACAGCCCTAACCAAGATTTTTAAACTAGAGATTAGGCGAAACAAAGCATGTTAAACACTTTAACACTAAGAGTTTGGGATTACAACCTTTGTAGTCCGGTCCTTAACTTCTAAAACTCCGTGTTGAGGTCCCTTCGCTGCGATCATCGAGTACCCGGACTCTAGAGAGGCTCCACGAAGAGAAAGATGCAAGCTTGCTTCCGATCTACGATAACAAAGATGATCTACCTTGAAGTTTCTTTAACACAAGCTCTAACTCACAAATGAAGTGAACACCCTAATCTAAATGGCTAGGATAGATTAGGATGATGAAGTAGGATTTTAGCTCTCATTTGTTTTCTTAATCTCACTCAAAATCATCACTAATGAAAAAGCTAGTAAGCTTTTTCATGGAAGAAGAAGGAAGAAGAAGAAGAACCATTCTCTTTTTGTGATGAATAATGAATAACTCCTATGGTTACAAATACAACCCTTGAGTTACTTTAATTCATGTAGAGATTTTAACCTAGGGTGAAGAGTTTGGGTTGGGTTAAATAATATCTTGCAAAAATATCAACACATAATATCTTTGCAAGAAACAAAACATAAGCTTCTAGAAGCTTCAAGAAGAAGTTAACCCAAATCAAACCCTAACCATGTTTAATCTCCACTAATCATGTTTCATTTGTAAACATAACTTGTTACAATATTATATATCACATATACAATATTTATTGTAACAAAATAAAATAATACAATTAACATATATCGCATATATATCAATGTATTACCCGAGTGAGAAAAAGAATCTTTTTGTGAGCTTATACTAATTAATGTAATTTAATAAATCAAATATATAATTATACATTAAATTATCGAATCAACACTTGATCCGATAATCCGGCTATTTCACAAATAACCGACTAATATTATCTGTATCAGTTCATCGAATCAACACTTGATCCGATGACCCGGCTATATCTCATATACCCGGCCGATATCTCATATCGCGAGAATCTATACGGTATCACATACACGTATTGTTCTCGGTCCCGCACATATCATATATGTGCTCCTACTCCGTTTTGCCTGAGCCAAGAAACCTCTGTGTAGGACTCTAAAGAATCGTCAATACGCCGGCAGTAGGTGACGATCATATCAAACACCCACAAGCTGCAAGCGGTCAGCTAAACGTAACAGCCACCCAGATATTGAGCGATCAGAAGATCAACAAGCAAGCCTATACATTCTCCTGTGAATCCAATCAGTAACACTCCCGTATAGTCCGGTCTCTTCATCTAATATGTCGCATATCTCGTCTAGGGGTGGTAAACGTCAGACCCCAGTAGCTTGATAAGTCGTGTCGATATGAGGTCTAAAACAGTTTGAGAAACTACTGATAATACTTACCAGTAAATCTCAGCAACCCTGGCCAGGGATTTCTAGTTATAGCCAATCGAACACAGTGCAACATCAACTCCCTATACCGGGAGAGACGAATCCCCTCCTATCGCTCATTGCCTCCATGTGATTCGGGACTGTACCCAAAAGCCACCTTTTTGCACGCCCTTTTGGACGTGGTAAGATGGAAATCAAAGCACAGTGGGAATCACACAAGACTCTATGACGATCTCGAGTCTACAGACTACTCTGTACCAGTGTCACCAGAGAACTGCCATCTGACGTGGGGTATAATACCATCTGGGAGTTCTCGGCGAGTCCGTCTAGTGTACCCAGTCTCCACTGAGCACCCGTACACCATCCTTGATGTTAAACACCGATGGATATGGGATCATCCATCGCCCATCATATGGGTCAAGATGCGTATACGCTAGTCTACTCTGGTGTATCGATGCCATGTCTCGATACACCCTCGACTAGGAACAATTATGGGATGTACTCATCGACTACCGTGGCCCCACTAATATGATCTCATCATAGTCCCAGTAGTCGAGTACATATCCTAAAGGCTTTATCAACATGTAAAATAGAGACAATCAGAGTACATGTTAAAATAAAGAGCAACCAGATAGCATACTATCATGTCAAGCAAGAAAGTCCTCCCTATATGTATCCAAGCATCCACTACAATATACATCGTATGTACAGTAATGGCCTCTAGGGCATACATATAACTAACACATTGTAATAGAATAAATAATCATTTCAATGCTGTGAAACAATATTGAAATAAACATCTAATCTATCTTTATATATGGAGAACCAATGGAAAGGTACCGACGAAATAATTAGAAACAGATGAAAACAAAGTGAATGCAGATGTTTATTTTATACATTCCTAACTTTTCTATACTGGACAAATCTTTCGGTTATTATACAATTGAGTTTTCTCGTCACTTAGACAACACGACGGTAGTTAGCACCGAACGATACCATCCGATATTTAACAACCTACGTGTAGTTTTATGTCACGACGAACAGATAGACGGGGACTACGACACGTAATTTAGTTTGATAAATTATCTAAATTTCAATTTATGATTTCTCGTAGGTGTATGGTTGTTAGTATGTATGTGCTTTGTGTATGTGTGGGTTTTGTGTGCGTGTTGTATGTGTGAGTTTTATGTGTGTGGTGTGTGGTGTGTGTAGGTAAAAGACGCAGGTAAAAGACGTTTTTGAACATTTCGGCAGCACTTCCTCTGTATTTATAAAAAAATTCAAATTGGGATATGATTGAAGAGATTTTGCGTGCGTGCATGCGTTTTAAAATCAAAGTTAAGAATATACCGCAATCAATAACGGTGTCGCTTGGTAGCTAGCCGATTGAGTACGGGTCGGTCCACAGGGAAAACGTGTTCTTTTCTAATTGTTCTAACGAGTCAATTCCTATTTTTGGTAGGTTTTGAATTTTATAACAACTAAAATTGAATCTAATTTGGATTAAAACCTTGCTAGGATTAGGATTAGGTTAGTTTGGAAAGCTAATTCTACTCACTGCTTCCTTTGCCCTAATCAAGAACATACGTGTTAGGGTAATAATTAACAAAGGGGATTAGCATGACTAGGAAGAAACATAGTTTCTTCCTTTTGGTCTTTGTCCGTCCTTTCTTAACTCTTATCCCTAATCTCTATGTAAATCAACCACTACCGGTCTAACTAGGGAATCACCGCTATCTCGTAAGATAGGGTGCCGTAGTGAGCGGTGGGTGTTTGATTTACATAGAGTCCTAATTTATAAAATTATGAGGGCAAGAAAGGAGTGAGAGATTTCCATCTCTCAAACCTACCCAATCCTAACCCTAACAAGTGAGGAACTACTCACTCATTAGGGAAATTGCGACAAAATTCATTTTTATAAATTTTCTTTTTAGTTAAGTAATGAACTTGCAGATAAATAAAGACAGGTAAAAATTACAGAGAAATAAAATTGCAGATAAGAAAAATTCATGATAAAAAACTTACTTTTATTGACACCTCTTGACGATTACAATGGAATTGAAAGATTAATCTAGAATTAAAAAGTGGCATGCCCCAAAAGAGGCTGTAGGCTTTCCTATTTATAGATAGGAGAACCCTAGGGTTTACATCTGATCCACATCTGAAATTACAATACTACCCTGAGAAAACCGGGTCAAAGCACCGACACCACCGACACTTTGCACCGACACGTGCTCTACACGGCCGCGGATCCGCGGCGTAATGCCATGTTTGGCCGCGGATCCGCGGCCATCTTGAGGGATCTTTGACTCTTCTTCTCAGGATTGCTTCAGGGTGCTATTTCCTTCTATTTTCTTCTCTTGGTTCTTCATAATCTTTTCTACTTTCTTCCAGATTTTCAACAGTGCAGAATTTGTGGACTTTTACTGAAAGCTTCGCGTTGAAGTCTTGAATCTTTGTGCTGCCCTCGTACTTTGTGCAATCGAACTGTTCATTGATCTTTGTTTGTTCCTCAAACTGGTAGGCGGCATCTTACAGATTCATTTATTTGTTGGTCGTAGTCTCACATTTATAGCGTCTTTTCACCATTTTCACTGTATTGTTCTGAGAACCTGTAACCTGCAACTATTTAGCAGACATGGATCAAAAGCACCTATTTATTTGTAATATGATTAAGAATGGACGATATAATAATGTAAAATTCTGATATGAATAAATACCCCCAAAGTTATCTTTTGCTCGTCCCAAGCAAAACCAATTTTATTCTCGAAAAATCCTAACCTCACTTTCGCAGGGAATCGCGATTGCACTGAGCTCGTGCAACAAGCCGTTAAACCTTTAGGTGTCCCTAGTAGGAGGAGTGTTGTCTCTTGAGGGTTTTCAGCGGATACTACCCACAAAATCCAATCAATTTGGCCTATTGACTTTCATTCTTCAAATCGGTGTTCTAGCAATAAATTCTATTATTTTCAACTTAGAAATCATCAACCCGTATTTTTTACACTCACTTATTATTTAACTTAAGATTGTATATGTTCTGTAAATTTATTTAGCTTTTAGTATCTTTTGAATTTTCTTTTTAAGGTTCCATCTCAACTTAGGAATTTTTATCATCTCTACTGAAAATATAAGTCCTATTTTTCATTCCTATCTCTCATCCAAACCCAAACATATACTCCTACGTGTGTGTATGTATCACCCCTACACTTGGAAATTCAATTCAAGCTATCATACCCATGTCCATCGTCTAAAGTACTTTTAGTTGGTGAATTTTAGATGAAATTGCTCACACATCTTTCATGCGACCGTTAATACTTCTTGAGGTACTAACGAACGATTACAAAATGTGTTCGCGCATTAAGGCGTAATTCCTCATCTTGTAATACCTGAGGATTTAGCAGTGACTCCCAAACCAGTTGGTCTAAGGCACTAGGTGATAAAGCATCCTCGCTATATATTTTTTATTTTACGCAGCCTTAAGTAATTACAAAACCAGTGTTCATTTTTTTTATATCTCTTTATGCACACTTATACTTTTATTTAATTTTTCTTCATACTAAGGATTTTAGACAAGAGCATTTCAAGGTATCCTCTACTATCCCATGTTTCAAGGTGCGTGTTTATGCAAGTTGTAGGGTATATATTTTCAGAATTTAGACTTAAGGTTCAGAATTATTTTTCAGACTTACACTTCAAATAAAAATTTCAATACTCTTCCCTTATTTTGACTGAGCCCAAGAACTGAACTCAAAATTTGCCTATTTCTTAATAAACTATAAGGACATATATTTTCTACAGTTAAACTTTAAGAAAGGTTATTTTTAGGGTTTTTAATATACTAAGTTTAGGATCTAGTTTTTCCTAACTAGTCAACCGTCATGTTGAACTTAAGTCAAATATAGCCAAAATTGAATTTTTCAATTTTTATTTTTATTTTTTTAAAATTTTTTTTGATTTTTATGTGTTTTAAAATAAGTATGCAAATGTAAAAATATGCATATGAATGCGAAGGAAGAAAGCTTACCGAGCACACCCCCAAACTTAAACTTGACAGTGTCCTCACTGTCAGGCTACACCAAGAGGGTCAAAATTGTCGGCACTCCCCTGTTTATTTTTTTTTAATTTTATTATTAACAAAATATATATACACAAAAGGTCCCCCCCCCCAAACTTAAGTGAAACAGTGTTTCCACTGTTGAAGCATTAAAGTTCAGAGTTAGGGAGAAGAAAAACACAGTATCAAGCTATACAAGGCCTTACACAGGCCAAAGGTTAGCACCAACCATTCAAAAATTTTATCGTTATAATGGTGTGGTTGATGAAAGAATGGAGTGTAGAGAAAAGAAATGAGAAACACACGAGACCGTGTGGAGATAGAAGCAGTATACGGTCTCGGGTGAGGAGAAGAATGGCGGATGGAAAAAAGAAATGGTCATGGTTCGACTTCTTCAGGTGGAGGTTGATTAATCACAAAATCCGTGTCGTTTAGGAATGTGAGTTCGTCAGAAAAAAAAGTTCTTCAAAACTCTCATCGATGTAATTGAACATTTTGCTGTTAGTAAGTTTTGTGCCAGAATTTATCATACTTGATTTGTCAAAAATTATGGAGGTAAGAGACTCGAAAAACTCATCTACCTCATTTTCAAAAGTATCCAAATCAAGTTGGCTTTCTGGAATGATCAAACTTGAATTATCGGATTGTGATTCATTAATACTCGCTATCATTAAAGGAAGATTAGAAGAAAAACCAGAGAAAGTGGGAGAAAGAAGTTGAATACGAACTTGAGGGTGGAGATGAAGTGTATAAATTAGCACAATTTGTAATGACCGATGTGTAAAAAGCGATTGTGCTAATCTATCAACCCACTGAGAAATGAGGTCAAATCCCTCAAGATTCGTGAGAAAACATGGGTACGTCGAACTTGGTAAAGCAGACATTGAAAATGAAAGGGATACGGTTTCTTACGCAGTCGGAACGACAGAAAGGATGAAGGGGATTGATTTAGGAAGTGTAACAGTTAAAGGTTCAGGAGGATGAATTGGAAAAACCGACTCATCAAACAAAACTGCTTCATCCTCAATACTATCCTCAATACTCTCCTCAAAATTTAGCTTATCCATGCAATTCTCATCAAATTCAAGACGCATATGAAGTTCGGGAGAAACATTTAATGTCTCGGAATAATGAATTGGAAAGAAAAACTCATCCAAATTTGTGGGTTCATCATCCAAAATATTCCCAGCATCAATATCCTCGATCAAGAGAAAATTAAATTTCTCAGACACCTCATCAAAAGCATTGATATTAATCAATTCAGGTTCTAGAGTGGAGGTGTAGAGGTTAAAAGGATTACGGAAGAAGGGACTCACCGAGCCAGGATCACTAACTAATACTAATATAATAGAAAAGAACTGTCCTTTCTGTATACTTTCCCCGATTCCGTTGCTACCGCGGGCCTTACGCAATCGATCGAATCATATAGATATCCCTTCAACACAACATAGGTCATCGAAAGGATCTCGGACGACTCACCAAAACACGAAAGCCAGGATCTTTCAGAAAATGGATTCCTATTTGAAAAGTGCATAACCGCATGGATAAGCTCACACTAACCCGTTAATTTTGGATCCAATTCGGGATTTTCCTTGGGAGGTATCGGGAAGGGTGATGGTTTCACTCGAAAGGGGCCCTTCACAATCTGGCAAATCAAACACTACAAAGTCGCACAACTCATTAAACGTTTTATCTTCAACTGGTGAATCATTTGGAACATTTGATAGACATTCAAAACCAGAATTGTGGGATTCAATTGGGGATGGGTAGGTTTGATTTGGAAGGATGTACAGCTCACTCTCACCACTCAAATTCTCAATCTGTCCAAACGCCTCATCATACATTGGAAAATTTGGAGCTAGTTGGAAACTAGCTACAGGGTCACTAGGTTGTATAAGGGCGGCCATAGACGCATTCAAATCCATCATCTGTTGTCTTGACGCTACCATAAAATCTTCCAACGACTGTTTCAGACTAGACATGGGTCGTGAAGGGGTTTTAGTAAAAGATTCAAAGTTGTTTGGATTCTAGAAACTCCCAAATGGCTATGTAGAAGCAATGTCTAGGGAAGGTGCAACAGTTGGGTAAGATGGATAGGAATTGAATGGTTGGACCGTATTAGGATCAACATTTGGATAAAAAGGTGAATGGAAATGTTGATCCCAAGAACTGGAAGTGTTGAAAGGAGTGAAAGATCGGCTACGAGATTGTTCAATATGTTCAGCAATAGACATGGGTTTCAGAGTTACCACCGGACACTCAAAAGGAGTATCAACGTAAGAAGGTGATGAAGGTTGAAACGGTTGATACAAAGTGGATTGCGGAGTCCAACTGTTTCTCCTAGACGCGTCTATTCGATCTTTCAAAGAAATTTTGGGCATGGAGGGGTCGTCCGAAATTCGACCAAAACAATGCGCGTAGGAAGTAATGTCTGGTTGAGGGTACCAAAGTTCGGCAAGAGTTTTGCGAGGTGGGGTACCCATGATGTGAGAAAGGAGAAGAATGTGATGAATTTATTTTTAAATTTTTTTTTATTAAAAAATTTTGTTTGTTTTTGGAGTTTTGAAATTTTTGAAAGTGTTTTTTTAGAAAGAGTTTTTGCAAAAATTTGTACGGAACTACGGCACAATTTCAAACAATCACAATTTATACATGCATAATCAAGCCTAGAGGTAGGGTCTCCTAAGTCAACTAGACTGCTCCTAACTGTTCTAAAGGGCAAATTGTGAGATATCCCATAAATCGCCTCTTCACGGCCAATTGTGGTCAGGTAAGCACAAGTAAAGAAAAGAGGGATCCGCTCACGAATCATCGTGAGATGGGCCTTTTAAAATTAGCTTTCCTACTTGTCTAGCCTAAGCACCACAAAGTCAGATTTAGATAAACGACCGATTGCCCACAACCTTCCTTTGTCCTAATGAGCGCGACAGTCCTTATTGGCCGAGTCTAAATATTTTTTTTATTTAACTCGAGGGTTGATGCATATGTTTTTTGTGATTTTTGGGGTCCTAGGAAGGGTAATGAAATCCCCGCCCAATTAGCCCCTTAAAAGTCCATATTAATTATGCAAAGCAGTTAACACACCAAAAACACTTGCAAAATTTTTTATTTGGCAGCGCAAAGAATTCTGCACAAAAACAATTTATTGGAGAGGGAAAAAGATTTTGCGCAAAAAACCCTGCAGGAAAAAATTTCAGTAGAGCTCAGGGTAGGAGAAGGGACAAAAATACTTACAGAAAATTTTGGGGTGCTGACATCAGCAGTTGACCACGGCTCGGCGGTCAAACGCTTGAATCCACCGTGGTTCCGCGGTGGTTAAGTTGGTTTGGATCTCCAAAATTCTTCTGTTGTCTATTGTGATTCTCCTCTGTCTGTTCAGATCTTCTGCTTGTTGATTTGTTCACTGGCTTTTTCCAGATCTGAATCAGTCCATCTTTTTTTCCTGCGCAATTCACACAATACCTCTCAGAAAGAAAAAGATGAATTTTTTTTTATTTTATTATTTTTTTTGTTTTAAAATTTTTCAATTTTTATAATTTTTAAATTTTTATTTTTTATTTAATTTTTTTAACCCGAAATTACACAAAGAAAAAGACTACCGTCTCCCCGGCAACAGCGCCATTTGATTGAAGAGATTTTGCGTGCGTGCGTTTTAAAATCAAAGTTAAGAATATACCACAATCAATAACGGTGTCGCTTGGTAGCTAGCCGATTGAGTACGGGTCGGTCCACAGGGAAAACGTGTTCTTTTCTAATTGTTCTAACGAGTCAATTCCTATTTTTGGTAGGTTTTGAATTTTATAACAACTAAGATTGAATCTAATTTGGATTAAAACCTTGCTAGGATCAGGATTAGGTTAGTTTGGAAAGTTAATTCTATTCACTGCTTCCTTTGCCCTAATTAAGAACATACGTGTTAGGGTAATAATTAACAAAGGGGATTAGCACGACTAGGAAAGAAACATAGTTTCTTCCTTTTGGTCCTTGTCCGTCCTTTCTTAACTCTTATTCCTAACCTCTATGTAAATCAACCACTACCGGTCTAACTAGGGAATCACCGCTATCTCGTAAGATAGGGTGCCGTAGTGAGCGGTGGGTGTTTGATTTACATAGACTCCTAATTTATAAAGTTATGAGGGCAAGAAAGGAGTGAGAGATTTCTATCTCTCAAACCTACCCAATCCTAACCATAACAAGTGAGGAACTACTCACTCATTAGGGAAATTGCGACAAAATTCATTTTTATAAATTTTCTTTTTAGTTAAGTAATGAACTTGCAGATAAATAAATAAAGAAAGGTAAAAATTACAGAGAAATAAAATTGCAGATAAGAAAAATTTAAGATAAAAAACTTACTTTTATTGACACCTCTTGACGATTACAATGGAATTGAAAGATTAATCTAGAATTAAAAAGAGGCGTGCCCCAAAAGAGGCTGTAGGCTTTCCTATTTATAGATAGGAGAAACCCTAGGGTTTACATCTGATCCACATCTGAAATTACAATACTACCCTAAGAAAACCGGTCAAAGCATCGACACCACCGACACTTTGCACCGACGCGTGCTCTGCACGGCCGCGGATCCGCGGCGTAATGCCATGTTTGGCCGCGGATCCGCGGCCATCTTGAGGGATCTTTGACTCTTCTTTTCAGGGTTGCTTCAGGGTGCTATTTCCTTCTATTTTCTTCTCTTGGTTCTTTATAATTTTTTCTATTTTCTTCCAGATTTCCAACAGTGCAGAATTTGTGGACTTTTACCGAAAGCTTCGCGTTGAAGTCTTGAATCTTTGTGCTACCCTCGTATTTTGTGCAATCGAACTGTTCATTGATCTTCGTTTGTTCCTCAAACTGGTAGGCGGCATCTTGCAGATTCATCTATTTGTTGGTCGTAGTCTCACATTTATAGCATCTTTTCACCAATTTTACTGTATTGTTCTGAGAACCTGTAACCTGGAATTATTTAGCAGATATGGATCAAAAGCACCTATTTATTTGTAATATGATTAAGAATGGGCGATATAATAATGCAAAATTCTGATATGAACAGGATACAATGAGATACGTGGCACGAAGGCCGGTAACTTGGCATGAAGGCCGGGAATATAAACTACATTCACAACAATAACTAAATTACTCTAAAATACCCTTACTTATTATTTTTTCACTAAAATACCCTAACCCCGAACCCTAATCCTAACCAAAAAAAGTAAAAATTACATTAAAAAATACCCTTAAATATCAACTAATTAAAAATTAACTTACAAGACTAATTAATTAAAATATCATTAAAAAACAAATTTTTTTTTTAAAAAAATTACCTCAACTACTGGAGGAGGAGGATTGAAGGGGGCTCGGCAACTGGAGGAGGAAGGAGGCTCGGCTACTGGAGGAGAAGGATCGAGGAGGAAAGGGCTCACGATGGAGGCGGGAGGTCGGTGATGATTGATCGATGAGGGCTTTGGAGGACGAGGTCGGAGGAGGGCTTTGGAGGAGGAGGTCGAAGGTCGGCTTTGGAGGAAGAGGAGGTGATGATGATGGACGCGGGGGTGATGATGAGGGTGTTGGAGGAGGTCGGAGAAGGAGGATGAGAAAGTTGGAGGGAATTTTGGGGGGAAATTTGGGGGATTATGATGTGTAGGGAAACGGGAGGGGGAAATATCATTTTATTTTTTTTTAAAATACCCGTCTTTGTCCCTACGGTGCCCATAGTAGGGGTTTCTCTTGCGGTATCTTAGGGGAAACTACAAAAGTCAATTTTTAAAATAATTTTTATGTATAAATGTCTCTGCGATGGAAACCGCAGGGGCACTATTTTCCCCTACGGTAGGAATCTTAGGGGAAAACTAAAATTCCACTAAAATTGCCCCTACAGTGTTTCCTATCCGTAAGAGCAAGCCATCTTTGTACTAGTGTTGTTCCAATATTAAAGTAATCATCTTTTACTGTTTGTGGAGTAGAAGGATTTCAAACATTTTGTATACCAAAAACGTATCGTCGGATAAGATGATCAAAATCGAATCCATCTTTCATTTTTGGGAATTTTCGACACGAGCCAAAATAAAGATTATCTTGAGAAAGGCATGTAGTTGTTTAAGATTGCCCAATCAGTTTTGGAATTTCTGAAATGCATAATCTATAATGTTATTTTTTTCTATCTATTTGATATTGCAGGTAGCTGAATTTGATGTACTAGAAATTACTTTTTATTAATATACTTATAAGATTAGCTATGGCTTAACTTTTTCATAAGAATATATACAACAGCTTCACTTGCTTTTGCTGTTATATCTTATCCGAGTGTTAAATGAGTAATTAAGAATCACCTACATAAAATTCGGGAAAAAACTTTTCTACAGGAGCTTGTAGGGAAGTTTTCTCTACAAGCTTGCAAGTCCTTGGATGGGTTTTAAGATTCGTGTAAATCTTTTTTGCATACTCTCTCTCCTCTCTTGCATGAATCTCAAAATCTATTCAAGGGCTTTGCAAGGGGCTTGTGGAGAAATTTCTCTATAAACCCTTATAGAGAAGATTTTTCCAAAATTTGGGTGTCTCTATATCCATCCACTACCGCAAAAGGGGCCTATAGTAACCAGGAATTGGTCACGGTCTAAACAGTGACCAATTTTTCGTCACGGTTCTCTATGATTTAGTTATGGGTATCACCGTGACTAAATCTTTATGAGTGGTGGGCCCCACACTCCACTCGTGATAAATCCCAATCTCTCCCAAATTTTCTCCCAAGCCCTCATTTTCATTTTCTCCCAAAATTTTCCCTTCCCCCAAATTTTCTCCCGCCTTCGTGGTCGATTCCACCGCCACCATCGTCATCGTCGTCAAGCCCCGTCAAAGACTACGCCTTCTCGCCTTCATAGTCAAGGCCGTTTGAAACCCTCACCGCCTCGCCGCCGTCGCCGTTGAGCCCCGTCAAAGACTACGCCTGCTCGCCTTCGTAGTCGAGACCGTTTGAAACCCTCACCGCCTCGCCTTTGCCGCTTCACCGTCGCCGCTCTCGATCGACGCCGTAGCTCAGCCCCAATCTCAACGTCGTCGCCGCTTCTCGAGCTCTCTCGTCTTCTCTTTCTTGAAGAGGTAAGTATAACCCAGTTCAATTTTATTTTTTTCCAATAAATTTAAAATTTTTGCTCCCAAAATTTAATTTTGTTGGTTGGTGTTGATTGATGCTGCAATTGTTGCTGCTGCTAGGGTTATAATTAGGATTAGGGTTAGAGGTTAGGACTGGGTTAAGGTTTTGGGTTAGGTTTTTGGGGGTTTGGGTTAGGATCGGTGGTTAGGGTAGTTAATTAGGGAGTTAGGGTTTTGGGTTAGGGTTAGAGATTGAGTTAGGGTTTTGGGTCAGTGGTTAGGATAGTTAATTAAGGGTTAAGGTTAGGGATTGAGTGAGGGTTTTAGGTTTGGGTTAGGGTCAGTGGTTAGGGTAGTTAATTAGGGGTTAGGGTTAGGGATTGAGTTAGGGTTTTGGGTTTGGGTTAAGGTCAGTGGTTAGGGTAGTTAATTAGGAGTTAAGGTTAGGGTTTTGGGTTGGGGTTTGATTAGGGTTTTGGGTTAGGGATATGTAGTTTAGTAAAATGAAACAATAGTTAAAGATATTTGAGTGTACAAAAATAAAGTTGAGCGAAGGGGTGTTGTACTAAAAAACTTAATCATAGTTTAGTGAAAAACAACAATAATTAAGGTTATTTTAGTGAATTTTATATTAACTTAGTTAATTTAAGAATATGTGTTGTTTAATTAAATTTGTTAAAGTAGTTTTGTTGAAAAAACCCAATAGTTAAGGGTATTTTAGTGTAACACACACACACACACACACACACACACACAAAAATAATGCCAAACCTTAATTCATCTTCATTATTCTCCACATTGAACTCTTGTCAAATACCCAACCTGATCCCAACTCTAAATCCAAAATGTTAAACTCGATTATGAAAACCCTAAGTTCTAAAAGTTTTACCCTAAAATAAAAACTTCAACACATTGAAATCGAAGCATAGACATAAAACTAATTCAAATTAAATATTAAACTTGCGCGTATGAAATCTTGATGAAAATATGAAATTTTCATATTCTCATCGATAATTAATCATATGTGAAAATCAAAATGCGACTTATAGTTCCCGTCTATCGGTTAACATACGTGCGATGTTCATCATGACATAAAACTACATGAAGGTTAAACACCGGACGGTATCGTTCCATTTCTAACAACCGTCGCGTAGTCTATGTAAAGAGAATTAATATTCAATCGTATGATAACCGATAGATTTTTCCCGTGTGGACAAATTAGGAATGTATAAAGCAGACATCTGCATTCACTTGTGTTTTACATTCGTTTCGAGATATTTCGTCGGTACCTTTCCGCTGGTTCTCCGTGTACCGCGATAGATTAGATACTCGTTTCAATGTTGTTTGATAGTATTGAAACGATTATCTTTTTTATTACAATGTACATAGAGAACAGCGGGGAGGTGCTGCCGAAATTTTTTCGAAACAGATGAAAGTACAAGTGAATGGGTGCATGTTTTATACATTCTTAATGAGATAGGTGTCTTACCCCCGATAGTCGCTACCCTTGACATCCAATAAAGAACATTTAATATCATCATCATCTTTCTTGGAAGAAAAATCCAACTCCCTGCCTATGAACATTTTCTCTTGGTCCTTGATAATGTTTATAGCTAAAACGTCAATCGAAACTTAAATTAACCATGTTGTCAATTAAACCCAGCACTAACGCTGCTTAGTATCCCGTCTATCGCCTATTTATCAAAAAATCTTAATCTGATGCATCTTCTCTATAAGAACCTTACTTCGTCCGGGCTTTTCCAATATAGCATTCACGTACCTCTACAACAAGAGTTGGATATACGTTGATGCTCCCTCGAGAGTCAACCGCTTTTTCGTTGACGGTGTTAGTTTTTTCACCGATTTTGCCTACGCACGTTTTGGGTTACCGAAAGAGCATGAAATCTATTATCCTTGCTCTAAGTATATGAATAAGTGATTGCTCAAGAATTCGGAAGTTGAGTTACACATCGTGAGATACAGTTTCGTTAGAGAGTACACTACGTGGGAACTTCATGGAGAAAAGGTCGTTGTAACGGGAGACGGGGCATGGGTGCAAGAGACGGAAAACAAATTCATCGAAACGGAAACCACAAAGTGGTAAGAGATAGTGGAAGAAGAGGAATGGAAGTTTGAAGAAGACGAAGCCTTCAAAGAAGATGATGATGTATTCGTGCCGATCGATGACATGGATGAGCTTATAAATGCTGCTGGACTTCCTTATAATACGGATAGAACTGGACCCTCATTATTGGAGAAGTACAAGGTTGACTCTAGGATCCCTCTATATCCAAATTGCAAAGGGTTTTCAAAACTGACATTTTTTGTACGTTTCTTCCAGATCAAGTGCAAGAAAAGATGAAGTGAGCAGTCTTTCACTGATCTCCTACACTGCTGAAGGAAGCTTTTTCCGACGGAAATGAAGTACCACTAAGCTGGTACGAGGCGCAAAAAATAATCACAAACATTTGCTTGAAGTATTATAAGATACATGCATGTGAGAATGGTTGTGTTTTGTTCTGAAATGAACACGCCACAATAAAAAACTATCCCATGTGTGAAACCAGCCGATTCAAGTCTAAGAAAGACCCTCAATCGAATGATGTACCCGTGAAGATTCTTCATCATTTTTCATTAATACCGAGACTGCAACGGTTATTTATGTGTGAGGAGACGGCGTTCGAAATGCAGTGGCACCATAAAGTGCTTCGTGAAGAAGGGAAAATGAGTCATCCCAGAGATTCGATGTCGTGGAAAGTTTTAGATGAAAAACATCCTTCATTCAGCGCAAACCCTCAAAACATGAGGCTGGGAATTGCGAGCGACGGTTTCAGTCCATTTGGGATGGTTCGCGGCGAGCGTACTCACAGTACTTAGCCCGTTGTGGTGACTATATACAACCTGCCACCATGGAAGGCTATGACGCAGACTTATTTTATGTTGGCGTTTTTAATCGACGGTCTATCTTCTCCTGGAAAAAACATCGACGTGTACCTTCAACTCTTGATCGATGAGTTAAAGTTGCTGTGGGAACCTGGCGTGAGAACCTATGACACAGATGGTAAACAATTTTTTCAGATGCGGGCTGCTTTGATGTGGACTATTAATGATTTTCCAGCTTGCGGCATGTTGTCGGGGTGGACAACTCAAAGTAAGCTTGCTTGCCCCAGTTGTCATATGCATACGAGCGTCGTACGAGTGAAATTTAGCAGGAATGAATCGTTTATGGGCCACTGACGTTTCTTTCTTATAACTCACAAATTCAGAAAGAATAAAGAATTGTTCAACGGTAAGACGGAGTCCGGTTGGCTTCCTAAACCATTTTCCGATAACAACATATTGCAATAATGCATAGGTTATCAGAATATCACATTTGGAAAGAAACAAAACAAAGATACATTACCATGCCTAACCGGTTGGAAGAAGTTAAGTAGTTTATTTCAACTTCCATACTGGTCCGATCTACCGCTCCGCCACAATTTAGATGTTATGCATATCGATAAGGACGTCTCTGAACACGTCATCAATTTTCTGCTTTGTAAGGATGGAAAAACGACGGACAATCTCAACGCCCACCGTGATTTGAAGGAATTGGATGGTTTGTCCATTAAATAAGAATTGCATTCTCGGCCTGTGGCTGGTAAACCAGGTTATTATGAGATCTCACCAGCAATCTACAACCTGGACAAAGAGGAGAAGCGTCGGATCCTGCGGATGTTGAAAGAATTGAAAGTCCTTGATGGTTTCTCATCAAACATTTCCAAACAGGAACAAGTAGAAAATGAAAAAATCGTAGGACTCAAGAGTCATGACTACCACATATTGATGCAACATTTTCTTCTTTATACCAGAGAGTATCGGTAAAATCCGAATTTGGTCTCGTTCTTAACAACTTTTGCACGTATTTTCAACAACTGTGTTCCAAAAACGTGGACGTCAATGAGATAGAAGAACTCGAAAAAGATATTCCTATGATCCTTTGCAAGATTGAAACCATCTTTCCACTTTCTTCTTCGACATTATTGCTCACATGTCCGACCATTTGGCAACCGAGGTCAAAATTGACGGTCCGGTGCATTACCGTTGGATGTATCCAATCGAGAGGTATGAAAATATTTATTATTAATCATTTAAATTGCAAAACATTATCGTGGATTATTAATATCTATTATTTTCAACATATATCTATTAATTTTAGAAAACTATATCCACAACAAGTATCGTCCTGAAGGTTCGATTGCGGAAGGTTATCTCTTGGAAGAAGTGACGTCTTTCTGTGCTCGTTTCCTGAACGACGATATCAAGACGAAACTGAACAAACCACCGCGTGTTTCTGACGGTCAAATTGGAGCAGGAAGGCTAAAAACCATGTCTTACGATCTCATCGGCGGTTTATATGCGTTCATCATACTAAACAGCGAATATTTTGCTAAATATGCAGAGTAAGTTTTCTAATTTCATCCATTTAAACCGTTTGAAATAAAGTATAATCTAACTGATATAATTGTAAATTAACGAATAGAGCACACAAAACTATACTCAAGAGATCGAATCCTAGGACGTGGTCGGATGGCAGAATCGACAAAGAATATAGACGCACTTTCGTTGCTTGGTGTAGAGAAGAAGTTAACAGACAAATGAATCATGATGAGCTGATTGATAGAGAGGTCCAGGACTTTTTAATCGGTCCTTCGATTGCAGCTACGTTTTACAACGGGTACAGGGTTTTCGGATACAAATTTGAGATCGAAAAGACTGAACGCGTTAGAGCTACGCAAAATAGCGGCGTCGTAACCTCCTACGACAGAGAAAATCACTATTACGGTGTTCTTAAGCAGATTATAGTGGACTTATACATTCACAAGGTTGCCCAATTTTTTGTATACCAATACAGATGGTACGATACCAAGTCTGAACCGAATAAACTCATTTTTGTAAACACCAAACTGACAGCCTACGAATACGATAACTTTATCTTTCCATCGATGGAAACACAAATATATTATTATCGGGACCTGAAGAAGGTTGACTGGAGTGTTGTTTGTCGTTGAAAACCAAGAGACAATTATAATATGCCGACGTTGAGTGACGAGGAAGATGAGAGTGACGAGGAAGAGGCGATAACACGTCTTAGTCCTTCTATTGAACGTACCAAAGATCCAAACTATTTTGCGCCATCCATCAATACGTTAGTATGACGTGACATCGACCAAGTGATTGTCACAGATTAAGATTTCGATAATCCACCCAACAAATTTTCAGCTAATGCACCAAATAAACATGCTAGGTAATGAAATTGAAATAAATGTTTTAAATTGTATAATGATTATAACTAAATTTTTAATATTTGAATAAATATGTAGGGTCTGATGGGAGGTTGTGGATATGGCTCTAGACATAATAGGAAACAACGTTTAAACAAGATTGGCGGGATGTCAGTAGCTGCAGCGGTGGCGGCGGCATCGCCTACCCTTACCCGCGCCCCATGTACTAGCGCCCTTCCTAACGGCGACCCTTCTACCGCCCCTCCTACCATGGCCCCTCCTACCGCCCCTCTTACCATGGCCCTCCTACTACAGGACCCCCACCATCCTCAGCAGCCGCAGTGCCACAGGACTGCTGCCTACCAGTATTAGCGGGGTAGCAAATCCTCCTACCCCAGTCACTCCTCCTACACATAGTATATAGTTATCTATTTATATTTTAGTTTTCCATTAAAATAATTCGATCGAATCTTCAAACACTTTATTATTTGCAGTCATGCATGGTACTGACAGGACGGGGTCCGGCGTCGGTTCTAGCGCCACGCCGAGGACGTCAGGTATAATCATTATTGTTTAAATCTTTTAAATAACGATTGTAATTTAAATTTATCAAATTCTATATACATACTCTGAATATTATAATATTGTGTCCGTATATCTATTTTTTTTTCCAGCTCCACTAGTTTTAGGATGAGGGGTTCTACTGGGCCCTCCTCCTCCAAGCCAGCCCCAGGCGCTGCTCCATGGGCGCTGGAGTGGACCGCATCAGGTGTACCCGTTGGTGAGTACTTGACCAAGTGTGTTGATTACATGGGAGCGGAGATCCGTACCCACTATAGGTACCTGCTCCATATTAGATGGAGCCCAGGCCAGACCGACTATATTCAGCAGTTTTTTGCAGCGGCCACGGTATCACTTAACCTTTTATACATTTAAATTTAATCGTCGTTATATATATATTTGTAATTTTAGACCCAGGGACATTACAGATTCATCGGCGTCATTGGCGAGGATGACATTTCTATGCCGTTCGATGCACATCGGGCCATAGACTGAAAGTATACCTTAACACCACCATGAGGTTCAAGAGGAATCAAACATGCCAAATTTTAATTTTATTAGGTGCTAAGTTAGACTAACAAGATCTTTACTAGAATATTTTGGGTTTGCCTTTGTGATGTGATTAACCCAAGAGAAGAAAAGAGCATACAACCTTTGTAGTTCTAGTCCTTCTCTTCTATAGCTCCAGGTTGAAGTCCACGCGACTCTACTAGGCTCCTCTTCGAGTTGAACGAACCTCCTTCATGATCTTCGCGCCAAAGACGATCCACCCGAAGTTCCATTAGCCCAAGCTTTCCCTTCACTAATCTCATTAGTGAAGGCAACACTCCACATCAAATTTCTAATCTAATGTGTGATGGTGAAGTAGGGGTTTAATTTGCTCACTAGTTTGTGTTCAAGCTTCATGATTCATATCACATGTGAGGATTGAAGCTTGAACCATGGGATTAAGGAAGAAGAAGAAGCTAGAGAGCAACCATGGGAGCAAAGCAACCAAAATGACTAAGTGTTGAGAATGAGCAAAGAATGAATGGCAACTCTTGACCCCCACTCATTCAAGCATGGAATTTTGCAATATAAAATTGTAACCATGCTTGAATAGTGAGTCAAGATGAATAAACTATGAATAAAGCTCATGCTTGCAACTATGCTCTCATTTTCCACCTCTTTTCTATTTTTCTCAAAAATAGAAAATCAAGCCTTGCTTCATTATATATATATATATATATATATATATATATATATATATATATAGAGAGAGAGAGAGAGAGAGAGAAAGAGAGAGAGAGAGAGGTTAATGGAGGAATGAGGCCATAGGAGGGAATTTCCTCCTATGGCGTCGAAAAAATACACCTTCTCTCATTTTTTTTCTGACGATCGGCACCCACCATCTTCATCGTTATCATTTAAGATGTGGATACACCAAATTTCATGTGATTCTACAACCTTTTCACCGTTGATTTAGTGGGTTCAAAATTAACGGTTTACCGACAATAGAACTTTTTACATTGTTAAATCCACGGTGAAAAGGTTGTAGAATCACATGAAATTTGGTGTACCCACATCTTAGATGATAACGATGAAGATGGTGGATGCCGATCGTCGGAAAAAAATGAGGGAGGGTGTATTTTTTCGACGCCATTGGAGGAAATTCCCGCCTATAGCATCTTTCCTCCATTATTCTCATATATATATCATATATATTAATATATATATAATGAAGAATAATTAGTGAGCTAACAATATTAGTTAAGGTATAATTATATCACATATAATATATATCACATTATTAAATCAACACTTGATTTAATAATCCGGTTATATCACATATGACCGACTAATATCATTCATATGTATATCACATTATCAAATCAACACTTGATTCGACAATCTGGTTATATCATATATAACCGAACCGATAACAGATAACTGCCAGATTACACTACGGGATCACATACTCATATTTAATCAGGCCCACGCACATATCAACATATGTGCCCTACTTCGTTTCGCTTGAACTAGGAAACTTCTGTGTGGGACTCTAAACACTCGTCAATACGTCAGCAGTAGGTGATGATCACATCAATCACCTACAAGCCGTCAGCGGTACTAGCTGGACGTAACGGCTACCCGGGTATTGAGCGATATAAAGATCAACAAGCAAGCTCATCCATACTCTCCATGAAGCCTATCAGTAACACTACCGTACAGTCCGGTCTCTTCGTCTGATATGTTGCATATCATGTCTAGGGGTGGTAAACGGCAGTCCCCAGTAACGTGATAAGTCATGCCGATGACTGGCCTATAACGGTTTGAGAAACTACTGATAACTCTTATCAGTAAATCTCAGCAGCAGCCCTAGCCAGGGACTTCCAGTTATAGTCAATCGAGCATAGCGCAACATTAACCTCCAATACCGGGAGAGACGAAACCCCTCCTATTGCTCATTGCCTCCATGTGACTCGGGACTGTACCCAAAATCCACCTGTTTGCACGACTCCTTTGAGCCGTGGTAGGGAGGAAATCAAAGCATGGTGGGAGCCACATAAGACTCTATGACGATCTCGGGTCTACAGACTAAGCTGTACCAGTGTCACCAGAGGACTGCTATCTGACGATAGGTATACTACCACATAGGAGTCCTCGGCGAGTCCTGTTCGGTGTACCCATTCTCCAATGAGCACCTGTGTACAATCTTTGATGTCACACACCAATGGTTGTAGGATCAACCATCGCCCTCTAAGGGACAAGAAACGTACACATTAGTCTACACTGGAATATCGATGCCCTGGTCTTGATATTCCCACGACTAGGAACTAATTAAAGGATGTACTTGTAGACCACCCTAGCCCTACTAGTATGATCTCATCATAGTCCTGGTAGTCAAGTACATATCCTAAGGGCTTTATCAACATGTAAGAGACAGACGGTATAAATATCAGTCTACATGTTAAGATAAAGGTAACCTGATAGCATACTATCATGTCGAGCAAGAAAGTCCTCTATATATGTGTCCAAGCATCCACTGTATCATCAATAATGGCCTCTAGGGTATACATATTACCAACATAGATTGGGTCATACCCGAGTGCCAGCCTATCAAGAGGAGACGTCGGTATGAAGTAAGGAAGTATCATTACATTCCCTGGGCCACGACTACTGAGGAGGAGAGGGGGGCGATGATGGAGCCCATTTTTCAGGATGTCCCGAAAGAGGATTGGCCGCAGCTGGTCGCGTATTACGAGCGCGATGATGTCCAGATATAAATTTAATTTTTAAGATTATAATAATATAACATGAAATCATATTTTATGATATATAATATTATCTTCTTTATATTTGTAAGGCGGCGTCGGTTCGCAACAGGGAGAACCAGAACAATAGCGTCAGAGAACACGCTATCCCGATCCAAGGGAAGCGGTCGTAGGCTAGCACTCAACACTAGCTCGTGAGTATTTCGACGTTTAAGAATATATGTTTTTTTTTGTCGCAAATTACTTATTGAAATAAATCCTAATTTTATCGCAGAAAAAGAAAGACTCTACCAACTACATTGCTATCAGGGGATGGTCCGTGTTACACAGGGGAACGGGAGAGTACATGGTATGTTTCATATAATCAAGTCGATATTGTATTTAAGTTAGCACGTTTATATATATATATATATATATATATATATATATATATATATATATATTCTTCACAGACCCAGTTTCAAAAGAGGACGGATGTCTTAGGACTTGGCCCCAACGACTAGATTACCGCCATTGTCCATGTTCTTGATTCGATATCCTGCGAACATCACGGTGGCTATGAGCACGGGGTTGGTCTGGGGTCTACCGACACTTTGCCAGGCGTCCGTCCGTCCACGAGTACGCTGTGGCCCAGACGCGGACAGATGTGGCCGCTGCGTCGCTGGAGGAGATTCGTTGGCTCTAAGATCGGGTGGAGCAGTAGAATGTACGGGTGGATACGCTTCATGCACAGATCGAGGAGCTGAGGCGGTCGAACACGGAGGCCATCGGGTAGGCTATATGAGACGAGTTTGGGAGTATGTTCAGGTCACAGGATGATGGAGCTGGATCGTTCCAACGACCATAGATTATTGATTTTTTTATACAAACATTTTTTTATTGGTTTATTGATTATACCTTTGGATGTATATATTTTGTTTATAAATGCATTTGATTCTAATCATATTACTTCTTGGTTGTTAAAATTGCGTGAGATTTGATCATTTAATTATTATCTATCGCTGGTTGTAATTGAAAGCGCGCATGGGGTGTGCAGATTTCAGTTTAAAAAAAGTTGATAATATATTTGGTCACGGTTTTAACCGTGACCAAATATAATAACCTTCATTATGGTTTCCACTTATGGTCACGGTTTAAACCGTGCATGACCATAGCGACTATATAGCCACGGTTACCTGCTATAGCAGATATTCTACATTATACATTAATTTTTTGGTCACGGCTATAACCGTGACCATATATCTCTTATGGTCACGTTATAAACCGTGACCATAAGTTGGTCACGGTTATAACCATGACCATCCTACACAGGTTTCATTTACTTGTTTGAATCGTTTTTGGTAACACCACGTATATGGTCACGGTCTTAACCATGATTAAAAAACATATGGTCACGGTTAAGGGCATGATTGGGATTCTCGTGACGGGGTTTTAGACGACGGTTGCGTCACGGTTTTAGCCGTGACCAAATGTATCTGTGGTTATGGTTAAAACCGTGACCAAGTCCATACTCTGTAGTATTGATCATAAAAATAATATACTATATAGTCACATAAGTACTTATATATTTCTTCAAAAATAAAAAAAAAAAGGTCTCAGAAATAATTTGGAGCACATTCTTCTAGCAGCCAAGATTTTAGAGGGCTTAACTTAGTAGGTGCCAATTAAAAAAATGGCTGATTTAAAAGCAAAATAAAAAAAATCTCAGATGTCACTGACACGTCAGTATTTTGGGCATGAGGTCACCATTTACCATGTCTTTCTAACTTTTTGTTATGAATGCACGTTCCAGTATTGTGCCGCTACAAGCTAATCATCATGTTAACCTATGACTAATTTGTCCATATTCACATCTATGTAAGTTGGTCAAATTACATCTACCGACACGTGCCCAACGAAAGTTGTTAGTTGACAAAGAGAGATACTCTCATTAGATTAATAATTGATCAACGTATAACCAGCTAACACCAATAAAGTAGCTGAGGAATATTGAACACACATGTTCTCTCTTTTTCTCATTCAAACCATATAGATAAGTTTTATGTATGAAAATGAAACTTCCGTTTCTAGAAAAATGCTACCAACATTTTTTTTCTAACTAAACAACAAGACATACTTGTGGCTGCTGCATCGATCTTCCACTCCTTTTTAATCTACTTGTCATCATCAATCAATATATAAGCGCTTATATATACTTTATACACGTGCCATGTTGAACCCCAACAAACCCTGATCTCTTATGTGATTGAAGAAAACTACAAGAAACACAAAAAAATCAAAAATAGATTTTTACCTGCAAATAATAACTAATCAAACAAGTAGTTAGGACTGAAAAATTGGCTTGAACAACAATATGTTAAAGACAATAATAGAACAAAGAAAAAGAAGAAAGACGGAAAATAAAAACCCTGTTTAAACATAGAAAAGGTGAAAAAATTAGGAGTTTTGACACTACTAAAATCAATTTTTGAAATATTCAAATCAATCAAATACATGCTATCTAATTTCTAATAAATAATCCATTTAGCAACAATTATAGCATTTAATGAAATGTCACAATATCGTGAGATCGAAACTACTGACGTTTGAACCAATAGAAGCAATTTTAATTCGATATCATAATGAATTGTGTCACATAAATTTATTTAAGCAGGATAGGTTTATAGATGGATTATTTTGAGCAATGAGCACTACCTTTTGTACCGGCATGGCACAAAAAGACCCATACCGTGGTTTTAATAAGAGGTTGTCCCATCAATGAAGTGGGGCCCACATCATTGAAGGGACAACCAACCAATAAGAAGCCCGATGTGCTATAATTTCTGTACCGGACCGGTATATAAAACATTTTCCGATTATATCATTCATGATAAAATACCAAATCTAACAGGCTAGTGGTTTATTGATTTCCCATCAGTCTTCATATTGAATGCATAACCATGAGCCTGATAAGAAAAGTATTACATGAACATAGCTTTATATATATAGAATGTTTCTAATACCTAATACCTATTTTGTGGTTTATGCTTTAAGTAAATAAATAAAGTATAATTTTTAAATATAGTAGCCAATCTAGATGTAATTGGAAGTCATTGTATTTGGATGTATCTCTTCAAAAAATTTAAGGGTACTTCTGTAATTTCAAGTCAAGTCCACAACATCTTAGCCTAAACAAGTCTATAAAACCCCTTTTGGCAGAAAAAAAAAGTCTATAAAACCCAACCCTTGTTACATTCTCATTCTCCATCCTCAACAATACTACTGTAAAAAAATGAAAAGAACATGCAATTCCAATGCATTTGGAGAAAAAGAAGAAAATCAACACCTAGACAGAAACATCAAAATGGCTAATGTTTTGATGCTCCTCTCTCTCAATCAGACCACTAATTTTCGGCCTCGAGTTTTTGAGTGCAAGACTTGCGATCGCCAATTCTCTTCATTTCAAGCTCTTGGCGGCCATAGAGCTAGCCACAAGAGACCTCGGCTATCTAATATCGAAGATGATATTGATCAAAGCCAAGCTCAAAGTAGTAAGCCCAAAGTGCATGAGTGCTCAATTTGCGGGGTTGAGTTTGCAATTGGGCAAGCCTTGGGTGGCCACATGAGAAGGCATAGAGCTCAAGCTAATAATGAAGGATATGGGCATCATGGGTTTGTGGAGAAAAAAAGTAATGGGAAAAGGGTTTTCTTGTTGGATTTAAACTTGCCACCCCCTGAGTTTGTAGAGAAATTAAGCCCCTAGCTACGATGGATTGTTTCCATTTGATTAATTAAAATTATAGATAATTCCTTGTTTCCCTTTTCTTTTTCCTGTTTGTGATATCTTGAAATACTTGTACATAGAGATTTCTACTAGTTATGTTGTTTAATTATGAGTTTCTCTTTTTTATATATATGAATAGAATTTTATAGTTAGTTATTTTATTTTATTTTAGTTACCTCTTGACTTTTGTACTTTGTTGATATTTGTCGACCGAAGAGTGATTTAATTTGTGTATGAAGCCTATCCATTAAAGGCATGCGCCAATTTTTAATATGAGGTCAACTTTTCAAAACACAACCCTCTACGTTTTTTCGTTGATCAATTTGTGTCAATCATCATGATGCATCACTCGTGGAAACCATACCTATGAAAATTCATGAGATTTAGAGTCTTCTAACAAATTCATTAAGCGGCTCTTTATTTTATAAACCAAAAAAGTAAATTTTAAATCCACTTGATGGATGGGTTATATCTCTTCAAATCTCTAAATTTTGATTAACAGCCAATCTAATATACGTAAATCATAATTATCGATTTGAATCAATGAAAGATAAGGAGGGTTGTATGTTTGAGGACTTGACCTCGTTTTGTTTTATATATTAAGGAATGATCTCATTGGATCAACTCTACAAACATATATATTCTATAAATAATAAGTAATGAGATGAAGAAAAGTTCATAATGTTGGATATAGATACCCTTAAGGCAATTATTATAATTGTACATGGATCTATATGGATAGAACATCTTACTCGATATGATAGCATATTATCTGGTTTGTCTTTATCATTCATGTGTATATATTTTACTTGCTATTACATATCGCAAATACTTGTTGATAAAGCCCTTAGAATTTTTGCTTGACAACCAGGATTTTGATGAAAATCATACTAGTGGGGTTTGTGTATTCCATAAAGATATCTTTAAATGTTTCTAGTCATGTGAATAACGAGACTGGGCATCAGTACTCCAGAATAGACTAGTGTATACGTTTTTTGATCCCGACCGGGGCGATAGTTGATCCCACGGCCATTGGTATTTGACACCAAAAATTGCATACATATGCTCATTAGAGAATGAGTACACTGAACAGATTCGCCGAGATATCTTAGATGGTATTCTACCTATTGTCAGATAGCAGTTCTCTGGTGATAAGAGTACATGGTAGTTTTTTTTATCTAAAATCGTCATAGTGTCTTGTGTGTGTTCCCACTATATTTTGATTACTAACAAACCACAGCTTTAAAGAGCCTTGCATACATGTTTTAGTTGAGTATAGACCCGAAGTACATGGAGGTAGTGAGAGATCGCAGGGATTCGTCACTCCCGGTATAAGGAGTTGACGTCGCGATATTCCTGATTGACTATAACCATAAGTCCCTGGCCAGAGTGGTTGATAAACTGATAAGTATAATCAGTTGTATCTCAGCTGGTTATGAGTTTGACATCAACATGAATTATTGGGTTATTGGGGTCTAACAGTATCCACCGCCAGACCCGGTATGCAACACTCTCTGACAAAGAGACCGAATTATATGGTGATTGTCACAGATAGGCACTGTAGGGTACAGATGAATTTTCTTGTCGACCTATCTGTTGATCAATACATGGGTAGCCGTTATGTGCAGCTAGTACCGCTGACGTACTTATGGGTTAACCCGTGAGAAGATTGATCTGAAGTGTTTCAGATTCAATTGAATATGATCCTAACCCACCGACAGCATATTATCGAGGTTTTAAAGTCTCACACAGAGGGTTTCCCCACTCAGGCGAAACGATATAGAATGCGTATGATGATACGTGCAGGAATCCGATTAAACATGTGTATATCATACACGAACATTAGTCGGACGTTTAATAATACTAGTTGGTTCATTATAAAGCCGGATTATTAAATCAAGTATTGATTATATACACACACACACACACACACACATATATATATACATACATATATATATATACATACATATATATATATATATATAAAGAGAGAGAGAGAGAGAGAGAGAGAGAGTATTATGTGCACTCTAGCTCTCTCATTTGCTATTTGTATGTGATACAAATACAATACATGTGTGTGTGTGTATGCTAATATATTTGTGTATATGATACAAATACAAGTATATGTATATGATACATATACTAAAATACTGTTGTATATGAAACAAAGACATGAACATGTATATGATAAATATACAAGAATACATGTATATGATACATGTATGTATCTAGAAGGGACACCTCATTTCTTTATTTATTAATAATGAAATGGGGAATGTTTTAGAGTGGTATGGTTGCTTGGAATGGGAATTATTTTAATTTAAATAATAAACTATTCTAACATGGTTATTTCTTGATTCTCTACCTCATTCCTTTATGGAATTTCTCTCTTCTCATTTTTGTGAGACGTAAAGAGAGAAAAATAGAAAGAAAGAGAGAGTGTGAGCTTACTAAATCTTTTTCCTCTCATTTTCTAGCAAATTGTGAGAGCAAGTTGTTTCACAAAAAATTGTCTTTTGGTGAAATTGAAGCTTGGGTGGTTTTTCTTCAAAGTGGATCATTTTCGGTAAGAAGGTCCGCATGCAAGCTCGATCTGTTCAGTATAGAGTCTAGCTTGAGTCTTTCACTAGGAGAGTAGACACGCTATAAAGGTTATAACACCCATGCTTTAGAAATTTTTATTCGTTATTCTGCCGCGGTCCGCAAGTGTTGCGACCCTATCACTAATCACTAATATGGTATTAGATCTGATTCATCTACTAATAGTTACATTTTTGGCTAATAGAACTTGAAACCCCAATTTTTACAAAATCGGTTTTGAAAATTTTCATAAAATGCCCTCGTTTTTGCACTTTCCTGAGCGGGGGGGGGGGGGGGTTCTTGGTTTAGACAAAGAGCCCTGTGACGGCCCGGGAGGCACCCCAAGGAGGTAGAGGAGGCATAGGAGGGGCCGAACTAGACACGAGGAACCAATTTGTAACACCCTAGAACAATTGTACAGTATTTGGTTATATACAATGAATTATTAATATGTTGGTTATTTTGAGTTTTGGTTTTGGGGTATCATGAGCCATCTCAAGATTGTGTGAGTCGCCTTTTGCATCCAGAGAGCAATTGATTATTGGAGAAGACTTGTGAGCTGGCTCAGGCTAATATTGAGCCGACTCAAACTTGACATGTGACCTGATATTTTTCTTGACATGATTTCTGACTTGGTTTTGATTGCCATAGGTTTGTTCTTGGTTATTAGTGTGATATGGTAAATTTATTGGATTTAAGACGGATCGATAAATAAACATATAGTGGGTTGGCATATTGAATATAATTTTACTTTATCTCTTTAATCCCTTTTCCTACTTGGTTTTGGATACCCACCCTATTGATAGCCTTTACTATATAAATCCCCATAAACTTCATGAAAACCTTAATCTAAAACAATTCCTTTCAAAACCTAGCCTTCATCTCTCTCCCCCAAACTGAAAACCTTAACTCTAGTTCAAGTCATGCACATCATCATTGTCACTGAGCATCTTCATCTTGTGGATGATCCCATTACCATCATCAACATTGTCCAATTCAAGGATCTTTCATGGATTCAAGATCGTTTTTTCTTAATCTACGTAATTATTGCGAAATTGAAATCGAGACAATTATTTGATGCTTGCTATATGCTAAAGCAAGATTTGGATCTTGCTTAATATCATAGTAATTAGACTTATAATCCTAAATACTTATGCATTTTAATACCATCCAAAACATAATCTTTCTTATTTCTTGATGTGGTTTATTATATGTTGCTTGACTAGATCTAGATCTTGCTACATATTATTATGATATCATGCAATCATGTACAAATTGATTGAAACTCGAAGCTATAAACTTAATTAAAGATTCTCCGTGATCTGAATCACGATGCATCGATAAATCTAATTTAAATACAATAGGTATAGTTAAACTCTAAAAGATATCACTTTCCTGACGACCTTGATAGATCTAGAAAGCCTGAAAAATTAGATGTTACAGTGGTTTTATATTATATGTATTAGCTTCAATTTGAAACCCTAATATAAAACATAATCTTCTAAGAAAAGAGTCAAAAAGCCAGCTTAACATTACCTGAGTCGTCTCATACAAACGGAGAACTAAAATATCATTCCAGATGACTTCTGTGATGTATCAACTTTGTTTGAGCCGTATCAACTTTGTTTGAGCCATCTCAACTTGCTATAAACTGATATGAACACCTTACCTTGTAAAATTCATTATATATTACACAAAAATCTTTAGTACGTTTTCTTTAGTTCCTTTCAAAGCTAACTCAGAATACTTTAACTCTGTAAAAAGTTTTCCTGCAAAATAAATTTTTTAAGTAACATAATTGCGAAAGAACGCAACTCTGATATGCTATTCAAAGAATTTCCAGCACAAAACTTTCAACTAGAACATCCATAACTTTTTGTAGAAATATCCTTAGATGTCCTAATTTACAATAATGAAAACCTTATTGAACTAGCTTCGTTTTGGTGTATGACATGTCTTTTTTGGAGGACTGTTGTTATTTTTAATGTATTTTACAAATCAGAGTGATACTGAATTTCATGAACTGAACTTTCTTGTGCATGGTGAATAGACACCGCTTTTTGTTATTGACCTAATTGAATATTCTATTCTTGTTAAGATATTACCTTGGTCTTGCATATGATATGGCTATAATGATCCTGATATGCCAGTTATTGATTGTATACATGTATTCTTGATGGATGACATGCATCAATGCTATCTTGTCTTGTTGTTATTATCATGTCTACCTTATTTCAAACGTGATTTTTATCTAGATATCAATAATTTCATGATATCTCTTGACTTGACATGTTGTCTGGATAGACGTACCTTGCATATGCTTGTTCCTGTTTTGGTATTAGGAAACATGAACATGAAACCTGGGAAAAAAGGGAAATCAATAATGGAACCCTAATTGTAACTCAAGAGTTCATTACTTTCCAGAGACTGATCAATCGATACGATCTTTGGTCTTCAGGATGATGAGCTGACATCATTCATCAATCCATTTATCTTGTTTTATTGCTTAGCGACACGTCTCGAATTCAGACCCGAGAAACATGACCGTGGACCCGGGCACATACAAGATATTATTGAGTTACAAGAAGGATTACATTAATTATTTTCAAATACCTGTATGATAGATAACCTAGCGATATGGACCCATAGGACACACATTGACATGAATGCTCTGTTCTACATTGTCATGATATTATTTTTTATTGTTATTGTCTATAGCTATGTTTACTTGACATTGATTCTCGCAATATTTAATTATGATATGATATTCGACGCTCTGATGTCTGGGTTTTACATGGCTCGGATACTTTGGCTCTAGAACAGAAGGACAGGGTCTATTTCAAGAAACTTGTTGAGCGGTGAGGATTACTAGCATTCTATTTATTCTATGGTTTAGGTTTATTTATTGTTGTAAACTATTTTTTAGATTCCTATTGTGAGTCTATAACGGAAAACTATTTATTATTCCTATTTTCCTTGGATCCTGATATTTGACTATTTATTATTGCTTCCGCTATTATTTTGACTAGTGTTTATTATTATCGTGGCATATTGGACATGTGATAGTTATACGTTTTTTATTGCGTTTGATTACTGCATGACAACCTTAATATGACTATGGAAGGATGATTCCTTACCGTAAATAGTATGGTTAGTTTTATTACGTTCCCGTATTTGTGTATATTGGGAAGTGGGTGTGACAAGAATTTTTTGGTATCAGAGCCTTGGTTTAGATTAGCTGGGCTTGGTTCAATTTGTAGTTGGGCATTGTACCCAACTCATTGACCTTAAAATTCTCAAATTAAAGGAACATGTCTTGCCACATTTTATTGCCTTGTTATTCGATTCTTGAATCTTTGTCTTTATTGAATCTTGTTTCCATTTTTAATCCTCGCCCTTCATCCATGATTTCAGAATTATGGTAAGAAAGAATTCCCCTGCTCCACCTACCGATAATGCCGTACTTCTTGGCGTGATACACGACATGCTGGAGAACCGGCAACGACAGGCAGATCTGAACATGCAACAGGCTGAGAATTTTTGGGAGGGCTTGAGGGCGACCCAACAGACTGCTACCATGGAAGTTGAGAAGGTGACGGTTCCTAGGCAGGTTCAATGTGAGGGTAATGTCGTGGACTTCAGGAGGCTTAGTAGACAACGTTACAGGATTGGAGGAACCACTTTAAGCAAGGAAATGGCTTGTGGATTCAGAGAACTTGTTAATTGCTACTCAGATCTCAGATGAGAGGAGGGTGGATGTGGTATGCATGGTTGACTATGCCCATGAATGATGGTTGGTGGAAAAGACTCGTCTGACGAAGCCGATTAGCTGGGCGGCTTTTAATCAGAGTTTCTTAGAGAAGTTCTTTCCGCAATTTGTAAGAGAGGAAATGGAAGAGAAGTTCATTGGTCTAAAGCAGAATGGTAGATCTGTAGATGGTCATGCGGCTGAGTGGATCCGGCTCAGTCGATTTGCAGGGCCCTTAGTGGGTAATTAGGCTGACAGTGCACGACGGTTCCTGAATAGTCTCGATGTGGAGTTTCAGAAGCTTATTGCTTTGTTCAGATTTACTACCTTTTCTCAAGTTCTCATGACGTCCAGGGAGCAAAAGAATCTTGCAGAGAGAGAAAAGGGTATATCTCAGCAAGATGTCCTGGCATGAAAGGCAGTTCAAGCACTAACCAGAGCTTCAGGACGTAGGGGTATTCTTGTTCGGAGACAAGGGACAGTTCTTATGAAGCACTCTTTTACTACGGCTTCGGATCGGAGGAGGTAGATGATTTATTTTTTCCAGAGGCCAGGCCATATTCAGAGGGATTGTCGGAGGAAGAACCAACAATGCTTAGTTTGTGGAGCCGCTGATGATCAGATTGACAATTTTCCGTGGAGGCTTCGAACAAAAGATGATGTCGAGAAGGGCAATGCTATGAAGGCACCGCAGAAGCAGGCTTATGGATAGAAATAGATTACCCAGGGGACAAATTAGGAATAGGCTTTCACCCTGACGGCCGAAGAGGCAGAGGCTTCGAAAGATGTAGTTTTAGGTACCCTACTCATTTGTAGTTTTCCCGCATTTGCTCTATTCGATTCTGGTACATCCTATTGTTTTATACCGTTCAAATTTATTGGTGCACACTCTATCCTACACACGGCCTTATCTAGTAGTTGGGATATAAACACCGGGAATGGGAAAATTATTTCTAGTAGGGAATGCAAGGATTGTTCAGATGTTGTTTGCGGAAGAGAGTTGTTTGCGGATTTCTTGGTTATTAATACTGGTAGTTATGATATTGTTTTGGGGATGTATTTTCTTAGAACTTTTCATGCTCACATAGATTGTATAGAAAAGAGGGTGATTTCCCAAATTCCTAGTCATCTGGAGTTCGAATTCTTGCGAGAAAATAAATCCGTCAGGCCAGTCGAGTTTAGGACTAAGCCGACGAATGCTATTTTATCGGCAGTGGAGATGAACAAGGAGGAAGCACTGGTGGTAGTTTGGGAATTCATGGATGTATTCGAAGACATCTCGGGTTTTCCACCAAAGCGAGATGCGGAGTTTGCGATTTATTTTATTCCTGGAGCAGTGCCTATTTCCAAATCTTATTATCCGATGGCACCAGTGGAGATAGAAGAAGTAAAGAAACAAGTTTTGGAATTATTGGAGAATGGTTGGATTCACATCATTGGTTCACTTTGGAGAGCTCAAGTTCTATTGGTTAAGAAGAAAGATGCCGCACAGTGAATGTGCATCGATTGTCGAGATTTAAATCGGGCGACCATTAAGAAGAAATACCCAATTCCTCGCAAGGGCGAATTGTTCGATCAACTCAGTGGCGCAAGGGTTTTCTCGAAGTTGGATTTGCGATCGGGCTATCATCAAGTTCGGGTGAAGTCGGAGGATATTTTCAAGACGGTGTTTCGAACTCGATACGGGAACTATGAGTACTTAGTTGTGCCATTTGGAGTTACAAACGCACTGGCGGTATTTACGGATTTAATGAACCGAATATTTTCACCATATTTGGATCGGTTCGTGGTGGTGTTTATTGACGATATTCTAGTGTATTCGAAGAGTAAGGAGGAGCATGAAGAACACTTGAGGAGTGCACTAGAGACATTGAGGCAAGAGAAGTTGTATGCTAAGTTAAGCAAGTGAGATCTGGCTCGAAGAAGTGAAATTCTTGGGTCATGTCATATCGTGAGATGGGATCGCAATAGATCCGGAAAAGATTGCGGTAGTGCAAGATTGACCGATTCCGAACACTGTGGCAGAGATTCGAAGCATTCTTGGTCTTGCGGTATATTATAAAAAGTTCATGAAAGATTCCGTGCAGATAGCAGAGCCTTTGACCAAGTTGACTAGAAAGGAAATACCGTTTATTTGGTCTGAGAAGTGTATGCAAGCGTTCGATTCATTGAAATATAGGTTAACAGCCGCTCCTATTCTAACTGTACCAAATGGTTCCATAGGGTTGATTATACATAGCGACGATTCATGGAAATATTTGGGCTGTGTGTTAATGCTGCATGGAAGTTTGAAAGCTTATGCATCAAGACAGCTGAAGACACATGAGAAGAGCTATCCGACACATGATTTGGAGCTAGTAGCGGTTATATTTGCATTAAAGTTATGGAGACACTACCTGTTAGGAGATAAGGTCGAGGTATTCACAGATCATAAAAGCCTAAAGTACGTGTTTATATGGAAGGAGCTCAACATGAGACAGCGAAGGTTGTTAGAACTGATGGCGGATTACGAATTAGATCTAAAGTACCATCCAAAAAAGGTGAATGTGTTGCTGGATGCCTTGAGTCGATTGTGTTAGTTATATGTATGCCCTAGAGGCCATTATTGTACATGTGATGTATATTATAGTGGATGCTTGGACACATATATATAGAGGACTTTCTTGCTCGACATGGTAGTATGCTATCTAGTTACTCTTTATCTTAACATGTTGACTAGTATTCTTTACTGTCTTGCTCTCACATGTTGATAAAGCCCTTAGGATATGTACTTGACTGCCAGGATTATGATGAGATCATACTAGTGGGGCTAGGGTGGTCCATAAGTACATCCTTTAATCAGTTCCTAGTCATGGGAATATCGAGACCAGGGTATCGATATTCCAGTGTAGACTAGTGTATACGTTTCTTGTCCCTTAGAGGGGAGGGATGATCCCACAACCATTGGTGTGTGATATCAAAGATTGTACACAAGTGCTCATTGGAGAATGGGTACACCAAACAGGACTTGCCGAGGACTCCTATGTGGTAGTATACCTATCGTCAGATAGCAGTCCTCTGGTGACACTGGTACAGGTTAGTCTGTAAACCCGAGATCGTCATAGAGTCTTATGTGGCTCCCACTGTGCTATGATTTCCTCCCTACCACGGCTCAAAGGATTCGTGCAAACAGGTGGATTTTGGGTACAGTCCCGAGTCACATGGAGGCAATGAGCGATAGGAGTGGTTTCGTTTCTCCCGGTATTGGGGGTTGATGTTGCGCTGTGCACGATTGGCTATAACCTGAAGTCCCTGGCCAGGGCTGCTACTGAGATTTACTGATAAGAGTTATCAGTAGTTTCTCGAACCGTTATAGGCCAGACATCGGCATGGCTTATCACGTTACTGGAGACTGACGTTTACCACCCCTAGACATGATATGCGATATATCTGACGAAAATACGGGACTGTACGGTAGTGTTACTGATTGGCTTCATGGAGAGTATGGACAAGCTTGCTTGTTGATCTTCATATCTCTCAATACGCGGGTAGCCGTTACGTCCATCTGGTACCGCTGACGGCTTGTAGGTGACTAATGTGATCATCACCTACTACTGGCGTATTGACGAGTCTTTAGAGTCCCACACAGAAGTTTCCTGGTTCAAGTGAAATGAAGTAGGACACATATGTGATATGTGTGTGGGCCTGATTAAATACGTGTATGTGATACCGTATTGTAATATAGCAGTTATCTGTTATCGGTTCGGTTATATATGATATAACCCGATTGTCGAATCAAGTGTTGATTTGATAATAAGATATACAGATAAATGATATTAGTCGGTCATATATGATATAACCAGATTATTAAATCAAGCGTTGATTTAATAATGTGATATATATTATATGTGATATAATTATATCTTAACTAATATCATTAGCTCACTAATTATTCTTCATTATATATATATATATATATTAATATATATATATATATAAAATAATAAAGCATGGCATGGTTTCTATTTTTGAGAAAAATAGAAAAAGAGGTGGAAAATGATAGCACGGTTGCAAGCATGGGCTTTATTCTTAGTTTATTAATCTTGACTCACTATGAAAGAATGGTTGCAATTTTATATTGCAAAATTTCATGTTTGAATGAGTGGGGGTCAAGAGTTGCCATTCATTCTAGTCTCATTCTCAACTCTTAGCCATTTTTTCTTGAGTTGCTCTCATGGTTGCTCTCTAGCTTCATCTTCCTCCTCAAATGTCATGGTTCAAGTTTCAACACTCATATGAGATGTGAATCATGAAGCTTGAATACAATCTTGTGAGGTTTTAACATCCCCTACTTCACCATCCCACACCAAACTAGCATTTTTGTGTGTTTGCTACACTAAAAGAGTTTAGTGTATAGTTAGCTTGGGCTAGAGGGACTTCCGGTGGATCGTCTTTGGCGCGAAGATCACGAAGGAGGGTCGTTCAACTCGAGGAGGAGCCTTGTAGAGTCGCGTGGACTTCAACCCGGAGCTTTAGAAGATAAGGACTCGAACTACAAAGGTTGTATGCTCTTTTCTTCTCTTGGTTTAATCACATCACAAAGGCAAATCCTAATAATCTAGCAAAGATCCTGTTAGTCTAACTTAGCACCTAATAAAAATTAAAATTTGGCATGCTTGATACCTCTAGTATCTCAAGGTGGTGTTAAGGTAGACTTTCATGGTATTAGAGCTAAGCTAGAACATTAGGGTAACTTATAGCAACGTTAGAAATCCGCCGTTTTAGTCGCGTAAAAACTGCCGATAAAAACAGTTTCGAAATTGATGTTTTGAGTTGTTTGCACGCCCCGCGGGCTCACGGTTTGAACCGAGAAGCCGCGGGGTGGAGCGTGCGCACCCCGGGGACACCTCGGGGGAAACCGAACTGCTGGGCCCACTCCCTAAGACCACCACAAGGTGGTCTTGGCAGTGGGGACCCGAAACTGCCCCACCTTAGGCAGTTCCGGGTCTGCCTCACCCCCTGGCCACCTCGTGGTGGCCTCGGGGGTGGGGTACCCCCTCTAGGCCTCCCATTCAATACTTAATCTTGGGTCTTCGCCCCCACAAAGATTCGGACGGGTTTCGAGTTCGTTTCGACTCCTGTATTGGTTTAAAACGATCGGTTTTGGAACTTTAGCTTACTGGATTTTTCGTGTTTTGGAAAAATTGGTTAAGTTTGCTAATTGCGTGCGGAATTCTAATGTCGTGGTTACTTTACAAGCTTTGTGATGTGTGTGATACAATTATTAGAATCCGGATTAATTAGTTTTATGAAAACTAGTTAGTATATTGTAAAGCTAGCCGTTTAGTCTCAATTGATCGATTGCCACGAAGTTTTGATTCGGATCAAAACTCCGTCGCAATTGCGTATTGTACGTGATCAATAAGTCGAGAATCTTGTTGAATTATCCGACAACCAATTAAAAAGAGTTTTCAATTTGAGACTAAAATGCAAGTTTTATAAGTTAGGCATGAAATCCGGAATATGAGATATTCCAGGTTTATGATGTCTAAGGAAATTGCGGATTCTAATTATTGTAGTTTTCTGTTTTCTTTTATGCGACCGTAAGTGTAATATGTGGGGTATCCCAATCTCGTTGCTATATGTCAACAAGTTTTAGGGATACGCATATTTTCTTACGTTAATGATATATGATATCATGTGTTGCTGTTGATATGATTTATTGGATCGTCGTGAAAGAATAGCCGGGGGTTTTATATGAGATGAGCATTTCTATTTTCATTCTGTAAAATCTGTATGTAATATTCTTTTATTGGGGCACTTCCGGGTTGAGAATGATGTCACCACTGTTGTATATTATTTACTTTTCCGCATTAGAATAGACCCAAGGCGGGAAGCACAAAACCGGGTTCTAGAGTCTAGTGGGAGACCATCTTAAGGAGTTGAGACCGGGTCTCCTAACTATAGAATTGGCAGGGTTATTTGCCGCTCTTATAGGGGTCTAGGGATGTGGGTTTGGCTATTCATCACGACTGTGGAATCCATGTTTTACATTATAGGCTAAAATTTAAAGCACGGACATCCTAATATATCCAATATTTCATATGTTGCTTTTGCTGCTTGATTCTGTGATATTGATCATATAACTGCGTGAGATGAATGCTATATTATATATATGATATATAATAAACGTTGCTTATGTTTTGCACCCGCGCTAGTCCAGCCCCCGCTCTGCCGGTAGTTAAGTAACGTAACGGTGCATGACGGGGCCCCGTGGCGAATGTGGATGGCATAAGCGTACGTTCTATTTTCGTTTCATTTTTCTGTAATGTTTAGAAAACATTAATTGATGGGACTTCATTAATGAGATTAATGAAAAGAAAGAAACCAAAAGATATTGTAGAATCAAATTTTCAAAAAGGGTAGCTCTAGTTATTGCTTTGCGTGGTGGTATTCCTTGATGAATATCCAGCAGCTTATTCGATGAGGAAAGAGTCGAGATCCCTTCACCGGGAGTGACATTTTTAGCAAAACTAGCAAATACTACAACCCACTCGGTTTTTTTTATTGCTTTTTTAGTTCTTATTTTGCATAGCGGTATTTCTTGTAGAATATCCAGCACCTCATTCGATGAGGAAAGAGCCGAGATCCCTTCACCGGGAGTGACCTCTTTAGCGAAACTAGCAAAAGTCTCAAAAATACTTCTTTTCAAAATCACTAGATTCTACAACGATATCAAGTTCATTACGCTCATGGTTTTTCTTAAAAACATGCATAGCCCTCCGTCATTTCAGATAAGTACTATTTGGTATTCGTGCTGCGTTTGTTGACCCTGTTAAGGCGTAGTGTGCGGTAGCTGATTAGTAATTATCTACAGCATGTGATGCGATTGGATTAGGGTAGTCATACGGCTTTGTTGACCTTGTTAAGGGTCATACGGGTGGGTTTAATTCAATCAAGAAATGACGGGTTGAACATGACTAGTGCTTATGATTTGTTGACCTTGTTAAGGTCATAAGTGGCTAGGGGTAATAATATTATCAGGAATTTCAAGTGTTGAAATTTGCAATAAAATTGCATACCTTCTATAAGATAGTTGGATCCCAATACCCACTGCGAGTAAGAGTTATTCCTGGGAGAGTTTTACACATCACAATTAGCCGATCAAGTAGGTGTCTAGAAAGGTGTTAACGTGGTTACGCCCCTGAGAAAATGAGGTTTATTTTAATTAGATCCGTGCGAAAGCACAAGGAACCTCCCTCAAAATACCGACACTGGCCTGGTTGAAAGATTGGCGAACTTGTAGGGTGTAATTAATCCCGGCTAATCTTACCTTTTAGGGTTTGAAGGAAGATTTGATAAAAACAGTGGGAGCCATCTTGATTAGATTAAAATCCAATCTAATCTTGCAAAGAGCGCACGCAAAGTGATTATTCTTCTCTCTCTCCTAGTAGCGACCAATGGAATGCCTTAATCAAGATAATAATATGGATGTATTGACCGAACCTACTTATCATACTGGGCTAGGTTCCGCTCCATCTTATGAGTGTCATAAGTCTGAGCAAGGAATATGGGAATATTCGGATTCCCACGCCACCCAAACGAAGAAAAAGCATGTTGATGCATTGTCTTTGGGTGTGTTCATAACCAAGAACTGTTTCTCAGTTACCTCTACGTCTTGGGTATTGGATACTGGATCAGGATCCCACATATGTAATTTGTTACATGGGCTATAGACAGGTGGAGAACTGGGAAAAGGTGATATATCTCTAGTAGTAGAGAATGGTGCAATTGTTGCAGCCAAGCAGTTGGCAAATATCACCTAGTGTTACCAACTGGTAATACATTGATTCTTAGCAACTGTTATTTTGTACCAATAAATATTGGGAATATTTTCCTAAATCAAGTGTTGATTGGGTAAGCTGTGTTGTATAACAGTGTACACGTTCTGAATCAAACTACAGTTCTAAACGTACAGAATACACACAAGAGGAACGGTTCAGAAATGAACGAAGTCTTCTTGTGGCATTGTAGACTGGGTCATTTTGATGAAACAAGACTAGCTGAAGTCCCATAAGGATGCATTTTTTAATCCATTCGAATTTGCATCTTATGAAACTTGTCAGTCATGTCTCAAAGACTAGGTGACCAAATCTCTATTTACTGAAAACGGAGAAAGAGCTACAGAACTCTTGGATAGATACATGGTAATGTATGTGGTCCTATGTCTATAAATGCCTGGGATGGTTCCGCATACTTTATCACATTCACTGATGTTCTCTCAAGATACAGACATGTGTTCTTGTTGAAACAAAAAACTGAATCTTTTGAGAATTTTAAGGAATATAAGTACGAAGAAGAGAACCAGATGGGTAAAGGTATTCAAATCCATCGATATGATCGGGGAGAAGAATACTGGAGCACGGAATTCCGAGACTATTCAAAAGAGAATGAGATTCTCTCTCAGTTTACTCCTCCGTATACACCACAGCACAATGGTATATCGGGGTGGAGCAATCGCGCCCTATGAGATATGATGCGCTCTATGATGAGTACTGCTGAGTTGCCTGTTTCCTTTCAGGGACATGCACTTGAGAAGCTGCATACTTATTGAATAGAGTTCCGATCAAATCCGTTGCCTACCACTCCATATGAGATATGGAATGGGAAGAGACCATCTCTTAAATGAGTTAAGATATGGGGTTGTTCGGCCTATGTTGAAAAGAGAAATCCGGACAAGCTAGAGGCAATGTCAGTTCTGTGCAAGTTTGTAGGATATCCCAAACACTAGCGAGGGAATATCGTCTACCACACCGAGGAACAAAAGGTGTTTTGTTTCTCGACATGCCACCTTTTTAGAAAATGAATTTCTTGTGAAAGAAATTAATGGCAAAGAGGTAGAACTAGAAGACGTTCCAGCAACGCAAACTATAACTGACGATTTATTGGAATCGGAGGATTCAATAGTCCCTGAAGAACCGAAACCACTCCGCAGATCTAGTAGGGTTCCTCATCCACCTGAGAGAAACTACGGTTTTTTCTTAGACACTGGAAACGAGGATTGCATCATGGAGATGATGACCCAACTAGTTTCGAGCAGGCCATCACAAGTGGAGACTATGTGAAATGGCTGGATGCTATGTGATTTGAGATGGAATCCATGTACACCAGCAAACTGTTGACTTTGCATGTTACTCTTGAAGGGGTAAAACCCATCGGGAGCAAGGGGATCTTTGAGAAAGATAATTTGGTGTAGATGGAAAGGTTGAGACTTTCAAAGCTAGACTTGTCGCTAAGCTTAAGTCCATCATGATTCTACTTGCCATTGCTGCATACCATGACTATGATATCTGGCAGACTGCACGTCAAAACCGCTTTTCTAAATAGTGATTTAGAAGAGAGCGTGTATATGACACTTCCAGAGGGCTTCGTAGACAGTGGGAGCAGCGGAAGCATATGAAAGCTGCTTAAATCCATCTACGGGTTAAAGCTGTCAAAGAGTTTGACATCTTCAAAAAGGTAGATGAACCATATATAAATAAGAAGGTTGTAGAGAGTATGGTTGTCTTCCTCGTATTGTACGCGGATGATATACTCTTAATAGGAAAAGGTGTTCCTATGCTACATTCAGTCAAGTACTTCTTATCACATAGGTTCTCCATGAAAAGGTTAACTGATGCCTCCTACATTCTGAGTTATAGATCTATAGAGATAGATCTAAATGGATTTGGGATTGTCCCAATCCAGGTACATAGACACCATGCTAAAGGGGTTTACTATGAATGATTCTAAGCATGGTAATGTACCCGCCTGTTCAGAATCACTCTCTCCAAAGAGATATCTCTCGGAGAAGGCTCGCATACAAGGGATACTCTATACTTTGGCAGACGGGTCAATCATGTATGCGATATTATGTACCAAACTAGATGTAGCTTACTCACTAGGTGTAGTGAATAAGTATCGAAAAGATCTTTGGGAAAACCACTGGACAGCCGAAGAACATTCTTAAGTGCTTGAGAAGGACTAAAGAGATGTCCTTGGTGTATGTTAACGTTGAACTCCAAATGGAGTCCTTTACCGATTCGAGCTTCCAGAGTGATAAGGATGACTGAAAGTCAGTCTCGGGTTTTGTCTTCACCCTCAGTGGAGGGACGGTATGTTGGAAGGGTTCTAAGCTATATACCGTAGCAGACTCATTGATAGAGGCTAATTACATCGCTACCAACGATGCTGCCAAAAAGGTTGTCTGGATGAAAAGCTCATATGATGAACTTGGCTCCTACCATTGGGCATCCAGTACCTGTGTATTGGGATGACAATGGAGCTGTGGCTTTGGCCAAGGAACCCGGTCCCGTCAGTGATCCAGACATATTCTTAGACAGTATCACCTGATCAGGAAGATAATTGATCTCCAAGAGATCGAGGTTAGGAGAGTTGACACAGAGGATAACACAGCAGATCCACTCACCGAGGCCATCCCCCAGATGCTATTCAAGAGACTTTTGGGACGTTGGGTATGAGATACTACAACAACTGGCCTTAGTGCAAGTGGGAGATTGTTAGTTATATGTATGCCTTAGAGGCCATTATTGTACATACGATATATATTATAGTGGATGCTTGGACATATATATATAGAGGACTTTCTTACTCGACATGGTAGTATGCTATCTAGTTACTCTTTATCTTAACATGTTGCTAGTATTCTTTACTGTCTTGCTCTCACATGTTGATAAAGCCCTTAGGATATGTACTTGACTACTAGGATTATGATGAGATCATACTAGTGGGGCTAGAGTGGTCCACAAGAACATCCTTTAATTAGTTCCTAGTGGGAATATCGAGAACAGGGCATCGATATTCCAGTATAGACTAGTGTGTACATTTCTTGTCCCTTAGAGAGTGATGGTTGATCCCACAACTATTGGTGTGCGACATCAAAAATTGTACACAGGTGCTTATTGGAGAATGGGTACACCGAACAGGACTCGCCGAGAACTCCTATGTGGTAGTATATCTATCGTCAGATAGCATTCCTCTGGTGACACTGGTACAGATTAGTCTGTAGACCCGAGATCGTCATAGAGTCCTGTGTGGCTCTCACTGTGCTTTGATTTCCTCTCTACCATGGCTCAAAGGAGTCGTGCAAACAGGTGGATTTTAGGTACAGTCCCGAGTCACATGGATGCAATGAGCGACATGAGAGCTTTCGTCTCTCTTGGTATTAGGGGTTGATGTTGCGCTGTGCTCGATTGGATATAAATGGAAGTTCCTGGCCAGGGCTGCTGCTGAGATTTACTGATAAGAGTTATCAGTAGTTTCTCGAACCGTTATAGGCCAGACATCGGTATGACTTATCACGTTACTGGGGACTGACGTTTACCACCCCTAGACATGATATGCGATATATCTGAGAAGATACCAGACTATACGGTAGTGTTACTGATGGGCTTCATGGAGAGTATGGACGAGCTTGCTTGTTGATCTTCATATCGCTCAATACCCGGGTAGCCGTTACGTCCATCTAGTACCGCTGACGGCTTGTAGGTGACTGATGTGATCATCACCTACTGCTGACGTATTGAAGAGTCTTTAGAGTCCCACACAGAAGTTTCCTGGTTCAAGCGAAACGAAGTAGGACACATATGTGATATGTGTGTGGGCCTGATTAAATACGTGTATGTGATACCGTATTGTAATCTGGCAGTTATCTGTTATCGGTTCGGTTATATGAGATATAACCCGATTGTCGAATCAAGTGTTGATTTGATAATATGATATACAGATAAATGATATTAGTCGGTCATATGTGATATAACCGGATTATTAAATCAAGTGTTGATTTAATAATGTGATATATATTATATGTGATATAACCGGATTATTAAATCAAGTGTTTATTTTATAATGTGATATATATTATATATGATATAATTATATCTTAATTAATATCATTAGCTCACTAATTATTCTTCATTATATATATATATTAATATATATATATATATATATATTAATATATATATATATATTAATATATATATATATATATATATATATATATATATATAATAATGAAGCATGTCATGATTTCTATTTTTGAGAAAAATATAAAAAGAAGTGGAAAATGAGAGCACAGTTGCAAGCATGGGCTTTATTCTTAGTTTATTCACCTTGACTCACTATTCAAGTATGGTTGCAATTTTATATTGCAAAATTCCATACTTGAATGAGTGGGAGTCAAGAGTTGCCATTCATTCTAGTCTCATTCTCAACACTTAGCCATTTTTTCTTGAGTTGCTCTCTAGCTTCATCTTCCTTCTCAAATATCATGGTTCAAGTTTCAACCCTCACATGAGATGTGAATCATGAAGCTTGAACACAATGTTATGAGCTTTTGACATCCCCTACATCACCATCCCACACCAAACTAGCAATTTAGTGTGGTGTGTTTGCTACACTAAATGAGTTTAGTGTAGAGTTAGCTTGGGCTAGAGGGATTTCGGGTGGATCGTCTTTGGCGCGAAGATAACGAAGGAGGGTCGTTCAACTCGAAGAGGAGCCTTATAGAGTCGCGTGGACTTCAACCCGGAGGTTTAGAAGAGAAGGACTCGAACTACAAAGGTTGTATGCTCTTTTCTTCTCTTGGTTTAATCACATCACAAAGGCAAACCCTAATAATCTAGCAAAGAACTTGTTAGTCTAACTTAGCACCTAATAAAAATTAAAATTTGGTATGCTTGATACCTCTAGAACCTCATGGTGGTGTTAAGGTAGACTTTCAGATTACCATTCATAAGGATGTAAACTTCGTAAAAGGGGATTATTGCAGATTTTCAGAAATTTGAATTGGAGATTGTGTTACCGGATTCTTTGGGGCAGTTGATGCAACTGCAAGTACAGTCGTCATTAATAGAAAGTGTCAAGGTCACGCAGTTGCAAGACCCAAGATTATAGAAGTTTCGAGGTCAAATAGAGGCAGATCTTCGAATAGATCTGCTAATTCATGAAAATGGATCATTGCGATATGGTAGCTGCTTGTGTGTACCTAAAGGAGAAATTTGAGAAGAAGTTATGAAGGAGGCCCACGGTTCAGCATATTCGATGCATCCGAGAGGTACTAAGATGTACGGGGATATGCTACAACACTTTTGGTAGGAAGGCATAAAGAGAAAGATCGCTCATTTTTTGTCGGGATGCTTGGTGTGTCAGCAAGTGAAAGTTGAACATCAAAGAGTTACTGGTTTGTTGCAACCACTTCCGATTCCTCAATGGAAGTAGGAACATATTATCATGGACTTCATGATAGCTTTACTGCGTAGTCTAAAGGGCAACAATGATATATGGGTCATCGTGGATTGTCTGACCAAAACATCACACTTTATACCGTTTTGAGTTGGTCGGTTGACAGAGGCGTTAGCGGAGAGGTACACGCAGGAGATCATGAGAGTGCATGGGGGGTACCAGTTAGTATCGTGTCTGATCATGATATGCGATTTCTAGCGCAATTCTGGAGGAGTTTGCAAGCTTGAGAACTCGATTGGAGTTTAGTATGGCATGTCATCCTCAGACTAACGGACAGTCTGAGCGGACAATCCAAACTCTTGACGACATGTTGAGAGTATGCATGTTGGATTTCAAGGGTTTATGGGAGGATCATTTGCACTTGGTAGAGTTCTCATATAACAATAGTTTCCAAGCAAGTATACAGATGGCTCCATTTGAGGCGTTATACGGACATAAATGTCGTTCACCGGTATGTTGAGATGTTGTTGGAGAAAGAAGATTGTTGGGACCGGAGTTGATTTTGTAAACCGTGGATAAGGTCTGTTTGATTCGAGATCACATAAAGGTAGCGCTTGATCGACAAAAGAGTTGGGCTGATACTGAAAGAAGACCGTTAGAGTTCGCAGTTGGTGACCACGTGTTCTTGAGATATCATCGACAAGAGGAGTGATACGGTTTGGGATTTGAGAAAAGCTTAGTTCTCGATTCGTAGAGCCTTTCGATATTATCAAATGTGTTAGAGAAAGAGTGTATCGATTGGCGTTGCTACCGTCCTTGACGGGTGTACATGACGTGTTTTATGTATCTCAACTTCATAAATATGTTCGAGATGTGACTCACGTCTTGGACCACTCGGAGTTGACATTGGGGAATGATTTTTCATATGAAGAGCGACCAAAAGCTATATTTGATCTACGAAAGAAGGTTCTCAAGAATAAAGTGATTCCGTAAGTTCTTATTTCGTGAGGAGGTCGTTCGCATGGAGAATTTACGTGAGAAAGTGAAAAGGAGATGCGACAGAAATTCCTACATTTGTTTCCATGATCATGAGATCGATTGTACTCTCTTTCCATTGTCCTCATTCTTGTTATTGTTCTCGCTCACGTTCTTTCGTTCTTGATGAATTTTGAGGACGAAATTATTTTTGTAGTTGGGTATAATGTAACATCCTTGAACGATCGTACAGTATTTGGTTATATAAAATGAATTTATTAGAATGCTGGTTATTTTGAGTTTTGGATTTTGGACATCATGAGCCGGCTCAAGATTGTGTGAGCCATTTCTTTCACCCAGAGAGCAATTAATTATTGGAGAAGACTTGTGCGCCGGCTCAGGCTAATATGGAGCTGTCTCAAATCTGACATGCAACCTGATATTTTTCTTGATATGATTTCTGACTTGGGTTGATTACCATGGGTTTGTTCTTGGTTATTAGCGTGATATGGTAAATTTATTGGGTTTAAAACGCTTTGATAAATAAACATATAGCGGGTTAGCATATTGAATATAATTTTACCTTATTTCTTTAATCCCTTTTCCTACTTGGTTTAGGATACCCGGTCCATTGATAGCCTTTACTATATAAATCCCCATAAACTTCATGCAAACCCTAATCTAAAACAATTCCTCTTAAACCCTAACCCCCATCTCTCTCTCCTAAACCGAAAACCTTAACCTTAGTTCAAGTCGTGGACATCATCATTGTCACCGAGCACCTTCATCTTGTGGCTGATCCCATTGCCATCATCAACATCATCTAAGTCAAGGACCTTGCGTGGATTCAAGATCGTGTCTTCTTAATCTACGTGGTTATTGCGAGATTGAAATTGAGGCAAGTATTTGATGCTTGCTACATGCTAAAGCAAGATTTGGATCTCTGCTTAATATCATAGTAATTACACTTATAAACCTAAATACGTGTGCATGTTAATACCATCGAAAATATAATCTTTGTTGTTTCTTATTATGGTTTATTATGTGTTGCTAACCCAGATCTAGATCTTGCTACATGTTATTATGATATCATGCTATCATATACAAATTGATTGAAACTCGATGTTTTAAACTTAATTAAATATTCGTCATGATCTGAATCACGATGCATTGACAAATCTAAATTAAGTATAATTAGTATCGTTAAACTCTAAAAAATATCACTTTTATGATGACCATGATAGATCTAGAAAACCTATAGAAAATATCACTTTATAAATTACAAAAAATCTTTAGCACATGTTTTTTAGTTCGTTACGAAGCTAACTCAGAGTAATTTAACCTTGTAAAAAGTTTCCCAACAAAATAAATTGTTAAAATAAAATAAATTTCGAATGAACGCACCTATGGACTGTTGTCCAGGGAATTTGTAACACCAAACTTTCAATTTCAAATATTCATAACTTCCTGTAGGAATATCATGTGATGCCTTAATTTATAATAATAAAATCTTATTGAACTAGTTTCGCTTTGGTGTATGACATGTCCTTTTTGGAAGACGGTTGTTATTTTTAAGTTATTTTATAAATTATAGTGACGCTGCATTTCATGAACTGAACTTTCTTGTGCATGGTGAATAGACACCGTTTTTTTATTGACCTGATTGAATATGCTATTCTTGTTAATGATATTACTTTAATCATGCATATGATATTACTATAATGATCTTGACATGCCAGTTATTGATTATTCCAACATCTTCATAACTCTTTAAACATATCCTAAATAAATACAAAAATCATGAGTGTAGCTCATGTTAGTTAAAAAAAGGCTAGGTTGAATTCAAAATTAGCTGCAACCATGAATTCAAAGTTGACTGCAATCTAATATGCAACCTAATATGGTCTATTAAATTACCGGTTGATAAATAATGAGAATTGTGTGAAATGTTTGCAACTCTTTTGATGAAGGGTGTTGTGAAATTTGAGAGTCCTCTAGTCAATTTGCAGATTTCGAATTGCGAAATTGGAGCAAGAAATCATTGTTCGAAGGAATGTAATTTAAAATAAAGTTGTTTTGAATTAACACTAGAAAGCTTTACAGTTGGTATCAGAGCTTTTAGGGTATCAATTGCATACCTTTTAGAGACAAGATCAAACATTGATCTTCTCTGTGTTTTCTCTAATGTTTATCGCCGGCCATTTAAGGATGTTCGACGTTCGGAGACGGGCTTGAGTTCATTACCGTCGTCGGTGTGGTGATAATTTTAGGTTCCTCACTTCCATAGTCGCAGATCCAACCTTCAGAACCGTGCCCTAATTTTGCCTTTCTCTATTTAAGGAAGAAGACGTTATTTTTTCCTCGTGGCTATTGTTGGGTTTAAGTTATAAAGTTTATCGGATTCTGTTTTGATAGGAGTACTATTTGATCCATTAAGATTAGAGGTGTTAATGAATGATACAGGGTCTACAGAATTTTGCCTACTTTTGGGCTTTCGACCAATTAAACATTTTTATATCATTTGAAAGAGTTGTGAACCAGGCCCAATAAAGAAAAATTTCTACATAGCCTGATTTTAGTAAACTCTTGATTTGGGTTGTATTCCCGACTGTATTTGTAAAGTAATAGAATCTGCTGGGGTTAAATTAACCCCACTGTTGTAATATTACATCAAAACTAACAGTATAATCCTTTTTATGGACTATTTTGTAATTTTGCATGGCGTTTTCTGTTAAAGTATTTTGTATTAATTAAATTGCAGCGAACATTTTTGTTTTGCATAATTGGTCCTAAAGTTTAAATTTGGTATAACTTTTGATATACATATTCATTTTTAATGATATACCAGTCGTGTTAAAGATATTTTCATACTCTACACATATTTTACAATTATACAATCGTGTTGTAAGTATAAAATTACGGTTATCATGTGTATTGCATGCGGTTATTTAAATCATCAAATATTGATTATATTGATGAATAAAATTAGATGTCATATAAATGAAGTGTCGTATGATTTAGGAATAGCCTCAGCATTCTACTTGTATGATAAGTGAACTATGGTTTTATTCACATAAAAATAATAACTAAACTAAAGTGATATCTAAAATTGCAAATGATTCACTTAGATAGCTATATTTCCCCACAGGGAGGTAATTTGTCTATGTGTTCCAATTAAAATAAATTAGCTTAAAGAAATATTAAGTAGGAAAATTTCTTATGCCCACAAGTAAAGAGTTTCCTATCTTAAGATTAAAAAAAATGCTAGAGTTATTATACGGTAATTTAGTAGATTCATACGTATACAACTTCTACCTACATGAAGGTTTGAATTTACTAATGAAATTAGACATTGGCCGATTTCAATAAATATTTGTATATTCATAGCATAATGTATATCTTGATATTTGGTTATGCGGTTATGTCTAATCCTATTAACTATATTCCAATGCTTACCGGTGAAAACTTTTCAGAATGAAAAGATAAAGTGCTTCTAGAATTAGGATGTATTGACCTTGATTTGGCGCTCCATGAGAACGCTCCCCATTCTCCTATGAATGAAAGTATGCTAAATGTGAAAATTGCGTTTGAAAAGTGGGAGCATTCCAACCGTATACGTTTAATACTTATTAAGTCTCATGTCAGTAAAAGCATCATGAATTCAATTCCTGAATGCGATAAAATTAAAGATTTCATGAGAGCGGTTGAGCAATAGTTTGTCACATCTGATAAAGTCTTGGCTAACACTCCTATGCAGAAACTTTCAGGCATGAAGGACGGTAATACAAAATGTGTGTGTGAACATATAATGCAGATGGGAGATATTAATGCTCAATTAAAATCATTGGTTGTTGAAATCTCTGAATTATTTCTTATGAATTTCATACTCAATTCTCTTCTAGGAGAATATAGTCCGTTTAAAATGTCCTATAACACACATAAGGAAAAGTGGTCAATTAATGAATTATTAACCATGTGTATTCAAGAAGAAGAGAGATTGAAGTATGAGAAACTTGAAAGTGCCAATATTACTAATCATGATAAATGTGAAGAGTGGCAATCGTCTTTTGTCCTCAAGATATAAAAGAAATAAGCTTGTAAAGTCTGAGGATAAAAAAAACCGTGTTGTTGGATATATGTATACCCTAGAGGCCATTATATGTATAGTGGATGCTTGAACATGTATATATATATATAGATTACTTTCTTGCTCGACATGATATTATGCTATCTGGTTTTCTTTATCTGACATATTAATTTGATCATACTTTTATTCATTTGCACATGTTGATAAAGCTCTCAGGATATTTGCTTGACTACTGTGACTATGATGCGGATCATACTAATGGGGCACGTGTAGTTTATAAGCATATCCTTGAACTGTTCCTAGTCGTAGGTGTATCGAGACGGGGTATCGATATTCCAGAGTAGACTAGCGTATACCATTCTTGTCCCATGTGATGGGCGATGGATGATCCCATATCCATATGGTGTGCTGACACCAAAGAATGTATACGAGTGCTCAGTGGAGATTGGGTACACTGAACGGACTCGCCGACAACTCCTATGTGGTATTATATCTATCATCGGATAGCAGTTCTCAGGTGACACTGGTACAGGTTAATCTGTAGACCCAAGATCGTCATAGAGGCTTGTGTGTCCTCCCACTGTACTTTGATCTCCACCCTACCACGGCTTTACTGAGTCGTGCAAACAGGTGGACTTTGGTTACAGTCCCGAGGCACATGGAGGCAATGAGCGATAGGAGGGGTTTCTTCTCTCCGGGTATTGGGAGTTGATATTGTGCTATGCTCGATTGGCTATAATAGTAAGTCCTTGGCGGGGGCTGCTGAGATTTACTAATAAGTGTTATCAGTAGTTTCTCGATCTGTTATGAGCCATACACCAGCATGATTTATTGAGTTATTGGGGTCGGCGATACCATCCCTAGACTCGATATGCGACATATCTGACGAGGAGACCGGACTGTACGGTAAGTGTTGCCAGATGGCTCGACGGGAGTTTTGACAGCTTTGCTGGTTTTTCTTCTGATCGCTCAATCCCCGGGTGGCCGTTACGTTTAGATTACCGCTTGCGGCTTGTGGGTGTTTAATATGATCATCACCTACTTCCGGCGTATTGACGAGTCTTAGAGTCCCACACAGGAGTTCCCTAGCCCAGGCGAAACGATATGGTGTGCATATGAGATATGCGCGGGGACCCGATTGAATACGACTATGTGATACCGTATGTTAATCGGGCGTTTTTCTATTAGTCGGGTCGTATGTGATATGACCGGATTGTTAAATCAATTGTTGATTTAACATTTGACTTTTAGTTTTATTCTTTATTCAAACCCTTTTTCTTAAAGAAGATGTATGCATGTATGCACATGTTGATGTGCATGGACACATACATGCATAGTGTCATTGTTGATGATACATCATTGGTGGAAATACAAGACTTACATGGTTCAATATATATATATATATATATATTTGGATAATAAAAGGCAAATGGAAATTTAAATCATTATTGGATTTTTCTACACACTTCTTTGCTTTGACCTTGGTTAAACCCTTGGTTTAGTTTCCATTTGGTCTTTAACCCAAATAGAAAAATATCTAGATATTATTTGAACCATGGTTTAAATGAGAGATAGAATATATATATATACACTATCTTTTCTATTTTTCATTTAAGCTTTATCATTATCATTTAGACAAAAACTTTTGCCATCATCTTCTTCTTCCTCCAAGCTCTCTTGAGTTTTACATAGAGTGAGAGAATAAAAAAAGGGGTTTTGATAAAAGAAAACACACCACCTCATCATTCTACTCTAATCTAGCCAATTAGTTTAGAGTGTTTGGCTTCATCATCTTCTTTAATCAAGTAAAGCTAGAAGCTTAGACGAAGTGGATTTCGGGTGGATCATCGTGGACAAAGGAGCTTACTAGCGAGCCTTTCCAAACTCTCAACGATTTTAGCAGTCACAACAAGAGGACTACAAAGGTTTTATTCCTTTCACTTAGCAATTAAATGTTCTTTGTATGAGATACTAGTGTTGTTACCCTAAATTTCTAGTCAATGATTTATGGATAGTTTGCTTAGCACCTCTTTAAATTTTAAAGTGGCATGTGTGATACTTCCATACTCTTAAGTAGGTGCTAGGGAAACCCAACAATGGTATCAGAGCCAAACTAGAATTTTAGACACGGTGTTAAAATAAATACGAAAACGATATTGACTCCGAAAAATACGGTATTATGGAACCCTAAAAATGCTCTCTGGAAATTTTCTAAAAAGTGCTTTAAAAAATTTTCAAACAGGTACAGAATGGAGTATGGGCAAACATAAGAACACATGTGAAATACGGGGGCTTGTGCTCGGATTTTGGCCGAGCAAAAGGCCCCAGAATCCGGCCTGGCCGGCCCCCTACCTCCATTGCACCCCTTGTTTCTCCTGTGCTCTGTTGTTTGCAAGTTGGGGTTTCTAGTATTGTTTTCTTAGCCCAATTTTCATGTGATGATTGTTTTGGCCTGGGGCTAATTTGTAGTGCTTCGTAGTCGTATAATTTAACACTAAATTGATAACCTAGACTATGTTTAGCAGTTCGGACGAACATCGAACACCACACTTCATACTCCGCTGAAATTTCCAAGTGTTGTAATTTTCTGAAGTTGATTGTATTCGTAAAATCGTGCGAGTATTCGTATGGACCCTCTAGAAGACCATACCGACCTTAACTCGATTCTATGCCCATGGAACCGTGATCGAACCTTAGGGTTTGCCGTAGTTCCGTGGTGTCATAGGTGAGGCATTAGTTAACCCCTTCTAAGTCTATCTCTATATACTGTTAAACCATCGCCTGGTCCATAGACACTGTGGTGCGGTTTTTTGAGTATTTCGATTTTGCTCAAGCGTTGAGCTCACGGGGTAATTTTTGAGTGTACGTTGATTCGATCGAAACGTTAAACATCGTCTTAATATATGTGATTGCAATTGTTGTTTTTCACTTTCTTTTCTGCGACCGTAAGTGTAGTATGTGGTGTAACGCCGATTTCATTACTATAAATCAACGGCAATCGGGATACGCATACTTGCTTACGTTGATGATATGTGATATTATATATTGCTGATATATGATGTGCAGGATTGTCGCGATCGAATAGCCGGGGGTTTTATGTGAGATGAGAGTTTTAATTTTCATTCATGTAAAAGATTAAATGTATGTAATATTTTTTTATTTGGGGCACTTCCGGGTTGAGAATGATGTCACCATTATTGTATATTATTTACTTTTCCGCATTAGGATAGACCCAAGGTGGGGAGCACAAGTGACCGGGTTCTAGGGTTCAGTGGGAGGCCATCTCGAGGAGTCGAGACCGAGTCTCCTAAACTCTAGAATTGGCAGGGTCACTTGCCGCTCTCGTAGAGGTTTAGGGGTGTGGGCTTGGCTATTCATCGCGACCGTGGAATCCGCATTTTCTATTGCTGGCTGAATAAAAAATACGGACCTCCTAAATATCCTTTTTATTTTCATATGTGCTTCTGCTGTTGATATTCTCTAATGTGATTACTTAGTATCTGAGACGAATGGATTATTATTATATATATGATATATAATAAACGCTGCTTATATTTTACACCCGCGCTAATCCCGTCCCGCTATGCCGTTAGTTAAGTAACCTAACGGTGCATAACGGGACACTGTGGCGAATGCGAATGGTATAAGTATACGTTCTACTTTCGTTTCTTTTCTGTGATGGCTTAGGAACTTAAATGATGGGACTACATTAATAAGAGTAATGTAAAGAAAAGGAAACCTAAAGATGTTGTAGAATCGGATTTGAAACACACTCGGCCTTTTTATGAAAAATGCAAGTTTCAAAAGATGCGGAGTTTAAGCCACTCCTTTTCTAAACTGTTTTGATTCTACAACGAGATCATGTTCAAAGCGTTAAAGGTTTTCATAAAAACCATCTGCAACCCTCCGTCATTTTAGGAAGCAGAGTACTTAGTATTCGTGCTACGTATGTTGATTATAGTCAAGGCATAGTGTACGGTAGCTAAGTGATGTCTTCCTACAAAACATATGATGCGATCAATTAAGACATTCATGTGATTATATTGATCATAGTCAAGGGTCATATGGGTGGGTCTAGTTAATCTCAAAAAGACGGGTAGAACTTGACTAGTGCTTATGATATGTTGACCATAGCCAAGGTCATAAGTAACCAGGGGTAAAAACCATATCGGGAGTTTCAAGAGTTGAAATTTGCAATGAGATTGTATACTATCTATATGATAGTTGGATCCCGATCCCACTATGAGTAAGAGTTACTTCTAGGAGAGTTTTGCACTTTGCAATTAGCTAATCCAGTAGGTGTTTAGAAAAATGTCAACGGGGTATGATCTCTGGGAAAACGAGGTTTATTTTAATTAGGTCCGTGCGAAAACACGGGGAACCTCCTTCAAAGTACTGACACTGGCCTGGCTGACCGGTTAGCAAAACTGTAGAATGTAATTAATCCTGGCTAGTTTTCTTTTAAGGTTTTGAAAGAAAATTTGATAAAAGCAGTGGGAGACATCGATTAGATAAGATAATAACCAATCTAATTCTTTGCAAGAGCATTTCGCTAAGTGTATTCTTTTCTCTCTCCTAATGGCAGATACCGATGATGGGACTTAAGCTTCTTTTAGAGAAAAACAAACTGACAGGGCCGAATTATAAAGAATGGTTGAGGAACTTGAACATTGCACTCACATATGATAAAGTATCATATGTCCTCACTACCAAAGCCCCACCTATCCCAGGACCTGAATCATCCGTTTCAGATAGGGAGATCCGAAAAAATATGAGATATTGATTGCAACACGGCCAAGTGCCTCGCGCTTGCTTCTATGGACAATATCCATCAGAAACAGCACGAGAAGATGGATGTGCAATCCATCTTTCTTCATACAAAGGAGTTGTATGATGAGCAATCTTGTATTCTACGCTACGAGGTATCTCGAAAGTTGTTTCAGATGCGAATGGCCCCTGGCGCGTCAGTAAGAGAACATGTTTTGAAGATGATTGGTCTTATAGAAGAACTTGAGGAACTAGGATGGATAATGGATAATGAGCAATATACAGATATTTTTCTGCAGTCCCTCTCCCCCCCGCCTTTGCTCCATTCATAGTGAATTTCAATATGAACGATTTGAAGAAATCATTGCCTGAACTTCTCAATATGTTGAGAAGTGCAGAGAGCACGCTTAAGACAGTGAAGACTCCTGCTCTTCTTGCTGGGCCATCTTCCTCTTCTATCCCAAAAGCTAAGGCCAATGGAAAGAAGAAGAAGAAGTCCATCAAACCGAAAGGTGGAGTTAAAAAGGCGAAGGGAAAAGAAATATCTGGGGCCGCGGGAAGTGGAAAAGGAGAATGTTTTTACTGCCACAAGTCAGGACATTGGAAACGCAACCGTGCTGTGTATCTTGCTGATCTCAAGAAGAAGAAGCATGCTGATGCTTCCGCTTCAGGGGTTGAGAAACGGTAGAGTTTTGAACACTGGAGACCATACTATGTGGGTTGGAAATGGTTCCAATGTACATACTGTATCCGTAGGAGAGTATCATCTGGGGTTGTCTTCGGGTTGTATTTTGGTTTTGAACCCTTATTATTTTGTACCTAGTATGCTATGTAATATAATATCCATTTCTTTGTTGGACAATGAAGGATATCATTTTGTGTTGCAAAATAATGTTATGAACATTAACTTGAATCAAGAGTTGATTAGGTATGGTACACTAAATAACGGTATTTACGTCCTGAACCAACACACAGTTTTCAATATACAACATACTAATAAAAGAAAATTTTCAGATATAAATGAAGCTTTTCTTTGGCATTGTAGACTTGGTCATATTAATGAAACAAGACTAAGCAAGCTAAATAAAGATAGATATTTTAATCCTTTTGAATATAAATCTTATGTGACTTGCCAGTCCTGTATCAAAGGTAAAATGACCAAAAATCCGTTTACTGGACATGGAGAAAGAGCTGTGGAACTCTTAAGCCTCATACATAGTAATGTATGCGGACCAATGTCTACACATGCACGAGGTAGTTTTTCATACTTCATAACTTTTACTGATGATTTCTCAAGATTCGGACACGTGTTTTTATTAAAGCACAAATCCGAAGCTTTTGAGAAATTCAAGGAGTATAAACTTGAAGTAGAAAAACAAACAGGCTTGAGCATCAAGAAACTTCGATTGGATCGAGGTGGAGAGTATTTAAGTACAGAGTTTTCAAATTTCTTAAAAGAGAATGGGATTTTCTCTCAGCTCACTCCTCCTTACACACCACAGCACAACGGTGTGTCAGAACGGAGGAATCGTACCCTATTAGATATGGTACTGTCCATGATGTGTGATGCTGAGTTACCACTTTCCTTTTGGGGGCATGCATTGGAGACAACAATGTATCTGTTAAACAGGGTTCCAACCAAGACCGTGTCTACCACTCCATATGAGATATGGAGTGGAAAGAGACCATCTCTTAAAAGAGTTAGGATTTGGGGTTAAAAAGTAGAATCCAGACAAACTCGAGACATGATCAATCATGTATAAATTTGTGAGATATCCAAAACATTCGTATGGATATCTATTCTATCACAAGGAGGAACAAAACATGCCACATTTTTGGTAAATGAAATCTTTACAAATAGTACTGATGGCAATGCGGTAGAACTAGAAGAGGTTCTAGAAACACAAATTACTCAGGATGAATTGGTTGAAACTGATGTTGCAGTAGAACTTCAAGAACCTCAGCCGCTCCGGAGATCTAGTAGAACTTCTCGCCCACCAGAGAGATACTATGGGTTTCTCATTGATTGTGATAGAGAAGATTGTATCATGGATGATGATGATCCTACAAGTTTTCAGCAAGCTATCACGAGTGGTGACTCTGTGAAGTGGCTGGAAGCCATGAGATCCGAAATGGAGTCCATGTATACCAACAAAGTATGGACTTTGGACGTTGCACCTCCTGGGATAAAACCCGTTGGGTGCAAATAGATCTTTAAGAAAAAGATTGGTGTAGATGGACAGGTAGATACCTTTAAACCAAGGCTTGTAGCGAAAGGTTTTCGTCAAAGACCAGGATTGTACTATGATGAAACTTTCTCTCTAGTAGCAATGCTTAAATCCATTCGGATCCTACTTGCTATTGCTGCTCACTACGACTATGAAATCTGGCAGATGGACGTTAAAACTGCATTTCTAAATGGTGATTTAGAAGAATGCGTTTTTATGGATCAGCCAAAGGGCTTCATTGACAGTGGGAGCAGCGGGAAAGCATGTAGGTTGCTTAAATCCATTTATGGATTAAAGCAGGCCTCTCGAAGTTGGAACATCTGCTTTGATGATACAATCAAAAAGTTTGATTTTATCAAAAATATAGATGAACCATGCATTTATAAGAAGATTGTAGGGAGTACTGTCACATTCCTCGTATTGTATGTGGATGACATTCTCTTGATAGAAAATGATATTCCTATGCTACAATCGGTCAAACTATTCTTATCACAAAGGTTCTCCATGAATGACCTGGGTGATGCCTCATGCATTTTAGGCATAAGGATCTATAAAGATAGATCCAAAAGGTTATTGGGATTGTCCCAATCAAAGTACATCGACACCATCCTAAAAAGGTTTAGTATGGAAGATTCCAAGTGTGGCGCCTTGCCCGCTTGCCATGGAATCACTCTCTCCAAAGATTTCTATCCGAAGACTGATGAAGTGAGAGCTCGCATGAGCATTATACCCTATACTTCAGCCGTAGGATCTATAATATATGCGATGTTATGTACTCGCCCTGATGTAGCTTATGCACTAGCTGTAGTAAGCAGGTATCAATTAAACCTAAGGGAGAAACATTGGATAGCAGTGAAGAACATTCTTAAGTACTTACGAAGGATTAAAGAATTGTTCTTGGTGTATGATAATGGGGATCTTCAAATGGAGGCCTTTACCGATTCCAGCTTTCAAAGTGATAAGGATGACAACAAATCTATCTCAGGGTTTGTATTTACCCTTAATGGAGGGGCGGTGAGTTGGAAGAGTTCCAAATAGGATACCGTTGCAGACTCCACGATGGGAGCTGAGTATATTGCTGCAAATGATGTTGCCAAGGAAGTCGTCTGGATGAGAAAGTTCGTCATGGAACTAGGAGTAGTTCCAACCATTGTTGATCCAATACCATTGTATTGTGATAATAATGGGGCTATGGCGTTAGCAAAAGAACCAAGGTCCCATAAAAAATCCAGACACATTCTCAGGCGATATCATTTGATCTGGAAGATTGTAGATCGCCAAGAGATCGAGATTCGGAGAGTTGATACAAAGAATAACACAGCGGATCCACTCACCAAGGCCCTTCCACAGCCTCATCATGAGCGACTTTTTGAGATGTTGGGTATGAGATATGCCAATAATTGGCCTTAGTGCAAGTGGGAGATTGTTGGATATATGTATGCCCTAGAGGCCATTATATGTATAGTGGATGCTTGGACATGTATATATATAGATTACTTTTTTGCTCGACATGATAGTATGCTATCTGGTTTACTTTATCTGACATGTTGATTTGATCATGCTTTTATTCATTTGCACATGTTGATAAAGCCCTGAGAATATTTTCTTGACTACTGTGACTATGATGCGGATCATACTAGTGGGGCACGTGTAGTTTATAAGCATATCCTTGAACTGTTCCTAGTCGTAGGTGTATCGAGATGGGGCATCGATATTCCAGAGTAGACTAGCGTATATCATTCTTGTCCCATGTGATGGGCGATAGATGATCCTATATCCATCTGGTGTGCTGACACCAAAGAATGTATACGGGTGCTCAGTGGAGACTGGGTACACTGAACGGACTCGCCGAGAACTCCTATGTGGTATTATATCTATCGTTGGATAGCAGTTCTCAGGTGGCACTAGTACAGGTTAGTCTGTAGACCCAAGATCGTCATAGAGTCTTGTGTGTCCTCCCACTGTATTTTGATCTCCACCCTACCACGGCTCTACCGAGTCGTGCAAACAGGTGGACTTTGGGTACAGTCCCGAGGCACATTGAGGCAATGAGCGATAGGAGGGGTTTCGTCTCTCCCGGTATTGGGAGTTGATGTTGTGCTATGCTCGATTGGCTATAACAGGAAGTCCCTGGCCAGGGCTGCTGAGATTTACAGATAAGTGTTATCAGTAGTTTCTCGATCTGTTATGAGCCATACACCAGCATGACTTATTGAGTTATTGGGGTCGACGATACCATCCTTATACTCGATATGCGACATATCTGACGAGGAGACCGGACTGTACGGTAAGTGTTTCCAGATGGCTCGACGGGAGTTTTGACAGTTTTGCTGGTTTTTCTTCTGATCGCTCAATACACGGGTGGCCGTTACGTTTAGCTGACCGCTTGCGGCTTGTGGGTGTTTGATATGATAATCATCTACTGCCGGCGTATTGACGAGTCTTAGAGTCCCACACAGGAGTTCCCTAGCCCAGGCGAAACGATGTGGTGTGCATATGAGATATGCGCGGGGACCTGATTGAATACGACTATGTGATACCGTATGTTAATCGGGCGTTTTTCTATTAGTCAGGTCGTATGTGATATGACCGGATTGTTAAATCAATTGTTGATTTAACATTTGACTTTTAGTTTTATTCTTTATTAAAACCCTTTTTCTTAAAGAAGATGTATGCATGTATGCACATGTTGATGTGCATGGACATATATATGCATAGTGTCATGGTTGATGATACATCATTGGTGGCAATACAAGACTTACATGGTTCAATACACACACACACACACATATTTTTATTTGGATAATAAAAGGCAAATGGAAATTTAAATCATTGTTGGATTTTTCTACACACTTTTTTGCTTTGACCTTGGTTAAACCCTTGGTTTAGTTTCCATTTGGTCTTTAACCCAAATAGAAAAATATCTAGATATTACTTGAACCATGGTTTAAATGAGAGATAGAAAATATATATATACTATCTTTTCTATTTTTCATTTAAGCTTTATTATTATCATTTAGACAAAATCTTTTGCTATCATCTTCTTCTCCCTTCAAGCTCTCTTGAGTTTTCCATAGAGTGAGAGAATAAAAAAGAAAGGGTTTTGATAAAAGAAAACACACCACCTCATCATTCTACTCTAATCTAGCCAATTAGTTTAGAGTGTTTGACTTCATCATCTTCTTTGATCAAGTGAAGCTAGGAGCTTAGACGAAGTGGACTTCGGGTGGATCATCGTGGACAAAGGAGCTTACTTGCAAGCCTTTCCAAACTCTCAACGATCCTAGGAGTCACAACAATAGGACTACAAAGGTTGTATTCCTTTCACTTAGTGATTAAATGTTCTTTGTATAAGATACTAGTGTTGTTACCCTAAATTTCTAGTCAATGATTCATGGATAGTTTGCTTAGCACCTCTTTAAATTTTAAAGTGGCATATGTGATGCTTCCATACTCTTAAGTAGGTTCTAGGGAAACCCAACACGTGTTACTTCCGTAAGAATAAGGGACATTTTAAGAAAGATTGTCTAAGTTTAAGAAATTGCTGAAGAAGAAAGGTAAACTCATTTCGTTTGTGTATTTTGAATCTCATTTTACGAATGCTCTTAATAATAATTGATGGATTGATTTGGCTTCTACAATTCACATTTCTAACACAATGCAGAGATTTCAAAACCAAAGGAATCCAGTGGGCAAAGAGCGAGGCATCTATTTAGGAAATGTGATGCGTTCACTCGTTAAAGCTGTGGGAAATTTAGACTTGTTCTAAAATCTGGTTATACTTTAGATATAGAAAAAACTTTCTATATTCAAACATTTTCAAGAAATCTAGTTTATGTATCTAGATTATCAAGTCTTGAATATGAATTTCTTTTCGTGATTCTGTCTTCAACCTTTTAAAAGGCAATAAAGTTATTGGAGCCGGAACTTTATTTGAAAATCTATATAAGTTTGATTTGGATCACATATTCGAACACAGCTTATTATCACCGTATACAAATTGTGTTGGCACTAAAGAAATATTATAAATGAGCAATTCTCTAAACTGTGGCATAAAAGGTTGGGTCATATCTCTATTAATAGAATAAAGAGCTTAGTAAATGATGGAGTTCTAGAAACCCTTAATTTTACTGATTTTGGTACTTTTTTGGATTGCATAAAATGAAAGCAAACCAACATTAATATTAAAGGTTCTAGAAGAAATTATAAGATTCTTGAGATCATACACACTGATATCCATGGACCATTTTCCACACCCTATCTGAACGGTCGGAGATATTTCATTTTATTTATTGATGATCATATAAGATACATGTATCTGTACCTATTATATGAAAAGGCCGAGACACTAGATACTTTCAAGTCATATAAGGTTGAGGTAGAGAATCAAATTGAAAAGAAAATAAAGATTGTAAGGTCAGATAGAAGTGGTAAATATTATGGTAGATACACAGAATAAGGGCAAATACCAGGTCCATTTTCTAAATTCCATTAAAGTGAAGGCATTATAGGGAAATGGTGTGGCCGAAAAAAAGAACCAAACGCTTATGAAAATGGTAAGAAGTATGATTAATAATGTCATGCCCAGCTTCCTAAAATACAAAAAATTTTAAGACATGACTCAGCCAGTTATGCGACCTACGGTAAGAAACCATCCTTTCATAGTTATATTAAAGTCATCATGCAGTAATCAAGCATAATAATATGTATATCTAACTATCACCTATCAAATAGCCATAATAATCAATAATAGCAGAAGCAATAAAAAATGATCAAGTCTCAAAGATTCAAGCTTAAATAAGAAACAATATCAATACTCGTCTCTTATGGAATCACAAAAGAGATCTAATAAATAGTTAAATATGATAAATAAACAGAAACCATAATAACTAGATAAACGAGAATAATCATCACTGCTCAACATTCTTCTCGAACTCCTTGTCCACCTGCTGATCTAAAGCCAGGTTATCTGGACCATGCAAAACCCAGATGCCAAAGCATCACAGATAATATTTTAAGGATATAACCGGAACAAGATGTATCATTTAATTACACATAAACTAATGTAGTAGTAATTTCTGTGACATAACAACCAAATATAACAAAGCAATCATGTCATGTAAATCCTAGATGTCATGTCTCTAAGTTATGTATCCTACAAGTATTTGAAACCAATCAATACAATCCTCCTCATAACTCATTAGTTTCCCGTACGTGCCCGGAACCACGGTCAAGATTCTCGGGGCTGAATCCGAGACGCGCCGATAGACAATAAAATAAGGTAAATGGATCGTTGAATGATGTCAGCTCATCATCCCGAAGCCCGAAACTTGTATCGACTGATCAGTCATAAGAAAGTAATAAACTCTTGAGTTACAATTCGGTTCCATTCTTAATTTTCCTTTTCCTCCAGGTTTTAAAGTTTCATGTCAAGTATCAAGATAATATTTACCTAATGCCAATATGGGAACAAGCATGTACAAGTCATGTTTGTCAAGAAAAAAGGAAAGTCAAGAGATATCTTGTAATCGTTGGCATCTAGGTAAACATTACATTTCAAGTAAGGTCGACATGATAGTAAAAACAAGACAAGACAACAAGGATACATGTCATTGATCATGGATACATGTGTATAATCGGTAACTAGTATGTCAGGAGTATCAAAGTCATATCATATACATGATCAAGGTAATATCATTAACAAGAATAACATATTTAATCAAGTCAATAACAAAAGCGGTGTCTATTCACCATGTACAAGAAAGTTCAGTTCATGAAATTCAACGTCACTTTGATTTTTAAAATACCTTAAAAATAACAACTGTCCTCCAAAATGAACAAGTCATACACAAAATAGAAACTATTTAAATAATGTTTTCATTATTATAAATTAGGGCAACATAGGTTATTCCTACAAAAAGTTATGAATGTTTGAACTTGAAAGTTTGGTGCTGGAAATTCCCTGGAAAACAGTTCATATGTGCATTCTTTCGCAATTTATGTTATTTAAACAATATATTTGCTGGGAAATTTTTTATAGAGTTAAAGTATTCTGGGTTAGTTTCGTAACGAACAAAAGAACACATACTAATGATTTTAGTGTAATTTATAATGAATTTTACAAGATATGGTATTCAGATCAGTTTATGGAAAGTTGAGATGGCTCAAACAAGGTTGAGACGGCTCAGAAGTCATCTGGAATGATATTTTAGTTCTCTATTTTTATGAGTCTGCTCAGGTAATGTTGAGCCGGCTCATCTACTCTTTTCTAAGACAATTAGCTTTTCTATTAGGGTTTCAAAGTGATACTAATGCATATAATATAAAACCACAATAATATCTAATTTTTCAGGTCTTCTAGATCTATCAAGGTCGTCATAAAAGTGATATCTTTTAGACTTTAACGATACCTATTGTATTTAAATTAGATTTGTCAATACATCATGATTCAAATCATGGCGAATCTTTAATTAAGTTTAGAACTTCGAGTTTCAATCAATTTGTACATGATAGAATGATATCAAAATAACATGTGATAGGATTTAGATATGGTCAAGCAATATATAATAAACCACAACAAGAAACAAGAAAGATTATGTTTTGGATAGTATTAACATGCATATGTATTAAGGTTCATAAGTCTAATTACTATGATATTAAGCAAGATCCATATCTTGCTTTAGCATATAGCAAGCATCAAATACTTTCCTCGATTTCAATCTCGCAATAACCACGTAGATGAAGAAGACACGATCTTGAATCTATACAAGATCCTTGCCTTGGACGATGTTGATGATGGCAATGGGATTGGCCACAGGTTGAAGATGCTCAGTGACAATGATGATGTTCACGACTTGAACTAGGGTTTTCGGTTTGGGAGAGAGAGATGGAGGGTAGGGTTTGAGAGGAATTATTTAAGATTAGGATTTGCATGAAGTTTATAGGGATTTAGATAGTAAAGTGTTGGAGATAGTGCCCTCAGAGTCAATTATTAGGTCACAGGTACGTGATTGCAATGATTGATGGAGGACCTATCCCGGTAGGACAGTCTTACTCGAGATGATAGTATGCTATCTGGTTTACCTTTATCATCGTGTACTGTTTCAGGTGACCTGACAAGTCGCTATTACACGTTGATAGAGCCCCTAGGATTCTTGCTTGACCACCAGCAGTATGAGGGCGATCATATAAGTGGGAGCTGGGGGTCTATAAGCATATCCTTAAATGGTCCCTAGTCGTGTGAGTTTCGAGACAGGGCATCGATACTCCAGAGTAGACTAGTGTATACAGTCGAGACCCCGACGAGGGGCGGTGGCCGGTCTCACAAGCCACTGGTGTCAGTTGGTTCACCTAAGATGTATACAGGTGCTCATTGGGTTATGAGTACACCGGACAGGACTCGCCGGGAACATGCTAGTTGGTCATATACCAGACGTCAGATGGCAGTTCCCTGGTGACATGTGTACAGGTTAGTTCATCGACCTGGGGATCGTCATTTGTCTCGTGTGAGTTCCCACTGTACTTTGATTACTACCCTACCACGGCTCAAAGGAGTCGTGCAAACAGGTTTTAGTTGGGTACAGTCCCGAGCCACATGGAGGCAGTGAGCGTATCTTCAGGGGTTCGTCTCTCCCGGTATTGGGGGTGAGGTCGTGCTGTGTCTAGGAGAGCCATTACACGAAGCCCTCGGCCGAGGCAAGGAGATTTACTGGTAGGTATTCCAGTAGTATCTCAGGGTGTTCTGGGCTACACTCCGACACGACTTGTACCGCTTTTGGGGGTCTGACTTTTACCAATCCCCTAGGCCCGCCATGCGATGCTCATAGACGAACGGACCGGACTGTACGGATATTGTCACTGACAGGCTCAGTAGGGTTGTCAGGCTGAGTTCGCTCACAGACGTCCCTTTTAGTCAATACCTGGTAGCCCGTTACGTATTGGCTTATACCTCTGACGTGCTAGTGGTTAAATCCACAACCAAGGTGTTGACGAGTCTTTAGAGTCCCCCACATTCAGTTACTCAGCTTTCGGGCGAAAAGTTGTAGAGGCCGTATGGAGATATGGCAAGGTCCGATCATATACGTGCGGTATTGCACGGATCAGGATCGGACAGTTTGTACTATAGGCCGTATGGTTATATGGCAGGGTTCGATCAGATACGTGCGGCATTGCACGGATCAGGATCGAACAGACATTACTAGCCGGTTTTGGTATAAGCAGGATTCTAGTATAGTACAGTGGAGATTTTGTCTCATTGCATTTGTATTTCGGTCGGAATACAAATGCGGGTGTGTAAGCACAGTATCGGGGTTTTCCTGTAATTTATTACGGGACCAGTTTTATGGAGTTGCCAGTTTGCTTTCCGTTTCGGCCAATTTCCTTTGTATCGTTCATTGGCCGAAGTTTGGTGGAGGAGGGCTTATTTGCATTGTTGCAAATAAGTATTTGTGGAGGGGGTCTTTGCATATTGTTTTATCATGACAACTCTTCTTTGACCTTTTGACTTCATGATAGCTTGACTTTGGATGTCATCATGGTTGTTGTTGATGTTGTTGATGGAGTGTGGATTTTCTTGTGATCATTGCTTTTTCATGATAACCTTTCCTCTCTCTCTCTTTTGGGAACATATGAGTATGGCTCTCATTTTTGAGACACTTGCTCTCTTTCTTTTTTCCCTCCTCACCACTTGTAGTGGCCGGCCTTGCTCCTAGAGGGGCTGTCCCATTTTTTCCATGAGGGAATTGCACTCATTTGGCTTTGGAAAAATCCTACAACTCCATCTCCAAAAACTTGTATCATTCCTCCACCAAAAATGGCAATCTCCACAACACCAAATGAGACTTGTACACTACATTCTACAGCAAACCTTAGGCACGTCGACTAGCCAGCTTCGTGCCCGAGTTGCCTCGGCATTGAGGTGGGAGCCCGTAAAAGAAGTAGGCGATGTGGTGCACTTCCGGCGACGAGGTGGAGACCGGAGCTTCCGCAGGAGATCGGGACGACGACGAGAAGACCGGAGGACTCGGATCAGTCGGTATATCTCTCTTCCCATCTTGTAGTTAGCTAGGACTAATTAATGGTTCGATCCGGGTATTAGTGCGCGGCGGTTTGCCAGTCCAAGAAAAATTAAAGTTTATCACCGCTTCCGCATTTGGCCGTCGGATTGACGGCCGGGGCGCCGCCGTGCACTTACAGTGGTATCAGAGCCTCGCCATTAACTTAGTCTAGCTTGGTTTAATGTGTTTTGCATTTCCGATCGACCAAAATTCCAAAATCTACATTTTTGCTAGCATCAGTTTTCTGTTGAAATTTTTTGGTCTCGAAAATTTTTTCAGGTTGTAAAATAGTGATGCACTGGATGTTATAAGCATACTGTAGAAATTCGACACAGTAAGTCGACCAACAGAGCGCGGAACCACGGCAAATCCTCCCCTTGGGCCGTGGTTCCGCCGCCGAACAGTGTCCTTGCTGTGCCAAATTTCTTCAGTAGCTTTCTGGGGTGAAAATTGGGGTTTTGGAATAATAACATTGGGCCCAAAATTTCTTGATCTGCTACAGTAATGCTTGGGGGCCCACTTGTTAAAATTTGATTGATCGGATATTTTAAACACATTATTTCACAGTATTTACATTATATCTGTGACCGTGAATGTCACTCGATCGGTAAATCCGGTCTAACTGCTATAGCCCGGTTAGACGGATTTGCGAACGTGACTTTCACGTTGATGTTCTGTTTTTGCTGTGATGTTGCGGATCGGTCGTGGGGGATAGCCTGGATGTAATGCTAGTACAGTTGTGGTTGTATTATGTACATTTGATATTGCGGGGCGAGCGTCCGACATGTGGACTGCCGTCACTGCCTGTTTGTATTATTATTTTGGGGCACGGCCAGGTTGCAGTCGATGTTCCCGTTGTATGTATATTTTACTTTCTGTACTAGGCTTACCCCGCGAAGGGGTGCACGGATAGCCGGGTTCTAGAGGGCAACAAGCCCGCATCTCATGGCATTGGGACAGAGGGGGCTTCACTCTAGGATTGGCGGGATATTCGCCGCACTCGTAGGGGGTACAGGTTGACCCAGGAAGGGTGCCCAAGTTACCGGATTCCGTGAAGTGCTGGGTGGTCCATTCACGGTGCTGAAGGGGGCTGCCTCGCTTCAGGTTTTGGCGGGTGACTTGCCGCGCCCGTAGGGGTCTAGGTTCTCATTGCACAGGCTATCCACACGACCAGGGGAACGTCGGGTTTCAGTAGTGGCTCTGTGAAACCCGGGGATCCCAGATATCTGTATTGTTTCTGTGATGCTGTACATTTTCTGTGATGTTGCATTTTATCACGCCTTGAGCGAATATAATATATTGGTATATATATTAGTAGATGTTGTATATGTTTTACATCCGCGCTAGTCCAGTCCCCGCTCTGTCGTTAGTCAGCTAACCTAACGGGTAATGACGGGACCCAGTGGCGAATGCGGATGGCATATACGTACATCAGTATATTTTTTCGTTCTTTTTGGTGTGATCAATTGATGGGACTGCGTTGATTCGGATCAATGCAAGTTAAAAACAAACCTAATCTGATGTTGTTGGAACACTTTTCAAAAAGCTGTTATTGCAAGGACGTTCACTTTTGTTTTGCATCGCGGTATTCATTTAGAATATCCTGCTCCTCAGTTGACGAGGCAAGGGCCGAGATCCCTTCACCGGGAGTGACCCCTTGGACAAAAGGTTTGCGTCAGGGCAATGACTTCACTATAGCCGATTACTTTTGCTTTGCACCGTGGTATTCAGTTGGAATATCCTGCACCTCATTCTACGGGGAAAGAGTCGAGATCCCTTCACCGGGAGTGACCTCTTTAGCAACGGTTTTCGTCACTATATTTTTAAAAAGCTATCCGTTCCTTCAACGATATCAAGTTCATTACGTTAAAGGTTTTCGCCAGAAGCCATTCGTAGCCCTCCGTCGTTTCATATGGGTGGTCAATAGTATTCAAGCTGTGTATGTTGGCCAAAGTCAAGGCACAGTGATTGGTAGCTATTGGGTATTCATATGCAGCATAGATAGATGCGTTGGTTTGGGACAGTCGTACTGCCATTTTGGCCAAAGTCAAGGGTAGGGACGGGTGGATTCAAATTAACCTGGAGAATGACGGGTAGAACTTGACATGTGACTTATGATATGTTGGCCAAAGTCAAGATCATAAGAGCATGGGGCAGAAATCACATCGGGAGTTTCAAAAGAACTGAAACTTGCCAGATATGCGCATACCTTCTGGAGTGTGACACCGTGAGCGGATTCCGTCACGTTATCATGCGATGATAGTTGGATCCCGATTCCCACTGATGAGTTAGTTTACTCCTCGGGTGACACCGACTAATTCTTTTTTCAGGTTTGGAGGAGAATTTGAGGTACAGTGGGAGGTTTCCAGATTAGATAAATTGGTAACCATTTTGATCTAGGTTAGAGTGCACGCTGAGTGTTTCTTTTCTCTCTCTCTTTGGCAGCGACCATTGACCCGACCCTAAGACTATGACTCAGTGACCAAGTTGACCAAACCTTCTTAACACCGGCTTTTGGATTATCAGAGTTGCGAACCTCATTGCCACTCCTACTTTTTCCTATTTCTCCAGGACACCCCGCATTATTGCGAACGTCCACTTCCATTGGACAAAACCATCGTATGGTTAGATACGAACTCGAAGGAATTTATTCGAGGATGGTTTCAGGTTCTGGAGAAAACGGATAGGACTATTCAGTTGTCTTTTCCTTTTTACCTTCTCTCAAGTTGCGAGTACTCCTTAGTTTAGGAGATAGTACACCTATTACGCAAATTGGATAGTCTTCTTCCAAACCATAGGCAGGTGCCGACCGGTAGGGAATGAAGAAAACCAATTAGCATAACGATGGTGTGCAGAAGGTATTAGGTTAAGACAAAGCAAGGGATTAGTAAGAGGGCAAAGTGAATTGCAACAGATATTCACGACCAAACCAAGTATTCCTTCGTCAATCCTAAATCACCTTTGTATTTCTCCAGGACACTCCGTATCACTACGAAGATCCACAGTTTATTTGGATACTCCATCGTATGGTTATATACGAACTCGAATGGAACTTGTTCCAGTTCGGGGATGGATTCTGGTTCAGGAGAAATAGGAATAAGCTTTATTCGGTTGTCTTTTATCTTCACCTTCTCTCATTGCGAGTGTTCCTAGGATTGGGACAGTACACCCATTATGCTTATTGAATAGTCTTCTTCCAAACCATAGGATGGTGCCGAACGGTAGGGAAGGAAGAAAACCATTTGGCCTAAGGGGTGTGCAGAAGGTAAAGACTAAAGACATATGAAGGGATTTGGAGAGGTGGCAAAGAATTATACGGTTACAGTCGTGAATCTGGAAGAGGCATTACTAGGAATACCAGGATACCCCATCGAAACATTTCAATGTTTCAGTCTCACTGTGTATTGTTAAAGGAAAACTGATTTCCCGATTAGATACTTACTCCAGGGTATGTATTTACCAGGTACGATTCTCACATCTGTATGGTTTTACAGATGATGAGTGGGAGTAAGTTATTGGGAATTAGGTGATCATCCTCATTATATCGGGATTCGTTGTAATCGGTGATATTTGAGGAAGTCACCTGGGTTGTTTGCCGGTCGGCAAATATTTGGTTTTGAATATCCGCTGTTATGCACCAATTTCAAATTGATATATCTGTACGTCTATTTTCATAGAGTGAGATATACCTTTTGATATTATGTCGATGACATTTACCTATATCAGTGGATGGTTAGGTAAGGAGCATTAAACAGTGGTGTAATTCTTCTTAACCATAAGTACAGTTTTCAACCTACGACACACAGTGAATGAGTTGTCAGACTCAAGGGACTTATACAGAGTATTGTATGTTGTCCAGGGTCCATCAGGACAGAGGGGTTGGTCCTCGTACTATATTCGGTTTACTTATGACTTCTCTAGTTTTTAGACAGGTGTTTCGTGGAAACACAGGGTCCGAAGTTTGAGAAGTTATAGGTATTTGAATAGAGTAGAGAACCAAGTATAGCAAGTATCGGGATTCTTCAAAGTGATCGAAGATGTAGATACTTGTATATGGTATTCAGTTGATAGTAATGATTAAGAGAACTTACTTCTCTTTCAGGTTACTCATAATTGGAAGCATTCCTAAGTTGAGTAACGCTGATCGGCCTCTCTCCATTTAGTTGACATGCATTGGAGACAGCTGCATGATTTGAATCTGGTTCAATTAAATCAGTGCCTCTGTTTCTATATTGGATATAGAACAGTTCATATCTTAACGTTGTTAAGGTACGGGGAGTTGTCCGGTTTATGATTAAAACCAGACACTGGACAACTCAAGGCACGTTTCTGTAATGGCTGTTTGTGGGTTGACCCAAGCTATGACGAGGGTTGACTTTCTACCATCTAGATGAACAATAGCAATATTGTTCTAGACTCGCCACAGTTTTATTAAAAATGGATTTTTTTAGAAAACAGTAGTGGGAGTATGGTAGAACTGGAGGTGATTCCAGAACCACGAACGATTACTGAAGATTTGACAAGGAACCAAAAGATTCAATCTGGATTGACATTCCATTGGCCACTCCGCAGATACGGTGGGTAACTTCAGGCACCCGAGAGGTACTACGGTAGCCTCAAGGACGGTGACAGGGAAGTTCTTGTTTACCCACAATTACCATTGCTGTTGTTCCAGGCTGCGAGACCCGGCGGGAGGATGAGTATAGCGTCGTTCTGAACTCGCTTTAGAAGTGTACGTGTATATGACTCTGCCAGAGGGTTGTCGTAGTCAGTGGGAGCAATGGAAGCATTGGTGGACAGGTAGCTTATGTCTATTTATAGACTAAAGCAGATGTAGCGGAGATAGATCATCTATTTCTGACATGACAGTCATGGGTTTGACTTCATCAGAATAGGGGATGAATCTGTTGAGAAGGTAGTAGGGTGTGATATCCTGGTATTTGGATGACATACACAGAGTAGGAAAGGAAACTCCTATACTACGATCGGTTATACTTTGGTCGTCACACAGTGGTTTCTCCACAAAGGAAATGGATTTTGTATCAGACATACTGGTTACTAGATCTATGGTTTTAGATCTAGATTTGGGTGGTTTCCCAATCTGGGTACTTAGACAGCATTCTAAGAGTATTTAGAATGGACGACTCCTGGCACGGTAGTGTACCTACAGGTAATGGAGTCACCCTCTCTAAAGGGGTCTTACAGACTAAATTGGAGAGGGATGTGCATGATTGGCAGATCACTTGCTCAGGCAATTGAGTCAATCGTGATATGTCAAGTACCACACCAGATTTTGTTCTTGCACTAGATGCAATAAGTTGATATTGATCTAATCCTGGAGAAACAGTCGGAAGCAGTTTCAGAACATAAGTGGATGTTCTAGGGATATGATAACGACAGCCTCATTCGGAAAACAGTTATCATTCCAGGCTTCCAAGGTGACATGGACGACAAGGAGGTTGTCAGAGTTATAGTTTTCCTTCTGATGAGGGGCAGTATTTTGGACAGGTGATCCAAGGCAATACTGAGGGAGGCATGGCGCAGGATACTGATTAAGTTCAGTTGACGATACAGTCTAAGAAGTTTGGATTTGGAGTTCATTTATGAGCTATGTCCCATCAGACATCCAGACACATTCTAAGACAGGTATTTCTCTTTTCGGGAGATGGTTTTCTCCACGAACATGAGATTTAGAGAGACATAGAAAGAAACATCAAGGCGGATCCACTCACTGAGGCTATTCCTCGAACGCAATAGTTTCGCAAACGAGCTTTGTGAGACTGACTAGTAGAGGAGTTGGGTGTTCGGTATCACACGGGCTGTGAGTATGCGACATCGCAATAATTAGCCTTGAGTGCAAGTGGGAGATTGTTGGAGATAGTGCCCTCAGAGTCAATTATTAGGTCACAGGTACGTGATTGCAATGATTGATGGAGGACCTATCCCGGTAGGACAGTCTTACTCGAGATGATAGTATGCTATCTGGTTTACCTTTATCATCGTATACTGTTTCAGGTGACCTGACAAGTCGCTATTACACGTTGATAGAGCCTCTAGGATTCTTGCTTGACCACCAGCAGTATGAGGGCGATCATATAAGTGGAAGCTGGGGGTCTATAAGCATATCCTTAAATGGTCCCTAGTCGTGTGAGTTTCGAGACAGGGCATCGATACTCCAGAGTAGACTAGTGTATACAGTCGAGACCCCGACGAGGGGCGGTGGCCGGTCTCACAAGCCACTGGTGTCAGTTGGTTCACCTAAGATGTATACAGGTGCTCATTGGGTTATGAGTACACCAGACAGGACTCGCCGGGAACATGCTAGTTGGTCATATACCAGACGTCAGATGGCAGTTCCCTGGTGACATGTGTACAGGTTAGTTCATCGACCTGGGGATCGTCATTTATCTCGTGTGAGTTCCCACTGTACTTTGATTACTACCCTACCACGGCTCAAAGGAGTCGTGCAAACAGGTTTTAGTTGGGTACAGTCCCGAGCCACATGGAGGCAGTGAGCGTATCTTCAGGGGTTCGTCTCTCCCGGTATTGGGGGTGAGGTCGTGCTGTGTCTAGGAGAGCCATTACACGAAGCCCTCGGCCGAGGCAAGGAGATTTACTGGTAGGTATTCCAGTAGTATCTCAGGGTGTTCTGGGCTACACTCCGACACGACTTGTACCGCTTTTGGGGGTCTGACTTTTACCAACCCCCTAGGCCCGCCATGCGATGGTCATAGACGAACGGACCGGACTGTACGGATATTGTCACTGACAGGCTCAGTAGGGTTGTCAGGCTGAGTTCGCTCATAGACGTCCCTTTTAGTCAATACCTGGTAGCCCGTTACGTATTGGCTTATACCTCTGACGTGCTAGTGGTTAAATCCACAACCAAGGTGTTGACGAGTCTTTAGAGTCCCCCACATTCAGTTACTCAGCTTTCGGGCGAAAAGTTGTAGAGGCCGTATGGAGATATGGCAAGGTCCGATCATATACGTGCGGTATTGCACGGATCAGGATCGGACAGTTTGTACTATAGGCCGTATGGTTATATGGCAGGGTTCGATCAGATACGTGCGGCATTGCACGGATCAGGATCGAACAGATATTACTAGCCGGTTTTGGTATAAGCCGGATTCTAGTATAGTACAGTGGAGATTTTGTCTCATTGCATTTGTATTTCGGTCGGAATACAAATGCGGGTGTGTAAGCACAGTATCGGGGTTTTCCTGTAATTTATTACGGGACCAGTTTTATGGAGTTGCCAGTTTGCTTTCCGTTTCGGCCAATTTCCTTTGTATCGTTCATTGGCCGAAGTTTGGTGGAGGAGGGCTTATTTGCATTGTTGCAAATAAGTATTTGTGGAGGGGGTCTTTGCATATTGTTTTATCATGACAACTCTTCTTTGACCTTTTGACTTCATGATAGCTTGACTTTGGATGTCATCATGGTTGTTGTTGATGGAGTGTGGATTTTCTTGTGATCATTGCTTTTTCATGATAACCTTTCCTCTCTCTCTCTTTTGGGAACATATGAGTATGGCTCTCATTTTTGAGACACTTGCTCTCTTTCTTTTTTCCCTCCTCACCACTTGTAGTGGCCGGCCTTGCTCCTAGAGGGGCTGTCCCATTTTTTCCATGAGGGAATTGCACTCATTTGGCTTTGGAAAAATCCTACAACTCCATCTCCAAAAACTTGTATCATTCCTCCACCAAAAATGGCAATCTCCACAACCCCAAATGAGACTTGTACACTACATTCTACAGCAAACCTTGGGCACGTCGACTAGCCAGCTTCGTGCCCGAGTTGCCTCGGCATTGAGGTGGGAGCCCGTAAAAGAAGTAGGCGATGTGGTGCACTTCCGGCGACGAGGTGGAGACCGGAGCTTCCGCAGGAGATCGGGACGACGACGAGAAGACCGGAGGACTCGGATCAGTCGGTATATCTCTCTTCCCATCTTGTAGTTAGCTAGGACTAATTAATGGTTCGATCCGGGTATTAGTGCGCGGCGGTTTGCCAGTCCAAGAAAAATTAAAGTTTATCACCGCTTCCGCATTTGGCCGTCGGATTGACGGCCGGGGCGCCGCCGTGCACTTACATAAAGGCTATCAATGGGCAAGGTATTCTAAACCAAGTAGGAATAGGGATTAAATAGATAAGGTAAAATTATATGCAATATGCTAACCCACTATATATTTATTTATCGAACCGTTTTAAACTGAATAAATTTACCATATCACACTGATAACCAAGAACAAACCTATGACAATCAAAACAACGCCAGAAATCATGTCAGGAAAAATATTAGGTCGCATGTTAGGTTTGTGACGGCCCATAAATGCTTAAGCCGGCTTACGAGTTGTTTCAAATAGTTATTTGTTCTTTGAGTACATGAGACGGATCACACAATCTTGAGCCAGCTCATGATGCCCCAAAGCCAAAACTCAAATTAACCAGCATATTAATAAATTCATTTTATATAACTAAATACCGTATGATCGTTCTAGGGTGTTACAATATACCCAATTATTAAAAGAATTTCGTCCTCGAAATTCATGAGAACGAAAGGAACAAGAAAAAGAAAGATAAAAAGAACAAGGACAATGGAAAGTGAGTACAATCAATCTCATGATCCTGGAATCAAGTGCGGGAATTTCTGTTGCATCTCTTCTTCATGTTCCTGCTTAGATTCTCCATGTGAACAACCTCCCCATGAAAGAAGCATTAACGGAATCACTTTTTTCTTGAGAACCTTCTCTCGTCAATCCAAAATAGCTTCCAGTCGCTTTTCATATGATAAATAATTTCTTAGTATCAACTCTGAGTGGTCCAAGACGTGAGTCTCATCTCGAACATATTTGCGAAGTTGAGATACATGAAACACGTTATGTACATCCGTCAAGGACGGTGGTAACGCCAATCGATACGCTATTTCTCCAACACACTCGATAATATTGAAAGTCTCCTAAACCATATCACTCTTCTTATCGATGATATCTTCAAGAACACGTGATCACCAACTTCGAACTCTAACGGTCTTCTTCCAGTATCGGCCCAACTCTTTTATCGATCTTGCTCTATCTTCATGTGATGTCGAATCAAACGAACCTTATCCACGGTTTGCACAATCAACTCCGTTCCTAACAATCTTCTTTCTCCAACGTCGTCCTATTATATCGGTGAACAAAATTTACGTCCGTACAACGCCTCAAATAGATCCATCTGTATACTTGCTTGGAAACTATTGTTATATGAAAACATCACCAAGTGCAAATGATCCTCTTATGAACCCTTGAATTCCAACATGCATGCTCTCAACATGTCTTCAAAAGTTTGGATTGTTCGCTTGGACTGTTCGTCAGTTTCATGATGATATGCCATATTAAATTTCAATCGAGTTCCTAAGCTTTCCTGCAAACTCCTCAAGAAGTATGATAGAAATTGCATATCATTATTGGATATAATACTAACAAGTAACCCATGCAGTCTCACGATCTCCTGCATATACCTCTCCACTAACGCCTTTGTCGACTGACCAACTTGAAACGGTATAAAGTGTGCTGTTTTGGTCAGATGATCTACGATCACCCATATAGCATTATTGCCCTTTGAACTCCGCGGTAAAGCTGTCATGAAATCCATGGTTATATGTTCCCACTATAAGTCCACGTTACCCACCCCGGTGCTTACGGGGAGGCGGAATAGGTAAAAAAAGGATTTTTAAGGTAAGGTAACATGGACTAAAAATGGAGGATCTTTGCTAAATAAAAACTAACAAACAAGCTAAAAGTTTTAGCTACAAAGTTAGATGGTTATACCTAGATCTTGAACTCCTTCTCTTCTTGTTGTGGTCCTCCTTCTTGCTTGCTCCTTGGAGTGGCGTAGACGGATCCTCCTTGTCGTCTTCTCTTTACCGAAGATAGATCCACCCGAAGGCCTCTACCTTGAGCTCCTACCTCAACCAAGAGGTAACTAGAGTACTTGGCTTGCTAAACTAAGAACCCTAGAATGAGTTGAGTGATGTCTTGATAGTTTTATCTCACAAAGCTCATGGTTTTCAACACATGAAAGATGAGAGCTTTGAGAGAGGAAGAGGGAGAGCTTTGCATGAAAGAGAAAGAGCAAGTGAGAATGAACTAGAAAATCTACAACCATGCTCTCAAATGAGAATAATAATAATAATAATAATAATAATAATAATAACTAAGGAAAATGTGATGGTTAGTTTGGAATGACCATTATCATTTCAACATTAAATGCATTTTGCAAGAAACAAGAAGTATCTTGCAAATGAAATGATGATGGTCAAAAGGTCAACAAAAGTCAACCGGTCAACCAAAGTCAAAAGGTCAACAAAAGTCAAATGGTCAACCTAACCATGGCACAATTATCCTTAATTAATATCATTAATCATATTTCTCATTCTCATTAGGGTTAAGAAAAAGTCAACGGTCAATAACCCTAATGAGATTCCTCTGCCTCTGTCACTGTGCATACACACCCGCATCCATATTCCGAAGAACACGAATACAATGAGACAAACCAATCCCAAAACAAATACTAGGATTTGGCTTAAACCAAAGCCCGCTAGGAATAACTGCCCGGACACCAAACGTGCACAAGTGCGCGGATGTGAACGAACCTCATTGCAAAACTATGCGACCTCTACTCTATTTTGCCCAAAGGCGAACAACCCTCTGTGTGGGACTCTAAAGACTCGACACTACGATGGCAGTGGGTTTAACCACAGGCCGCAAGCGGTACTAGCTGTACGTAATTGTCCCCAGGTAGATGCTGATAAGAAGACCGATGAGGTGAACCCATCCGAACTCCTACCGAGCTTGAATGTGACAATCTCCGTACAGTCCAATCTGTTCATCTGAGAGTATCGTATGGTGGGCCTAGGGGGCGGTAAACATCAGTCCCCTAATAGCGGTACAAGTCGTGTCGGAGTGTAGCCCAGAACACCCTGAGATAACACTGGAAACGCTACCAGTATATCTCGCTTGCCCTGGTCAGGGACTTTGTGTAATGGCTCTCTTAGATACAGCGCGATATCAACCCCCAATACCGGGAGAGACGAATCCTGTCTAACCGTCACTGCCTCCAAGTGCTTCGAGACTGCACCCAACTACTACCTGTTTGCATGACTCATTTGAGCCGTGGTAGGGTAGCAATCTAAGAACAGTGGGAACACACTAGAGGCGAAGTGACAGTGTCAAGTCAACAGACTAAGCTGTACTCATGTCACTTGGGAACTGATAACTGACGATAGGCATAATACCAACCAACAGTTCTCAGCGAGTCCTGTCCAGTGTACTCGTAACCTAACGAGCACCTGCATACTATCTCCAGTACGACGTACTGATGGCTGTGGGACAGACCATCTCCCCTCCTGGGATGAGAAGCGTATACACTAGTCTACTCTGGAGTATCGATGCCCTGTCTCGATAATCCTATGACTAGGGACCTATACAAGGATGTGCTTGTAGATTACCCAGCCCCCACTAGTGTGACTGCCATCACAATGCTGGTAATCAAGCAAAGATGCTAAGGGCTCCACTAATATGTATAAGCTATATGCTAAAAGAAACATATGTACATATTGAAGTAGAAACAAACCAAGTAGCATACTACCATTTTGAGCAAGGTTGTCTATACAACTGTGAATATCCCAAGCTTCCATTAAGTAATATACAAACTAGTATGATACAGTAATGGCCTCTAGGGCATATACACTAACAATCTCCCACTTGCACTAGGGCCATGTACTGGCGTATCGAAGACCTATCATCTCGATCAGCCGCTGGAACTGAGTCTGAGGTATGGCCTTAGTGAATGGATATGCAGTGTTATCTTCTGTAGCAACCCTCCGAACCTTGATCTCCCGGAGATCGACGATCTCCCTGATCGGGTGATACCGCCTCAAGATGTGTCTGGACTTCTGATGGGACCTGGGTTCCTTTGCTAAAGCTATAGCCCCGTTGTTGTCACAATACAGAGGTATTGGATCAACAATGGACGGAACCACCTGAAATTCTGTCAAGAACATCCTCATCCAGACTGCTTCTTTTGTGTCATCTGATGCTGTGATATATTCCGCTTCCATCGTCAAGTCAGCAACGGTTTCCTGTTTGGAACTCTTCCAACACACCGCCCCTCCATTGAGGGTAATTGTTGGAGATAGTGCCCTCAAAGTCAATTATTGGATCGCAGGTACGTGATTACAATGATTGAGGCAGGACCTATACCGATATGACAGTCTTGCTCGAGATGATAGTATGCTATTTTGTTTGTCTTTATCATCGTATATATGCTTTAGTTCACTATTGCATGATGATAGAGCCCATAGGATTCTTGCTTGACTACCAGCAGTATGATGGCGATCATATACGTGGGAGCTGGGGTCTGTAAGCACATCCTTAAAAGTGTCCCTAGTCGTGGGAGTTTCGAGACAGGGCATCGATACTCCAGAGTAGACTAGTGTATACAGTCGAGACCCCGACGAGGGGCGGTGGCCGGTCTCACAAGCCACTGGTGTCAGTTGGATCACCTAAGATGTATACAGATGCTCATTGAGTTATGAGTACACCGGACAGGACTCGTCGGGAATCTGCTAGTTGGTATTATACATATCGCCAGATAGCAATTCCCTGGTGACAGGTGTACAGGTTATTTCATCGACCTGAGATCGTCATTTGTCTCGTGTGAGTTCCCACTGTGCTTAGATTACTACCCTACCACGCTCAAAGGAGTTGTGCAAACAGGTTTTAGTTGGGTACAGTCCCGAGCCACATTGGAGGCAAGTGAGCGGATCGTCGGGGATTCGTCTCTCCCGGTATTGGGGGTTGATGTCGCTCATTGCACGGGTGGCCATCACTAGGAATCCTCGGCCGAGGTAGTGGAGAATTACTGATTTGGATCAGTAGTTTCTCAGGTGGTGATGGGCTTCATGCCGACACGATTTATCGCGTTATTAGGGGTCTGACTTTATCCACCCCCTAGACTCGATATGCGATACTCTTTAGACGAATGGACCGGACTGTATATATATTGTCACTGTCAGGCTCAGTAGGGTTTATGGATGAGTTCGCTTGTCAGCTTCCCTTCCAATCAATACATAGGCAAACCGTTATGTACAGCTTGTACCTCTGACGTGCTAGGGGTTATACCCAGTGCCAGTGTGTTGATGAGTCATTAGAGTCCCCCACAGACACTTTCCCAAGTTCGGGCGAAACGTTGTAGAGGCCGTATGGTGATATGGCAAGGTTCGGAAAAAGCACGTGCATTTTCGTACGTGTCGTTTTTCTGGCAGATAATACTGGTAGGTTTTGGTTTAAGCCGGAACCCAGTATTGTACTGTGTAGATATAATATCTTTGTCTCAGTTGCATTTATATTCGGTCGTAATATAAATGCGGGTATGTTTATACTAATACGGGGTTATCCTGAAATTCGTTTCTGGATCACTTTTGGAAGTTGCCAGTTTCCAGTTTTCTATCAGCCGTATTTTGACATTCGGTTAAATGCGGATTTATCTTTTCTTGATGAGGGTGAGTCGTGTTTCTAGAAGGTTCTAGAATGGTGACTAGGATGGTGAGGTAGATTAGTGCATTAATGGTCATTTAATGCTTGTGATGACAAGGTTAAGTGATTCATTGTTTTCATTAATGCATTCATACTAGGTGTTATGATAAGCTTTGTTGTTGTGGTCACCCCCCCTTTGCTCCTACACTCACTCCCTCCTCTTTATATGGCTGGCCACCTCCTTGAGAGAAAATGATGGTTGTTGTTCACTAGAAAAAGATTATGATAGATTCGGGTTCATAAAAATTAGATAGCCTCTTTCTCATTTCACCCGATCCAAAAGGCAACTTCCATTAACCGTTCGTCCATAGCCTTAGACGTAACGAGACAAAGTGTTCTACTCATTCTCTACTTCATCTTGGTTGTCTCTTTTGGCAAACTTGACGACCGAGTTGCCTCGGTTCAGAGGCGGGAGCCCGTTTAAAGATCCGTCGACGTGGTGCCACCTGGACGAGAAGACCGGAGTTCAAGGAGATCGGAGCAGCCGCAACAAGCGTGGGATGATGGTTGAAGACCGAAGGACTCGGATCATTCGGTATAACGTTTCTACCCATTTGTATTTTGTTAGTTTAGTTTTAATGGAAGATCCGGGTTACGGTACACGCGCCAGTTTGTAAAAAGTTTTTGTTTCGCATTTGGCGTCTGTTAGACGGCCGGGACGCTACCGTGGACTTACAGTGGTATCAGAGACTCACCATTAAGCTATACTAACTTGTGCTAACGCGTTTAAAATATCGATCGAACTGATTTTTCAAAATTCGCAACTTTCCAAGTTTACAGTTTCTGTCGATTTTAAATGATGTCCTAAAATTATTTTTCATATCGCAGAATATTGTGCAGGGTTTTCTAAGCATACTGAAAAAAATTGGTCACGTGATCCCACAAGAGCGCGGCGGTTCCGCGGTCAAACCCTAGGTTTGACCGTGGAACCGCGGCGCTTTAGAGGGAACAGTGCATCAATTTTTCCCAGTAGGCTTTGTTTGGAAATTGTGGGTTTTTGGTATATTCTTTTGGGCCCAGATTTTATTACTGTACACCAGATGTACGTGGGGACCACTTCGGGAAATTTAGTCGATCGAAATTTTAAACTTGTTAGTTTACAGTACTTACTTTATATCTCCGACCGGGAATGTCATTTGATCGGTAAACCGCGTCTGATTGCTATAGTTCTTTTAGACGGGTTTGCGAACGTGACATTCGCGTTGATGTTCTGTGTTGTGCTGTGATGTTGCGGATATGTCATGGTGGATAGCAGGGTGCAATGATAGTGCAGTTTGGATTTATTTGTACATTTGATATTGCGGGGTGAGCGTCCAACATGTGGACTGCCGTTACTGCCTGTTTGTATAATATTCTTTTGGGGCACGACCGGGTCGGGGTCGATGTACCCGTTGTACATATTTTTATTTCTGTACTAGGTTTATCCTGCGAAGGAGTGCACGGATAGCCGGGTTCTGGAGGGCAACGGGTCCGTATCTCATGGCTTTGAGAGGCAAAGGGACCTCACTCTAGAATTGACAGACTATTCACCGCACTCATAGGGTGTACAGGTTGACCCAAGGAGGGGTGCTCAATTTACCGGATTCCGTGAAGTGCCGGGTGTTCCATTCACTATGCTGTGGGGACTACCTCGCTTCAGGTTTTGGCGGGTAACTTGCCGCACCCGTAGGGGTCTAGGTTTCATTGCACAGGCTATCCACACGACCAGGGGAACGTCGGGTTTCAGTAGCGGCTCTGTGAAACTCGGGGATCCCAGATTATCTGTATTGTTCTGTGATGCTTATTACTTTTCTGTAATGTTGCATATTATCACGCCTGGAGCGATTATTGTATATTGATATATATACTATTAGATGTTGTATATGTTTTACACCCGCGCTAGTCCAGCCCCCGCTCTGTCGTTAGTTAAGTAACCTAACGGGTGATGATGGGACCCAGTGGCGAATGCGGATGGCATATACGTACATTTTATTTTCGTTCTTTTCTGGTGTGATTGATTGATGGGACTGTATTGATTCTGATCAATGCAAGGATAAGACAAACCTATATTCGATGTTGTTGGAACAAATTTTTAAAAAGGTGTTATTACAAAGATGTTTCCAGTTGCTTTGCACAGCGATATTCAGTCAGAATATCCTGCACCTCATTCGACGAGGCAAGGGCCTAGATCCCTTCACCGGGAATGACCCCTTGGGCAGAAGTTTGCGTCAGGGTAATAACTTTAATATAGTCGATTACAAGTTGCTTTGCATCGCGGTATTCAGTTGGAATATCCTGCACCTCATTCCACGAGGAAAGAGCCGAGATCCCTTCACCGGGAGTGACCTCTTTAGCAAAACGTTTTCGCCACTATATTTTTATATAAAGCTATCAGTTTCCTTCAACGAGATCAAGTTCATTACGTTAAAGGTTTTTCGCCAAAAACCAGCCGTAGCCCTCCGTCATTTCTTATGGATGGTCAGTAGTATTCAAGCTATGTTTGTTGGCCAAAGTCAAGGCATAGTGTTTGGTAGCTGCTGGGTATTCATCTGTTGCATAGATAGATGTGTTGGTTTGGGACAGTCGTTCTGCCTTGTTGGCCAAAGTCAAGGGCATGTGCGGGTGGGTTCAGATTAACCTGGATAATGACGGGTAGAACTTGACATGTGACTTATGATTTGTTGGCCAAAGTCAAGGTTATAAGAGCATGAGGCAAAAATAACATCGGGAGTTTCTAAAGAAACTGAAACTTGCCAGATATGCGCATACCTTCTGAAGTGTGATAACTTGAGTGGCTTCCATCAAGTTATCATGCGATGATAGTTGGATCCCGATTCCCACTGATGAGTTAGTTTACTCTTCGGGTGATCCCGACTAATTCTTCTTTCAGGTTTGGAGGAGAATTTGAGATTATAGTGGGAGGTTTCCTGATTAGATAAATTGATAACCATTCTGATCTAGGTTAGAGTGCACGCAGAGTGTTTCTTTTCTCTCTCTCTCTTTGGCAGCGACCTTTGACCGACCCTAGACTATGACTCAGTGACCAAGTTGACCGAACCTTCTTAAAATACTGGCTTTTGGATTGTCTTAAGTTGCATAAGTCATTGCGGCTCCTTCTTTTACCCTTTGTATTTCTCAGAACACCCCGTATTACTACGGACATCCACTTCCATTGGATAGATCCATCGTATGGTTATATACGAACTCGAAGGGACTTCTTCGAGGATGGATCCAGGTTCAGGAGAAATAGAATTGATATATTCAGTTGTCTTTTATTATCACCTTCTCTCAGGTTGCGAGAGCTCCTTAGTTTAGGAGAGTACACCTATTACGCTTATTGGATAGTCTTATTCCAAATCATAGGCAGGTGCCGAAAGGTAGGGAATGAAGAAAACCTATTAGCCTAAGTAGGGTGTACAGAAGGTAATATGTAAAGACAAAAATAAAAGGGATTAGAAAGAGGGCAAAGTAAATTGCGACTGTTATCATTCACGACCAAACCGCGTACTTCATCGCTACTCCTATTTCACCTTTGCTTTTTCCCCAGTTCGGGAGAAATAGAATAAGGTATTATTCAGATTTTCTTTTATCATCACCTTCTCTCAAGTTGCGAGTACTTCTAGGATTATGAGGGTACACCTATTATGCTTACTGGATAGTCTTCTTCCAAACCATAGGCTGGTACCGAACGGTAGGGAAAGAAGAAAACCATTTAGCCTAACGGTGGTGTACAGAAGGTAACGACTAAAGACAAATAAAGGGATTTGGAGAGATGGCAAAGAAATATACGGTTATAGTCATGAATTGGATTATGGAAGAGGCATTAATAGGAATACCAGGATACCCCTACGAAACATTTTCATGTTTCAGTTACACTGTGCATTGTTAAAGGAAAACTGATTTCCCGATTAGATACTTACTCCAGGGTATGTATTTACCAGGTTACATTCTCATATCTGTATGGTATTACAGATGATGAGTGGGAGTAAGTTATTGGGAATTAGGAGATCATCCTCATTATATCGGAATTCGTTGTAATTGGTGATATTTGAGGAAATCGCCTGGGTACAGTTTTTAACCTACGATGCACAGGTTTTTGAGTTATTAAACTCAGCAGACTTATACAGAGTATTGTATGTTGTCCAGTGTCCGTCAGGACAAAGGGCTAGGTCCTCGTACTATGTTCTGTTTACTTGTGACTTCTCTAGTTTTTAGACAAGTGTTTAGTAGAAATACAATGTCTAAGTTTTGAGAAGTTGTGGGTATAAGAATAAAGTAGAGAACCAGGTATCGCAAATATCAGGATTCTTCAAAGAGATCGAAGATGTAGATTCTTGTGATAGGTATTCAGTTAATAGTAATAGTTTTGAGAAACTCGTTTCTCTTTCAGGTTACTCATAATTGGATGGATTCCTAAGTTGAGTAATGCTGAGTAGCCACTTTCCATTAAGTTGATATGCACTGGAGACAGCTGCATGATTTGAATCTGGTTCCAATTAAATTAGTGCCTCTATTTCTATATTGTATAGAGAATAGTTCATATCTTAACGATGTTAAGATACGGGGAGTTGTCCAGCTTATGCTTAAAACCAGACACTGGATAACTCAAGGCACGTTTCTGTAATGGCAGTTTGTGGGTTGACCCTGGCTTTGACGAGGGTTGACATTTCTACCATCTGGAAGATCAATAGTGATATTGTTCTTGACTCGCCACAGTTTTATTAAAATAGATTTTTTCAGAAAACAGTAGTGGGAGTATGGTAGAACTGGAAGTAATTCCAGAACCGCAAACGATTACGGAAAATTTAATAGGACCTATATATTCAATCAGGTATGACATTCCAATAGCCACTCCGCAGACATGGTGGGTAACCTCAGACACCCGAGAGGTACTCCGGTAGCCTCAAGGACGGTGACAGGGAGGTTCTTGTTTACCCAGACTTGACACTACTGTTGTTCCAGACTATGAAACCCGGCAAGAGGATAAGTATAGCGTCGTTCTAAACTATCTTTAGAAGTGTACGTATATGTTATTCTGCCAGAGGGTTGTCGTAGTCAGTGGGAGCAGCGGAAGCATAGTGGGCAAGTAGCTTATGTCTATTTATAGGCTTGAGCAGATATAGCGGAGATTAGATCATCTAATTTTGATGAGACGGTCATAGCTTTGACTTCATCAGAATAGGGGATGGATCTGTTAAGAAAGTAGTAGAGTGTGATGTCCTGGTATTTGGATGACATACACAGAGTAGGAAGTAAAATTCCTATACTACGATCGGTTGTACTGTGGTTGTCACACAGTTGTTTCTTCACAAAGGACATGGATATAATATCAGACATTCTGGTTACTAGATCTATGGTTATTAGATCTAGATTTGGGTAGTTTCCCAATATGGGTATTTTGACAGTATTCTAATAGTATTTTAGAATAGATGACTCCTGGCATGGTGGTGTACCTGCAGGTGATGGAGTCACCCTCTCTAAAGGTGTCTTAGAGACTAAAGGAGAGAGGGATGTGCATGATTGGCAGATCACTTGCTTAGGAAATTGAGTCAATCATGAGATGTCAAGTACCACACCAGATGTAGTTTTTGCACTTGATGCGATAAGTTTATATTAATCCAATCCTGGAGATATATAAGGAAGCAGTTTTAGAACATAAGGTGCATGTTCTATGGATTTGATGACGGCAGCCTCCTTCGGGAGACGGTTATCATTCCAGGCTTCAAAGGTGACATGGATGACAGAGTGATTATCAGAGTTATAGTTTTCCCTCTGACGAGGGACAGTATTATGGACATGTGGTCCAAGAGGATACTGTGGGAGGCATGGTGCTGGATACTGATTAGGTTCAGTTATCAAAACAGTCTAAGAAGTTTGGATTTAGAGTTCATTCATAAACTAGGTCCCATCAGATATCCAGACATATTCTAAGATAGGTATTGCTCGATTCGGGAGATGGCTTTCTCCGCGAACTTGAGATTTAGAGAGATATAGAAAGAAACATCAGGGCGGATCCACTCACTGAGGCTATTTCTCGAACACAAGAGTTTTACAAACTAGTTTTGTGAAACTGATTAGTAGAGGAGTTGGATGTTCGGTATCACACGGGCTGTGAGTATGCGACATCGCAATAATTAGCCTTAAGTGCAAGTGGGAGATTGTTGGAGATAGTGCCATCAAAGTCAATTATTGGATCGCAGGTACGTGATTACAATGATTGAGGCAGGACCTATACCGATATGACAGTCTTGCTCGAGATGATAGTATGCTATTTTGTTTGTCTTTATCATCATATATATGCTTTAGTTCACTATTGCATGATGATAGAGCCCATAAGATTCTTGCTTGACTACCAGCAGTATGATGGCGATCATATACGTGGGAGCTGGGGTCTGTAAGCACATCCTTAAAAGTGTCCCTAGTCGTGGGAGTTTCGAGACAGGGCATCGATACTCCAGAGTAGACTAGTGTATACAGTCGAGATCCCGACGAGGGGCGGTGGCCGGTCTCATAAGCCACTGGTGTCAGTTGGATTACCTAAGATGTATACAGGTGCTCATTGAGTTATGAGTACACCGGACAGGACTCGCCGGGAATCTGCTAGTTGGTATTATACATATCGTCAGATAGAAATTTCTGGTGACATGTGTACAGGTTAGTTCATCGACCTGAGATCGTCATTTGTCTCGTGTGAGTTCCCACTGTGCTTAGATTACTACCCTACCATGCTCAAAGGAGTTGTGCAAACAGGTTTTAGTTGAGTACAGTCCCGAGCCACATTGGAGGCAAGTGAGCGGATCGTCGGGGATTCGTCTCTCCCGGTATTGGGGGTTGATGTCGCGCAGTACACGGGTGGCCATCACTAGGAATCCCCGGCCGAGGTAGTGGAGAATTACTGATTTGGATCAGTAGTTTCTCAGGTGGTGATGGGCTTCATGCCGACACGATTTATCGCGTTATTAGGGGTCTGACTTTATCCACCCCCTAGACTCGATATGCGATACTCTTTAGACGAATGGACCGGACTGTATATACATTGTCACTGTCAGGCTCAGTAGGGTTTATGGATGAGTTCGCTCGTCAGCTTCCCTTCCAATCAATACATAGGCAAACCGTTATGTACAGCTTGTACCTCTGACGTGCTAGGGGTTATACCCAGTGCCAGTGTGTTGATGAGTCATTAGAGTCCCCCACAGACACTTTCCCAAGTTCGTGCGAAACGTTGTAGAGGCCGTATGGTGATATGGCAAGGTTCGGAAAAAGCACGTGCATTTTCGTACGTGTCGTTTTTCTGGTAGATAATACTGGTAGGTTTTGGTTTAAGCCGGAACCCAGTATTGTACTGTGTAGATATAATATCTTTGTCTCAGTTGCATTTATATTCGGTCATAATATAAATGCGGGTATGTTTATACTAATACGGGGTTATCCTGAAATTCGTTTCTGGATCACTTTTGGAAGTTGCCAGTTTCCAGTTTTCTATCAGCCGTATTTTGACATTCGGTTAAATGCGGATTTATCTTTTCTTGATGAGGGTGAGTCGTGTTTCTAGAAGGTTCTAGAATGGTGACTAGGATGGTGAGGTGGATTAGTGCATTAATGGTCATTTAATGCTTGTGATGACAAGGTTAAGTGATTCATTGTTTTCATTAATGCATTCATACTAGGTGTTATGATAAGCTTTGTTGTTGTGGTCACCCCCCCTTTGCTCCTACACTCACCCCCTCCTCTTTATATGGCCGGCCACCTCCTTGAGAGAAAATGATGGTTGTTGTTCACTAGAAAAAGATTATGATAGATTCGGGTTCATAAAAATTAGATAGCCTCTTTCTCATTTCACCCGATCCAAAAGGCAACTTCCATTAACCGTTCGTCCATAGCCTTAGACGTAACGAGAAAAAGTGTTCTACTCATTCTCTACTTCATCTTGGTTGTCTCTTTTGGCAAACTTGACGACCGAGTTGCCTCGGTTCAGAGGTGGGAGCCCGTTTAAAGATCCGTCGACGTGGTGCCACCTGGACGAGAAGACCGGAGTTCAAGGAGATCGGAGCAGCCGCAACAAGCGTGGGATGATGGTTGAAGACCGAAGGACTCGGATCATTCGGTATAACGTTTCTACCCATTTGTATTTTGTTAGTTTAGCTTTAATGGCAGATCCGGGTTACGGTACACGATAGCGCCAGTTTGTAAAAAGTTTTTGTGGCATTTGGCGTCTGTTAGACGGCCGGGACGCTACCGTTGACTTACGGTAAAGACATATCCCGACATGGATTTGGAATCATCCTTGTCACTCTGGAAGCTGGAGTCAGCAAAGGCCTCCACCTGGAGGTCTTTTCCGCCGTAAACCAAAAACATATCCTTAGTCCTTCTCAGGTACTTCAAAATGTTCTTTATCGCTATCTAGTGCTTCTCTCCTGGGTTTGACTGATACCGGCTTACCACACTCAGTGTATAAGCCACATCTGGTCTGGTACACAACATCGCATACATTATAGAGCCTACCGCAGAGGCGTAGGGTATAATGGACATGCGATCTCTTTCCAAATCATTCTTGGGAGACATCTCTTTGGAGAGGGTGATCCCGTGACAAGCCGGTAAATTACCACGCTTGGAATCTTCCATACTGAATCTTTTCAGTATGGTATCGATGTACCTGGACTGTGAAAATCCTAATATCCTCTTGGACCTATCACGATGGATCCGGATCCCTAGAATGTAAGAGGCATCACCCAGGTCTTTCATGGAGAACCTGTGTGACAAGAACCCTTTGACAGATTGTAGCATAGGAATGTCATTTCCTATCAAGAGAATGTCATCCACGTATAAAATGAGGAATACGACAGTTCGTGCTACAATTTTACTATAAATGCATAGTTCATCTGGATTTTTGATAAAGCCAAATTCTTTGACCGTCTCATCAAAACAGATGTTCCAACTCCGCGATGCCTGCTTCAGTCCATAAATGGACTTAAGCAACTTGCACACCTTCTCGTTGCTCCCACTTTGAATGAAACCCTTTGGCTGGTCCATATAGACACACTTCTCTAAATTTCCATTTAGAAAAGCGGTCTTTTCGTCCATCTGCCAAATCTCATAATCGTGGAAGGCAGCAATGGCAAGAAGGATCCGAATGGATTTGAGCATAGCCACTGGAGAAAAGGTTTCGTCATAGTCCAAACCAGGTCTTTGATGAAAACCCTTTGCAACAAGTCTAGCCTTATAGGTTTCAACCTGTCCATCTACACCAATCTTCCTTTTGAAGATCCATTTGCAGCCTACGGGTTTTACCCCTTCTGGTGCAACGTCCAAAGTCCATACTTTGTTGGTATACATGGACTCCATCTCAGTCCGCATTGCATCCAGCCATTTTACCGAGTCAGTGCTCTGAATGGCCTGCTAGAAGCTAGTCGGCTCATAATTATCAATGATGTAATCCTCTCTATCCCCGTCTATGAGAAAACCGTAGTATCTCTCAGGCGAAGAGACTGCCTACTACTCTTGCAGAGTGCGCAGGAATGTCCTGTTCTTTTGAACCTTCTGGTTCAACTAAGCTTTCAGCAATAGCTTGTAGTTCTGGAATTTCTTTCAGTTCTATTGCGCTCCCACTTATCTGATTTTCTAAAAATTCAGTTTCCAAGAAGTAGGCATGACGAGAAACAAATACCTTTTGTTCCTCTGCGTAATAGAAGAAATATCCCTTGGAGTTCTTTGGATATGCCACAAACTTGCACTGTACTGAGCGTGCCTTGAGTTTGTCCGTATGCTGCTTTTTGACAAAAGCTGAACATCCCCATGTCTTAATGTGTTTAAGATAGGGTTTCTTCCCACTCCACATCTGATATGGTGTGGTAGGAACTATCTTAGTTGGAACTCGGTTCAAAAGATATGCAACTGATTCTAGTGCATATCCCCAGAAAGATCGCGGAAACTCAGCGTTACTCATCATGGAACGTATCATATCCAATAGGGTTCGGTTCCGTCTCTCCGATACACCATTATGTTGTGGGGTGTATGGAGGAGTAAGTTGAGAGAGAATTCCATTCTCTTTTAAGTAATCCAGGAACTCGGCACTTAGGTATTCACCACCTCGATCAGATCTCAGTGTCTTGATACTTTTGCCTGTTTATTTTTCTACTTCATTCTTGTATTCCTGGAATTTTTCAAAGGCTTCAGATTTATGCTTCATTAAGAAGACATATCCGTACCTTGAAAAATCATCCGTAAAAGTAATGAAATAAGAATAACCACTTCGCGCATGTGTAGACATTGGACCACATACATCGCTGTGTACGAGTCCCAAGAGCTCGCTCGCTCGCTCTTACTCCGTGTCCAGTGAACGGAGTCTTTGTCATCTTTCCTTTGAGACATGATTGACAAGTTGCATATGATTGATATTCGAACGGATCCAAATATCCTTCTTTATGTAACTTAGTCAACCTTGTCTCATTGATGTGACCCAGTCTACAATGCCACAAGAAAGCATGATTTAATTCTGGAGACTTTCTTTTGTGTGTATTCTTGATATTGAAAATCTGTGGTTGGTTTAATACGTATATACCGTTGCTTAATGTACCCGACCCAATCAGAATATGATTAAGGTGAATGTTTACAACATTGCTTACAAATGCAAAATCATAACCTTCTTTAGACATTAAAGATACAGATATGATATTACAAGTCGCACTGGGTGCAAAATAACAGTCACGCAAAACCAAAACATGTCCATCTGTCAATCCTAGGTGATAGTCCCCTACGGACTCAGCATCCATGCCTGCTCTGTTTGCAACTCTGAGGGTCATATCACCTAGCTTCAAAACCCTACGCTTTGTCAGTGCTTGCAAAGAATTACAGATATGAGATCCTGATCCGGTATTCAATACCTAGGAGGTAGAGTTGATTGATAGACAGTTTTCAATAACATACACACCTGAAGCCGAAGCCACAACTTGCTTCGGGTCCTGGTTCTTAGCCTTCCAAGCCCTGCAATCTTTCTTCCAGTGTCCTTTCTTATGACAATAAAAGCACTCCTCCTTCCCCACAAGCTGTCCCGCTACCTTTGCTACCTTTGCCTTTTCCTTGGCTTCCACTTTACTAACACCGCCCCTTGGTTTGGTGGGGGCCTTCTTCTTCTTTCCTTTGGCTTTCGCCTTGGACCTAGAAGAGGAAGGTCTTCCAACAGACAAAGTGGATATTTCCCTTACTTTCTGTAGGGTGCCCTCTGCATTCCTCAACATGTTGAGGAGTTCCAGAAGTTCAACTTCTTTTCCTTGCATGTTGAAGTTCAGGATAAACTGGTCGTAAGTGGAAGGAAGTGACTGAAGAATCAAGTCAGTGCAGAGCTCGTTCTCTAACGTGGTCCCGAGGTCTGCGAGCTCTTCAATGTAGCCAATCATCTTAAGCACGTGTTCCGCTACAGATGATCTGACGGCCAATCTCGCAGAAAACAACTTTTTCGAGACTTCGTATCTGGCGATACGGGATTGCTCTCCAAACAGATCCTTTGTATGGAGAAATATGGATTCAAGATCCATATCCTCGTGCCTCCTCTGATGTTCATTGTCCATAGAGGCAAGCACGAGGTACTTGGCCTTCGCGCAGTCAATCTCCCAGGTCTTACGAATTTCCTTATCCGCGACGCTGGATTGAGGACCTGGGACAGGGGGAGCTTTGGTGGTAAGGAGATACCCCAACTTGTCATAAGTGATTGCCATTTTGACATTCCTGAGCCAATCTTTGTAGTTTGGCCCTGTCAGTATATTTTTATCTAGTAGTAACTTAAGGCCGGTCATGATGTTTGGTCGCTGCAATTAGGAGAGAGAGAAGAAACACTTTAGCATCATGCTCTTGCAAGTTTAGAGTGGTTTTTAGTTTGTCTAAACAGGATGGCTCCCACTGTTTCTCGAATTCTTCCTCAAACCATAAAAGAAGAATTAGTCGGGATCGATCTCACCATACAATACTTGCTTAACCGTTCAGCCATGCCAGTGTTGGTACTTCGAGGGAGGTTTTACGACGCTTTCGCGAACTTCCTTAATTAAGTAACCACTTTTCCCTGTGGGCGTAGTCTGTTCATACTATAATATTGCATTATTGTACTCCCCATTTTTATTCGTTTTATAAATAAACGGGTACTCTTGACGCACGTTTGTTTTATATTACAGGATACAGGTTCTTGGAGCAAATACAGTAAAAAAGACGAAAGTTGATACAGAAAAGGGACTTTTGACCAACAAGTAGACGGATCCTAGTCACGAAGAACAATTTACAATTGTATAAGGCAATGCAGTCCGAAATGTCAAAGTGAACGGTCAAAAGATCCTCACAAGTTTTCACTGAAGATCTGGAGAAGACCCAGATCTCAAATAGAGAAAAGAAGTAGAGAAATAACAAGCCCAAGAAGCAGAAAAGAAAGCCCAGAAGTTTGGTGAGCTGAGCTCACCAAAGGGCCGCGGAACCGCGGCCCAAGGCCCACATTTGCCGCGGTTCCGCGGCCATTAAGAGCGCACATCGGTGCAAACTTTCTGAGTTGGTGCGTCGGTGCGGGTGTTGGGATTTTCCGTGGGCAAATCTGTAATTGCACATGTGCGAGAGTCTGTAACCCTAGTTTTCATGTTTTCCTATAAATTGTAATCACAGATCTGTAAAACCTATGCCTCTTTTCAATAAACAAATTCAGATCTGTTCTGTATTATTGCTTGGAGGGAGCCATCAAATTAGTAAGTTAATTTTATTTCTTCGCTTTTAATTCTCTTTTAATTAGAATGTCTTTTAATCCCCTAATGAGCGAGTAAAATCCTCGCTTGTTAGGGTTAGCCTTAGGGAAAGGTTTGAGAGATGAGATCTCTCACCCCTTTCATGCCATTCACACCTAAGAATTAGAACCCTATGCATGCACGCACACCCCGCTCCCTACGACACCCTACCCCTCGAGGTAACGGTGGCACCGTAGTATAAAGGACCGGTTGCGCGTGTTTTCCATGGAGGTTAGGGAAATTATCGATAAAGGAAGGATAAGAATCTAGAGGAAGAAACATCTTTTCAAAAGACTCTAATCCACTTTATTGATAATTACCGTAACATCTAATAGATCAAAAATAAGGCATTGAAAGCGGTGATGAAACCTTTAATCTCCCAACTTCCCCTAAACCTAACCCTAGCAAGACTTTAATTTAGATTAATTTAGTTTATTGATAGATCTAGGTTTTTTAGATTTATTAAATCAATCCAGACAACATTTGGAATCAACTCGTAAAAGCACATTAAGAAAATTACACATCTCTGTGGATCGACCCGTATTCACCGGCTAGCTGCAAAGCGACGCCGTTTCTGATTACGGTTAACAAGTATTTTTGGACTAAATCAAATGGCGCCGTTGCCGGGGATGGCGTAAAATTTCTTTCTGTGTAATTTCGGGTTGATATAAATTTTTAAAAATTATAAAAATCTGAAAATATAAAAAAGTATAAGTTTTTTTTATCTGTTTGAAGGGTTATTTGTTTGAATCTTGCAGGAACAGCGAAGAATCGCAGATCTGAAAATTTACAGAGGGCAAACCAGGAAAATTCACATCAGAACAGAGAAGAATTGGTGAAAGGAGCAGTACAAATTTTTTTCAGGAGCTGATCCCATCAACAGAGCGCGAAACCGCGGCCAGTTGGGGCATAAAGCCGCGGAACCGCGGTTGTTTAACCTGATCTATGCGTGGAAATTGCATGGTTTGATCTCTTTTTCTCCCCTCTGCAACCTCCATATATCTTTCTGTGAAAACTTTCTGCAGGGACTCTTTGCGCTAAAAAAAAATTTCTTCTTCCCCCTTCTAAATAACAGATTTTCTGCAGGTTTCTTTGCGCCGCGCTAAAAAAAATTGATTGCAAGTGAATTTTATTGTTTTGCATAATTTAATCGGACTTTAAGGGGATAATTGACCAAACTCAAATTGGGTGGGGATTTCATCACCCTTCCCAGGACCCCAGAAAACACCTAAAGCAATTGCATTGACCACAATTAATTAAAAAATACTAGACTCTGTCCTAAGGACATCAAGCTCAATAGGAAAAGGACTAGTATAGGCATCGACCGTTTATCCTAACTGACTTTGCGGTGTCTAGGCAAGTGTGTCTAGGCTAGCGGTTTTTAATTAGGCCCACTACTGTGGTTCCTTCCCACTTACCTGGCCGCAACTGTCGGTGAAGAGGCGGTTTGATGTCCTATTTCTAGCCCTACTTAGGAGCTGTCTAGCAGACCTAGGTGACCCTAGATCTAGGCCTGATTGTGCATGTGTGGTTGATACATTTGTGTCATAAGTCTCTTTTCAAAAACCTCTTTGCAAAACTCTCATATAAATAAAAAAAGAAAAAAGAGAAAAATCTTTTCAAAACTTGCAACTTGTCGCTAAGAAAACTTGCACCTCGCTTCTACCATTTCTTCTCATTGACGTTTTCTTACCTCCACATTCTGTCTTTTATTTTTTATGACTACACTACCCCTTTAGTGTATGTCACTTTGGACTAGGGATACTAACGCCCGATTAGTCCGTGTTTCGTTGGTACCGACCGATGAACCTTTCGACACCGAAGTCGAAATTCCCTCCATTTCCTTACATCCACCTTCAAATTCTTCTTTCGAAGGTATGTCGGGACACGACCCCAACGATACCTTACCTACGGGAATGATTCCACCTCCGTTAGGTGCGAATAACCCGAATCTTCTGCCTGTTGTAGCGCCCCAACGAATCGCGCTCCAGGATCTCTTCTACCCCGTCCGCACTTCTTTACCTATCTGTCTTTCACCCCCACCGGCAAATGGGGACAATTTTGAAATAAAACTACATTTCATCAATATGCTGCCAAAATTTCATGGTTTGGAATCTGAAGATGCGTATATTTTTATCAATAAATTCCAAAATGTGTGCGCTATGATGAAAACGACCCAATTAAGTGATGACGCTATAAGGCTAAGGGTCATTCCTTTCACCTTATGTGACCTAGCCGAGAAGTGGCTATATAGCACCGCATCACATTCCATTAGAAATTGAGACGAGTTTGTGAAAGCTTTTCTGAAAAAGTTCTATCCTCATCACAAAACTGCTAGAATCCGTAACGAGATTATACAATTTTCACAGCTTCCTTCCGAACCATTTTGGAAGTGCTTCGAGAGATTTAAAGACCTACTCGTTCAATGCCCTCATCATGGGATCGAAAGTTGGCAACTTTGCCAAACATTATACGAGGGATTGAACTCGGCAACGAAGCAGTTGCTAGAAACCATATGTCAAGGTCATTTTCTCTCCAAGTCTAGCGACGAAGCGTGGCAGTTTCTTGAGGATCTTAGTGAGCAAACAATTCAGTGGGAGAGTACCAAGACCACATCATCTTCTTCTAGTGGTCAATCTAGGGCAGGCATACATCAAGTAGATATGTCGATTGCTATGAAGGCCGAGATGGCCGCACTTATGAAAAAGCTAGAAGCCATTGAGACCAAAATCTCATCGCCTTCTCCTGCCCCTGTTATGCCTCCACGAACTGTTTGTGCTTGTTGTACGGATCCATCGCATCTAACCGAAGAGTGTCCTTATAATGCATCTACTCAAGGACAGGATCAAGTCAATGCTGCATTTCAGCAACGACAAAGAAATGATCCGTACTCTTCGACATACAATCCGGGGTGGAGGAGTCATCCAAATTTCGCTTGGAACCAAAATCAACAATTCCAAGGAAATAACAATTTTCAAAGACCTCCTCCTCCACAACAACAACAAGCACCTTCACAAACTCAAAATCAGCAACCTTTCCAACAACAACCTTATACAAATCAAACGAACAATTTGGTTCAACCAAATGATGATAAGGTTATCTCGCTCGAAAAAAGTCTAGATACATTTCTCAAGCAATCTACAGAATCCGCAGCAAGATTTGAAAATTATGTTCAATCTTTGATGCATAACAATGCTTCACACGATCAAAGTATCAAATCTATTGAGGTACAAATTGCACAATTAACTGCTGCGTTGAGCGAGAGAGAAAAGGGAAAGCTTCCATCTCAACCATTGCCAAATCCCGGTCACACACAAAACGCATATCACAATCACAATGTAAATGCGGTGACCACGTTGAGATCCGGAAGAATGTTGCAGAATAATGTGGGAACTAGTGATGATATCCCCGCCGGTGGTTCTTCTTCTTCTTCTTCTCCATCGTCATCTTCCCCTTCTTCATTTTCTTCACCTTCTTCTTCACCTTTTTCTTTAGAGCCTATTCTCCACCCTTCACACGGCTCTACTTCTTCTAACTCGAACGGACCCATTTCTCACAACACGAACACATCCACACTGGGATCCATTCCTACTCCACATTCTACTCCACAGACATTTGACTCAACAAATTTTCAAAATGCTCCATTTCCAAACAGGTTGAGTCCCAATAAACCAACTGCACAAGTGGAGAAGATTGTGGAGTTATTTAAGCAGGTTAGCATAAATATACCTCTCTTGGATGCAATCCAACAAGTCCCTTCATACGCGAAAATCTTAAAGGGCTTATGCACCTCGAAGAGAAAGGCATCTCAAGTACCCAAGAAAGTGCTAGTGGCTAGTGCAGTGAGCAATGCTATCAACCACCCTCAAACCTTACCCCAAAAACGAAAGGACCCCGGCTGTCCTACGATTTCAATCACAATTGGGGATAAGAAAATTAATCGAGCACTTTTAGATCTTGGGTCTAGTGTTAACCTGCTTCCCTACTCCGTGTACGAATAATTAGGGGTTGGAGAGTTGAAACCCACTCGTTGTACTCTCCAAATGGCTGATCGATCAATCACCCATCCAAGGGGTGAGCTAGAGGATGTGTTGATCAAAGTTGGGGAGTTCATATTCCTCGTTGATTTTATTGTTATGGATACACAACCTGTTGCTAACCCACAGAACCAAATTCCGGTGATCCTCGGTCGACCATTTTTGGCCACTTCCAATGCTGTAATAAACTGTCGCAATGGCTCCATGACTCTATCCTTTGGGAAGATGTCTAGTGAGTTCAATATTTATAAGATGGGAAGTCTGCCCCACGTGCCTAAAACTAGTACACGAGAAGTTTGCTCTATTCACGAAATCACGCAGGAGGACTGCGAGCTTGAAAGATTTTTATTTGATGAAGACAGTTTTGACGCCACTAGTGCGTCCCTCCTTGAGCCTACCACCGTTGACACAACCGATATGGATTATGAATGTTTCACTTTTTCGGATGACGACGACTCACAGCCCGAATACGAGTCTTTTGAATTTGTGGATGAGTTAGTTGAACCATCCGAATCGGTTGTTTGCAGTGATTTCGAACCTGTGTTGGAGTCCTTTGAGTTCGAGGTAGATTCCGCAATGATTCTTTCGCCTCCGAAACTCGAACTCATGTCCTTACCGCCTCACCTTAAATATTCTTACATAGGTGAGAATGAGATCTTTCCCATTATAATATCAGCTTCTCTAGCCCTTGAGCAAGAGAACGCCCTTTTGATGGTCTTACAAGATAGGCGGCAAGTTTTCGGTTGGACTATGGCGGACATCGAGGAGATCAGTTCCCTTATAATTGAATATCATATGAGATTGATGGATGATGCCAAGTCAATAGAGGACCCACAGGAACATTTTTGGGGTATTGTAGTGAGTCAACCTCCTTTAGAAGTTGAACCACCCCCATCTCTTTTAATAAGCTACGAGAATGCCAATATTCCACTGATTGCTGATCATTCACATTCTCGTTTTGATGCATCACCACCTCATGTATATTCACCTCCACACCTTCCATACCACCACTTCTATTTTCCCCAATTCTTTGTGGATCGCTACAACGTATTCTTCCACCAACCCATACTCTTTACTGATAAATTTTTCAACTGGTTGGTGTTGATGTTTGGTCTATGCAAAGTTTGGCAGTAATGTCTAACATAGTTTAAATGAAGTTTGGGGGAGGGCCTTTTTGTATATATTTTTGTTTTTCAATAAATTTTTTTTTTGTGTAAATAAATAAACAGGGGAGTGCCGACATTTTGACTCGCTTGGTTTAGTATGACAGTGAGGACACTGTCAAGTTCAAGTTTGGGGGTATGCTCGGTACGTCTTCTTCCTTCGCATTCATTTGTACATATTTTTGCATTTGCATACTTATTTGAAAACCCATAAAAATTGAAAAAAATTGAAAAATTATAAAAATAATTGTATTCAACTTTGGCCTTATTTGACTAGAGTTTGACATATAGGTTAACTAGCTAGGAGCAACTAGATCTTAAACTTAGTAAATTAAAAACCCTAAAAATAACATTCCTTAAAGTTTAACGGTAGAAAGTATATGCCTTGTAGTTTATTTAGAAATAGGCAAATTTTGGGTTCACTTCTTGGGCTAAGTCGAAACAAGGGAAGAGTATTGATGTTCTTATTAGAGTATAAGTTTGAAAAATAGTTCCTAGCTTAAGTCTAAATTCTGAAAATGTATACCCTACAACTTGCACAATCACGCACCTTGAAACTTGGAATAGTAGAAGAGACCTTGAAATGCTCTTGTCTAAAGTCCTTAGTACAATGAAAAAAAAAGTGAATAAAGAAAAAATGGACACTGGTTTTTGTGATTACTTAAGGCTGTGAAAAATAGAAAAATATTTAGCGAGGGTGCTTCATCACCTAGTGCCTTAGACCAACTGGTTTGGGAGTCACTGCTAAAGCCTTGGGTGTTGCAAAACTAGGAAGTACGCTTTAAAGTGCTAACGCATCTTGTAATCGGTTGTTGGTACCTCAAGAAGTATTAACGGTCGCATGAAGGATGTGGAAGAAAAATTCTATAAAAAAATTCACTAATTAATAAGTGCTTTGGACAATGGACGAGAGTACGATTGCTTAATTTGAATTTCCAAGTGTAAGGGTGATCTATAAACACACGTGGGGATATGTGATTAGAGTTTAGATAAGAGAAAGGAATGAAGAATAGAACTTGTATCTCTAGTAGAGTTGATAGAAATTCATAAGTGGATATGGAACTTTAGAAGGAAAACTTAAGAGATGCCGAAGGCTAAGTAGGTCTACATAACATATATAATCTTAAGTTAAATAATGAGGAAGTGTGAAGAATATGGGTGGATAATTTGCGAGTCAAAAGATAATAGAATTCCTTCATAGAAAACCTAATTGGAGAAAAAAAGTCAATGGGCTGAGTTGATAGGATTTTGTAGGTGTAATCCGCTGAAAACCCTCAGGAGACAACACTCCTCCTACTAGGGACACCTAGAGGTTTAACGGCTTGTTGCACGTGCTCAGTACAATCGTGTTTCCCTGCGAAAGTGCGGTTAGGATTTTAGAGAATAAAATAATAAGTTTGCTCGAGGACGAGCAAAAGGTAAGTTTGGGGGTATTTGTTCATACTATAATATTGCATTATTGTACTCCCCATTTTTATTCGTTTTATAAATAAACAGGTACTCTTGACGCACGTTTGTTGCATATTACAGGATACAGGTTCTTGGAGCAAATACAGTGAAAAAGACGAAAGTTGATACAGAAAAAGGACTTTTGACCAACAAGTAGACGGATCCTAGTCACGAAGAACAATTTACAATTGTATAAGGCAATGCAGTCCGAAATGTCAAAGTGAACGGTCAAAAGATCCTCACAAGTTTTCACTGAAGATCTGGAGAAGACCCAGATGTCAAATAGAGAAAAGAAGTAGAGAAATAACAAGCCCAAGAAGCAGAAAAGAAAGCCCAGAAGTTTGGTGAGCTGAGCTCACCAAAGGGCCGCGGAACCGCGGCCCAAGGCCCACATTTGCCGCGGTTCCACGGCCATTAAGAGCGCACGTCGGTGCAAACTTTCTGAGTTGGTGCGTCGGTGCGGGTGTTGGGATTTTCCGTGGGCAAATCTGTAATTGCACATGTGCGAGAGTCTGTAACCCTAGTTTTCATGTTTTCCTATAAATTGTAATCACAGATCTGTAAAACCTATGCCTCTTTTCAATAAACAAATTCAGATCTGTTCTGTATTATTGCTTGGAGGGAGCCATCAAATTAGTAAGTTAATTTTATTTCTTCGCTTTTAATTCTCTTTTAATTAGAATGTCTTTTAATCCCCTAATGAGCGAGTAAAATCCTCGCTTGTTAGGGTTAGCCTTAGGGAAAGGTTTGAGAGATGAGATCTTTCATCCCTTTCATGCCATTCACACCTAAGAATTAGAACTCTATGCATGCACGCACACCCCGCTCCCTACGGCACCCTACCCCTCGAGGTAACGGTGACACCGTAGTATAAAGGACCGGTTGCGCGTGTTTTCCATGGAGGTTAGGGAAATTATCGATAAAGGAAGGATAAGAATCTAGAAGAAGAAACATCTTCCCAAAAGACTCTAATCCACTTTATTGATAATTACCGTAACATCTAATAGATCAAAAATAAGGCATTGAAAGCGGTGAGGAAAGCTTTAATCTCCCAACTTCCCCTAAGCCTAACCCTAGCAAGACTTTAATTTAGATTAATTTAGTTTATTGATAGATCTAGGTTTTTTAGATTTATTAAATCAATCCAAACAACATTTGGAATCAACTCGTAAAAGCACATTAAGAAAATTACACATCTCTGTGGATCAACCCGTATTCACCGGCTAGCTGCAAAGCGACGCCGTTTCTGATTACGGTTAATAAGTATTTTTGGACTAAATCATAGTCCCACTAACACCTTTCTAGACACCTACTTGGTTTATAGCATTGATCGTTAAGTGAGAAAGTTTCCCGAGGAGTTAGCATATACTCACAGTAGGATCGGGATCCAAATATCATCATGTGATAAAGCTGAAGGAATCCTACCAGAATCATCACACTCCAAATGGTATGCAGCACTAGCAAGTTTCAGTTTCTTTAGAAACTCCCGATGTGGATTTTTGCCCCATGCTCTTATGACCTTGACTATGACCAACAAATTATAAGTCACATGTCAAGTTCTACCCGTCATTTTCCAGGTTAATTTGAACCCACCCATACCTACCCTTGACTTTGGCCAACAAGGCAGTACGACTGTCCCAAAGCAACGCATCTATCTATGCTACATATGAATATCCAATAGCTACGAATCACTATGCTTTGATTTTGGCCAACAAACACAGCTTGAATACTATTGACTATCCATATGAAATGACGGAGGGCTACGAATGGTTTTGGCAAAACCGTGAACGTAGTGAACTTGATATAATCGAAGGAACCTGATAGCTTTTAAAAGGAGTGGTTTAAGCTCCGCATTTTTAAAAGTTTTCTGTTTTGAAAAGAAACCGAGTGGTTTTGAAATTGTTCCAACGATTTTAACTTTGGTTTGTTTTCTTTGCATTAATATAATGTGTCCCATCAATTAATCCTGCCATTGCAGAAAACAACAAAAATATGACGTACGCTTATGCCATCCGCATTCGCCACGGGGCCCCGTCATCACCCGTTAGGTTACTTAACTAACGACAGAGCGGGAGCTGGACTAGCGTGGATGCAAAACATAAGCAACGCCTACTAGATATCATATATAGATATAAACATTCGTCAGATGCAATGATAGCCATTCCAGATCACAGATGAACACATTGGATATGCTACGAATCCGCGTTTCGTTCGATCCTGCAACGAAAGACGGATTACACGGTCGCGATGAATAGCCAAACCCCACCCTAGACCCCTACGGGTGCGGCAAACTACCCGCCAAGTACCCGAAGTGAAGCAACCTCCCTCAACGACGTGAGTAGGTCACTCGGCACTTCAAGGTACCCGGTAGTTTGTGCACCCCACCTTGGGTCTATCCTAGGAGAAAAAACAGTAAAAGAAATAATATACAATGGCGGCTACAACCTCATCCTGGATGTGCGGCCATAAAAATAATATTACATCAATTTACAAATTACATCAAATGAAAGATAAAAAAACTCTCATCTCACAAACCCCGGCTATTCATCCGCGACAATCCAACAAGTTCATATACACAATCCAACAACACAGATCATAGATATGTAAAACCTCCACTAATCGACGTATAGCGATTAGTCGACGTTCAGTACATATATCACATTACAGATATAACCAATTAGCTAAAATTTATAGAATTTCGATCAATATATCAATTTGAAACTACCCCAAATACGATACTGTTCTCTGAAAAATCTGGGCAGAAACAAATCATCTTAAAAATCACAAAACAACAAACTGAGAACACTGCAGGAAAACCGAGTCGCGACCGAGTTGACTCGGCCGTGGATCTGCGGCGAAACGCGTGGTTTCGCCGCGCTTCCACGGCGGTCTGATAGAGTCGTGGGTTCGTTTTTCTTGCGTGTTCCTAAAAAACCATGCACATATTTTTAAGGTCTATGGAAATATTTTTAGACCTGTTTTTAAAAACGGCAGAAAGTACAAGGTTTCAGTGTATTTTGCGATTTTTTCTCGGATCGAAGTTCTAAACACTTTGCTAACATGCTAGTTGTTGTTTAGTTAGGCTCTGATACCACTGTAAGTCCACATTACCCACCCCGGTGCTTACGGGGAGGCGGAATAGGTAAAAACAGGATTTTTAAGGCAAGGTAACATGGACTAAAAATGGAGGATCTTTGCTAAATAAAAACTAACAAACAAGCTAAAAGTTTTAGCTACAAAGTTAGATGGTTGTACCTAGATCTTGAACTCCTTCTCTTCTTGTTGTGGTCCTCCTTCTTGCTTGCTCCTTGGAGTGGCGTAGACGGATCCTCCTTGTCGTCTTCTCTTTACCGAAGATAGATCCACCCGAAGGCCTCTACCTTGAGCTCCTACCTCAACCAAGAGGTAACTAGAGTGCTTGGCTTGCTAAACTAAGAACCCTAGAATGAGTAGAGTGATGTCTTGATGGTTTTATCTCACAAAACTCATGGGTTTTAACACATGAAAGATGAGAGCTTTGAGAGAGGAAGAGGGAAAGCTTTGCATGAAAGAGAAAGAGCAAGTGAGAATGAACTAGAAAATCTACAAGCATGCTCTCAAATGAGAATAATAATAATAATAATAATAATAATAATAATAATAATAATAATAATAATAATAATAATAACTAAAGAAAATGTGATGGTTAGTTTGGAATGACCATTATCATTTCAACATTAAATGCATTTTGCAAGAAACAAGAAGCATCTTGCAAATGAAATGATGATGGTCAAAAGGTCAACAAAAGTCAACCGGTCAACCAAAGTCAAAAGGTCAACAAAAGTCAAATGGTCAACCTAACCATGGTACAATTATCCTTAATTAATATCATTAATCATATTTCTCATTCTCATTAGGGTTAAGAAAAAGTCAACGGTCAATAACCCTAATGAGATTCTTCTGCCTCTGTCAACTGTGCATACACACCCGCATCCGTGTTCCGAGGAATACGAATACAATGAGACAAAACCAATCCCAAAACAAATACTAGGATCTGGCTTAAACCAAAGCCCGTTAGTAATAACTGCCCGGACACCAAACGTACACAAGTGCGCGGATGTGAACGAACCCCGTCGCAAAACCATGCGACCTCTACTCTATTTTGCCCAAAGGCGAACAGCCCTCTGTGTGGTACTCTAAAGACTCGACACTACAATGGAAGTGGGTTTAACCACAGGCCGCAAGCGGTACTAGCTGTACGTAACGGTCCCCAGGCAGATGCCGATAAGAAGACCGATGAGGTGAACCCATCTGAACTCCTACTGAGCCTGAATGTGACAATTTCCGTACAGTCCGGTCTGTTCGTCTGAGAGTATCTCATGGCGGGCCTAGGGGGGCGGTAAACGTCAGTCCCCTAACAGCGGAACAAGTCGTATCGGAGTGTAGCCCAGAACACCCTGAGATAATACTGGAAACGCTACCAGTATATCTCGCTTGCCCTGGCTAGGGACTTTGTGTAATGTCTCTCCTAGACACAGCGCGATATCAACCCCCAATACCGGGAGAGACGAATCCTGTCTAACCGTCACTGCCTCCAAGTGCTTCGGGACTACACCCAACTACTACCTGTTTGCACGACTCATTTGATCCGTGGTAGGGTAGCAATCTAAGAACAGTGGGAACACACTCGAGGCGAAGTGACAGTGTCAAGTCAACGGACTAATCCGTACTCATGTCACCTGGAAACTGATAACTGATGATAGGCATAATACCAACCAACAGTTCCCAGCGAGTCCTGTCCAGTGTACTCGTAACCTAATGAGCACCTGCATACTATCTCCAGTATGACGTACTGATGGCTGTAGGGCAGACCATCTCCCCTCCTGGGATGAGAAGCGTATACACTAGTCTACTCCGGAGTATCGATGCCCTGTCTCGATAATCCTATGACTAGGGACCTGTACAAGGATGTGCTTGTAGATTACCCAGCCCCCACTGGTGTGACTGCCATCACAATACTGGTAATCAAGCAAAGATCCTAAGGCTCCATTAATATGTATAAGCTATATGCTAAAAGAAACATATGTACATATTGAAGTAGAAACAAACCAAGTAGCATACTACCATTTTGAGCAAGATTGTCTATACAACTGTGAATATCCCAAGCTTCCATTAAGTAATATACAAACTAGTATGATACAGTAATGGCCTCTAGGGCATATACACTAACACCCACTTCCATTAAAGAATCGAATGTGGTTGCAACAAACCAGCAACTCTTTGATGTTCAGCCTTCACTTGCTGTACACCAAGCATTTTGACACAAAACGAGCGATCTCTCTCTTCATGCCTTCCCTTAAAAATTGTTGTCGCACATCCCTGTACATCTTCATACCTCTCGGATGTACCGAATATAATGAACTATGTGCTTCCTTCATAACTTTTCACGAATTTCTCCTTTAAGCACACACAATCATCTTTTGTATTTTAAGGATCCATCTTCATGAATTAGCAAATACGTTCGAAGACCTGCCTCTACTTGGTCTCGAAACTTCTGCTGTCTAGCATCTTGCAATTGCGCTTCCTTAATGAGATCTATCAACAAACCCTGTCACGTCCCGCTTCCCAGAGTGTGCTAAGATCGGCACGTGACAGAGCCAACCATGCTACCTGTGGCTAGGAAACATCCTTCCACAGTCACATTACGACTGTCTATAAGATATCAAGAACGGTAGAAATAAATAAACTATCTAGTACATGTCTATATGCCAGAATAAACGAGTCAAGAAATAATATATGCGGAAGCAAAAAATCCAATAAACAATAATATCTGGAAAGTACGTCCCAAATAGGGGCTCACATCAGGAAATGGAAATGCTGAAAGGAAACTAAACTAAAATACTAACAGGTTCCCACTGCTCGGCCTGTCGACCGAAGTAATCCTGATTAACCTGCGACAAAGATAGAGGATCTGGGCCATGCAAAAGCCAGACGTCAGTGCGTCATAATATCAAACAATAATAGATGAATAGGATACACGAGATATACATGCATAAGTATAAATGATAACATGAATATAATTAGTAAACATGGATAGAGAACTGTGAAGTGTATACGTGCAGGTGAAGTGCAGTGGGTAATCTAAACTATACTACTGGATTATCTATTCTAAAGTCTTCGAAATCAATTAACGTAATCCTCATCGTAACCCATCGGTCTATGCCCCGTTCATGCCCCACGGGACCACGGTAACAGGATTATTCCTTAACACCCGGAAAAACGGCAAACAATATATTTCATAACGCCCGGAAAACGGCAAACAATATATTCCGTAACGCCCAGAAAAACGGCAAACAATATAATAGCCCTTTGAGTTACGTTCGGTTATATTCTTGATTTCCCCTTGCCCCCAAGGTTATGTGTTCAAGTCGGGTATTGCCAACTGATATCTAATGCCAACAAAGGATCAAGCAGGTACAGGTTTTGTCTATGCAGACAACAATAACGTCCATCAGGACAACATGTCAGGATTGTCGGCATTAGAAACAGGATCGGGTAACATGTCAAGCAGTGGTATAAAAGGTCATGTCAGGTAGTGCACATGTAACAAATGGGTGCCCAACAGTGAAATGTAGCGAGTATCGAATCACGGTAAAGGTACGGATGTACGGTGAAAGTATGGATGCACAAACATCTATCAGGGGTTACATCATGACTATGTAGGATGCACATTATCAAGCATGGGGTACTAATGTAACAGTAATATGAGTTAATGTAATATGGCATGCAACTAGGTATGCAAAATTAATGGTATGGATACACAATAAAACATGGATGCCTAATTAACTAACAGGGGTTATAACTACAGTTCCATGACTATGTAGGATGCACGTTATTAAGCATGGGGTGTTACTATAACAATAACATGAATTAATATGATCTGTAGATGCCGCTACATATATAAAAGATGATATGGATGCATAAGGGTATCCGAAAACAGTAAAACTTTAATATGGATGTATAATGCAATCAACATGTAATATTTGTATTCATATGGATGCAAGATAAGTATTATAGCATGTAGCAAGATAAACTTGCCAGAGCGGAACACACGACGGGTGCGTACGGCACGTCCGACGTCGGGTAAATGTCGCAACGTACACACGGCACGCGGGACGGGTCCAGGCAAGGCAAGAGGATGACCACGCAGGTAGAGGACGTCCACCGGATCACTCGGATCGTCAGCGACGTGCATGGCTCCGGCGGGTGATCACCGGAAAGAAATGAGATCAAGAAAGAAAGAAGAAAGAAAGAAGAAAGAAGAAAGAAGAAGAAGACGAAGGAGGAGTGCTCTGGGGTTGGTTTCTGATGTGGTGCTGGGGTTTGGGAGATGGCGAGGAGGTGGTTGTGAAGGTGTGAGGTGACGGCAAGGGATCGCCGGCTAGGCAGTGGGTGTCCTTGGTGGCTGTGGGGTCAGGTTTGGTTGTTGGGGTGTGCAGGGAAAGCTCTGGGTGCAGGGGAGTGGAGAGGAGGTCGAGGTGATGAAGATGGTGACGACGGGGATGTGGAGACGACGACGAGGTCGGAGCTCCGGTGAGGCGAGGGTGTGCAGGCACGGCTAGGGTTGTAGGCGAGGTGAGACGAAGGATGTGGGTTGCGGGGAGGAAATGAGGAGGTGATGATGACGAGGAGGTCGAGGAGAAAGGAAGAAGATGAGAGGGAAGGCGACGAGAATGGGTTAGGGCTAGGGTTGCGTTCTCGTCGTGGGGCAGTGGGTTTAAAAAGAAGAAGAAAAGAAAAGAAGAAGGGAGAGAAGAAGGGAGGTAATCGTAGGGAGGAAGTGGTGACGGGATTCTCGCGAGGAATAGTACTCGCGAGGGGAGAGAGAAAGGGAGAGAGAGAGAAAGAGAGAGATAGAGAGAAAGAGAGTGAGTCAGTTAAAGAAAAATTTCTTAAAATTTAAAAAAATTATTTTAGTTAGAGATTTTTTTAAACGTACGTATTAATATTAACTGTTAGAATTAAATAAAAATATAATATTAATAAAATATGATATTTTGGCTAATACAAAAATAGTCCAAAACACGCCCGGGTCGGGTCTAAAAATCTAATTTTAAAATACGAAAAATATACGTGTCGACCAACATTAAATCAGAACATCCAGGTAATGAAAAAGTATACCCCCAAGAACGGATGTACGCACGTGCACGTAGCCATCCAAATGAGTCCGTTACCCTGAACGGGACGAGAACAAGGTGCGCGGATGCTACGATAGGGTTAGGGGTATCATACAGGCCATGCTATATATTTTAAAAATATTTTATGCGACTTTTTATGTTATAACGTAAAATATGCAGATGCCATATAAAATGCCAGTATGCAATACAAAAAATGAAAGTGCACGAATCCACACAACAAGCCGGGATAAATCATAAACAGGAATCAAGACGGGTTTTCAGCAAGCGGGTCGGGTCGGATGAAAATACAAATGTCAAATACACCATTCGCACCCAAAACACAATAAATCAGGAAAATACCATAAATAAAGAAATACTCAAAATAGAATTGGTAAAAATGAACTAGGGTGTTACATTATACCCAACTACAAAAAGAATTTCGTCCTCGAAATTTCAGGAACAAGAAATGATAAACAATCAAGAATCTACAAGAATAGGTGTGGAAACTTCTGTTGAATCTCGTCTTCTCGTTTCCAAGTCGATTCTCCACGCGAGCGATTCCCCCATGAAACAAGTACGAGGGGGATAACCTTGTTCTTGAGGATCTTTTCTCTTCGATCAACAATCGACATCGGTCGTTCCTCAAAGGTCAAATCCTCCCTTACAGTCAGGTTCGAATGATCTAGCACATGTGTTTCATCTCGAACATACTTATGGAGTTGAGATACATGAAACACATCATGAACATTCGCCAAAGATGGTGGTAAAGCCAAACGATAAGCCACTTCTCCAACACTCTCCATAATCTCGAAAGGCCCCATGAATCGAGGACTAAGCTTGCCTCGACTCCCAAAACGAATCACTCCTCTAGTCGGCGATATCTTCAAGATTACCAGATCACTAACAGCGAACTCTAGAGGTCTTCTCGATGTGTCGGCCCAACTCTTCTGCCGATCCTGCGCTGCCTTCATATTAAGCTCTTTCTGTGTGAACACGTACTTCAGGCTTTTGTGATCGGTGAAAACTTCGACCCTTTCACCCAATAAGTAGTGTCTCCAAATCTTCAAAGCGAAAATCATTGCTGCAAGCTCCAAATCATGAGTTGGGTAATTCTTCTCATGGGTCTTCAACTGTCTCGATGCGTAAGCTATAACTTTCCCATGCTGCATCAAAACACATCCCAAACCTTTCCCAGATGCGTCGCTATGAATCACCAATCCTCCGGAACCATCTGGTACGGTAAAAATATGAGCGGTTATCAATCTTTGCTTCAACACCTCAAAAGCTGACGCACAACTATCCGTCCATACGAACGGTACCTCCTTACGCGTAAACTTGGTCAAAGGCTCAGCTAAACGAGCAAAATTCTCCACGAACCTTCTGTAATATCCGGCAAGTCGAAGAAAAATTCTGATCTCTGCTACGTTCTTCAGAATCGGCCAATCCTGAACTACTGCAATCTTCTCAGGGTGAACGGCGATTCCATATCCGGATACAACATGCCCCAAAAACTTCACTTCTTCAAGCCAAAACACACACTTGCTCATCTTTGCATATAATTTTTCTTGCCTCAATGTCTGCAGTGCGATCTTCAAGTGTTCTGCATGCTCTTCAAGGCTCCTCGAATAGACCAGAATATCATTGATGAACACCACTATAAACTGGTCCAAGAACAGTGAAAAGATTCGGTTCATCAAGTCCATAAATATCGCCGCTGCATTCGTGACTCCGAATGGCATCACTAAATACTCGTAATGTCCATATCGAGTTCGGAACGCAGTCTTGCAAATATCCTCTGATTTAACTCGGACTTGATGATATCTGGATTGCAAATCCAGCTTCAAGAATACCCTCGTGCCACTGAGTTGCTCGAATAATTCGCCAATGTGAGGGATCGGGTACTTGTTCTTAATAGTCACCCGGTTCAATTCTCGATAATCGATGCACATTCTCCTTGTGCCATCTTTCTTCTTGATTAGAAGAACTGGAGCTCCCCAAGGTGAATTACTGCTGCGAATCCAACCCTTCTCAAGCAATTCGGTAACTTGCTTCTTTACTTCTTCCAACTCCACTGGTGCCATCGGATAGTACGCCTTTGAGATTGGTGCTGCACCAGGAACAAGATCAATCGCGAACTCTACATCTCGTTTTTGTGGTAAACCCGAGATGTCCTCGAACACGTCTATGAACTCTCGAACTACAGTTGGCACTTCCTCCTTATCAACTTCCATCGACGAAAGAACACTATTTGTCGGCCTAGCCCTAAACTCGACTGTCTCGACAGAACTGCTACCTCTAGCAAAAAAAATTCCGGATGTCCGGGAATCCAGAAAATCACTTCCTTTGCCCTACAATCAATGTGAGGATGGAAAGTGCCGAGAAAGTCCATTCCCAAGACAACATCATAACTGCCGGTATCGATCACCAAGAAATCTGCAAATAACTCTTGTCCGCAAATAACAACAGAACAATCCTTGAACTCACTACTAGATATGATCTTCCCATTCCCAATGTGTATGTCCCAACAACTAGACAGGGTCGTGCAAGAAATCGAGTGTGCAGCAATAAACTTGGACGACATAAAACAATGGGATGCACCAGAATCGAATAATGCTAATGCGGAAAAATCATGAACAAGTAGGATACCTGAAACAACTTCATCTGAAGCCTTGTCCTCTTCGGCCGTCAGAGTAAAGACTCGAGCTTGATTGGGTCCCTAAGTTATCTGTTTCTGCCGCTGAATCTTCTTCTGCGGTGGCCTCTGAGTATCTTCCATCAAACGTAACTTCGACGGACAAGTATCAATGGTATGATCGGCTGATCCACAAATAAGACAAAGTCCAAGTCTCCTTCGACAATCTCTCCATAAGTGACCCGATTGTTGGCAGTAGTCGCAAAATGCTCTTCTTTTCTGCTCGGGTGCGACGGGCCTCTTCATAGGTACAACGCCATGCTGATTCACTGGAATACCTCTGCGTATAGGCCCTCGGTTCTGCGTAAAAGCAAGCTTCCGTACCATAACTGCCTGCTGCTGTGTACCCCCTGTCTTCACTGATAAACTCTGCTGCTCTCGGGCTATTTTAAGAACTTGCGAAAAAGTGGTTAATCCCAGAGATATAATGTGTCTCTAGATTTCCACGTCCAAACTGCGCATAAACCTTCATGCCCTATCAGCTTCTTTGGCCACCAAAGGTCCCGCGGATCGACTGAGCCGTGTCCATTCAGCCGCATGCGTATCCACGGATTCGCCATTCTGCTTCAAACAGATAAACTTTTCTTCCATTTCCTCCCGTGCAGTCTGCGGAAAGAACTTCTGCAAGAAACTCCGCGAGAAAGTTGCCCAACTGATCGGGTTGGGCAAACGGGTCTCTTCGACTAGCTACCACTCACGGTCATAGTCCACCAATTGGATGCGTACAACATCCACTCTCTTGTCTTCCGGAATCTGTGCTGCAATGAGCAGATTCTCCGTATCGACCAGCCACTGCTCCGCTGGCAACGGCTCCTCCAAACCAGTGAAAATGGATGGACCAAGTCTCCTAAAATCCACCACGGTACCAACACGCTCTACTGGTTTGGCCGCAAAATTGTTTACGGACTGCTGGACAGTCCGCAAACCTTCCTGAAAAGCTTCGGCTTGTCACTGGTTCAGCTCGGTTTGTCGCCTCTGGTTCTCCAGCATCCCACGAATTACTCCAAGTAATGCGACATCGTCCACACACCTCTGGTACTATCGCAGATTCCTGTCTGCCATGATCCTGCAACCAAGACACCGAAGAGGATTAGTATGATAAACAAGATTCAAAACTTGCGATAAAACATAAACTGGTAGGCAATGAAACCGAGAGAAGCAAGGTAAAATAATGACCATAAATCAAGGATATGAATCAAGACCGAGACTCCAAGTTACTTAAATAGAGTACCGCATTATAACCATGCTGCAGTTCATAGTTACAATCACATAACTCCGATCAGGTCGCCCAAATCCTAGTATCAGAATAGAGAGAAACAATAGGGAATCAAAAGTTTCAAGTCAAGATGCAAAGTAGTTTGCATAAAGTCAAGACAAGGGTCAATAGAAAGATATGAATCAAGAATCACGATAACAATGTGGAAGGACATGTTCCTAATTACAGGTTTTCTGATTCGTGTATTAGGTGCAATACCCAACTACAAAAGAATCAAACCCGATTAACCTAAATCCTATGGCTCTGATACCAAACAAACCCTGTCATGCCCCGCTTCCCAGAGTGCGCTAAGATCAGCACGTGACAGAGCCAACCATGCTACCTGTGGCTAGGAAACATCCTTCCACAGTCATATTACGGCTGTCTATAAGATATCAAGAACAGTAGAAATAAATAAACTATCTAGTACATGCCCATATGACAGAATAAACGAGTCAAGAAATAATATATGCGGAAGCAATAAATCCAATAAACAATAACATCTGGAAAGTACGTCCCAAATACGGGCTCACATCAGGAAATGGAAATGCTGAAAGAAAACTAAACTAAAATACTAACAGGATCCTCACTGCTCGGCCTGTCAACTGAAGTACTCCTGATTGGCCTGTGAAAAAGATAGAGAATCTAGGCCATGCAAAACCCAGACGTCAGTGCGTCATAATATCAAACAATAATACATGAACATGATACATGAGATATGCATGCATGAGTATAAACGATAATATGAATATAACCAGTAAACATGGATAGAGAACAGTGAAGTGTATACGTGCAGGTAAAGTGCAGTGGGTAATCTAAACTATACTACAGCGTTATCTATTCTAAAGTCTTCGAAATTAATTAATGTATCCTCATCGTAACCCATTGTTCTATGCCCCGTTCATGCCCCATGAGACCACGGTAATAGGATTATTTCATAACGCCTGGAAAAACGGCAAACAATATATTCCGTAACGCCAGAAAAAACGGCAAACAATATATTCCGTAACGCCCGGGAAAACGGCAAACAATATAATAGCCCTTATAGTTACGTTCGGTTACACTCTTGATTTCCCCTTACCCCCAAGGTTATGTGTTCAAGTCGGGTATTGGCAATTGATATCTAATGCTAACAAAGGATCAAGCAGGTAAAGATTTTGTCTATGCAGACAACAGTAACGTCCATCAGGACAACATTTCAGGATTGTCGGCATTAGAAACAGGATCGGGTAACATGTCAAGCGGTGGTATAGCAGGTCATGTCAGGTAGTGCACATGTAACAAGTGGGTGCCCAACAGTGAAATGTAGCAAGTATCGAATCACGGTAAAGGTACGGATGTATGGTGAAAGCATGGATGCACAAACATCTATCAGGGGTTACATCATGACTATGTAGGATGCAGATTATCAAGCATGGAGTACTAATGTAGCAGTAATATGAGTTAATGTAACATGGCATGCAACTAGGTATGCAAAATTAATGGTATGGATACACAATAAAACATGGACGCCCAATTAACTATCAGGGGTTATAACTACAGTTCCATGACTATGTAGGATGCACATTATTAAGCATGGGGTGTTATTATAACAATAACATGAATTAATATGATCTGTAGATGCGGCTACACATATAAAAGATGATATGGATGTATAAGGGTATCCGAAAACAGTATAACTTTAATATGGATGTATAATGTAATCAACATGTAATATTTGTATTCATATGGATGCAAGATAAGTATTATAGCATGTAGCAAGATAAACTTTCCTGAGCGGAACACACGACGGGTGCGTACGGCACGTCCGACGTCGGGTAAATGTCGCAACACACACAGCACGCGGGACGGGTCCAGGCAAGGCAAGAAGATGACCACGCAGGTAGAGGACGCCCACCGGATCACTCGGATCATCGGCGACGAGCACGGATCCGGCGGGTGATCACCGGAAAGAAATGAGATCAAGAAAGAAATAAGAAATAAGAAGAAGGAGGAGTGCTCTAGGGTTGGTTTCTGGTGTGGTGCTGGGGTTTGGGAGAAGGCGAGGAGGTGGTTGTGAAGGTGTGAGGTGACGGCAAGGGATCGCCGGTGAGGCAGTGGGTGTCCTTATTGGTTGTGTTGTCGAGTTTGGTTGTTGGGGTGTGTAGGGAAAGTTCTGGGTGCAGGGGAGTGGAGAGGAGGTCGAGGTGATGAAGATGGTGACGACGGGGATGTGGAGACGATGACGAGGTCGGAGCTCCGGTGAGGCAAGGGTGTGCAGGCACGGCTAGGGTTGTAGGTGAGGTGAGGCGAAGGCTGTGGGTTGCGGGGAGGAAATGAGGAGGTGATGATGACAAGGAGGTCAAGGAGAAAGGAAGGAGATGAGAGGGAAGGCGACGAGAATGGGTTAGGGCTAGGGTTGCGTTCTCGTCGCGGGGCAGTGGGTTTAAAAAGAAGAAGAAACGAAAAGAAGAAGGGAGAGAAGAAGAGAGGTAATCGTAGGGAGGAAGTGGTGACGGGATCCTCGTGAGGAACAGTACTCGCGAGGGAAGAGAGAAAGGGAGAGAGAGAGAGAGTCAGAGAGAGAGAGCGAGAAAGATAGAGAGAAAGTCAGTTAAAGAAAAATTGCTTAAAATTTAAAAAAATTATTTTAGTTAGAGATTTTGTTAAACGAACGTATTAATATTAACTATTAGAATTATATAAAAATATAATATTAATAAAATATGATATTTTGGCTAATACAAAAATAGTCCAAAATACGCCCGGGTTTGGTCTAAAAATCCAGTTTTAGAATACGGAAAATATACATGTCGACCAACATTAAATCAGAACATCCGGATAATGAAAAAGTATATCCCCAAGAATGGATGTACGCACGTGCACGTAGCCATCCAAACGAGTCCGTTACACTGAACGGGACGAGAACTAGGTGCGCGGATGCTACAACAGGGTTAAGGGTATCATGCATGCCATGCTATATATTTTTAAAATATTTTATGTGACTTTATATGTTATAACGAAAATATGCAGATGCCAGATAAAATGCCAGTATGCAGTACAAAAAATGAAAGTGCACGAATCTACACAACAAGCCGGGATATATCATAAACAGGAATCAAGACAGGTTTTCAGCAAGCGGGTCGGGTCGGATGCAAATACAAATGTCAAATACACTATTCGCACCCAAAACATAATAAATCATGAAAATACCATAAATAAAGAAATACTCAAAATAGAATTGGTATAAATGATCTAGGGTGTTACAGAGCGATCTCTCTCTTCATGCCTTCCCTTAAAAATTGTTGTCGCACATTCCTTTACATCTTCATACCTCTCGGATATACCGAATATGCTGAACTATGTGCTTCCTTCATAACTTTTTCATGAATTTCTCCTTTAAGCACACACAATCTTCTTCTGTATTTTAAGGATCCATCTTCATGAATTAGCAAATACGTTCGAAGACTTGCCTCTACTTGGTCTCGAAACTTCTGCAGTCTAGCATCTTGCAATTGCGCTTCCTTAATGAGATCTATCAACGACAACTGCACTTGTAGTTGTATCAACTGCCCTGAAGAATCCGGTAACACGAGCTCTAACTCGAATCTTTGGAAATCTGCAATAATCTCCGTTTGCTATGTTAATATCCTTATTGCTAGAAATTGTGTTATGACTCCATTTTTAAGGACAAATTTTTTTAAAATTAATGTACAGAATGGAGTATTTACAAGCCTGAGTATACTTTAAGTATTATTTTTGTTTGAAAACAACAAGAAGCAACTTGTAGCTCATTGGTAAATCCTTTACACTGCTGCGACATAGCCCATGTGTTCGAATCGCATCAGCCATATATATTTTTACTGATTTTTCTTTTAAATTTTTGGAAGCCCAAAAGTTTACACGTGCAATACACGTAAAAAATAAAAAGTTAGATTAAATAAACATATGCAAAAGGGTATTTATATAGACTAGGACACGTGGCATCGATCCAGCGCCCTACCCCCTACAGATGGCCGGCGAGATTCGGCATTGGGCCGACGTCGCCGGGCCCCCCATGGGTAATGCCCCCTAACTCTGCACCCCAGTCCCTTGGCTTATGTTCACCACCGGAAACGGGGACGAAACGGGATGGATCGTCTTGCCTGAGTTCTGGGGGCAGATGCTATTTGGGTTTATCTGTTCACCTTTCCGAAAATGCCAAGTTAATTTATGGCGCCGTATATCAGAGGTTTGAACGGATGCGACCATTGTAGCGTGACTTCGTCAGATTCCTCCTCGTTTTATGAAGGATTTTTTTTATTGTGGGGATGCTCTTCCCTATAGGCGCAAGCCCCTGCAGTTAATTACGTTACCGCATCGCGATAACCATATTCTCCTGCTCTGGAAGTTCACTTCGTGTCGTGTTTTTTTTTTGTTTTGGTTGCCCGTGGATTGCATACGGAGACTAATTTATGTCGTCTTCCGTAGGGCATGGATTAGTCCAAATCCGTATATTTTTATATTTGGGTTTGGGTTTATTTAAGGATCGTTAATCTGGTTTGAGATTAAGATCGACTTAAATATGTATGAGCATTTGGGGGCTCGATTTGTTTTAGTTTAAAGGTGTCACGGTTCATTATCGCCATGTTTGAGGCGAATATCTAGTTTCAGGACATTTCGGTCTTTTATCGCCGTATTTGAGGGCGAATATTAGTTTAAAGACATTTCGGTCCATCATTCGTCCTGTGCGCACGTGTATTTGTTACGTAACGGAGTGAATGACGTTGATATGGAATGTGCCCAATTTGGGGCACGATCCGATTTAAGGCATGCACATCAATTTGGAAGTGCATTAAGAGGAGCTGTTGGTCGTCGGGACCCGCCACCTTTCTGAAGACATTGAGAAATTACAACTACATATATCAGAGGTGTGAAGAGATGTACCCTTAAACTGAATCCCATATTTGAGGGAAAAGATGGTGATGTACCTAAGAATCGTTAGTCATATTTGAGACTAAGATTAACTTTGGAGATATGAATGAAGATCGGTTTGGATATCAGTTTGGATATCAAAAACATAAGCTTAGCCAATTTGGGCCAGAATTGGGTTTCCATGTTTGAGGCGAATATTTAGTTTAAGGACTTTTAGGTCCAAAGTTCAACTTGTACACACGTATTTGTTACGTGACGAAGTGAACGATGTTGATATGGAATGTGCCTAATTTGGGGCGGTCATGCACATCAATTTGGAAGTGCATCAACGAAAGAAATTGTTGGTCGTCGGGACCCGCCATCTCTCTAAAGACGTTGAGAAATTACAACGAAATGTATCAGAGCTGTGAATAGATGTATCCTTAAACCAAATCCTATATTTGAAAGAAGGGGGTGGTTGTTGTTGTTGTTGTTGTTGTAGACCTAAAAAATGTTAGTCATGTTTGAGACTAAAATTATCTCAGGAGATATAAGATGAATATCATTTGGGATATCATCAATGGGAGACCACTAGTCATTTTTGAGACTAAGGACGGTTTAGGAAACCATGAGCAATATGAGCTCGGTTGATTTAAAATCACAGGGGTTTAACCTCAGGAAACTTTAGCCAATTTGAGCTGGGATTGAGTTTCCATAATACTTAACAGTGCTAAGCACTGGGACATATAGTTCTCACGTGCGTTTCATATGGGCACTAGATTAGTGCTAAGCACTAGATTCTTGTGGTGCTCACATGTGAAACACGTGAGGGACCACAAATATAGGCGTGCCCATTAGGTTTTATTTCACTTTTTTTATATAAGTGCTAAGCACTTGATTCTTGTGGCGCTCACGTGTGAAACACGTGAGGCACCACAAATATGGGTGCTGCCCATAAGGTTTTATTTCCCTTTTTTTTATATGAGTGCTAAGCACTTGATTCTTGTGGCGCTCATGTGTGAAACATGTGAGGCACCACAAATATGGGTGCTGCCCGCTAGAGTTCTCATGCAAAGCATGTGTCTGTCTTTCTTTTTTTTTATACTGGGGTGCTTTAACACTCACGTGGGAAACACGTGAGGCAATTTTAGTTGTTCTCTTTTTTCATTTGAAGCACTCACGTAGGAAACACGTGAGGCTTCAAAATAGTGCTAAGCACTGAGGATTATGGTTTTGAAGATTTTGGATCACCATCACTGTTCTTTTATGGAAGAACTAATTTCTTTATATATATAGGGTTAAACCCTAATTTTTGGAGGAATTAAATTCCTATATGTTCTCGTTCTTCTTCTTTCATCTTTATTTTATAATTTAATTCTTTTCCCCTAAGTTTTGAATCTGCAGAGCAGAATCTTCCTGATGAGAATTAAATTATCAACTTGTGGGAAGATTTGCTTCTGCAAATCTAAACTTAGGAAAAAACCGAGTTCTTAAATGAAGGATTAAACCCTTAGATAGGTAAAGGAGAGACAATGCGATCTCTGTTTTTTTACCTCTGGTTTCAATGAGGAAAGTCTTCTTTTTTGAGAACTAAATTCTCTTGTTCTCTCAAGATCTCGCCGTACTCTTTTTTTTTTGCAGAAGCTTCTGTCAAGTTCTCTTTTCTCTCTCCCTCTTCTTTCTTTTTTTCTTCTATTTATAGGATAAGAGAAAATATCAACTTGTTATGCAAATCTCTGATTGAGAGATCATGATCGATCCAAAATGATCTCTCGGATCACTTGGTGAATTTTATTCACCATTGGATTTATAATCCAAATGCTCTCTATTTAATAGAGAAGTTTTCTTTTTTATTTAACAAGATTAGGAAATATCTTTTCGTAAGACAGAATTTTTATTCTATGGGATGATCGGTGGGTGATTTTATACTCACCGTTGGATCTTTGATCCGAAGGGTCCTCTGTTTAACAGAGAGATCTTTCTGGTTTGGGAAAGATCAAAGAAATATTTTCCATATAGAATTTAATTCTATTAGATGGTTTAATTGGTGATATTTTATCACCATTGGATTTTAAATCCAAGATTCTCTGTTAGAAAAAGATCTCTCCATATTAGAAAGATTAGGGAAAATATTTCCCAAATAGAATTTAATTCTATCATATGGGATCATTTTAAATTGGGACGCTCATATGCTTTGCATGTGAGCGCTGCCAAAGAATGCGGCAAGAGAACTCACGTAATTAACACGTGTCCCATAGTGTGGGTTTTAGCCTGTTTATTTTCAGCGCTCATATGCTTTTCATATGAGCGCTCATGTGTTTAACACGTGAGGCCTGTTTGGCCATTGGTTATTTATGTTCAGCGCTCATATGCTTTACATATGAGCGCTCACGTATTTAACATGTGAGGCCAGTTTGACCCTTAATTATTTGTTTTCACCGTTTATATGCTTTGCATATGAGCGCTTACGTGTTTAACACGTGAGGCCAGTTTGGCCTCTAGTTATTTGTTTTCAGCGCTTATATGGTTTGCATATAAGCGCCCATGTGTTTAACATGTGATGCCAAACTATGAGGATTCTTTTCCTCTTTCCTTTTTTAAGAAAGGAATAAATAGCTCTTTGCTAAAAATTTTGGCGGGAACAGCCTACCCCTACTACTCCTATACTGTTTGATTTCACTATAAATTAACAGAGAGATTAAAATCACCCATTAATCCAAATTTTAATGCATTTAAATTCTCTCTTCAACTCTCAAAAACTTAATTTTTCCCTATAAATACAACCCCATACCCTAGCCCTCTTCATTTTGAAATCTCTTGTTAAAAATTCTCAAAAATTTCCAAGTCAAAGAAGAGTACAAGTGGAGTTAAAACTAGGACAAGTTCCGGCAAAGATTCAAGACGTTTCCGGCGACTCTGTGACGCCACAACGACCTCAAACTCTTCGTCCCTCTTTTCTTAAACCAAACAACTAGTAAGTCCCAACTATTTCTCTCTTTTCTTACTTTAAAACTATCTCTTTTTTAAATCATGTCTGTAAGTGGAGTTACACCGACATTCTTTTCTAAAATCTTTAAAAACTATAATTTTCTTTTATAATCATTCATAAAAATTACTATAACTTGTTATTCAATCATGACACAATGTTTAGAATAATTTTCACCTTGAAAAGTTTATGTTCAATAATTTTATAGTACATATTTCGTTTCAATATCATAACCTTTACACATGCAATATTTTAATACTTTTGCTTATATTACCTTTAGAAAATCTCATGAGATAATGACCTACCTCTCACAAATACGCATCTTAAAATAGCATGATTCCCTTGAACAATAATTTTGTGGCAAATACGACTTTTACACTAAAATACCTTAAACTATTAAAAACCGGATTTCTTTAAATTGTGTGATTACATTCCTTACGATTATGCCTCTACAACCTATTTTGGGGAACCCGATCGGGATGGTGCGGGTTATCGCACATCCTCGGGATTAGTAGAGCGAGATGCAGACCTCCTCACGGAACATACGATCTCGATGGAATTTTTAATGCAATTTTTAAGAAAAACGTGATTTTCTATTTAATAAATAAAATTTATTTTTAATAATTATATATAAATATTATCAAAACATCTATTTTAAATATATAATAAATTCCATATTTTTCTAAACAAAAGAAAAGAATTACAAGTTTCATGAAAATACCATCAAGAATCCATTCAAGTCAGGTTTACACTAAAATACCTTGAATTATTCAAGCTAGGTATTTATTCACTAGAATACCTCATTCTCTAAAAGTTATATCCATGAAAACCCTAAATACGATAATTAAATATTTGGGGTTTATTTTTAAAGTTTACTAAAAATATTTTTCATAAAACCCCCTCGAATTATATTAAATTACGATAAGGACCCTAGTAAACATATGTTTAAGCGGGACCAATTCTCTTAAGCCTCAGGGAGTCGGAGAAAGTGGGTGCTTGCCTATTTAAGATAGAAAACTAAAACGGGGTTATCAATGGTAATTGGTTTGGAAAAAGTCATAAATCCTGCAGCCCATGTGCAGCAGTTACCGATAACTCCTAAACTTAATTCAGGACCCAAATCTGTTTAAATGTCTGAATCAATCTGAGTTTCAGTCGAATTTGAATACAATCCAAATATGAATCCAAACATAACTCCAACTCATCATGAATCCAATATATCAAAACATGAATACTTGAACTTGAACAAGAATACCAGAGCTATACAAACATGGAACATGTCATGATTTGACCAAACCATGGATATATCTTGAACTTGACTATATGACTATTCATTTACATCCTGATCCATTATATGAGCAATTTATACCTGTTAGTGATGTATGCCCTAAATGCCATTATTATATCATACTGATTTATATATTACTTAATGGAAGCTTGGGATATTCACAGTTGTATTGACAGTCTTGCTCAAAATGGTAGTATGCTACTTGGTTTGTTTCTACTTCAATAGGTTCATGTGTTTCTTTTAGCATATCGCTTATACATATTAGTAGAGCCCTTAGGATCTTTACTTGATTACCAGCGTTGTAATAGCAGTCACATTAGTAGGGGCTGGTAATCTACAAGCACATCCTTATATAAGTCCCTAGTCGTAATATTATCGAGACGGGGTATCAATACTCCGGAGTAGATTAGTGTATATGCTTGTCATCCCAGCAGGGGAGATAGTTTGTCCCACAGCCATTAGTACGTCGTACTGGAGATAGTATGCAGGTGCTCATTAGGTTATGAGAACACTGGACAGGACTCGTCGGGAACTGTTGGTGGGTATTATACCTATCATCGAGTAGAAGTTCCCAGGTGACATGAGTACAGCTTAGTCCGTCGACTTGACACTGCTACTTTGCCTCAAGTGTGTTCCCACTGTACTTTGATTACTACCCTACCACGGCTCAAAGGAGTCATGCAAACAGATAGTAGTTGGGTGGAGTCCCGAAGCACTTGGAGACAGTGGCGGTTAGATAGGATTCGTCTCTCCCGGTATTGGGTGTTGATATCACGCTGTGTTTGGAGAGCCATTACACAAAGTCCCTAGCAAGGGCAAGCGATATTTATTGGTAGGTATTCCAATAGTTTCTCAAGGTGTTTTGGGCTACACTCCGACACGACTTATTGCGCTATTAGGGGTCTGATGTTTACCGCCCCCTAGGCCCGATATGTGAAACTCTTAGATGAACAGACCGGACTGTATGGAGATTGTCACATGCAGGCTCAGTAGGAGTTCGGATGGGTTTTCTCATCGGCCTTCTTATCGACAGATACCTGGGTAGCCGTTACGTGCAGCTAGTTCCGCTTACGGCTTGTGGTTAAACCCACTGCCAGCGTACTGTCGAGTCTTTAGAGTCCCACATAGAGAGTTTCCCTGCATCGGGAAAAGATGTAGAGGCCGTATGGTTTTACGGCAGGGCTTTGATCACGTACGCGCACTTGTGCGCGTATGATGATCGGGCAGGTAATACTAGTGGGCTTTGCTTTAAGCTGGATTCTAGTATTATATTGATGAATTATTTTCGTCTCTTTGTATTTGTGTTCTTTGGAATGCGGATGCGGGTATGTATAAACTGATGAGGGGCATTCTCGTAATTACTCGGGAAAGCTTATAGAAGGATGCCTCATTATGGTTTCATTTCCTTTATTGATTTAAACAAATATGAGGTGGAGGAAATGAGGTGGCATTGGGAAAAAGATCAAGCATAACTCACCATGAGATATTTTCAAGCATGCTAGATATTTGTTGAGATATTTATCTCCTCAATTATTTAGATGCTTGATTATTCTCACTTGAGCCAAGCCTTTTTCTTTAGTTGATTATTCCCTCTCTCATTTCCCTTAAGTGTTCTTCTTCTTCATAAAACCCTAGACCTCTCATGAGTTGAGAAACCTAGGGTTCCAAGAGACAAAGTATTCCATCTTCACTTTCTACATCACCTAGGCCATCTAGTTTAGAAAGCTACTTGCCCTAGTTACCTCGGAGTTGAGGTTGGAGCTCGGACTATAGACTCTCGGGTGGATCGTTTTTGACTCGAGGAAGCCGACGAGGAAGCCACGATCCATAACGATCCTCGGAAGACAACGATTAAAATACCCGAAGGACTTGGTTTCGTGAGGTATAATTTTCATTTGAGTAGTTAAACTTCACACAGTATTTTGTTAGCTAAGGTTTAGCATCGATCCTGGAGTTTAAGTCCGTGTTGCGAGATTTGAAAAATCGTTTTTTGCTAATTCCGCCTCCCCGCAGATACGTAGGGTGCGCCTTATGGACTTACAGTGGTATCAGAGACAACTGAACTATAGCTAACAGGTTAGACGAAGTATAAAACTACGAAACCGAAATAACTCCGAAACATCGCGACAAGGATCCAAGTTTCTGTCAAATTTTTCCGAGGCTCTAAATTTTTTTAAAACAATTACAGGGTGCTCCTTTGCTGTAGCATGGCCGGCCACATTGGGAAAATTCCCGATGTCATCGGTTTTGTAAAGGTAGAATTTCTTGAGTTTTGTTCTGTGTTCAAGTCACTTAGATCTAAGGTCTCAGGTGTTGTTTGTTTTTGCCAATTTTGGATATACTGTTATCTTTTTTTTCTGTAGCAATACGAAGTGTTTCGAAGTCGCAGTTTTAACGTCGTTTAACAAGTTTCAAGTTGTGATATATGTGTTTGGAAACGTCGACTAATTGCTATACGTCGATTAGTCGGGGTTGCACATATTTGTGTTGCTGTTTTTGTGGTATGTGTATATGAACTTGTTGGATCGTCATGGATGAATAGCCAGGAGATGTGAGATGAGGGTTTTTCATTCTTTCATTCTATGTGAATATGTAAAGTGATGTAATATTCTTTTGCGGGGCATATCCGGATTGAGGTTGTAGCCACTGTTGTATATTATTTCTTTTACTGTTTTCTGCTCCTAGGATCGACCTAAGGTGGGGTGCACAAACTACCGGGTAGTTTGAAGTGCCGAGTGGCCTACTCACTTTGATGAGGGAGGTTGCTTAAGTTCGGGTATTTGACGGGTAGTTTTCCGCACCCATAGGAGGGGTCTGGGGTGGGGTTTCATCATGACCGTGGAATCCGTCTTTCGTTACATGCTTAAACGAAACATGGAATTCCTAGTATATCTAATATATTCATCTATGATCTGGAATGCCTATTATTGCATGAGACTGTTTCCGCCAATCAGAGCAAAGTTCTGTTTTAAAATTCAAAATTTAAAAGTTGAAGCAACGCTTCAGATTCAGCGCTAGGCGCGCTGCGCGCCACGTGTCAAACACAAATGCACTAGCGCCAGATGCACTGCATCCTAGGCAGCACACCCCCAATCAGAGCAAAGCTCTGTTTTAAAATTCAAAATTTAAAAGTTGAAGCAACGCTTCAGATCCAGCGCTAGATGCGCTGCACGCCACATGTCAAACACGGGTGCGCTAGCGTAGGCTGCGCTGCGCTGCGCTCTGCACTGCGCGCCATATGCCAAACGTAGGTACGCTAGCGCAAGGTGCGCTAGCACTGGAATTAAAAATTCCCCACCGTTAGATCAAAAGATATAATAATGATAAATCATTAATTAATCAGAATTAAAATTCTGTTATGGAATGATCTTTCCAATCTTGTTAAAAACAAGAAGATTGCCTTCTGTAAAACAGAAGCCCTAGGATCAAAGATCCAACGGTGGGGAAACATCCCCAAATCAATCAGAAAAGGATCTCTTTAACTGATTTAACAAATCAATTTGCCCTATAAAGGCCCCAAGACTTCAAGTCTGATATAAAAAAAACCCTACAAACTTTGAGAAAACTCAAAGAAAGAAGAGCAAGCTTTTAGCAAAAGAAGATCATTTCTTTAAGGTAAAGAACATGAACAATGAACATAGAGATGAAATCATCTCATGAAAATAAGAACTATCTTCTAAAAAAGTTCATAGATCTAAAAAAAAGACCAAGATCTTTCATAAAAGAGATCAAAAGATCTCATCAAATAATAAAAGAAGAACATATTCTTCACACAGATCCTTGATCTACAAAGGCAAAGCCCTTTCAAAATAAAAACTTTTGTTCTTGATCTTGAGGCAAAGCCTCCTTTAAAAAGAACATAAAATTGTTCTCTGATCATAAATTTGATCAAATGCGCTTTGCGCTCCTGAAAAATGCCTTGCACTCTTGAACTGCTCTTTTGCGCTCCTTGGAGTGGCGCTCAGCGCCAAAACGCGCCATGTGTCAATCACGTATGCAACTTGCGCTTTGCGCTTCTGAAATAGCGCAATGCGCTTATGGGCTGGCGCTCAGCGCCAAGTGTGCCACGTGTCACTCACTGGTGCGCCACTAAACTAGCACAACGCGCTCATAAATTGAAAGCGCAATACGCTCATAAACTGGCGCAATACGCCCATCATCTGGCACTTAGCGCTAAGCGCGACACGTGTCCCTTTCATGTGCGCTACTTGGCAGAAGCGCAATGCGCTCTTTAATTGGCGCAAAGCACCTGGTGCGCCACGTGGCGCGCTGTCAGAACACACATTGTTCTGATGAATGCTATGCATTCGATTCAAGAAAAAAAAATGTATCAGGATCAAATGCTCAGCATTATTAAAGGGGCCGAGCCTAAATAAAGGCTCAACAGCCCAGAACAATAAAATGTTAAATATTTTAATCTTATTGGACTTAGCCCAATATTGGCCATAAGTCCTCAACTTATATTGAACTGAGCCCATCTACTCACGAATATTCAACAGATCTTAGTCCCAAACTGGGCTACAGATCTTCCAATCAATTTACACCGGTTAAAGGGTACATCTCTTTACTTTTCTGATACTCGTCGTTGTAATCCTTCAACGTCTTCAAAGAGGTGATGGATCCCGACAACCACACATTTTACGGACTGTGGGGTCCTTAAACTCATGAACTATGATGTCCTTAAACTTCATAGACTACGACTTCTTTAAACTAAGGACTATGAGGTCTTTAAACTCATGGACTATGATGTCCTTAACCTGGACTGTCAGGTCCTTAAGCTCATGGACTACGATGTCCTTAACCTGGACTGTGAGGTCCTTAAACTCACGGACCATGATGTCCTTAAACTGGACCGAGATGTCCTTAAACTAACATTGGACCGTAATGTCCTTAAACTAATCGACCGCAATGTCCCTAAACTAAACAATAGAGTCCAAATGCTTTTTTGTTGGATCTAAATGATCCTGTTAAGTTGATCTTAGTCTAAAAATTAAGACTAACGTATCCTTAACATTCGTTTAAGTTGATATTAGTCTCAAATGAGGCTAACATATCCTTAACCCCAAACCCCAAACCTAAATCTAAGAAGATACGGATTTGGACTAATCCACGCCCTACGAGCGACAACGTAAATTAGTCTCCGTATACAATCCACGGGCAACCACAAACAAAACAAACACCCACGACACGAAGTGACCATCTGGAGAAGGAGAAAGTTGTTACCACGATGCGGTAGCGTAATTAACTGCAGGGGCTTACGCCTGCAGGGAAGAGCGTCCCCACAATCAAAAACCTCTCAAACGAGGAGGAATCTGACGAAGTCTGCTACATCGGCCGCATCCGTTTAAACCTTTGATACACGGTGCCATAAATCAACTTGGCATCTTCGGAGAGGTGGACGGATAGCACCAATTAGCATCTGCCCTCGAATTTCAGGCCTGACGTCCCAACGTCCCAGTCGCGTCCTTCGGCGGGGAACAGATTCTGGCACGCCCGGTGGGACCTTTTCCTCTTTCCACTCCACACTTCATGTGTCGTGTTTGCGAACGAATCGCGGTTTGATATGGTTGCCCTTGGGTTCGAGGTACTAAGATTTGGTTTCTTTCTTGGCGCAGAAAATGAAACATCAATGGTGTCTACTTTCACGAAGTGTTCCAGATGCAACTGCAACTCGCATTCCGCCTCATCTGGAGGCATAGCCTACGGGCCTCAAGCGGCCTCCCTGTTCATGATGCCGGTGGACCAAGTAACTCAGTCCACCATTGGGCTGTTCTTTGGGACTATGATCCCACCCATGAGCTTCAATGCCCCGATATTGCCGCAAGAAGCCCCAAAGAAGTCGGTCTTCGATCGACTTACCACTACTGCGACCCCTCTTAACGGGTCGTCCAGCTCCGGCGCCTCAGTCTTCGCCAGATTAGGCCAAAGTTCATGTGGGCCCATATGAAGCCTGCAATTCCAGAAAAGGTTATTCCGAAGAGGATAGCCATCCCTGCTCCCGAAGTCGTCAAGGCGGCTTCTCCTGCCAAATGGTCGGTCTTCACAAGACTGACTGCTCCGGATTCCGCTCCAGTCGAAGTCCTCAAAGCTACTTCCCCAATCCAGAGGTCTGTCTTTGACAGGTTAGACACTGCTGCTCGACGGACGTCGGTCTTCAAGAGGCTGATACCAGCAGCGCCTCACCAGAACAGGGGGCATGACGAAGTCACCCCTCAAGCTGAAACAATCCCAGCGGCTCGACACGCTCGACGTCGCCACTGGCGCCGGGTAAGGAAAGCTGGGGGCAACTCCCCCTCTGGGTTAACTCCACCAGTCCCAACGGTGGAAGTCAATGCTGCTGTTCCAACCGGGAACAGTTTTGAATTGCTGAACAAGGTGCGCAGGAACTCTCCTACCGCCATACTGAAAAGATCTCCTCTACCTTGGGAGAATGCGCCGAAGGCGAAGTCGGAACAGCCCCCTCAGCGGCTATCCTCCAGAGTCTACAAAGTCTAATGACGGGTCCATGAGTCGGTGATTGATCAAGATTACCCTCGCCGACAGAAAAAGGTGAAGGTTCAACAGGAAGAGAACCATCTTGTCAAGCCACAAAGGACGACAACTACCTAGGTGCCCGCTGCAACGCCCTCTTCAACGTCAACTGCTCAAAAGAGAAGGAGGCCAGAGAAAGCCCCTGTGACTACGGCAGATCACAAAGACGCTGAGCCCAAATGCCCCAAGTCTGGGGGCATAATGGTGCATACTGTTTACATGGCTTCCGGAAAAGAGGAAAGCCGCGCTTCGATGGGTCACCGACAGCTCACCCGATCCGTGACAAAAGCCCAGGAGCAGCAACAGAAGCTTCAAGAAATGCTGACGTAGATGGCCGCACTCACCGGGCCAAAAGAAAGCCCGGAGGCGTCATCAGAGCAGCGTCACGAACAAGAAACCGATGCTGACTTCCTCCGCAGAGTCCTCGAAAATAAGGACAGAGAAGCAGCAGAACAAGCTGCCAACATAAAACGAATGGCGCTTCTCTTCCAAGAGATGGTCGGGATGATGTTACAGCCGGAACCTCCAGCTGAAGACCCTCCGATCATTATTGAAGACGACAGAGGAGAGACATCGAACCCTCCTCCGGCTCTTTCAGCAGCCAAAGAGGAAACTATTTCTAAGGCCGCTCTGGACGACTACATCGCTCAGCAAATATGAGCTCACCAGGCGAATGAAGCAGCCGGCCGGGTTGTTAAAACCGGGTGACCATATCCAGGCTGGTATGATCAAATAAAGTATCCGCCGGGATATACGATCCCTAAATTTCATGTATACAAAGGGACGGGCAATCCCCATCAGCATGTCGCCCAGTTCAGGGCTCTATGTGGTAACACCGGAGGTGATGATAAATTGCTACTTCGCCAGTTCGTCGGCAGCTTGTCGGAGAAGGCTTTCGAATGGTACTCTGAACTTCCAAACGACTCCGTCAAGACTTTCGCAGAAATGGAGCTATTATTCACCCAGCGATTCACGAGTGCTAGTGAACGTACCCCGATAACGACATTGATCAACGCCAGGGTGAAGCCTGGTGAAACGTGGGTTCAATATGCAATACGATGGCGGAATCTGTGGTTGAAATGCGAACAGCGCATCGAAGAAGCGCCGGCGGTGGGCATGTTCGTGGGCACTCTGGACCCTCATGCAACTATTTCCCATTTCATGATGTTCTTCAAGCCGACCACGTTCCAAGCCTTGATCGACAAATTGGCCCAAATGGACCAGATGGGTCATAGACCGTCTCCTCCAAAGCCAGAGCCGTGGAATGAGAAGGGAAAGGGGAAAGCGACCGTCGTCGCTAATGCTCAACAGCAGCCCAGTGGTCTAAGACCGGTTGATCGCCAAAATAATAGAACTCGATCTCTCGAAGATAAAATGAGACGCCCTTACTCGTTCCCTCGAGACAAGACGAAGAGGTTATTCGAGTTAGTACTGTGCAACAGGCTCATCACTCTGCCGGAGCCAAGACGCCCAGCGCAACCAGGCGACATTAGCAATCCTAACTATTGCCCTTATCACCAAATGTTGGGCCATCCGATCAAAAATTGTTACATCTTTAAAAGCTGGATAAAAGATCAGTACCAGCAGGGCAAGTTCGTATTATCCGAGAATTGGAAGGTGAACCCGCCTCGGCCACACATTCCCAAGAAGATGGATACACCGGGAGCATCATGCTCTTTTGTAGAAGAAGCTCCATGGGAGGTCGCTCTTTCAGCCAAAACTAAAAGAATGTTGAAGGATCTCCACACATGTCCGGCAATTATGTGGAAGAATCCAATGGAACCTGAGATCATCGAGGGGATGCTGAAGCCGCGCCCAACTCCAAAAATTGGTGGTGATAGCTAAAGCACTCATACCCAGCCGTCGAAATCTTCAAAGAAGAAGAAAAAATCCAAGAAGCCCATGAAGCCTGGTGATAGGCGCACGGACCTGCAAAAGCAGATTGATACGCTGGAAGAGTATAACCAGAAGGCGCGGACTCCAGTCACACTCCAAGAGTTTCTCAGCCACGTCCTTGAGGACGGAGATGATGGGGAAGACTCGTCGGATGAATCTGTTGAATACGTAGCAAGTTGCCATGTGATCTCTTACTCGTCGATAGACGATAAAGAAGCTCCTTGCACTGAGAAACTGGGGGCAAATCCTAAACCAGAACTTCTAGAGCCGTCTGACGAAATAATTGATGCATTCATGCACGAAGCTCTTCTTAAAAGAAAAGCTGCTCGAGAGCGTGAAATGGCCATACTTGAAAAAGCCAAACGCCGGCGACTGGACGAAAGAGTTGAAACACTCCCGCCAGATCAAAGTACATCCGCCGCAAATAAAAATAGGTTCAAGATGAGGAAAATGTTCGCTAAAGCCATCTCGATGGGAATGAAGCTGCCACCCTCCGAAACGAATGCTCTCGATGAAACGGAAATGCATCCTAACTACTGCTTTTATCATCGAAAGATTGCGCACCCCACTGAAGAGTGCAATGCTTTTAAAAGATGGTGGCAAGGATATGTTGCTCACCGGAAAAATTTCAAGCGGATAAAACGCAAAACTCGTCGGGAGCAAAGAAGCACGACCGAGGAGCGTAAAAGAACTACCAGCGACTGTCGCATGGTCAACGTCGGGGATCACAAGTTCTCATCTTCGGGGGTGACTCTGACGAAGAAATGACTCTTGACCCTCTCTTTAAAGAGTCTACCTTGGGAAAAGAGGAAAGACCGAAGAACTGTGAAAATATTCAGCTGCGCAATCGTGCGCTGTCCGAAAAGAATCTTAGGCCCTCGAACAGTGGGTCAAATAGAAGAGATAAGGGAAAAGAAAAAGTCCCTGAGGATATCATCCTTGATGACCAAGCTGTCGACAAGCTGACAGCCAAGAACCCACTAAAGAAAAGTAAGGTGGACTATAACGTTCTCGCACACTTGAGGAAGATACCATCGCAACTCAGTATTCTCGACGCCCTTCTGCTATCTAAAGAGGTGAGAGATTCTTTAATCAAGGCACTGCAAGAGCCCGAGCAATTCCAAGCTTTCCTCGTCGAATAAAAGATGAAGGACGAGCTGGAAAAAGTACAAACAACCGATATCACCTTCGGCGATGAAGATCTCCTCCTTAGGACATGCGAGCACAACCGTCCCCTATATGTCTCTGGATACTGTCATGACATCAAAATAGGTAAAATCCTGGTCGACAATGGGTCCTCCGTCAATCTCCTTAATGTAAGGGTGTTAAAGGAAATCTGCATGAGCGTTCAACACCTCGCTCGCGATAAAATCACCATCTCCGGATTCGACTCTCAGTCATCACGGATGCTTGGGTCTGTAATATTGACACTATGCTTTGGGCTACTTGTCACGGACATTAAGTTTCACGTCATTGACGCCAAGACATGCTACAATGCTTTGCTCGGCCGGCCCTGGTTACACGAGTATAACATCATCCCTTCTACACAGCATCAGTGTATAAAGTATTTCAAGGATGGTCTCAAGTATACTGTGACAGGGGAACTAAACCCATTCTCCGTGAATGAAGTCCGCAAGTAAGAAGATGCAAAATATTTCTTGCCCGACTTTGAGGACACGGAAAGATGTCACAAACCGAAGAACAAAGCTATCACCTCCATTCCGGTCTTCGGGAGAGACACCGAGGAGGAAGAAGAGATAGTTTACTCAGGCTCGCCCCAGCACAACAAGCCGAGACCGTCCACTCCTATGTTAATCTTTGGCAGCGACTCGGAAGATGAGGTCAATGCCGTATTCTCTGCTCGACCATCAATACAAACCTTCGCTGATGAAGATCAAAGTTTGCAAGTTGCCATGGTTCCGCCCAAGCATCATAAAGAACTAGACGCGCTTGATACCTACAGTGTGGAAGAACTGCAAACATTCTACGTCCCTCCCACGCGAAAAGGTGAAAAGGCGATCCTATTTTATTGATCCGGGGAAACTAAAGTGGAGAAAGAAATCTGGCATGGCGCGGATTCTACACTTGACAGGCTCCAGCCCATCCGTTTGCCCAGATATTACACGAACGGACTAAAGAGACTCTTGAGACACCAAGGTGTACCGCTTAAGCAAACTGCGCGACAAGCACGGTTCTATAACAGGATCTGGAACGTTCCCGGAACTCAACGAAAGTTGCCCAACGGGAGAATGGAAACGATCGGGCTTGGATATGTTCAATCCAAGAAACATGAGCTATTCCGCGGCTGCTACATCATACATGACTTTGATGAAGAAGGAGATGCTCTGTGGGAAGACGCTAACCCTGAACCAGTACGAGCTCCCACCGTGAAAATGCCAAGTCCGTCGTTCGAAGAACAGATGGACAAGCTTATAAGGGAAGCAGGTCAAAAGGTTCGAGATGACCATAATCGCGAAATGGCCATCTACGAGAAAGCCAAGACGCAACGCCTCCTTCAACAGGCTGTGAAAAATGAAAATGCTCCTCCTTGTCAACCCGTTGTACAAAAGGTCCGACGCAGAGGCAGAAACAAACCAAAGAACGGGAAAGGCGTTTGACAGCGACAAAGCGGGTCCAAGAAGCCGCGCGATCAGGAATCGAGCAGTCCGGATTCGTCTCTTATAAAAAAGATGGGTCGAGCATATTCTTTTTCCCAAGACAAGATAAGGAAGATATTCGATCTTGTCATAAAACATCAAATGATGACACTCCCGAAGTCCAAGCACCCCGAGGAAGCAGGCGAAGTCTCTCACCCGGACTATTGCTCCTATCACAGGGCAATAGGACATCCTCTCGAAGACAGCTTCACATTTAAAGACTGGGTAGAAGACCAGTATCAGCAAGGCAGGTTTGCTTTATCCAGCAGCTGGAGGGTAACCCCGCCGCAGAAGCATGAACCCAAAGCCACGAGAGTAGAACAAGATCAATATCGTTCTCGGAAGCGATCTCATACTTGTCATATGATAATGTTGTCAGAAGAAGAGCCCGGGAATATGGATGACCTCCCCCGGTGTTTCGAAACGATGATAATGAGGTAATTTCAGAGTTTCCACCGGCACCAAAGGAGCCGGAAGATGGGATACATACTACTGCAGATAACCTTAAGAAAATTGATTTGGGGACAACAAGTGATCCGCGGCCGACGTTCGTCAATGAGCTGTTGTCTGAAGAAAGGGTGGCTATGCTAAAGGACGTGCTCATGCAGCATAAAGATTGCTTCGCATGGAACTATTTCGAGATGCCAGGATTAGATCCAGAGATTGCTGTGCACAAATTGGCGATATCCCCAGACGTCAATCCGATCAAACAGGCACCGAGAAGAATGCGGCTCGAGCTTGAGATGAGCATCAACGCCGAGGTCAAGAAGCTAATCGACTCCGTCTTCATCCAGGAGGTCCAATATCCTGACTGGATCGCCAACATCGTCCTAGTGATGAAGAAAAATGGGACGGTGCACATATGTATGGACTTTCAGGATCTCAATAAAGCCTGCCCGAAGGACGACTTCCCAGTACCAGTCACTGAGCTGATGATAGATAACACTTCCACTCACGAAGTTTTCTCCTTTATGGACGGCTCATCAGGATATAATCAGATAAAGATGCATCCCGAAGACCAGAAACATACTGCTTTCCGGATCCCTTTGGGCATATTCTGCTACAAGGTGATGGCCTTCGGTCTAAAGAACGCCGGTGCCACCTATCAGAGGGCCATGACGAAGATCTTCGATGACCTCATACATGAAATCGTCGAATGCTATATCGACGACCTTGTGGTGAAAAGAAAATCATACGAGGAATATTTAGAGTATCTGAAGATCGTATTTCAACGCCTTCAGCAATACAACTTGAAGATGAACCCTCTCAAATGCGCGTTCGGAGTATCCTCAGGAAAATTCCTGGGATTCATCGTCCGACACCGAGGCATCGAGATAGATCCGTCAAAGATCAAGGCGATTATGGAAATGCCTCCGCCAAGGACTCTCAAGCAACTGCGGTCTCTCTAAGGAAAGCTCGCGTATATCCGGTGATTCATAGCCAATCTCTCAGGCAAGTGCCATCCTTACAGTCACTCGATGAAGAAGGGAACCCATTTCGTCTGGGATCGCAAATGCCAAAACGTACTGGACAAAATCAAGCTATACCTGCAGAATCCGCCAGTACTGGCCGCTCCCATTAAAAGAAAACCCCTCGTCCTGTACACAACAGCCCTCGAAGGTTCTTTAGGCGCGCTGTGGGCACAAGAAAACGACCAAGGGAAGGAGAGAGCCCTTTATTATCTGAGTCGAGTTCTTCTGGGGGCAGAACGCAATTACTCTCCTATTGAAAAACACTGCGTAGCGTTGATATTTGCAATAACGAAGCTCAGACACTATGCATTGGCACATGAGGTCCATCTCATATCAAAGGTGGATCCCCTCAAATATTTGATGTCAAAGGCTATATTAACAGGACGGCTCGCTAAATAGGTCCTCCTCTTAATGAAATTCTCGATAACTTATCGGCCCCTTAAGGCAGTGAAAGGCCAGGCCATCACCGACTTCCTCGCTGAGCATCCGATACCTGCTGACTCTCCTTTGAGCTGCGAATTGCCATACGAACACGAATTTGACACGATCAACGGGAATGATACCCGGTGGGAACTTTATTTTGATGGAGCATCTTCCATGAAGAAACATAAACAAAGCACCCCTATAATCAAATCAGGGGTAGGCCTCATCTTCGTAACTCCACAAGGAGGGATAATGCGTTTCGCCTTCTCCTTGACAGACCCAAGGACAAACAATGAAGCCGAATATGAAGCTTTGATAGCAGGTCTCGAGATCGCTATCGACATGGGAATTGAAAACCTCATCATATACGGAGACTCCCAGCTCGTCGTTAGTCAAATAAACGACGACTACCAAACGTGCAAGCCAGAGTTGGTAAAGTACGATGAGAGGGTGCAGCAACTGCTGACCCAAATTCCTTCCTACACCTTGGAAAGCATACTGCGTGCGGAAAATAGTAAGGCAGATGCATTAGCCAAGATCGCTAAAGAACTGGCCAACGAGAACCTCGATGACGTGAGGATCGTTGTGCAAAGCCGTCGGGTTCTTGCTCCGGCAGAAGTATCTCCGGAGTCGTTCGAAGAAAAGGGAACGACCGAGCAAACGACTCTACAAATAAAAGACCAGGAAAAGGATGAGGATTGGAGGGAAGTCTTTATAGATTACTTCAAATCCCGTCGAACAACTGAAGATGCGTCCTCAAGACATCAGCTTATGAAACGAGCTCTTTCTTTCGCTTTCGTCAATGATACCCTGTATAAGAGATCATTTGATTCTCTGTGGCTAAGATGCCTGGGACCTGAAGAGGCAAAGAAAGTCGTCCAAGAAACTCACGACGGACTCTGCGGTTCTCACCAAGCCGGGCCGAAGATGAAGTTGAAGATCAAGAGGATGGGCTATTATTGGCCCATGATGATCCAAGACTGCCTCGAATACGCGAAGCAATGCCAATCGTGCCAGATTCACGGGGACCTTATCCATCTGCATCCAAATCCACTACATCCAACAGTGGCTAGCTGGCCATTCGAAATGTGGGGAACTGACATAATCGGCCCCATCGAACCAGCGTCGGCCAGAGGACATCGATTCATTTTGGCGACAACTGATTACTTCTCCAAATGGGCAGAAGCAGTACCGCTGACGGAAGTGAAGACGGAGAATATCCTCCATTTTTTCAAGACACACGTTATTTATCGGTTCGGTACTCCGTGATGGATTATCTCCGATAACGGGCCATCCTATAGAAGCCATAAAATCAGCCGCTTCGCACGATAGCATAAGATAGACTGGAGATACACTTCAGTCTATAATCCCCGAGCTAACGGTCTAGCTGAGGCTTTCAACAAGACCTTGACAAAGATCGTGAAAAAGACGGTGAGACTGCATGAAGCTCTCTGGGAATATCGAACTACGTTCAAAATGGCCACGAACACAACGTCGTATACATTGGTATTTGGTATGGAGGCGGTACTCCCCCTCGAGATAGAATTACCCTCTCTATGAGTGGCAGTTCATTACGAGCTAACGGACGAAGAGAATGCCCACCTTCGGCTTGAGGAGCTCGATGCCCTTGATGAAACTCGGCTCATGGCACAACAAAATCTGGAGGCTTACAAAGAAAAGATGAAGCGCTCATATGAAAGATTGACTAGGCCGAGGACATTCCGCCAAGGCGAACTCGTGCTAGTGGTCAAAAGGCCTATGATCCCCAATCGTGCCAAGCGGAGGAAATTCGAGCCGAACTATGAAGGCCCATATATCATAGACAAGGTCTACTAGGGTGGGGCCTATCTACTCATAGACATGCATGGCGAATGGCCCTTCAGGCCGATAAATGGTCGCTTCCAGAAAAAGTACTACGCTTAACGAGTCACGGCCTAGGTCAATGATAGATGACGACGACTATGTTCGCTCGCTTTCTTTGTAAGCCCAAACACTATAAGTAGTAGCCGGCTACTGATTGAAAGAATTAAAGTTAACCGCAATCAAGACGGTGTCGCTATGCAGCTAGCCGGTTGAGCACGGGTCGATCCACAGGGAGATGGTTGTATGTCCTTTCTTGTCTTAGACGAGTCAATAAAGAATTTGTGTATGAGTTGTTCGATTCTATCCTAAGTGTATTATTTGCAAGTATAAAGTTGTTAAGAAAAAGATACGAGATTATAAGCTAAAGAAATCCGTACTCAAAACCTTTGAGCCGAATCTTGACCAATTGAAGCTAGAGCAATCGGCAACAACGTGGATTAGGGGATTTAAGCGCGGTATTCGTGGAATACGGCTTATTTACCCTTGTCCTTCCGTTCTTGTCTCTTGCTTTCGCCTCCGGCCAAACCGAACGCAACCGGTCGCGGTTAGGAATCACCGTTACCTTGTCAGGGTACGGTGCCTAACGGAGCGCTTGCGTATGGTTTGGGCGGAGTTCAATGGAAAATACGGGAAAAGGAAATGGCAAAGAAACATTAACTTATAATATCGTATTTTTCTCTTAACAAAGATAATTACATTCATTCACAAGAAAGAACCAAAAAGAGAGAACAAAAAGAAAAGAACAAAGAAAAGAAAAGATTACAAGCAAGTAATTAAAGTGCATGAATATAAATTGCAAGAAAGTAAAGCAAGGTAATAAAAAGCAAGTAATAAATAAGCAAATAAAAAGAACAAGAAACTAGAACTCAAGACAAGCATGTGATCAATAGCCAACCCTTAAACTTGCAAGCTCAATCAAGAGGTTGCAAGATCAAGGGAAGGGTAGAGAACGCATGTGAAATGAAGTGCTAATTCCATGAAAGAATACGACCCTTGAGATCAATAACTAACCCTTAACCATTCAAGCTCAATGAAGAGGTTGAATGATCAAGAGAAAGCAAGAATCTCAAGGGGAAGAAGAAACTAAAGAGAATGATACAAAAAGCCCTCATCTTCATTGATCTCCCACTCAAAAAGCTCTCACTACAATTTTCATGGAAAAAGAATGAAGAAGAAGAAGAAAAAGACTAAATCCTAAAAAGAAAGAAGAACAAAGAATCACCCTTGGCTTGGCTCAATTCTGGAGTATTTATAGGCAGTTTACAGAAACCCTAGGGCCAAGTCCTGACCCCATATGAAATGACCTAACTGCCCCCAAAACACGACACAGCGAGGAGCCCAAAGGGCCGCGGTTCCGCGGCCTAAGCCTGCTTAGGCCGCGGATCCGCGGCCGTATAGGGGAATTGGGTCGTGGGTTTTGGTCGGAGTCCCTGGTTTTCTGTCCTATATAATTGTACATATACCAAATTGCAGTATGCTTCCATAGTTGCATCAGAATTGCAATGGTCCAAAGTGGCAACAAAAATAACACTTTTGACCTTTTCTCCCTCGAGCTCCGCGCACCCATTGATTCTTGTGCTGCCCCTCTCATGCTCTGTGCTTGTCCGAGACACGAATGACCGTTGTCATATGTCTTGTCTCAGGATCCGGTATGCAGCACTGGACGGATATGGATGACCGAAACCCGGCTTTTATCTGTTGTCAACAGATGTTCTGTATTTGGTGTAACTGTGGAGATTTTGTCTTGATTTGCAATATTTGTACTGAAAACCTGTAATCTGAAAATATGTAACAAACAAAGATCAAAAGCACCTACCTATAAACACTCGAGCGTAAGAATGGGCGGTATAAAATGCAGTATTCTGTTATGAACAAATACCCCTAAACTTAACTTTTGCTCGTCCCGAGCAAAACCAATTATTCGTAAAAAAGAAAATCCTAACCGCACTTTCGCAGGGAACGCGATTGCACTGAGCATGTGCAACAAGCCGTTAAACCTCTAGGTGTCCCTAGTAGGAGGAGTGTTGTCTCCTGAGGGTTTTCAGCGGATTACACCCATAAAATCCCGTCAAGCTAGGGTCGTAAGTTAACATCGATTCTACTCCTACAGTTTAGTATTTACGTTAGAAACTCTATCATCCTAAGTTAGAAATATTCAACCGTTATTTTTCACACCTCCTATCTATTTAACCTTAGATCATATACGTTCCAAAAAAAAAAGTTTAGAAAGATGTCGGTTCACCTGAGTTTTCCTTCTAAAGCGCGGCCTCAAATCAGGGATTTTTATCAACTTTACAGAAAACACAAGTCTTATTCTTTATTTCAATCTTTTATCCAAACATCGATTGTATACCCCTACGTGTGTGTATATTTGCACCCCTACACTTAAGAATTCAATTCAAGCTATAATACCGTTGCCCTAATACCTAATACTACTTCTTTTCATTAAGGATGGACGGAATTGCTCACACACCTTTCATGCGACTATTAATGCTTCTTGAGGCACTAACGACCGATTACTGAATGTGTGAACTTAAAGCGTAAATAGCAGTTTCCAGGTCTTGACTTTATTCTATTTTTCTTTTTCTTTTTCTTTTTCTTTTTCAAGACCGGATATATTTTTCAATATGCTCTTTTGGTGTTTAGCTTTAAATACCATTTTTTCTTTCATACTAGGCTTTCAGGCAAGAGTATTTCTAGGTATCCTCTACTATCCCAAGTTTCAAGGTACGTGTAGGTGCAGTTGTAGGGTATAAACTTTCTAAATTTGAACTCAAGAAAAGAAACTATTTTTCAGACTTATCCTCCGGTAAAACTTCAATACTTTCCCTTCTTCTTGACTTAACTCAAAAAACTGAACTCAAGATTACCTATTTCTCAAAAAAAAACTGTAAGGACGTATACTTACCAAAGTTTAGACAGAATGAGGGTTATTTTTAGGGTTTTCAATTCCTAAGCCTAGAATTTAGTTATTTCTATCATATCAACTAAACTTTCAGAATAAAAACCTAAGTTACCCTATTAGCTAACTTGACGACAAAGTTTTTATATTTTTTGGAAATTTTTTGATTTTTGTGGGTTTTTAATAAGGTATGCAAATGCAAAATATACAAATGAGTGCGAAGGAAGAAAGCTTACCGAGCACACCCCCAAACTTAAACTTGACAGTGCCCTCACTGTCAGGCTATACCAAGAGGGTCAAAATTGTCGGCGCTCCCCCTAAAAACAAATTATATACAAAAAGGAAAACAAAAAATATATACAAAAAAGATGTCCCCCCCAAACTTAAGTAAAACAGTGTTTCCACTGTTAAGCGTTGAAGTTCATGATTAGGGGGGAAAGAACAGTATCACTCTATACAAGGCCTTACACAGGCCAAAAGTTAACACCAACCATTCAAAGATTTTATCATGGTAAAGCAGTGGTTGGTGAAAGAAGGTGAAGAGGTAAGAAATGGAGAATACACGAGACCGTATGGAGATAGAAGCGGGATACGGTCTCGGTATATCAGAAGAAGAATGGCGGAAGGGAAAAAGAAGTGGAGTACGAACTTGAGGGTGCAAATGGAGTGAATAGATTAGCACAATATGTGATGAGCGATGTGTAAACAGCGATTGTGCTAATCTATTAACCCAGCGAGAGATTGGGTCAAATCCCTCAAGATTCGTAAGAAACCATGGGTACGCCGAACTTGGTAAACTAGACATACGAAATGAGACGGTTTCTTGCAAGGTTGGAACGATGGAAAGGATGGAGGGAAGTGGTTGAGGAAGGTTATCAATTAAAGGCTCAGGAGGGTGTACACAGTCAGTGGAAGGAACAGGATGAATTGGTAAATCCGACTCATCAAACAAAACTGGTTCATCCTCAAGACTATCCTCAAAATTTTCCTCAAAATTTAGCACATCCATGCACTGTTCTTCAAAATCAAGACGCATATGGGGTTCGGGAAAAACATTTAATGACTCGGGATGATGATTTGAAGAGACAAACTCAGCCAAATCTACGGGTTCATCATCCAAAATGTTCCCAGCGTCAATATCCTCGATCAAGTGAAAATCTATATTCTCAGACACCTCAACAAAAGCATGGATATCAATCGATTCAGGTTCTAAAGTGGAGGTGTAGAGGTCAAAAGGTTTAGGATCGGTTTCACTTGGAAGAGACCCTTCACAATCGGGCAAATCAAACACTACGAAGTCGCACAACTCATTCATCATTCTATCTTCAATTGATAAATCATGTGGGATACTCGATAGATTTTCAAAACAGGAGGTGTGGGATTCAATTTGGGATGAGTAGGTTTGATTTGGAAGGGGGTACATCTCACTCTCTCCACTCAAATTCTCAGCCTGTCCTACCGCCTCATCATACATTGAAAAATTAGGAGCTAGTTGAAAACTAGCTACCGGGTCAGTATGTTGTACGAGAGCGGCCATGGACGCATTCAAATCCATCATCTGTCGGCTTGACGCTACCCTAAAGTCTTCCAACGACTGTTCTAGACTAGACATGGGTTATGAAGGGGTTTCAGTAAAAGATTCAAAGTCGTTTGGATACTGAAAACTCCCAATTGGCGGTTCTGAAGCAATGTCTAGGGAAGGTGCAAAAGTAGGGTAGGACTGGTAGGAATTGAATGGCTGGACAGGAGTGGGATCAACATTGGGATAAGAAGGTGAATGAAATTGTTGATCCCAAGAATTTGAAGTGGTGAAAGGAGTGAAAGATCGGCTACGAGATTGTTCAATACGTTCAGCGATGGACAAAGGACGACTTGCAGAAGGGGTATCAACATAAGCGGGTGCGGGAGGTTGAAACGGTTGATACAAAGTGGAATGAGGAGTGCAAGTGTTTGTCCTAGACGCTGCTATGCGATCTTTCAGTGAAACTTTGGGCATGGAGGGATCGTTCGACGTTCGGCCAAAGCAAGAACCGTAAGAAGTAATGTCTGGTTGTGGGTACCAAAGTTCGGCAAGAGTTTTGCGAGGTGGAGTACCCATGATATGAAGAGAGAGAATGAAAGAAAGGTAGAGAAAAGGAGAGGAAAAAGAATGTGATTTTTTTTTTTTTAGGTATTAACAAAAGAATGAAATATACACAAAAAAGAATATGGACAAAAACAATCACGACACAAAAATACCACACACCTAATCGTTCTAGGGTTCACCTAGGTCAACTAGACCTGCTCCAGAACTTGATTTTCGAAGTAAAACTGTGTCGAGAAACGGGCTCAAGATACACTGATCACGAGGCCAGGTAAGTGCAGAGATAAGGGGAGGTTTTCCAACGCTTTCGCGAAGTTCCTTAATTAAATAACCCTTTCCCTTTTGGCGGTTGCGCCGTTAACACTTTCCTAGACACCCCGTAAACAATATACCGTTAAGCGAGGTTCTAAACACAGTTAACTTCTCCTAGTGAGCGCGAAGTCCTTAAGGCTTAAAGTCTAGTTTCTTTTAAATTTTGTGCGGGTAAACGTTATGCTCAAGTTCGTGATTTGTGGGCCACGGAAAAGGTGATGAAATCCTTTACCGTATGTTGTGGGGTTCGCTTGCCCTTAAGTCCGTATTAAAGTATGCAATGCGCAATTCAATAAAAATTCTATAAAGAATCAAACAATCGTTTTTTATTTTAAGCACGGCACTGCAAAAAATACGGGTTAGTCAATTTTTAGCGTTTGCTAGCGAACTTGCAAAGAATCCTGCAAAGAATAGTATATTGGATGCGTCGGATTTGAGAAGAAGGTGTTAGGAAAGTACGTACCGTTAAGTTTTTGGGTTAGGAAACCCCCGTTGAATCAAATCCGGTAAGCTTGAAAGGTTCGCTTGCGCGGGTCAAACTACCCGGATCTTTGGCACTGTACTTCGTAATCACCTTTGCCTTGAATGCACACTTTGCTCCCCACAATCGCAGTTTGCAAATACGCAAAAATCTGCACACTTGCCCACAAAAATGATCAAAAAAAACAAAAAGATTTTTTTTTTTATTTTTTTTTATATATATACAAAAAGAATAATAACCCGAATAACAAGAAAGAAAATACGCTACCGTCTCCCCGGCAACGGCGCCATTTGATTGAAAGAATTAAAGTTAACCGCAATCAAGACGGTGTCGCTATGCAGCTAGCCGGTTGAGCACGGGTCGATCCACAGGGAGATGGTTGTATGTCCTTTCTTGTCTTAGACGAGTCAATAAAGAATTTGTGTATGAGTTGTTCGATTCTATCCTAAGTGTATTATTTGCAAGTATAAAGTTGTTAAGAAAAAGATACGAGATTATAAGCTAAAGAAATCCGTACTCAAAACCTTTGAGCCGAATCTTGACCAATTGAAGCTAGAGCAATCGGCAACAACGTGGATTAGGGGATTTAAGCGCGGTATTCGTGGAATACGGCTTATTTACCCTTGTCCTTCCGTTCTTGTCTCTTGCTTTCGCCTCCGGCCAAACCGAACGCAACCGGTCGCGGTTAGGAATCACCGTTACCTTGTCAGGGTACGGTGCCTAACGGAGCGCTTGCGTATGGTTTGGGCGGAGTTCAATGGAAAATACGGGAAAAGGAAATGGCAAAGAAACATTAACTTATAATACCGTATTTTTCTCTTAACAAAGATAATTACATTCATTCACAAGAAAGAACCAAAAAGAGAGAACAAAAAGAAAAGAACAAAGAAAAGAAAAGATTACAAGCAAGTAATTAAAGTGCATGAATATAAATTGCAAGAAAGTAAAGCAAGGTAATAAAAAGCAAGTAATAAATAAGCAAATAAAAAGAACAAGAAACTAGAACTCAAGACAAGCATATGATCAATAGCCAACCCTTAAACTTGCAAGCTCAATCAAGAGGTTGCAAGATCAAGGGAAGGGTAGAGAACGCATGTGAAATGAAGTGCTAATTCCATGAAAGAATACGACCCTTGAGATCAATAACTAACCCTTAACCATTCAAGCTCAATGAAGAGGTTGAATGATCAAGAGAAAGCAAGAATCTCAAGGGGAAGAAGAAACTAAAGAGAATGATACAAAAAGCCCTCATCTTCATTGATCTCCCACTCAAAAAGCTCTCACTACAATTTTCATGGAAAAAGAATGAAGAAGAAGAAGAAAAAGACTAAATCCTTAAAAGAAAGAAGAACAAAGAATCACCCTTGGCTTGGCTCAATTCTGGAGTATTTATAGGCAGTTTACAGAAACCCTAGGGCCAAGTCCTGACCCCATATGAAATGACCTAACTGCCCCCAAAACACGACACAGCGAGGAGCCCAAAGGGCCGCGGTTCCGCGGCCTAAGCCTGCTTAGGCCGCGGATCCGCGGCCGTATAGGGGAATTGGGTCGTGGGTTTTGGTCGGAGTCCCTGGTTTTCTGTCTTATATAATTGTACATATACCAAATTGCAGTATGCTTCCACAGTTGCATCAGAATTGCAATGGTCCAAAGTGGCAACAAAAATAACACTTTTGACCTTTTCTCCCTCGAGCTCCGCGCACCCATTGATTCTTGTGCTGCCCCTCTCATGCTCTGTGCTTGTCCGAGACACGAATGACCGCTGTCATATGTCTTGTCTCAGGATCCGGTATGCAGCACTGGACGGATATGGATGACCGGAACCCGGCTTTTATCTGTTGTCAACAGATGTTCTATATTTGGTGTAACTGTGGAGATTTTGTCTTGATTTGCAATATTTGTACTGAAAACCTGTAATCTGAAAATATGTAACAAACACAGATCAAAAGCACCTACCTATAAACACTCGAGCGTAAGAATGGGCGGTATAAAATGCAGTATTCTGTTATGAACAGCTACCGGGCCGAAACGTCGTTAAACTAACAACGGACCAAAACGTCCTTAAACTAACAATGGACCGAAACGTCCTTAAACTAAAGACGGACCGAAACGTCCTTAAACTAATAACGAACCGAAACGTCCTTAAACTAACGATGGACCGAAACGTCCTTAAACCAACAATGGACTACTATATCCTAAAACTAGCTGTTGACCGAGACGTCGATAAACTACGATGGGTTACAGCATCCCAAAGCAGATGCAAAAATAAAGAGAATAAAAAAAAGAGAAAACGGTATGTCCATAAGCAAAAAAGGGCACAGATGAAAACCCGAAAGGGCTCCGTGAGTAAAAACAGCAGGGCTACTGGCGAGTTTTGTGAAAACCCGAAAGGGCGCAACCTCGTTAGAATAAAAAAAAGAGAAAAAGAAAAAGAAAACGGTATGTCCATAAGCAAAAAGGGCACGGATGAAAACCCGAAAGGGCTCCGTGAGTAAAAACAGCAGGGCTACCGGCGAGTTTTGTGAAAACCCGAAAGGGCGCAATCTTGTAAAAAGACACTTGCAAGGTCCTCTCGAACTTGTGAGGAGAAACCACCTTCGTGAGATCCTTACGACTCACAAGGGAGAAACACACTTAGGGATCCCCATGATCCCTAGGGAGAAATTACACTTGCGAGATCCTCACGACTCGTAAGGAGAACCCTCTTATGAGACCCTCACGGCTCATAAGATTTGAAAGTCTTAAGCTACAGGGATCTAAACCTGTTCTTAAGCAACCACCACAACCTCCAACAATGCCCTACAAGCGTCTCAATGCCGACCCTTGTATACAATCCACGGGCGCGAATAAACATTTCCCTAACGAAGTCCCATCCATGACTAGGGATATGTTTACATGGTGAACAACCCTTGTAAGTCCTCTCGACTTATAAGGGGAAACACTCTTGTAAGATCCTTACGAATTATAAGAGAACGTGCACTTAGGAATCTTCACGATTCTTAAGAAGAAAACGCACCTACGAGATCCTCACGACTCGCAGGGAGAAAAACCTTTATGAGACCCTTACGGCTCATAAAGTCAAAAGCCTTAGTTGACAGGATTCTAACCCTGTTCGCTAAGCCACCTTTGTTCGATATCGACAGAGGCAAATGATGATTCGCTCCTGGCGATATCCCAGTTGTAGCGGTGCCGATGCCGAAATCAGTGTCTAATTCCACGCTTGCAGCAAAAAGCCAGCGAGCCACAAATGCATACGAAATAGCCGAAATGATAGGGCAACTTGCAACAAAATCAGCAAGTAAAAAAATGTATGCATGAAAAATAGCCGAAATGATTGGGCAACTCGCAATAAAAAGCAGCGAATAAAAATAAAATAAATAGCCGAAATGATTGGGCACCGCGAAAAATAACCGAAATGATTGGGCAATCGCGACCTTCGCGATATAAAAGCTGAAATGATAGAGCATCGCGGAATGAAATAAAATAAAATGAAATTTATGCCCTACAGGTGATATCACATCAATCCCTGTATACAATCCAGGGGCGCAAACAAAGAAGGAACCACACCTGCCCTCCTCAGGCTCCATCAGAAGAAGAAGCCAAATCTTAATGGTTCACAGACAACTCAGAGACCACTTCAATATTCGTCTCATTACAACAGACGCAACGTCATCCAAATGACCCCGACGCGGAAACACGTCATCCAAATGACCCCTTCTCGGAAATACGTCATCCAAATGACCCCGTCGCGGAAATACGTCATCCACATGACCCCGTTTCGGAAGTACGTCATCCATATGACCCTGTTTTGGAAATACGTCATCCATATGACCCCGTCGCGGAAATACGTCATCCATATGACCCCGTCTCTGAAATACGTCATCCATATGACCCCGTTTCGGAAATACGTCATCCATATGACCCCGTCATGGAAATACGTCATCCAAAAGACCCCGTCGCGCAAATATGTCATCTACATGACCCCGTCGCGGAAATACGTCATCCAAATGACCCCGTCGCGGAAAAACGTCATCCACATGACTCTGTCTCGGAAACACATCATCCATATGACCCCTTCGCGGAAATACGTCATCTAAATGACCCCGTCACGGAAACACGTCATCCATATGACCCCGTCGCGGAAACACGTCATCCATATGACCCCGTCGTGGAAATACGTCATCCAAATGACCCTGTCGCAGAAACATGTCATCCAAATGACCCCGTCTCGGAAATAGATCATCCAAATGACCCCGTCGCGGAAATACGTCATCTACATGACCCCGTCTCGGAAATACGTCATCCACATGACCCCGTTTCGGAAATACGTCATCTAAATGACCCCGTCTCGGAAATACGTCATCCAAATGACCCCACCGCGGAAATACGTCATCTACATGACCCCGTCGCGGAAAAACGTCATCCACATGACCCCGTCTCTGAAACACGTCTTCCATATGACCCCGTCGCGGAAATACGTCATCCAAATGACCCCGTCGCGGAAATACGTCATCCATATGACCCCGTCGCGGAAATACGCCATCCAAATGACCCCGTCACGGAAACATGTCATCTAAATGACCTCGTCTCGGAAATACGTCATCCAAATGACCCTGTCATGGAAATACGTCATCTACATGACCCCGTCTCGGAAATACGTCATCCACATGACCCCGTTTCGGAAATACGTCATCTACATGACCCTGTCGCGGAAACACGTCATCCATATGACCCCGTCGCGGAAACACGTCATCCATATGACCCCGTCGCGGAAACACGTCATCCATATGACCCCGTCGCGGAAACACGTCATCCAAATGACCCTGTCGCGGAAATACGTCATCTACATGACCCCATCGCGGAAATACGTCATCCACATGACCCCGTTTCGGAAATACGTCATCCACATGACCCCGTCGCGGAAACATGTCATCCATATGACCCCGTCGCGGAAGCACGTCATCCATATGAACCCGTCGCGGAAACACGTCATCCATATGACCCTGTCGCGGAAATACGTCATCCAAATGACCCCGTCATGGAAACACGTCATCCAAATGACCCCGTCGTGGAAACACGTCATCCAAATGACACCGTTTCGGAAATACGTCATCCACATGACCCCGTCTCGGAAATACGTCATCAACATGACCCCGTCTCGGAAATACGTCATCCAAATGACCCCGTCTCGGAAACACGTCATCGACGTGACCCCGTTCGGAAATACGACCCTGATCGGAAATACGTCATCCGCACGACCCCGTTGCGGAAATGCGTCATCTACATGACCCCGCCTCGGAAATACGTCACCCAATGACGCCGTGAAATGCGAATAATGTCAATCTCGTTAAACACTTACGGGTCCTCTCGATTCGTAAGGAAGAAAACTCTTTTATAAGATCCTTACGACTTCTAAGGGAAAACACACTTAGGAATCCTCACGATTCCTAAGGAGAAAATACACCTACGAGATCCTCTCGACTCGTAGGGAGAAAAGTCTTTATGAGACCCTCATGGCTCATAAAGTTGAAAAGTTTTAGGTAGCAGATTTGAACCTGCTTCCTAAGCCATCACTACCCCTCGAAGAAGCCAAAACAAGATGCTCACCCTATCATCTGCAGGCTATGTTTATTAAGGTGACATGCTGATAACAAAAGAAGGAAGAAAGCAGAGAGATGACGTAAGACATTGCGAAAGAAATGTATCTTTTATTCATGAATTCAATTGGGTACAAAATACATCATATGAAAGAATAAAAGAACGAATACATTTTATTCAAAATTACAAATAGTACAAAAAATTTATTGAGAAGGAAGCGCTTTCAATAGTCCGATCAGCCGCTCGCGCACTTCCCTCATCCCCTCTTCTTGATCAGCCGCCGCGGCCAGCTCCACTTCGATTCGAGCCCTTTCCTGCAAGCATGATAAAATCTTTTCATCGATTTCCCGTTGAGCAGCTTCACGACTCTGCATAATCCGCTCAATAGAGTCAAGCTTCTGTCTCAATACAAGCCCGTCCGAAATATACTGCTGCAAGGTATCAAAGACGGCTCTCAGTTACGTAGCGTTCGCTTCAACCTGGGCACGCAATTGAACAGACTCAGTGGAAGCCTCCTCGCGTTCCTTCCGCCTCAAGGTCGCTTCTTGTTCAAAATGATGGAGGAAGGACACACTCTGCTCAACCCATGCAGCCCGCTGGGAGTTCAAAACCTGAATCTCAGAAGCAGGACGCATAAGCTCGAGCTCATGCAGGCAGGCCTCAATCTTCTGGCAGTGGTTAACCCAAGACTCGACGACGCCTTCGTTATGGAAGTTTACAAGCGTCGCCAGCATTAGGATAACCTTCGCGGCAAAATCCGCGGCAGATGTAGGAGTCTCCACGTCGAACTCCTCAATATAGTCGCTCACCATGCACAGACTATTCGCGGCGCCTTTCGAGGATGGACGTCTGGAAAAGGGTCCGGCCGGCATTATGACGCGAGACTCGAACGGGGATGGAGTTGATGTGACCGTTGCAAAACAAATCACAATCAGATGACGGCTCAAGAAATAAAGAAAATACACGAAAATAGAGTCTATTATACCGGCTGCAATAGGGGGCGGAGCTGGGAGTACTGGTGGCGCAACAGTAGCCGCGTCCCCGCCTTCGATTTGTAAGGCTACAAGCAATACAAAGAGGGATTAGCAATAATGTGACTGCCCGTTAAAGAGAGGACCGACTTCTTCTTCCTCTTCTGCGTGCGAGCTCCATTCGCAGCAAGCAAAAGCTTACGCTTGGTGGGCACTTTGGGGCGACGAGTCCTGATATCTCAGCCCACGCCAGATTTGGGGGAAGCTACATTTACCGTCTCCGCGGGAGCACGGGGCACCGGTGGTACATCCACCGTCTCCACGGGAGCATGGGGCACCGGTAGCTCAGGCCTGTCCTCGGGGACTTCAATCATAGTAGCTCCTCTTAGTAGAGGAAAAACAATGGTCCGTCGCTTCAAGGGGAGGTTTCGGTTACTAGCAGGGGGTGCACACTTGCGGTCAAGTAGCGGCCGCTTTTCCTCCCTGATAACAGCACCCGTTGCCTGTTGATACCAAGCCACGTGTACGTTAAGGTCCCTAGGGATGCAACTTAGTTCACTGATAAAGAAGTGAGATCCTGTATCTAAGCGCATGAAATGATGCAGCGTGCCTCGCATTCCCTCTTTAGTGGCAATGGGTTCTACCAAGAAAGCCTCCAGCGGGACCCTTTGATTGTAACTCAGCTGCTGAGCAAAATGATGGGGGTTGTATCTCATGAATAGCGTCGCATCATTTTGCCTGAATACGAGAAAGCCCGGCCTGATGGAGCACAAATGGAGAATCTCCCAGGCTTTCAACACGGAGGCCCCGTCCTTAAAAATGTTTCGCAGTGACAGCACCGCCTTGGATGTTTCCTGGCCGATGGTTAAGACTTTGTCCGTGAAAGACATACCATCTTCGACCGTGCGCGGACGAAGGAGCAAGCCTGTAGCTCTCCGCTGTGACGGACTCACGATGGAGGCATCAACCAGCCGCATAATCCGAGGGAACTTGCATCTCTCGTAAAACGAAGATCTCTTGTGAATGCCGAAGACCCCGAGCACGTGCATCTCCATCCATGAAGTGAAGTAATGCATCGGGAAGTTGGCAGGATGCACCCCCGGTTCAGTGGTATCCGCCGCTACGCTAAGACCGTGGTATAGGTAGGCTAACCCGGCGATCCTAATGGCCACTTGTATTCCGGCAACCATGCGATACGCAAGGTAGAAGACGGAAAGCCTCATGTAACGAGGATGCATAGGGAGCGCGAACCAACTCAACCATAGCCCAAGAAACCCAAGAAAGAATGCCTCCTCATCAATGCCCGGGGCGGCGATTTCTGACAGAGGGATGACCGCAGCGTCAGGAAGAAAGAAGCCCTTCTGATCAGCTTCTAGTACCGGCTGACGGTCCAAGCCAAAGCCGAAGGGATCATCGAGCTTGGCAAACTTTTAGCCTCGTCGCGACAAAATTTCCGGACGAAAAAAACGGGCAATGAAGTCCGCAAAACTGACCCCCCTGGCCTCCGGATTTCAGGAAGAGGATCTCGTACATGTTCAACACCTTTATCAGACTAGGGAACTGGTGCTGAATGGTGTTCTCTGGTGTGAGGCCCATCACCATTGGCTTGGTGGTGAAAACATATTCATCCGGAGGAAGGGAATCTTCGGATCTATGCTTATTTTCAACTCCCGAAGCATTTCGTCGCTCACCCTGACCGGTAGACCGGAAACCTCGGCAAATTCTTCCAAGGAAATGGAAAGCTCTCTATCCAGTAGAAGGAAGGTATGGGTCGGGATGTTCCACTGCTCCAAGAACGCCTTGATCCACCATGTGGGAGGAGCAGAATATTGGAACAACGAAGCGTAGACCGCAGGGTATAGGCCGAGCTTTAGCAGCTGCGATTTCTTTGCCGACAAGATGTACCTGGCCCACTGCAAATACCCGGCCGGATGACGGGGAGTTAGCCCGATGTTTAGGGTTGTCCCCAAGGGCGTGACTCACCCTGGCATATGCGCTGCTCCAGGGTGTCCAAAGCCGCCGGCGGCTGCATGGGTACGGCGGCAATCGAAGGTTGAAGAAGACCCTCCGAAGTCCAATTGACAACCTCCACGGCATAGTTCACCGGGGGTGCATCTGCATATGGAATCGCCGAGATAGGCTCCGACGGCGTCGCACAAGAGAAGCTTTGACAAACTCTTATAATCTGGTCGTCCCATCTACCCTACAAGTGAAGATTTTTGTATTCCGGGTCACGGTCTTTGATGAGCGCGAGAACCTCCCGGTCCACAGGTGCCTCAGGAAATCCTCCCTCTGAACGGACGAATGGAAACGTAGCATCAAAAGACATGTCGCCTGCAAGGAGGGACAGAAGTCAACTGTCAGTGCTTTAATTTAATTTTAAAAATTCTGACACTCGATACTTTAAAATTTGTACCATACTGCAATACAGTAGAAAGGGGAGCAAAGGGGGACCCACAAAATCTAGATGACAATGCATTAGTTAATAAAACAGCCTCATCATTGAATGAGACTGTTAATTAATGAGGAAATCCTCAAGAAAACTCTCATTGAATGAGAGATCCCTCGGGAAAAAGAGAAAATCTCCCTTTGAGAGCAAAGCTCTATGACAGAGTGACACTTGTCAAACTCTGATCATGAGGGAATAAAATTCTTTAAAGAGCCTGGCTCTGTAATGATGATGGAAAAACCCATCAGAAAAGAAAATTAAGACCAATTAATTTTTATGAATTAAAATTTTGGGATCTTCAAGATCCATGAAAAAACTCTTAAGAGTTCTTTATCAAAGATTAAGAGATCTAAAGAGCAAGGCTCTGTTTATGGGCTAAGAAACCACAAGAAAAGATCTCTTTAGATCTACGGGTTCATGAGAGCAAAGCTCTGCTAATGAAACCTTAAATGGGATTTCTTTAGATCAAAGATCTGAGCAAGGCTCTGTTAATGGGTAAAACCCTAATTTATTAAAAATTTTAAAACTTTACCTAAGTTTGGAAAGAGTTTTTACTCTTGAAAAATTCTTAAAAAAAAGAGCTGTGCTCTGAACAAAAATTCTCAAAGAAGGAAGCTGATAATCATCTAAGGGACCAAAGGTCCTATTTATAGGCATTGAACCGCCTCTTCAACTTCTGAGTTGATCCAAGGGCTCAGATGCTGCCACCGCTGCACTCACGTGTGCGCCACGTGATCGCAACGGTGGGGGGCATTTGTTTCCCCCAATCAGAGAAAAACTCTATTTTAAAATTCAAAATTTAAAAGTTGAAGCAATGCTTCAGATTCAGCGCTAGGCGCGCTGCACGCCACGTGTCAAACACAGATGCGCTAGCGCCAGATGCACTGCGCCCTAGGCAGCGCACCCCCAATCAGAGCAAAGCTCTGTTTTAAAATTCAAAATTTAAAAGTTGAAGCAATGCTTCAGATCCAGCGCTAGGCGCGCTGCGCGCTACGTGTCAAACACGGGTACGCTAGCGCAGGCTGCGCTGCGCTCTGCGTTGCGCGCCACGTGTCAAACGTAGGTGCGCTAGCACTGGAATTAAAAATTCCCCACCGTTAGATCAAAAGTTCTAATAATGATAAATCATTAATTAATCAGAATTAAAATTCTGTTATGGAAAGATCTTTCCAATCTTGTTAAAAATAAGAAGATTGCCTTCTGTAAAACAGAAGCCCTAGGATCAAAGATCCAATGGTAGGGAAACATCCCCAAATCAATCAGAGAAAGATCTATTTAACTGATTTAACAAATCAATTTGCCCTATATAAAGGCCTCAAGACTTCAAGTCTGATATAAAAAAAAACCCTACAAACTTTGAGAAAACTCAAAGAAAGAAGAGCAAGCTTTTAGCAAAAGAAGATCATTTCTTCACGGTAAAGAACATGAACAATGAACACAGAGATGAAATCATCTCATGAAAAGAAGAACTATCTTCGAAAAAAGATCATAGATCTAAAAAAAAGACCAAGGTCTTTCATAAAGAGATCAAAAGATCTCATCAAATAATAAAAGAAGAACATATTCTTCACACAGATCCTTGATCTACAAAGGCAAAGCCCTTTCAAAATAAGAACTGTTGTTCTTGATCTTGAGGCAAAGGCTCCTTTAAAAAGAACATAAATTTGTTCTCTAATCATAAATTTTATCAAATGCGCTTTGCGCTACTGAAAAGTGCCTTGCACTCTTGAACTGCGCTTTTACACTCCTTGGACTGGCGCTCAGCGCCAAAATTCGCCATATGTCAACCACGTATGCAATTTGCGCTTTGCGCTTCTGAAATAGCGCACTGCGCTCATGGGCTGGCGCTTAGCGCCAAGTGCGCCATGTGTCACTCACTGGTGCGCCACTAAACTAGCATAACACGCTCATAAATTGAAAGCGTAATGCGCTCATAAACTGGCGCAATGCGCCTATCATCTGGCGCTTAGTGCCAAGCGCGACACGTGTCCCTTTCGTGTGCGCTACTTGGCAGAAGCGCAATGCGCTCTTTAATTGGCGCAAAACGCCTGGCGCGCCACGTGGCGCGCTGTCAGAACACACATTGTTCTGATGAATGCTATACATTCGATAGAAGACAAAAAAATGTGTCAGGATCTAATGCTCGACATTATTAAAGGGGCCAAGCTAAATAGAGGCTCAACAGCCCAGAACAATAAAATGTTAAACATTTTAATCTTATTGGACTTTGCCCAATATTGGCCATAAGTCCTCAACTTATATTGAACTGAGCCCATCTGCTCACGAATATTCAATAGATCTTAGTCCTAAACTGGGCTACCGATCTTCCAATCAATTCACACCGGTTCAAGGGTACATCTCTTTACTCCTCTGATACTCGTCGTTGTAACCCTTCAACGTCTTCAGAGAGGTGACGGGTCCCGACAACCACACATTTTACGGACTGTGGGGTCCTTAAACTCATGGACTATGATGTCCTTAAACTTCATAGACTGCGACTTCTTTAAACTAAGGACTGTGAGGTCCTTAAACTCATGGACTATGATGTCCTTAATCTGGACTGTGAGGTCCTTAAGCTCATGGACTACGATGTCCTTAACCTGGACTGTGAGGTCCTTAAACTCACGGACTATGATGTCCTTAAACTGGACCGAGATGTCCTTAAACTAACATTGGACCGTAATGTCCTTAAACTAATCGACCGCAATGTCCTTAAACTAAACAATAGAGTCCAAATGCTCTTTTGTTGGATTTAAATGATCCTGTTAAGTTGATCTTAGTCTAAACATTCGACTAACGTATCCTTAACATATGTTTAAGTTGATCTTAGTCTCAAATAAGGCTAACGTATCCTTAAACCCAAACCCCAAACACAAATCTAAGAAGAAACGGATTTGGACTAATCCACGCCCTACGGGCGACAACGTAAATTAGTCTTCGTATACAATCCACGGGCAACCACAAACAAAACAAACACCCACGACACGAAGTGACCATCTGGAGAAGGAGAAAGTTGTTACCGCGATGCGGTAGCGTAATTAACTGCAGGGGCTTGCGTCTGCAGAGAAGAGCGTCCCCACAATCAAAAACCCCTCAAACGAGGGGGAATATGAAGAAATCTGCTACATCGGCCGCATCCGTTTAAACCTTCGATACACGGTGCCATAAATCAACTTGGCATCTTTGGAGAGGTGGACGGATAGCACCAATTAGCATCTGCCCTCGAATTTCAGGCCTGACGTCCCAATGTCCCGGTCGCGTCCTTCGGCGGGGAACAGAGACGAATGGTTATAATATATATATATATATTATATTATATTAGACATTTCTTATGTTTTGCATCCGTGCTTGTCCAGCCCCCGCTCTGGCATTAGTTAAGTAACCTAACGGTGTTAGACGGGGCCCAGTGGCGAATGCGGATGGTATAAGCGTACATCATATTTTCGTTTCTTTCTGTGATGATAGGTGTAAATGATGGGACTGCATTACATTAATGCAAATCAAATAAACCAAAATTGAATCGTCGGAGCAATTTTAAAACCACTCGGTTTTTCCAAAACAGCAGACTTTTAAATGCGGAGCTTAACCACTCCTTTTAAAAGCTATCAGGTGCCTTCGATTATATCAAGTTCACTACGTTCACGGTTTCGCCAAAACCAGTCGTAGTCCTCCGTCATTTCATATAAATATTCAATAGTATTCAAGCTATGTTTGTTGGCCTTAGTCAAGGCATATTGATTGGTAGCTGCTGGGTATTCATATATTGCATAGATAGATGCGTTGGTTTGGGACAGTTATACTACTTTGTTGGCCTTAGTCAAGGGTATGTATGGCTGGGTTTAAATTAACCTGGACAATGACGGGTTGAACTTGATATGTGACTTATGATTTGTTGGCCTTAGTCAAGGTCATAAGAGCATGGGGAAAAAATCCACATCGGGAGTTTCTAAAGAAACTGAAATTTGCTAGTGCTGCATACCATTTGGAGTGTGATAATGTTGGAAGGATTCCTTCAGAATTATCGCACAATGATATTTGGATCCCAATCCTACTATGAGTATATGCTACTCCTCGGGAGATTTTTCACTTAACGATCAATACTATAAACCAAGTAGGTGTCTAGAACAGTATTAGCGGGGCTACGCCTCCAGAGAAAAGAGGTTATTTAATTAAGGAACTTCGCGAAAGCGTCGTAAAACCTCCTTCGAAGCACCGACACTAGCCTGGCCGAACGGTTAAGCAAGAATTGTACGGTGAGATCAATCCTGATTAATTCTTATTTTATGGTTTGAGGAAGGATTCGAGAGACAATGAGAGCCATCCTGTTTAGATAAATTAAAAACCAATCTAAACTTGCAAGAGCATCATGCTAAGTGTTTTCTTCTCTCTCTCTTAATTGCAGCGACCCAGTGACCAAGACTAGGTTACATCTAGATAAAAAAATGACTGAATCTGATTATAATGACTGGCAAAGGTCTGTCCAGATGTCCATTACCTATGACAAGCTGGACCACCTCTTTACTACTAAAGCCCCCGCCATCCCAGGTCCAGTTTCCACCGTCGCGGATATTGATATTCGTAAGTCATCGGAAAAAGACAGTGCAGATGCCAAGTGTCTCGAGTTGGCCTCAGTAGATGGTGTAAACCAGAGGCAGTACGACAAGATGGACTCGGTTTCCATATTCCTCCCTAACAAAGATTTATATGGAGAGCAATCTTGTATCGTAAGATATGAGAGCTCAATGGAATTTCTTCAAGCGAGCTTGGTTTTCAGGTCATCTGTTGAGGACAACGTCCTTATGATGACAAGCTATATTAATAAGCTCACGGACCTGAAGACCACGTTGGAGAACGAGTCACATACTGACTTGATTCTACAATCCCTACTATCTACTTATGTCCAGTGGAAGAAAGTTATACTTCCAGTTGAGGGCACCCTGAAGGAAACCAGGATGACACCCACTCAGCTTATTGGGAAATCTTCCTCTTCTGCATCCAAGGCGAAAGCACAGGGTGAGAAGAAGAAGACCTCTAAAAAGCCGATATACGGTGTTATTAAGGTAGAAGGACAGGGAAGGGCAAAAGTTTCTGGGCTAACATTAGGGAAGGAGGGAGGAAAGGGCATTGGCAGAGGGATTGCAGGGCTTTGAAAGCCAGAATCCAGGATCCAAAGCATGTTGTGGCTTCGACTTCAGGTGTGTTTGTAATAGAAAAATGTATGTCAATTAACTCTACTTCCTAGGTATTAGATACCGAATCAGGATCTCATATCTGTAATTCATTACAGGCTTTAAGAAACCGTAGAGTTATCAAGGTAGGTGATATGACTCTCAAGGTTGCTAACGGAATGAGCGTGGATACTGAATCCGTAGGGGAATATCACCTTGGATTGACAGGTGGGTAGATATTGATTCTACGTAACTATTTGTATATACCTAATCTAGCTTGTAATATCATATCTGTATCCTTACTTTCTAAGGAAGGATATGATTTTACATTTGTAAGCGATGTAGTCCACATCCACCTAAATCAAGTTTTGATTAGGTCAGGTACATTAGATAACGGTATATACGTATTAAATCAAGCTCAGGTTTTTACTGTCCGGAACACACTTAAAAGAAAGTTTCCGGAACTAAATCAGGCTTTCTTATGGCATTGTAGACTGGGTCACATCAATGAAACACGGTTGACGAAGTTACATAAAGAGGGAAATTTGGATCCGTTCGAATATCAGTCTTATGCAACTTGTCAATCTTGTCTCATGGGAAAGATGACAAAGACTCCGTTCACTGGACACGGAGCAAGAGCGAGCGAGCTCTTGGGACTCATACACAGCGATGTGTGTGGTCCAATGTCTACACATGCGCGAAGTGGTTATTCTTACTTCATTACTTTTACGAATGATTTCTCTAGGTATGGACATGTACTCTTGATGAAGCATAAATCCAAGGCCTTTGAGAAATTCTGGGAATATAAGAATGAACTGGAAAAACAAACAGACAAAACTATCAAGGCACTAAGATCTGATCGAGGTGGTGAATACTTGAATGCCGAGTTCCTGGATTACCTAAAAGAGAATATATTTCTCTCTCAGCTTACTCCTCCATACACGCCATAACACAATAGTGTATCAGAAAGGCGGAACAGAAACCTATTGGATATGGTTCGTTCAATGATGAGTAAGGCTGAGTTGCCGCGATCGTTCTAGGGATATGCACTAGAATCAGCTGCATATCTTTTGAACCAGGTTCCTACTAAGTCAGTACCTACCACACCATATCAGATGTGGAGTAGGAAGAAACCCTGTCATAAACACTTTAAGACATGGGGATGTCCAGCTTTTGTCAAAAAGCAGCATGCAGACAAGCTCGAGGCACGCTCAGTACAGTGTAAGTTTGTGGGATACCTAAAGAACTCCAAGGGGTATCTTTTCTATTACGCAAAGGAGAAAAAGGTCTTTGTTTCTCATCATGACCACTTCTTGGAAACTGAATTTTTAGAAAATCAGATAAGTGGGAGCGCAATAGAACTGGAAGAAATTCCAGAACCACAAGCTATTACTGAAAGCATGGTAGAACCAGAGGTTTCAAAAGAACCAGACGTCCCCGAACCACTCCGTAGAAGTGGTAGGCAGTCTCATTCGCCCGAGAGATACTACAGTTTTCTCATAGACGGGGATCGAGAGGATTGCATCATTGACAATGATGAACCTACCAGCTTCCAGCAAGCCATTCAGAGTGGCGACTCAGTAAAATGGCTAGATGCAATGTGGACCGAAATGGAGTCCATGTACACAAACAAAGTATGGACTTTGGACATTGCTCCAGAAGGAGTAAAACCCGTAAGCTGCAAATGGATCTTCAGTAAGAAGATTGGTGTAGATGGACAGGTTGAAACCTATAAGGCTAGACTTGTTGCAAAGGGTTTTCGTCAAAGACCTGGTTTGGACTATGATGAAACCTTTTCTACAGTGGTTATGCTTAAATCCATTTGGATCCTTCTTGCCATTGCTGCTTTCCACGATTATGAGATTTGGCAGATGGATGTAAATACCACTTTTCTAAATGGAAATTTGGAAGAGTGCGTCTATATGGATCAGCCAGAGAGTTTCATTCAGAGTGGGAGCAGCGGTAAAGTGTGCAAGTTGCTTAAGTCCATTTATGGACTAAAGCAGGCATCATGGAGTTGGAACATCTGTTTTGATGAGACGGTCAAAGAATTCGATTTTATCAAAAATCCAGATGAACCATGCATTTACAGTAAGATTGTAAGGAGAACTGTGGTGTTTCTCGTCTTGTATGTGGATGATATTCTCTTGATAGGAAATGATATTCCTATGCTACAATCAGTCAAAGGATTCTTGTCATAGAGGTTCTCTATGAAGGACCTGGGTGATGCCTCCTACATTCTGGAGGTCCAGATTCATCATGATAGATCTAAACGGATAGTTGGACTTTCATAGTCAAGATACATCGACACCATACTGAATAGATTCAGTATGGAAGATTCAAAGTGCGGTAATCTACCGGCTTGTCACAAAATCATCCTCTCCAAAGTGATGTCTCCAAAGACTGATTTGAAAAGGGCTCGCATATCGACTATATGCTACGTATCGGCGGTAGGCTCTATAATGTATGCGGTGTTGTGTACCAGACCAGATATAGCATATACAATGAGCGTTGTAAGCCGGTATCAGTCAAACCCAGGGGAGAAGAACTAGATAGCAGTAAAGAACATTCTCAAGTACTTGAGAAGGACTAAGGAGATGTTCTTGGTGTATGGCGGAAAAGACCTCCAGATCGAGAACTTTGCTGACTCCAGCTTCCAGAGTGACAAGGATGACTCCAAGTCCATGTCGGGTTATGTCTTTACCCTCAATGGAGGGGTGGTCTGTTGGAAGAGCTCCAAGCAGGACACCGTTCTGACTCGACAATGGAAGCGGGGTACATAGCTGCTTGCGATGCCACAAAAGAAGTTGTCTAGATGAAGAAGTTCCTCATAGAGCTTCAGGTTGTTCCGACCATTGTTGATCCAATACCTCTGTATTGTGACAACAACACTATAGCTTTAGCGAAGGAACCCAGGTCCCATCAGAAGTCCAGACACATTTTAAGGCGGTACCACCTGATCAGGGAGATCGTAGATCGCCGGGAGATCGAGGTGAGGAGAGTAGATACGGAGAATAACACTGCAGATACACTCACGAAGGCCATCCCTCAGACACAGTTCGAGAGGCTGATCGAGATGATAGATCTGCGATACACATGTACATGGCCCTAGTGCAAGTGGTAGATTGTTAGTGATGTATGCCCTAAAGGCCATTATTGTATCATACTGGTTTGTATATTACTTAATGGAAGCTTGGGATATTCACAGTTGTATTGACAGTCTTGCTCAAAATGGTAGTATGCTACTTGGTTTGTTTCTACTTCAATATGTGCATGTGTTTCTTTTAGTATATCACTTATACATATTAGTAGAGCCCTTAGGATCTTTACTTGATTACCAGCATTGTGATGGCAGTCACAATAGTAGGGGCTGGGTAATCTACAAGAACATCCTTATATAGGTCCCTATTCGTAGGATTATCGAGACAGGGCATCGATACTCCGGAGTAGACTAGTGTATACGCTTCTCATCCCAGCAGGGGAGATGGTCTATCCCACAACCATTAGTACGTCGTACTGGAGATAGTATGCAAGTGCTCATTAGGTTATGAGTACACTGGACAGGACTCGTCGGGAACTGGTGGTGGGTATTATACCTATCGTCGGGTAGAAGTTCCCAAGTGACATGAGTACATCTTAGTCCGTCGACTTGACACTACTACTTCGCTTTGAGTGTGTTCCCACTGTACTTTGATTACTACCCTACTACGGCTCAAAGGATTCATGCAAACAGGTAGTAGTTGGGTGCAGTCCCGAAACACTTGGAGGCAGTGGCGGTTAGATAGGATTCGTCTCCCCCGGTATTGTGGGTTGATATCGCGTTGTATTTGAAGAGCCATTACACAATGTCCCTGGCAAGGGCAAGCGAGATTTACTGGTAGGTATTCTAGTAGTTTCTCAAGATGTTCTGGGCTACACCCCGACACGACTTATTGCACTATTAGGGGTCTGACATTTACCGCCCCCTAGGCCCGATATGCGAAATTCTTAGACGAATAGACCGGACTGTACGGAGATTATCACATGCAGGCTCAGTAGGATTTCGGATGGGTTTGCTCATTGGTCTTCTTATCGACAGATACCTGGGTAGCCGTTACGTGCAGCTAGTACTGCTTGCGGCTTGTGGTTAAACCCACTGCCAGCGTACTGTCGAGTCTTTAGAATCCTACATAGAGAGTTTTCCTGCATCGGGAAAAAGATGTAGAGGTCGTATGGTTTTACGGTAGGGCTTCGATCACATACGTGCACTTATGCACGTATGATGATCGAGCAGGTAATACGTGCACTTATGCACGTATGATGATCGAGCAAGTAATACTAGTGGTCTTTGGTTTAAGCTGAATCCTAGTATTATATTGATGGATTGTTTTCGTCTCTTTGTACGTGTTCTTCGGAATGCGGATGCGGGTATGTATATACTGATGAAGGGCGTTCTCATAATTACTCGGGAAAGCTTATTGAAGGATGCCTCATTAGGGTTTCATTTCCTTTATGGATTTAAACAAATATGAGGTGGAGGAAATGAGGTGGCATTGGACAAAAGATCAAGTATGACTCACCATGAGATATTTTCAAGCGTGCAAGATATTTGTTGAGATATTTATCTCCTCAATTATTTAGATGCTTGTTTATTCTCACTTGAGCCAAGCCTTTTTCTTTAGTTGATTTTTCCCTCTCTCATTTCCCTCAAGTGTTCTTCTTCTTCATAAAACCCTAGAACTCTCATGAGTTGAGAAACTTAGGGTTCCAAGAGACAAAGTATTCCATCTTCACTCTCTAAATCACCTAGGCCATCTACTCGCCCTAGTTACCTCAGAGTTGAGGTTGGAGCTCGGACTATACACTCTCGGGTGGATCGTCTTTGACTCGAGGAAGCGAACGAGGAAGCCACGATCCGTAACGATTCTCGGAGCCTACGATAACGAGGAGGAAATCAAGTAAAATACTCGAAGGACTTGGTTTCATGAGGTATAACTTTCATCCGAGTAGTTAAACTTCACACAATATTTTGTTAGCTAGGGTTTAGCATCGATCCTGGAGTTTAAGTCCGTGTTGCGAGCTTTGAAAAATAATTTTTTGCAATTTCCGCCTCCCCGCGGACACGTGGGGTGAGCGACATGGACTTACAATACTATGGTCTTGGAAAGTCTTATATCTACAAACAATACAATATACATTACGGGGTTTTAAAGGGGTAGACTGGTACGGAATGTGTTAAAAGTGGCATGATGATGGTCATTAAAAGACACCTACATGAACATCATGTGCCGTTGTCCCGTGAGTTTTGACAGGGCCTTATACTTACATGTTACCTTAGTTCACATAGCAAGTTGGACTCTTCTCGTATACACTGGCACATTCAGTACCAAGCTATAAATAACTACGTTAGCATAACAAACATACAAGTTAACTATTCTATTCTCTTACATACCCATTTCTATTCTATCTCTTGGGACTTACCAAGCGCTAGTTTGCTAATGACATTCCTATTTCTTCTTTCTTTGGAATGTTGTCAGAAGGACCCGATTCTCAGGAGATCGAGCCCGGTCAGGACGATTTGGAGAAGTTCACCGAATATACAGAGTTCTAGATCTGCTTGTACTTACTTTACTTTCAGTTCATATGCCATTATTTAGGCATCACTTTCTAGCATTGTTTTTACTTTTCAGATGTATGTAAAGAATGTTTATTAATAAAAAGTTGTTGTTTCATTACATCTCTTGTAATTCTTGTGCTTTATTTTTATATTGCTTATTTACGCTTAACGTGTTTACTTCTGAGTAAATACGTCGCGGGCCTCGTCATGTCTCCTTCTCCGTATATTGGGAAGCAGGGCGTGACAAATTGACTCAAGGCATCCGGCAATACATTTTACTTTTCCTTGATGATACTTTTAGATCCAGATTGTAGCGAGCCTTCAGCTCTAACCACGTTTGCTGCCTAATGTTGAGCTCTTTTTGAGTGAACACATACTTTAGACCTGCTTGCCTAATAAGTAGCGTCTTCATAATTTCTAATTGAATATCACTACAGCTAACTCTAAGTCATGCATCGGATAATCCTTTCTATGTATTCAGCTGTCTTGATGCATAAGCTATCACTCGTCTATGCTGCCTCAATACACAGCCCAACCTTTTCTTGATGCGTCCCTATGAATTACAAATCCTCCGGAACCGTTAGGCGCATTTAGAATAGGAACGGTCGTTAACCTATACTTCAACAAGTCAAAAACTTGCACACACTTCTCAGACCAACCAACAATTCACCCTTTTGAGTCAACTTGGTCAACGACTCCGTTATTTGCGCGGAATCTTGCACGAACCTCCGATAGTAACCAGCGAGTCCAACTTATTATTATTTCAAGTTTTCTCGGACTCGTCCAAACTCAAGTTCCGCAATCTTTTTTGAGTCCACTACGATTCCGTCTCCTAATTGACATGACCCAAGCACTTCACTTCATCGAGTCAAAACCCACATTTGCTCAATTTGGCATAATGTTCCTCTTGCTTCAACGTCTGAAGTATACTCCCTAGCTTCTTTTCGAAATTCAGAAAGATTGTGTTGCTACTGGTTAAGGTAGAGATAACACGGTTGTTAGATTTAAAATTCAAGATAAGACATGAATTTGAAAGGAATTGAACAAAGGGGAAAATAAGATAGTATAACATAATCGAGTCAAGGAAAATGGATCAAGAGTAGGACTCCAAGTTACTCAAGCAAAGTACCGTATTGTAACCATGCCACGGTACATGGTTACAATCACACAATTCCATTTAAATCACCAAAATCCTACCATCATAGTTAATGGAATAAGATTTAAGATAACAATACAGAATCAAGAAGGTTACAAGATAAGATCAAATGAAGATGAAGGGTTCATAGTTTTTTACTTTCCATTGGGTTATGATCATCTAAGAAAGTAAGAAGGAATTCAAGAGAATAAGATTTACGAAAGAACTCATGGTGCAAAATAGAAACCCTTCTCCAACAGTTCCAAAACTTGCTTCTTTACTTTTTCTAATTCCACCGGTGCCCTTGGATAATATGATTTGGAAATTGTCGCTGGTCCATTAAACCTATCGCAATTTACATCATGCTTTAGCGCCATCTCGGGTTTGATGCCATGAACTCCAAAACTACTAATGGTGCTTCTTCCTTGTTCACCTTTATCACTTCTAGAACCACCTTCGTCAGCATAGCCATAAACTCGACTGGCCCAACGGATCTACTGCCTCCCTAAAATTCAAACTCCGGATGACTAGAAATTTAGAAAAACCACCTCCTTGCTCTATAATCTACTTGAGCGTGAAAGGTGCCAAGAAAATCCATCCTCTAAACTACGCCATAACTACCAGCATCAATATGTAGGAAATCCGCAATCAATTCCCGATCGCCTAATATGACAGGGCACTCTTTACATTTCCTACTAGATATAACCTTCCCGTTCCTAGTGTATATGTCCTAATTTCTAGAAAAGGTCGTATGTAAGATAGAGTGTGTATAAATAAACTTGGATGAAGTAAATCGATGGGATATACTGAAATCGAATAAATTTGATGCTGAAAATTTACTAACTAGTAGGGTAACTGTAACCACAGTCTCCAAAACCTCCTCGTCCGTCTGGGTGGAAACTTGTCCCTGATCTGGCCCTTGCATAATTTTCCTCTGCTCAAAGGCATGTTCCTGCGGTATGAGCGGTGCTCTTGGAGCATCGCCTCTCAACTGATACCTTGATGGGTAGGTGTCAATCTGGTGATCAATAGTTCCACAAACAAAACATTGTCGCTTTTCTTTCTGGCAAAACCTCTGAGTATGACCTGGCCTCCGGCAATAATTATAGACTACAACCAACTTCTGAGCTGGAACTGGAACAAAAGGCCGCTTTATGGGAACTACTCCTTGTCTTCGAATAAGAACACCTCCATGTGCTGGAACTCTGGTTGGTGCCTGAACTGCCATACGCGCCAAAACATCCTGCTGTTGATTATCTTCCTCTGTGTCTATGAATCTTTGTTGCTCTCCAGCCGCCTACTCAATGGCAGAGGTATCGGTTTGGTGGGCCACCCTCAAGCTCTCCTGAAGGCGTTGTTGAATCTTCAGCATTCCTTGTAGGATACCAAAAAGCACGGAATTATCATTAGGTGAAGAGAGTTGATTCTTTCTATCCATAGTTCTAAAGTTCTGGATGAAGGGCATGGTTAATAAAAGGAACAAGATTTAATAAAACAAGGGATTCAAGAATTTGAATGACAAAGAAACAATGTGGCAAGATATGTTCTTATAATTCAGGGTTTCCAGTTCAATGTATTGGGTACAATACCCAACAGCAAAAAGAGCCAAACCCAACTAACCTAAACCTATACTTTGATACCAACAAATCATGTCACACCCCGTTTCCCAAAATACGCAAAATTTCGGGATATGACTCGGCCAGCCATGCTAAGTACGGTAAAAAATCATCCTTCCATAATTATATTAAGGCTGTCATGCTAATCAAGCACAATAATATGTATATCTAACTATCACACGTCCAATAGCCACAATAATCAATAATAGCGGAAGAAATACTAAAATGGTCAAGTCTCAAAGATTCAAGATTAAATAAGAAAAAAAATCGAAACTCGCCCCTTATGGGCTCACAAAAGAAATCCAATAACGAGTTTGTAATAACCGGTCTCATTTTGTACTTAAATCCGTATTTAAATAAATATTTTTAAAAAATATTCTTCTCTAAATTTTCCCCTACTTTTTCTAATCCTTAAACTTTAGCTCTTTTTCCTTAATTATATTCTTAGTGCTCTAATCCACACCCAAAGCCCAAGCCCAATAACCCAAACCCTCCACATCCTTTTACCCAACAGTACTTCTCCCGTTACAAATTCAAAAAAATTATTCTCATTTAAATTCCAAATCATTCCCCCAATCAATTTCATTAAACCCCAAATTAAAACTTAATTATATATATTAAATTCCCTTTTACTCTCTCTCTCTCTTCTTTATATTTTTCAATTATTATTTTTAAAACCCCTATGTTCTCTTCTCTCTCCTTCTTTGTTCAATCTCTCTCTCTCCTCTTGATAAATCACTTTCTCTCGCCTCTCGATCGCACTCTCCCTCTCTCTCAACCCTTCTTCTCCTTGACCCTTCAAGCGCCGACCGCCTGCAACCCTGCATGCCTCCTCCTCCCGTCAAAGCGACCATCCTGTTGTCCCCCGGAGCTTCCTCCTCCGTCGACGAGCTGTAGGACTACGGTAGCGCCCCGGCCGTCTATCCGAGGCCAAAATGCGGAAACGAAAATTTTTCTTGACTTTAAAACCGGCACTACCGCATCCTAAAAACCCGGATCGTAACCATTAACCTAATACTAGCTATCAAGAGAATGGGGTAGAGAGCTATACCGAGCGATCCGTGTCCTACGGTCTTCGGCCTCCACTCCGATCTCCTTGCGGAATCTCCGGTCTTCATCTCCTCGTCGGAACGGGCACCATATCGCCGGGTTCTTTTACGGGCTCCCACCTCTGGACCGAGGCAACTCGGGCACGAAGTTGGCAAGCTGACGTGTCCAAGAATTGCTGCAGAATAGTGTAGAATGGTTTGCCTCTATGGGGTGATGGAAGTTGCCATTTTAGATGGAGGAGAGAATGAACTTTGGAGAGAGGTTGATGAATATATGTAGCAAGCAAAATGAGAACAACAAATTTCCCTCATCCCAAAATAAATCTCTCTCTCTCCCCTAGAAGTGGCCGGCCTCTATCAAGAATGAAGAGGGAAATCTTAAAAAAATAAAGCAAGAGAAGAAATGGGTGATAACAAGAAAAAAGGATCACATCAAAGTCTTTCAAAAAACCTTTCATAATTAATGCAAAGGAAATGACTCAAAGAGAATCTAATAATGATATACCCATCATAATGTCTCATATCACAAAAAACCCCTCCACAAATGCTAATTTGGAAATATACAAATTAGCCCCTCCCAACACAAACATCCGGCCGTGAAGGACCAAAGGAAAACTGGCCGGAACGGAATACAAACCGGCAACTTCAAAAAACTGATCCCGTAATAAATTACAGGAAAACCCTGCGACTGTATATACATACCCGCATTTGTATTCCGACCGAATACAAATACAAAGAGACAAAATATACACTGTACAATACTAGGATCCGGCTTAAACCAAAGCCCGCTAGTATTATCTGTCCGATCTTGATCCGTGCAATACCGCACGTATAAGATCGAACCCTGCCATATCTCCATACGGCCTCTACAGCGTTTCGCCCGAAACTTGAGCAACTATCTGTGGGGGACTCTAAAGACTCGTCAATACTTTGGCTGTGGATTTAACCACTAGCACGTCAGAGGTATTAGCCGTACGTAACGATCTACCAGGTATTGACCAAAAGGGAGGTCGATGAGCGAACTCATCCTGACACCCTACTGAGCCTGTCAGTGACAATATCCATACAGTCTGGTCCGTTCGTCTATGAGCATCGCATGGCGGGTCTAGGGGGTTGGTAAAAGTCAGACCCCTAAAAGCGGTACAAGTCGTGTCGGAGTGTAGCCCAGAACACCCTGAGATACTACTGGAATACCTACCAGTAAATCTCGTGCCTCGGCCAAGGGCTTTGTGTAATGGCTCTCCTTGACACAGCGCGACCTCACCCCCAATACCGGGAGAAACGAACCCCTGACGATCCGCTCACTGCCTCCATGTGGCTCGGGACTGTACCCAACTAAAACCTGTTTGCACGACTCCTTTGAGCCGTGGTAGGGTAGTAATCAAAGCACAGTAGGAACACACATGAGACAAAAGACGATCTCAGGTCGATGAACTAACATGTATACATGTCACCAGGGAACTGCTATCTGACGTCAGGTATAAGACCAACTAGTATGTTCCCGGCGAGTCGTGTCCAGTGTACTCATAACCCAATGAGCACCTGTATACATCTTAGGTGAACCAACTGACACCAGTGGCTTGTGAGACCGGCCACCACCCCTCGCCGGGGTCTCGACTGTATACACTACTCTACTCTGGAGTATCGATGCCCTGTCTCGAAACTCCCTCGACTAGGGACCTTTTAAGGATGTGCTTATAGACCCCAGCTCACACGTATATGATCTCCATCATACTGCTGGCCGTCAAGCAAGAATCCTAAGGGCTCTATCAACGCGCAATAGTGACCTGTAAGGTCACCTGAAACAGTACACGATGATAAAGGCAAACCGAATAGCATACTATCATCTTGAGTAAGACTGTCTTACCGGCATAGGTCCTCCCTCAATAATTGCAATCACGTACCTATGATCCAATAATTGACTCTGAGGGCACTATATCCAACAATCTCCCACTTGCACTCAAGGTTAATTATTGCGATGTCGCATACTCACAGCCCGTGTGATACCGAACACCCAACTCCTCTACTAATCAGTTTCACAAAACCCGTTTGCGAAACTTATGCGTCCGAGGAATAGCCTCAGTGAGTGGATCCGCTTTGATGTTTCTTTCTATGACTCTCTTTATCTCAAGTTCGCGGAGAAAACCATCTCCCGAAATGAGCAATACCTGTCTTAGAATATGTCTGGATATCTGATGGGACCTAGTTCATAAATGAACTCCAAATCCAAACTTCTTAGACTGTATCGTCAACTGAAAATAATCAGTATCCTGCGCCATGCCACCCTCAGTATCCGCTTGGACCACCTGTCCAAACTACCGTCTCTCGTCAGAGGGAAAACTATAACTCTGACAGTCACTCTGTCATCCAGGTCACCTTGGAAGCCTGGAATGATAACTATCTCCCGAAGGAGGATGCCGTCATCATATCCCTAGAATATCAACTTATGTTCTAAAACTGCTTCCAAACGTTTCTCCAAGATTGGATCAATATCACCTTATTGCATCTAGTGCAAAAAACAACATCTATATCCTATGTGGAGAAACCACTGTGTGACAACCAAAATATAACCGATCGTAGTATAGGAATTTCACTTCCTACTCTGTGTATGTCATCCTAATACCAGGACATTACACCCTACTACTTTCTTAACAGATCCATCCCCTATTCTGATGAAGTCAAACCTATGACTGTCACATCAGAAATAGATGATCTATCTCCGCTATATCTGCTTTAGCCTATAAATAGACATAAGCTACTTGTCCACCAATGCTTCCGCTGCTCCCACTGACTATGACAACCCTCTGGCAGAGTCATATACACATGCACTTCTAAAGATAGTTTAGAACGACGCTATACTCATCCTCCTGCCGGGTCTCACAGTCTGGAACAAAAGCAATGGCAAGTCTGGGTAAACAAGAACCTCCCTGTCACCGTCCTTGAGGCTACCAGAGTACTTCTCGAGTGCCTGAGGTTACCCACCATATCTGCGGAGTGGCCAATGGAATGTCAAACCATATTGAATCTTTAGGTTCTTATCAAATTTTCAGTAATCGTTTGCGGTTCTGGAATCACTTCCAGTTCTACCATACTCCCACTACTGTTTTCTGAAAAAAAATCCATTTTTATTAAAACTGTGGCGAGTCAAGAACAATATCGCTATTGATCTTCCAGATGGTAGAAAATCAACCCTCGTCATAGCCCGGGTCAACCCACAAACATCCATTATAGAAATGTGCCTTGAGTTATCCAGAGTCTGGTTTTAAGTATAAGCCGGACAACTCTCCGTACCTTAACATTGTTAAGATATGAACCGTTCTATATCCAATATAGAAACAGAGGCACTGATTTAATTATAACCAGATTCAAATCATGCAACTGTCTCCAGTGCATGTCAACTAAATGGAAAGAGGCCGATCAGCATTACTCAACTTAGGAGTGCTTCCAATTATGAGTAACCTGAAAGAGAAGCAAGTTCTCTTAATCATTACTATCAACTGAATACCATTCACAAGTATCTACATCTTCGATCACCTTGAAGAATCCCGATACTTGCAACACCTGGTTCTCTACTCTATCCTTATACCTATAACTTCTCAAAACTTAGGCGTTGCATTTCTACGAAACACATGTCTAAGAACTAGAGAAGTCATAAGTAAACGGAACATAGTACGAGGACTAACCCCTCTGTCCTAATGGACACTGGACAACATACAATACTCTGTATAAGTCCCCTGAGTTCAATAACTCAATCTTTGTGCGTTATAGGTTGAAAACTGTACTTATGGTTAAGAAGAATTACACCGCCGTTTAATGCTCCTTACCTAACCATCCACTGATATAGGTAAATGTCATGGACATAATTTCAAAAAGTTATATCTCACTCTACAAAAATAGACGTACAGATATATCAATTTGAAATTGGTTCATAACAGCGGATATTCAAAACCAAATATTTGTCGTCCGGCAAACAGCCCAGGTGATTTCCTCAAATATCACCAATTACAACGAATTCCGATATAATGAGGATGATCACCTAATTCCCAATAACTTACTCCCACTCATCATCTGTAAAACCATACAGTTGTGAGAATCATACCTGGTAAATACATACCCTGGAGTAAGGACTAATTGGGAAATCAGTTTTCTTTTAACAATACACAGTGAAACTGAAACATGTAAATGTTTCGAAGGGGTATGCGGGTATTCCTAGTAATGCCTCTTCCATTATCCAGATTCACAACTGCAACCGTATATTTCTTTGCCACTTCTCCAAATCCCTTTATATGTCTTTGGTCGTTACCTTCTGCACACCCTCTCAGGCTAAATGGTTTTCTTCCTTCCCTACCTTTCGGCACCAGCCTATGGTTTGAAAGAAGACTATCCAATAAGCATAATGGGTGTGCTGTCCTAATCCTAGGAGCACTCGCAATGCGAGAGAAGGTAAAGATAAAAGACAACTGAATAAACCTTATTCCTATTTCTCCTGAACCAGAATCCATCCCCGAACTGGAACAAGTTCCTTTCGAGTTCGTATATAACCATACGATGGAGTATCTAATAAACTGTGGATCTTCGTAGTGATACGAAGTGTTCTGGAGAAATACAAAGGTGATGTAGGATTGGCGAAGAAATACTTGGTTTGGTCGTGAATAGCAGTCGCAGTTTACTTTGCCCTCATACTAAACCCTTTATTTGTCTTTACTTAATACCTTCTGCACACCATCGTTAGGCTAATTGGTTTTCTTCATTCCCTACCGGTCGACACCTGCCTATGGTTTGGAAGAAGACTATCCAATAAGCATAATAGGTGTACTGTCCTAATCCAAGGAGCACTTGCAACCTGAGAGAAGGTAAAAGGAAAAGACAACTGAATAGTCCTATTCGTTTTTTCCAGAACCGGAAACCATCCTCGAATAAATTCCTTCGAGTTCGTATATAACCATACGATGGTTTTTTCCAATGGAAGTGGACGTTCGTAGTAATACGGGGTGTCCTGGAGAAAAGGGTAAAAGTAGGAGTGGCAATGAGGTATGCAACTCTGACAATCCAAAAGCCAGTGTTTAAGAAGGTTCGGTCAACTTGGTCACTGAGACATAGTCACGGGTCGGGCCATGGTCGCTGCCAAAGAGAGAGAGAGAAAAGAAACACTCAGCGTGCACTATAACCTAGACCAGAATGGTTATCAATTTATCCAATCAGGAAACCTCCTATTGTAACGTCAAATTCTCCTCCAAACCTGAAAGAAAAATTAGTCAGGATCACCCGAGGAGTAAACCAACTCATCAGTGGGAATCAGGATCCAACTATCATCGCATGATAATGTGACGGAATCCACTCACGTTATCACACTCCAGAAGCTATGCGCATATCTGGCAAGTTTCAGTTTCTTTATAAACTCCCGATGTGTGTTTTTACCCCTGGGACCCAAGTGACCTTGACACAGTCAACAAATCAAAGAGTCCTAGTCAAGTTCAAACCGTCATTATTCTGGATTGCATTAAACCCACCCGTACGAGCCCTTGACACAGTCAACAAGGCCGCACGACTGTCCTAACAAATCCCATTAATATGCCACAAATGAACACTACTTAGCTACCGTACACTACGCATTGACACAGTCAACAAACGCAGTACGAATACTAAGTAATACTTGTAAGAAATGACGGAGGGCTACGTATAGTTTTTGGCAAAAAACTTTTAACGTAATGAACTTGATATCGTTGAAGGAACTGCATAGCTTTTTATAAAAATATAGTGACGAAAACCTTTGCTAAAGAGGTCACTCCCGGTGAAGGGATCTCGGCTCTTTCCCCGTAGAATGAGGTGCAGGATATTCCAACTGAATACCACGATGCAAAGCAAAAAGTAATCAGCTATAGTGAAGTTATTACCCTGACGCAAACTTCTGTCCAAGGGGTCACTCCCGGTGAAGAGATCTCGGCCCTTGCCTCGTCGACTGAGGTGATGGATATTCATAACCGAATACCACTGTGCAAAACAAAAGAGAACGTTCTTGCAATAACAGATTTTTGAAAAAATGTTCCAACAATATCAGAATAGGTTTGTTTAGCTTGCATTGGTCCAAATCAATGCAGTCCCATCAATTGATCACACCAATAAAGAACAAAAATAATGATGTACGTATATGCCATCCGCATTCACCACTGGGTCCCTTCATCACCCGTTAGGTTACTTAACTAACGACAGAGCGGGGACCGGACTAGCGCGGATGCAAAACATTTACAACATCTACTAGTATATATATCAATATATAATATTCGCTCAAGGCGTGATAAAATGCAAGATCACAGAAATGTAATAAGTATCACAGAACAATACAGATATCTGGGATCCCCGGGTTTCATAGAGCCGCTACTGAAACCCGACGTTCCCCTGGTCATGTGGATAGCCTGTGCAATGAAATCCTAGACCCCTACAGGCGCGACAAGTTACCCGCCAAAACCTGAAGCGAGGCAGCCCCCTTCAGCAACATGAATGGACCACCCAGCACTTCACGGAATCCGGTAACTTGAGCACCCCTCCTTGGGTCAACCTGTACCCCCTATAAGTGCGGCGAATAGCCCGCCAATTCTAGAGTGAAGCCCCCTCCGTCTCAACGCCATGAGATGCGGGCCCGTTTCCCTCTAGGACCCGGCTACCCGTGCACCCCTCCGTGGGGTAATCCTAGTACAGAAAGTAAAATATATACAACGGGTACATCGACCTCAGCCCGGTCGTGCCCCAAAAGAATAATATACAAACAGGCAGTAATGGCAGTCCACATGTCGGACGCTCGCCCCGCAATATCAAATGTACAAATACAACCAAACTGTACTACCATTGCATCTAGGCTATCCACCACGACAAATCCGCAACATCACAGCACAACACAGAACATCAACGTGAATGCCACGTTCGCATATCCGTCTAAAAGAGGTATAGCAGTTAGACAGGATTTACCGATCAAGTGACATTCGCGGTCGCAGATATAATGTAAATACGGAGAACTAACATGTTTAAAATTTTCAATCGACCAAAATTCCCGAAGTGGGCCCCAAGCACAACTGTAGTACTCAAAGAAAATCTGTGCCCAAACAGAATATTCCAAAAACCCTATTTCCATGTCAGAAGCCCACTGTAAAAATTTGGTGTTGTGAAGGCACAGAATGGCGGCAGAACCGCGGCCGGAAGGGGGTTATGGCCGCGGTTCCGCGGTGCTTCCGTACGATCGTGCCATCAAATTTTCACAGAATGCATAAAAAACCCTGCAAGTATTTTTACAATGTACCAAATAATTTTTTGACCACTGCAAAAATTCGACAGAAACTGTGGCATGAAAACGCGGTTTTTTGAAAATCCGTTCAATCAAACTTGTAAACACGTTAGAGCAAGCTAGACTAGGTTAATGGCGTGGCTCTGATACCATGCAGGACTACGGTAGCGCCCGGCCGTCTATCCGAGGCCAAAATGCGGAAATGAAAAATTTTCTTGACTTTAAAACCGGCACTACCGCATCCTAAAAACCCGGATCGTAACCATTAAACTAATACTAGCTATCAAGAGAATGGGGTAGAGAGCTATACCGAGCGATCCGTGTCCTTCGGTCTTCGGCCTCCACTCCGATCTCCTTGCGGAATCTCCGGTCTTCATCTCCTCGTCGGAACGGGCACCACATCGCCGGGTTCTTTTACGGGCTCCTACCTCTTGACCGAGGCAATTCGGACACGAAGTTGGCGAGCCGATGTGTCCAAGAATTGCTGCAGAATAGTGTAGAATGGTTTGCCTCTATGGGGTGACGGAAGTTGCCATTTTAGATGGAGGAGAGAATGAGCTTTGGAGAGAGGTTGATGAATATATGTAGCAAGCAAAATGAGAACAACAAATTTCCCTCATCCCAAAATGAATCTCTCTCTCTCCTAGAAGTGGCCGGCCTCTATCAAGAATGAAGAGGGAAATCTCAAAAAAATAAAGCAAGAGAAGAAATGGGTGATAACAAGAAAAAAGGATCACATCAAAGTCTTTCAAAAAACCTTTCATAATTAATGCAAAGGAAATGACTCAAAGAGAATCTAATAATGCTATACCCATCATAATGTCTCATATCACAAAAAACCCCTCCACAAATGCTAATTTGCAAATATGCAAATTAGCCCCTCCCAATACAAACATCCGACCGTGAAGGAACAAAGGAAAACTGGCCGGAACGGAATACAAACTGGCAACTTCAAAAGTTTGATCCCGTAATAAATTACAGGAAAACCCCGTGACTGTATATACATACCCGCATTTGTATTCCGACCGAATACAAATGCAAAGAGACAAAATCTACACTGTATAATACTAGGATCCGGCTTAAACCAAAACCCGCTAGTATTATCCGTCCGATCTTGATCCGTGCAATACCGCACGTATAAGATCGAACCCTGCCATATCTCCATACGGCCTCTACAGCGTTTCGCCCGAAACTTGAGCAACTGTCTATGAGGGATTCTAAATACTCGTCAATACTTTGGCTGTGGATTTAACCACTAGCACGTCAGAGGTATTAGCCGTACGTAACGAGCTACCAGGTATTGACACAAAGGGAGGTCGATGAGCGAACTCATCCTGACACCCTACTGAGCCTGTCAGTGACAATATCCGTACAGTCCGGTCCGTTCGTCTATGAGCATCGCATGGTGGGCCTAGGTGGTTGGTAAAAGTCAGACCCCCAAAAGCGGTATAAGTCGTGTCGGAGTGTAGCCCAGAACACCCTGAGATACTACTGGAATACCTACCAGTAAATCTCCTGCCTCGGCCGAGGGCTTTGTATAATGGCTCTCCTAGACACAACGCGACCTCACCCCCAATACCGGGAGAGACAAACCCTTGACGATTCGCTCACTGCCTCCATATGGCTCGGGACTGTACCCAACTATAACCTGTTTGTACGACTCCTTTGAGCCATGGTAGGGTAGTAATCAAAGCACATTGGGAACTCACACGAGACAAATGACGATCTTAGGTCGATGAACTAACCTGTACACATGTCACCGGGGAACTACTATCTGACGTCAGGTATAAGACCAACTAGCATGTTCCCGGCGAGTCCTGTCCGGTGTACTCATAACCCAATGAGCACCTGTATACATCTTAGGTGAACCAACTGACACCAGTGGCTTGTGAGATTGGCTACCGCCCCTCGTCGGGGTCTCGACTGTATACACTAGTCTACTCTGGAGTATCGATGCCCTGTTTAGAAACTCCCTCGACTAGGGACCTTTTAAGGATGTGCTTATAGACCCCAGCTCCCACGTATATGATCACCATCATACTGCTGGCCATCAAGCAAGAATCCTAAGGGCTCTATCAACGTGCAATAGTGACCTGTAAGGTCACCTGAAACAGTACACGATGATATAGGCAAACCGGATAGCATACTATCATCTTGAGTAAGACTGTCTTACCGGCATAGGTCCTCCCTCAATCATTGCAGTTACATGCCTGTGATCCAATAATTGACTCTGAGGGCACTATATCCAACACGAGCACCCTTCCTCCTCCTTCTACAATCAACAACCATGACGAGCTCCATCTCCGCCGCGCATCCACCCCTGATCACGACCACTCTCCTATGATGAACCCCAGCATCGCCGACGACTCCTCACACCACCATACCACTGCAGCCAAGCACCTTCCTCCCCTCACACTCTAAGATGAGCACCACTTTCACCCGAGCTCCCTACTGCCCTTGCTCCCAAACTCCCCTCACCATTGACAGCACCTCCGACCGCCTCCACGTCATCGCCGCTTTGACCACCACCTCCGTTCGCCTTCAGCTTACAAGCCGCAACCCTGACCAAAACACCCACTGCATCCTAACCAAAACCCAACTCAGCTCCGGCCACCACCTCTACTTGCTCTGGCCGACCCCAACACCTCCAACGATTTCGCCCCCCTTCACCAACCAACGACCACTCGAGCCCGCAGCTGCTACTGCCGAGCCGTCAAGACCGCGCCAAGCTCGAGCCGAGGTCGAGTTGCCATGCCATGCCTAGCCGCGCTTGCTTCATGATCATGTCGTTTCCATTGTCGTAGATCACCGCTGTTGCCACATCGCTGCCGTATCGTCATCGATACGTCGTCAGGCAAGTTCAAATACTTACAACATGCCATAGTAGATTTATTTTTGTTGCGTACGATCTAAAATTTCTAGTGCGATTTAATATTAAGCCGTGTCATAATCTTAATACAAATGTTTTATATATAATCAAGTCTTGAAGCTAGTGATGACGTTATGAGAAAATTGTAGAATCAATACTATGTATCGGTTGAAACATACGAGCGTTTCGGTGGCAAATCAAAAGTTTATCATAGGTGCTCGATGCAAACCCAAGGCTAAAAACCCTATTAAAATGATGGAACTTAGGTGTAATGGATTAATTTAGTGATAATGAATGCTATGTAAAGAGTTGGGTCGAAAATAAGGACCCTAACACTGTGAAATATCATCCCCATTTAGATCTGTCAAGTCTGAAACTTTCTGTACCTGAAATTTGTGAAAATCATAGTAAATTTGATACACATTGGAATTTTGTGTTCAAGGGCTCATATCGAAGCCAACTCGACAACCTAGAACCCCATATAATTTATATTTTATTTTTGTTTTATAACCGTGGCGGAAACTGTTCGGGAGTGCGGTTCTGGACTACAGTCCAGAGCAGCACAGCTTGTCGACACTTGAAATAAAATGCTTTTACAAATTTTTGTGAAAATGGTATCATGCGGAACCCTATACCTTTGCGAATATTAATCTGTTGTCTAACCATTGAAGGTGTTTTCATTCATTTTTACTGTTGTTTGCTATTTTAATTATATTTTCAATCATCAGTACGTGCTGCAGTCCCAAGCAGGGACAGAACGCATAGCCCGATCTTAAATAATACATAACTCCCAGAAAACAGAGGATATTATCGATCTGTCTGGTGATTTAGAAACCTAACTGATAAGCCTAAATATTATCCAACTGTAGTGTCTCCTAATTATGATTCCAACAGGGTAAAAACTGTGTTACGAAATGGACTTTCAGTTCAGGAACTGAATTTCCAGCAGAGAACACTTAAAAGGAAATGACTGTAATTTGCGAATCCGAAATCCGATTGACTTAAAACCAATTTCGTTGAATTTATGATTAAGTTTAATTTTTACGGCTTTTGTATCATTTTACTAAATTCTGAACGTAAGATTTAATGCGATTTTTCTAAGTTCATATGACATGTAATGACTTTTATTGCATATAATTTGTTTAGTGGCATGATTCACATTTTTACCCAACTGCAATACCTCTAGCGATAGTGAGCATTCTTCTTAATTTTTAGTGTATAATGCATTGTCGAGCGTGAATGGTATCGGTTTAGATGTGTCGAGTATACCTATGAAAGTGAGTGATTCGTGATAGTGAACAATACAGTGAATAGTGGATGAAGCAGTGTTATTGATGCGTACTTGTACACAACTAGACCATACTCATAGATAGTGAAACCTGGGGGAAAAAAGGAAAATCGAATTAGAAAGGAACTTGTATTTAGCGAGGTCACTGATTTATAGGATGATCATTCGAACAGCGACTCTTATATATTAGGTTTGGACCTAGCGGTCCGGCTGATAGGGTTATGTCCCGGATAACAGTGGGCAGTAGTCTCGGGTACGTACGAGACCCTCGTTAAACATGATCATTCTTTTTCGCAACTCGATTTCATAAAGTGACTTAGAGACCGATAGGGACAAAGATCATACATTACATCGTTTATTGACATATCGACAACCTGCATTTATTGTCTCCACCGTTATTACTTTATTTTCTTGCCTTATTATTATAATTATTATTATTATTATTATTATATGCTATTGCATCGCCTTGACGACCTAAGTATGCATGGTCAGTGATAGAAGTGGATCCGTCTCATCTCGAGAAGACCGCGAAGATCCAGACCAGTGTACCAGTTATATTTCTCCCTTGATATCCCTGGTTCTTAGCCCTCTTGTTTACTTCCATTGCGTTCAGTTTTCTTTATATCCGATAGTTCTAGTGACTGCATTCTCTTTATCCGTGTTGTATTTTACTGATTACCATATAATGCTAGAAGACGAAATGTGACTACGGAAGGATTTTTCCTTGATCGTAGGAGCAGGCCTAGTCACCCTCATATTTTGTATTTTGGAAAGCGGGGCGTGACATGGTTTTGTTGGTATCAGAGTGTCGGGTTTAGAATAATATTGCAGTTCAATTTAGGGATCCCTTGAATTATACTTTGTTTCCTTGCTCTCACTTCCATATACTACTTGTGCATCACCACTCAAGTTCATGTTTTTGAATCTTATCTACCTTATTTTTCCTCATGTTCGGCATCATTAGTTGTTATTTCCTTTCGTGTTCCACTATCTGATCATGACCTTTACTTTTCAGGCCATGTCCAACCCTGGGGTAGCACCGCTTCTCGATGAGGACACTCGGTCCTCCATTTCTTTCGACTGTATATTAGTGAGTTCAGACGACGAGGTCGATGGCCCATAGGTTATTTTCGACGACAGCGAATCCGAGGATGAGGGATTCGATGTCGCAGCTCCAGAGATCAATATGATTAATGATTCCGATGTTGAAGAGGATGACCCAAAAGAAGACCCTAAAGAGGAGGATCCTGAAGAAGACCCGATAGAAGAGGATCCACAGGAAAATGCAGTGGAAGGGGATCCCGAAGAAGACCCGATAGAAGAGGATCCACAGGATAATGTGGCAGAGGAGGATCCAGATGAGGATCCTGAAGAGGAGGATCCTGAGGAAGACCCTATGGAAAAGGATCCAGAAAGGGACCCGGAAGAGAAGGATCATATGGAGGAGGTTTACGATGATGAAGTTCCTGCCGAAGAGGAAGTTCTAGGAGAAGAAAACCCTATAGGGGTGGAATATGAAGACGAAGCTCCAGCCGAGGAGGAATCGGAGGATGAAACTTTGAGTGAAGAAGAACTCGAGACTGAAGAACCTCAAGCAGATATCCCGGCAAGGCACTATGGGAATGAACGCCCATATCTTAGCACGAGAACTTATCGCAACTTGTTGAACTCCCACAATCGTGACTGACGCGACTTATTTCCTTTTCTTTGGGCTAAATATAAATGATGTATAGTTTAGGGCCACGTTTATCTCTCAATTGTACTCTGTCAAGATTTTCTGAATAATAAAGTATTGGTTCGATCAAATTTTTCCTAGAGTATTGTACCTTTAAAGACCGCTTGATTCATTAATTGATCCTTCTTACAAAATTTCTTTCCCTTATTACAAGTAATTATTTTATCTCATCCTTGAACCTTGTAATCACCTGACCCCCAATTTTAGCTGAAACGGAAGGAAGTGCCTTACGTATGTACAGAGGAATGTACTCTGGCTTTTGAGGTTCTGAAACAGAAGTTGACCACGGCTCCTATTCTTACAGTGCCGGATAATTCAGGTGGTTTGGTGTTATAGAACGATACTCAGGGAAAGTTTTAGGCTGCGTTCTGATGCAACACGGTTGGGCAGTTGCTTATGCTTCACGGCAGCTGAAGAATCATGAGAGGAACTACCCAACACATGACTTGGAGTTAGCTGCAGTGGTTTTCGCATTGAAGATCTGGAGACATTACCTATTAGGCGAAAAGGTTGAAGTGTACACGGATCGCAAGATTCTGAAATATGTGTTCACTCAGAGAGAATTGAATATGAGACAACGCTGATGGCTAGAACTAATGGCAGACTACGAATTGGACTTACAGTACCATCCGGGGAAAGTAAATGTCGTACCCGACGCTCTTAGTCGCAAGCTAGCGATCATGATGTTGACCAGTCAGAGGGGCATCATTGAGGATTTTCAGAAGCTCGAACTAGAGGTTGTTACACCGAGTGCAATCAGGCAGTTTTGGCAGTTACAGGTGCAGTCTTCACTTGTAGATCGCATTAAGGCTGCACAAGCTCATGGTCCTCGATTGCAGAAGTTTAGAGAGCAGGTGGAAGCCAGACTAAAGACAGACTTACTCATATATTGAGGCGGTTCTTTGAGATTCAGTAGTAGACTCTGCATTCCCAAGGGGGATGTTCGAGAAGAAGTACTAGGCTCATTGTTCAACTTACTCTGTGCATCCGGGAGGCATGAAAATGTATCGAGATCTGAGGCAGCACTATTGGTGGAACTGGATGAAGCGAGAGATTATACAGTTTATATCCAAGTGCTTAGTATGCCAGCAAATAAAGGCTGAACACCACAGAATAGCTGGACTGTTGCAACCACTTCCAGTACCCGAATGGAAATGGGAGCACATCACTATGGATTTTGTGACTGCTTTACCACGGAGTCCAAGAGGCAACAACGCCGTTTGGGTTATCGTCGACTGTCTTATGAAAGCAGCACACTTTATACCCTTCCGGGTGGGACAGACGACAGAGTCGCTTGCGGAGAAATACATGCAAGTGGTAGTGCGACTTCATGGAGTTCCGGCCAGTATAGTGTCTGTATAGTTCCTAAGCACACTCATGAGGTTCTACAACTGATCAAACATGTCCAATTCAAAATTTTCTATGTGCCGAGAAACCCTAAACATGATCGATACTAGAGGTAAGGCGAAACATGCAAGCAAACTACTTTGCTACTAAGTGAAAGAGACTACAACCTTTGTAGATCCGGTCCTCCACTTCTCTAGCTCCGTGTTGACGTCCCTCCACTGCGATCATCGGAATCCCGGACTCTAGCGTCGGTTTCATCGGAGAAATGGGCGGGCTAGGTCGTTGACTTCGATGCCGAAGATGATCTACGTCGAGGCAACTCAAACTCAAGCTCCATCTTCACTAGGTCATGAAACTTGTGAAGATAACACACTCTACTACAAGGCAAGTGGTAGAGGATGAAGAAATAGGAAGTGGGTTGACTTTAGATTTGGATTTCTCACTCTAAATCTCATGGCACCATTAGAGGTAGCAAGCTTTCTTGAAGCTTGATGAAGATAAAGAAGAAGAAAAGAATAAAAAGATAATGAAATAAGAATGAAGCTTATCCTTTTAATTATGGTACCACGGTTAAGTTAAGCCCTCATGTTTAACTTGTGTAGAGAATTAACCAAAGACTTGGGTTAAGGGTTGGGTTAAAGAATTATCAAAAGAAATGACAAAAGAGTGGACTTTGTCAAGGTTTCTCCAAGCTTCTTCAAGCTTGACAACTTTGACCAAGTTCATTTCTTTTGTTAATTCTCTTGATAAAACAATACCCTAATCTTAAACTTAATCTTGATATAATTCTCATACACACAACTTGTATGTATCATCAAACATGATACAAACATATGTACACAAATATATATCATATATACACTTATGCACAAACTAGTGAGAAAACAAATCTTAAGTGAACCAATACTAGTTAATGTAAAGTAATATATAAAATATATAATTATACATTAAATCATTAAATCAACACTTGATTTAATGATCTGGTCATACTGCATATAACCGACTAATATCATGTGTATCAATGTATCGAATCAACATTTGATTCGGTAACCCGGCTATATCTTATATAACCGTCCGATGATACAAATCGCGAGAATAGAATTCAGTATCACATACTGATATTATTCTCGGTCCTGCACATATCTCATATGCGCTCCTATCTCGTTTCGCTTGAGCCAGGAAACCTCTGTGTAGGACTCTGAAGACTCGTCAATACGCCGGCAGCAGGTGATGATCATATCAAACACCCACAAGCCGCAAGCGGTCTGCTAAACGTAACAGCCACCCGGGTATTGAGCGATCAGAAGATCAACGAGCAAGCCCGCTCACACTCCTGTGAAGGCAACCAGCAACACTTACCGTACAGTCCGGTCTGTTCGTCTGATATGTCGCATATCTTGCCTAGGGGTGGTAAGCGTCAGACCCCAGTAGCTTGATAAGTCATACCGATGTAAGGTCCATAACAATCGTGAAACTACTGATAACTCTTACCAGTATATCACTGCAACCCTGGCCAGGGATTTCCAGTTATGGCCAGTCGAGCATAGCGCAACATCAACCCCCAATACCGGGAGAGACGAATCCCCTCCTATCGCTCATTGCCTCCATGTGAATCGGGACTGTACCCAAAAACCACCTGTTTGCACAACTCAGTAGAGCCGTGGTAGGGTGGAAATCAAAGCACAGTGGGAGACACACAAGACTCTATGACGATCTCGGGTCAACAGACTAAGCTGTACCAGTGTCACCAGAGAACTGCCATCTGACGTGAGGTATAATACCATCTGGGAGTTCTCGGCGAGTCCGTTCAGTGTACCCAGTCACCACTGAGCACCCGCATACCATCTCTGATGTCAAACACCAATGGATATGGGATCATCCATCGCCCATCACATGGGTCGAGAAGATATACGCTAGTCTACTCTGGAATATCGATGCCCCATCTCGATATTCCCACGACTAGGAACATTGAAGGATGTACTCATTGACTACCCAGGCCCCACTAGTATGATCTACATCATAGTCCTGGGAGTCGAGTACACATCCTAAGGGCTTTATCAGCATGTAACAGAGAGACAGAAAGTATACATGTTAAGATAAAGAGCAACCAGATAGCGTACTATCATGTCGAGCAAGAAAGTCCTACCTATATATGTCCCAGCATCCACTACAATATACATCCTATGTACAGTAATGGTCTCTAGGGCATACATATAACTAACAATCTTCCACTTGCACTAGGGCCATCTGTAGCAGTGCTTGCAGCATCTAATACTCAACCATCCCATAAAAGTCTCTCTTTGGGAAAAGGCCTTTGTGAGTGGATCCGCCGTGTTGTCCTCTGAGTCTACTCTCCTAACCTCGATCACTCTGGAGATCAACTATCTCTATGATCAGGTGATGCTGCCTCAGAATATGTCTGGGTCACTAATGGGACTGGGGTTCCTGGGCCAAAGCCACACTTCCATTGTCACACAATGGTAGGAACCTAGTTCATCTCATGAACTAATATAAACCCAAACTGCCTCTTTGGTAGTATCTTTAATAGCGATGTTACCAGCCTTTATCGTCTAGTTTGCCACGGTATCTAGCTCGGAACTCTTCCAACATACCGTCCCTATACTGAGGGTAAGGACAATGCCTGCGACTGACATTCAGTCGTCCTTATCACCCTGGAATCTTTCCAGTGATTCTCCCCAGGATCGATTGATACCATCTCACTAAACCTAGTGAGAACCCTAACATCCATTTAGATCTAACTCATAGATCCAAAACCCAGGATTTAGGAGGTATCACCTTTATCCTATTTGGAGAATCCTTGTGATAAGAGGAGATTGACCGTGCGTAGTATAGGAAACTCTTTTCCTATCAAGATTATGTTATCCATGTACTCTACGAGGATCACCACCTTACTCTCTACTACCTTTTTGTATATACAAGGTTCGTCTACCATTTTGATGAAGTCAAACTCTTCGACTACCACATTAAAACAGACGTTCCAACTCCGCGATACCTGCTTTAATCTATAAAGCAACTTGCATACGTTTCCGTTGCTCCCACTGTTTACGAAGCCCTCTGGCTGTGTACTTATAGACGTTCTCTTCTAAATCAGTATTTAGAAAAGCAGTCATGACACCCAACCACCAGTTATCGTAGTCATGGTATGTAGCAATGGCAAGTAGGATCCAGATGGACTTAAGCATAGCCACTGGAAAAGGTTTCATCATTATCCACGCCTGGTCGATGACGAAAACCTTTAACAAGTCTAGCTTTGAAAGTCTCAACTTTTCCATCTATACCAAGTAATCTTCTCAAGATATACTTGCTCCTGATGGGGATTTAACCCTTCAGATACAGCATCCAAAGTCCATACTTTAATGGTGTACATGGATTCTATCTCAGATCGCTAAGCATCCAGCCATTCTTATAGAGTCTCTACTCTCGATGGCCTGCTCGAAACTAGTTGGGTCATCATCTCATGATGCAATCCTCGCTCCCACTGTCATCGAGAAATCGAAGTATCTCTCAGGCGGATGAGGAACCCTACTAGTTCAGCGGAGAGGCTGAGGTTCGTCGGAGACTATTGAATCTTTTGGTTCTATCAAATCATCAGCTGTAGTTTGTATAGCTGGAACCTTTCCAGTTCTACAAAACTGACCTTGCCTCGATCTTGTCCGAATTTTTCTTTTGACATAGGCCGGACAATCCCAAATCTTAACTTACTTAAGAGATAGGTTCTTCCCATACCATATCTTATATGGAGTGGTAGGCACTGATTTGATTCGAACCCAATTCAATAGGTATGCAGCTTCTCAAGTGCACAACCCCAAAAGGAAATAGGTGTAGGGTTCCTAGGCACTCTAGTGAGGTCTCACAAGTGATCAAACATGCACAAATAAAATTTTACGGGTGCCTACAAACCCGACTACGGATCGTTCGCATGGGTCGAGAAGATATGCGCTAGTCTACTCTGGAATATCGATGCCCCGTCTCGATATTCCCTCGACTAGGAACATTTCAAGGATGCACTCATGGACTACCCAGGCCCCACTAGTATGATCTACATCATAGTCCTGGAAGTCGAGTACACATCCTATGGGCTTTATCAACATGTAATCAGAGAGACAGAAAGTATACATGTTAAGATAAAGTGCAACCAGATAGCATACTATCATGTCGAGCAAGAAAGTCCTTCCTATATATGTCCCAGCATCCACTACAATATACATCCAATGTACAGTAATGGCCTCTAGGGCATATATATAACTAACAATAGGTAACTCAGTAGTACTCATCATAGAGCACACCATATCTAATATGGTGCGATTGCTCCGCCCCGATACACCGTTGTGCTGTGGTATATTCAGAGGAGTAATACCGAGAGAGAATCTCATTCCTCTTTTAGAATAGTCCAGGAATTCTATGCACAAGTATTCTTCTCCCTGATCTCATCATAGGACATAATACTTATACCTGATTTTTGGTTCTCTACTTCTAACTTATATTCTGTGAATATCTCAAAGGCTTCGGAGTTATGTTTCAACAGGAACATATGGCTGAGTCTTGAGAGATCATCAGAGAATGTAATGAAGTACAAAGAACCGGTTCTGGCATGTGTAGACAGGGGACCTTGCATACATCACTATGTATCAGTCCCAAGAGTTCACTAATTCTTTCTCTGTTTCCAGTAAACGGAGCTATGGTCATCTAATCTTTGTGACATGACTGGCAAGTTTCACAAGATGTAAATTCAAACTGATTTAAATATGCATCTAAATGTAACTTTAGCCAGTCGGGTCGCATTGATATGACCTAGTCTACAATGCCTCAAGAAGGATTCGTTCATTTCTGAACTCTTCCTCTTGTGTGTGTTCTGTATACTAGGAACTGTAGTTTGATTTAGTACGTCAATGCTTTTAGATAACGTGCCTGAACCGATCAACTTTTGAAATAGGAAATGTTCAAAACAATATTCAACAATACAAAATTATATCCTTTCTTTACTAATAAAGAGACTGATATGATTTTGTATATCAGGTTCGGTATCTAATAGCATTTGTTCAGAATCAATGTATTTATAATACAGGGTGACAGTGACCAACAGACTTGGCTGCAACACTTGCACCGTTTTCTGTCTCATGAAACTTATCACCCGTTCTCAGTTCTCTACCTTTCTGTAGCCCATGTAACAAATTACATATGCGGGATCCTGATCTGGTATCAAATACCCAGGATGTAGAGGATACTAAGAAACAGTTCTTTGTAATGAACACACCCGAAAGAGATGCATCTCATGCACTTTCTTCGTTTGGGCGGCATAGGAATTCTGGTATTCCCCTATTTCCTGCTCGGTCTTATAACAATTATAAGTTAGAGCGGGACCAACGTTTCCCAGCTCAGTATAACAAGTGGGTTCGGTCAATTCATCCATATTATTATCTTGATTAAGGCGTGATATGGTCGCTACCTGGAGAGAAAGAGAAGAAAACACTCTGCGTTCGCTCTTGCAAGATTAGATTGGTTATATATTTTATCTAATCAGGATGGCTCCCACTGTTTTTATCAAATCTTCCTTCAAACCTTAAAAGGAAAGACTAGCCGGGATTAATTACACTCTACAAGTTCGCCAATCTTTCAGCCAGGCCAGTGTCGGTACTTTGAGGGAGGTTCCCCGTGCTTTCGCACGGACCTAATTACAATAAACCTCGTTTTTCCAGGGGCGTAACCCCGTTGACACCTTTCTAGACACCTACTTGATCGGCTAATTGCAAAGTGCAAAACTCTCCCAGGAGTAACAATTACTCGCAGTGGGTATCGGGATCCAACTATCATATAGAAGGTATGCAATCTCATTGCAAATTCCAACACTTGAAACTCCCGATAATAGTTTTTACCCCTAGCACTTATGACCTTGGCTAAGGTCAACAAATCATAAGCACTAGTCAAGTTCTACCCGTCATTTCATGATTAATTAGACCCACCCACATGACCCTTGGCTAAGGTCAACAAAGCCACATGACTGTCCTAACTAATCGCATCATATGCTGGACATCACTTAGCTACCGTACACTACGCCTCGGCTATGGTCGACAAACGTAGCACGAATACTAAGTACTCTACTTCCTAAAATGACAGAGGGTTGCGGATGGTTTTTAAGAAAACCTTTAACGCTTTGAAATTGATCTCGTTGCGGAATCAAATGGTTTTTAAATGGAGTGTTTTTTAGGCTTTTCTAGTTTTGCTAAAGGGATCACTCCCGGTGAAGGGATCGTCGGCCCTTTCCTCATCGAATAAGATGCAGGATATATCATATATACCGCTATGCAAAGAAGAAACAATAGAAGCAATCAAAAGACAAACCGAGGGTTGTAGCATCTGCCAGTTTTTGCTAAAGGGGTCACTCCCGGTGAAGGGATTGTCAGCCCTTTCCTCATCGAATAAGGTGCAGGATGTTCTACAAGGAACACCACGATGCAAAGCAAGAACTGTAGCAACCTGTTTTATTTTTGAAATTCGATTCCACAACATCTTTTAGGTTTATTTTCTTTCATTAATCTCATTAATGAATGTCCCATCATTTAAGTCCACCTAAACATCACAGATAAATATAACGTACGCTTATGCCATCCGCATTCGCCTCGATGTCCCGTCTGCACCGTTAGGTTAGGTAACTAACGCCAGAGCGAGGCAGGGCTAGCGCGGGTGTAAAACATAAGCAACGTCTATATAATATATCATATATACTATATACAATATCTATCTGAACATATCACATGATCACATCACAGATAACGCAGCAGAAAATATCATATGAAATATTGGATATACTAGGACGTCCGTGTTTTTAATACGAGCCAGTATAAAACACGGATTCCATGGTCGTGATGAATAGCCAATCCCACACCCCTAGACCCCTACGAGAGCGGCAAGCAACCCTACCAATTCTAGGGTTAGGAGACCCGGACTCGACTCCTCGAGATGGTCTCCCACTGGACCCTAGAACCCGGTTACTTGTGCTCCCCTCCTTGGGTCTATCCTAATGCGGAAAAGTAAATAATATACAAATGGTGACATCATCCGCAACCTGGAAGTGCCCCAATAAAAGAATATTACATACAAGTTTTTACATGAATGAAAATGAAAAAACACTCATCTCACATAAAAACCTCCGGCTATTCAAACACGACGATCCAATATAACATATCCAGCAACACATAACATCACATGCCATCAACGTAAGTAAATATGCGCATCCCAATTGTCGTTGACATATAGCAACGAAACCGGCGATATCACATATTACACTTACGGTCGCAGAAAAGAAAGTGTAAAACTACAACAGTTGGAATCCGCAACCTGCATAGACATCGCATGCCTAACCAAATGAATTCCTTAGACATCGCATGCCTAACAATTATAAACCCCGCATTTTAGTCTCAATATCGAAAACACTTTTCAATATGAAGTCGGGAAATTCAACAAGATTCCCGATATCCAGAATGAATGCTCGTCGCAAACTTTAGTAGGCGGCCGCACCCCCGATGCCGTCGACGAAGTGCACCAAGGCGGAACACCGCTGCCGCGAGCACCCGAACGGATGCTTTCGGCGACGGGGTTCTCCTACAGTCACTTGGTCGGGGCTATGGGGTGTAGCTGTCTATTAAGTTTACCCGGCGAGTATCCGCGTATCCAACGTGATTGCGACGACTTTTGATCACATCAAAATTCCGTGACAACCAATCAAGTGAGACTAAACTGCTATGTTTATAATATTCAAATCAGTTATCTCATAACTATTTGTGGATTCCAAATATTGTATCACATTCCAGATAAATAGAAAATGTTAAACTTTCCGATCGAACAATCAAACACCTAAGTTTTCTCGAAACAGCTCAACACATGAAATAAGTTTAAGAACATTCACTTCATGCCACAGTAGCAACGGTCCAGCTGTAGAAGGGTCAAGCCAACGCCTCACATGTGGCACGCCGTACTGCCCCAAACCCTAAGGTTCAAAGGGCAGTTCAAGACGGTCACATAATCGAGTTAAGGTTTGTTGTCTTCTAGAGGGTCCATCGCGTTACTTACACTACTCAGAACGTTCTCAAACCACGGAAAAATCCAACACTTGGAAATTTCCCGGCAGGGAAAAAATTGGGTATTTATATCCGGTCGAACTTTTTAACATATTCTAAATTTGTAACATTTTGAAAATCGTTTCGGTGAAATTTCGAAAAAATCGGTAAAATAAGGGGGTTTTCTGTAAAAAGTCAAAATACAAATATCTTATTATAAAAATTAAATATACATATTCTAGCTATGTAATTACTATTATTTGGTGTTTATTGAGCCGCTGGTGAAATTTCAAATTTTCTGAAAAAAATATTATTTTATTATTATTTTAAGCCGTCACTAATACATTTAATTAGGGAAAATTACAAATTGGAATGAGTTGAAACAAATTTTGTGCATCATAAAACATTAAATAAAATTTTATCATGTGGTTTTTGGAACGAAATCATTTGCCAAAACGGTTTAGAAATTATTGAAGAAAAAAGGCTTTTTTTTTAGCGTAAATGGATGTTTGGGGTATTGTATTTATCATTTTTCATCACCCCACACCCGTACCCACACCCACACACCCCCATTCACTTCTCCCCATGGCTGAATTCAGCAGCCACCATCTTTTTCCCCACTTGAATTTCAAAGGAAATGAAATGAAAGAAAAGAAAAGAAAATGGATAAATTAGTTAGACTTTTGACTTTGCTTTGACCTTGACTTTCTCCCCCCACTTTCTCTACCTCCCTCTCTCTCCTCTCCCCCTCCCATTCCAGCCGACCCCCCCTCTCCTACTGCAGCAACAGCCCCTCCCCCATTTCCCTTCTCTTTTCTCTTCAAAACTTCATCAAAAATTGCCCCAAAATCCATCAAAAAAATCCCAAAACCCAAATCCGACTCCTACCCATTTTAGCTTAGCCCGTATAGCATGGATCCTTGTGAAAAGAGAGCATTTTGGAGGGCCATGGATGCTTGTGGATCTTCAAATGTTTTTGGGTATAATTCTAAACTTTTGCTTAGTTTGTTACTTAATTTCTTAAAGCTAAGTTAATTTAGTGTTAATTTGGGTTATGTGAGTTTAATTGCATGATTAAAGATTTCAAGTTAGGGTTTGTTGTGGAAATGAGTTGTGTTTGATTGTGTATGGTTTAGTGAGGTGGATTAACATATTTAGTTTTGTAGAAAACTAATCTAGTTGTTAATTACAAGTTGTTACTTGAAAAATGTCCAAATTAAGCTTTTTGTTGCAAACTAGTTTTTTTGATTTAATTCGAAATATGAGATTAAAAATATGGTTAGGGTTTTTATCATATTATTAACTTTATTAAGTGTAGTTTAACACTTTAGTTCATGGAAATCCAATCTAAATTGTAGTTTGTGCATTTTTGCTATGAAATTGTTAAAAAGGGTATTTTGTAAACTAGAATATTAGGGTTTTTGGAATTTAATGAGATTAAATTCCGGAAATTGTTTCTATGACTTATTTAAGATATTTAATAAGTATTTTGGCCGCTACATTCATTTAAACATCATGTTTTGTACAAAAACGGCGAATTGTGCTTACTAGATTTTCGGAAAAACGACTTTTTAAGTGAAATTGGGGTTTTTGGGAATTGTAAGCTATTTTATATTATAATTAGTGCTTGTAATTGTGCAAATGAGTGTGATTGGATTTTTCTCGATGGTTTGACGTTTGTACATCGACATCGAGGGTTGGTTTGACTATTCTTGCATGCGTAGGCGATAGGTTTGGACCTACGCGTGATACGCGTGCCGATTTGATTTTCGTATGCCGTTTCGATTTCGAATTTAGTTTTAATGCGATACGGTGCGTTATGATATGTAGGTACCCCATGTGGACTTCGAGACGACAAGCAAGCGGGTGGCGACGTTGGCACCGGCTAGCGAGGACCAGGTGAGTAGATTTATATCTACGGGGAGAAGTCGGGTGGATGGCGTATAGCACCCCCGCAGTCCGTGGTGATGTATACGGATGCGTATACAAACCAACAATTTATGATATGTTGTTAGGATTTATTATTGATGATTTTAGATGGATATTGGTGTTGGATTGGTGCATGGTTACGAAACCTTAGGTAGTGGGTGCACTACACTTACACATACACACATATACATACTTGCATACATTCCTTATTTCATATGTGCGTGTATGGGAATATATATTTATGTGTTCACATGGGTATGGGACTTTGTGTTCATATACTGGATTTGAGGATAGTATTTGGAATTTGAGATGAGTCGATGAGATTGGGCTTGAGGCCAGGAGATCGGTGACGTGATTTGGTTCGTATTGAGATACGACATGATGTTTTAGCGGGTCTTCTGACGTAGTAATTCTTACACCCGCATGCATACATAGATGGCATCAATATTGTACTAGACGTAGGACATTATTCCGGATCATGATATTTGATAAAGAAGATACCAAATGAATAGTGTGATTGATGTGACTTTGACCCGTACCCAGATTTGGGGATGCCGTACGACGGATTTACGTACGAGCTATATATTGATGATTGATCCACACTCTTGACTTGGGATGTCTGATTATAGATATGGTATCGGATATGATATTATTGAGGCGGGATCACCGACTAATATATATACAGGTATGTATATACATCGACTCAGATGTTAGGCGGTTTCCTTACCTGTAGTCCAGCTGGTTAGCTTAGCCCTTTAGTTTAGTTTAGTTGTTAGATTAGATTCGATTCTTACCTATTTCAAAAACTAACGAATCGTGGGTATTTTAAAAGAAAGCCCAAGGGATCCTACGGATATTTCAAAAGACGTATCTTTTCATAAAAACACCGTAGCCCCTATTTTCAAAACCCCATGATTCATGTTATTTCAAAAGGCACCATTTGTAGGACTTATATTAGGTTAATGCAGATTAGTTACAGTTGCGTCTAGTATTCAGCTCCCGCTCTTTATTGCGGTTCGCTTCGCATCGCATGCTTATATTATGTTTTATACTCCATTATTGATATCATGCTGTTAGGACACCAGCACCATTACCGATGATGCGTATGTACCACGTACACTTACTTGCCGGCTCACACACATCTTCATCGGTAATTGTCATGCCACGTACACTTTAGAAATACTATTGCATTGACATAGGTTGTTAGCTAATAATTTAGACATGATATTAGTGTACTCGCCTTATATGCTAGATTAGACATTGTAGATATTACTTGTTACTTCATGCATGTTAATATTCATTGTTATGCCGCATTCATGGATTTTTATGCCGATATGCACTGTTTACATGCTATTGAGGATTGGATTCGGATTTCTATGAGATTTTCTGGTTTTGGGGGAAAACCGCAAAACTTATATAAGCTTCTTTCTCTCTTTAAAATAAAAAGTGCGGTTTTCCCATGATGTATGAGTCGTCCACCATGAGTTTGCTGATGGATTTCGAGACCCGATTCGAGGAGGCGGATGAACCGTTTCGGGTACATGGTGGACCCGGTAAGGTACCCCGGGGCAAGAAGCGCGTGATGATGACGATGTGAGCCTGGCAGGGGAGCACTACCTACCGGTGATTTTACCCGACGCGTCGGATATCCGGAGGATACCGTCGTGGTCTTGAGATGGATGGTAGGGGCCGGTCTGGACTGACGGCGCCCTAGATATTGTGATTGAGACATTGAGATTTCGAGATATTGAGGTACAGAGACTGTGATACAGAGATATCAAGATATTGGGATTACGTTTTGTGCCGATGCTAGGCACTATTTTATGCTGATTTCATTATGATACCTCATTTTAAAAATACAAAGGAAATCTCACTAAATTATGGAAACAGTTCTTCATTTACATGTATTCTGTTTTCATGCATTCATACCTCATTCATATGATATATTGCTACCTGAGGCACTGACACGGGCACATGAGATTACACTCGGGTTAGATATTTACCCTAACCTTGTTATAGGCTGCATGTTATATACTTTTTTTGAGGATATATTATGATCGTATGACCTAGGATTGCGTCATACATGCGATTTCTGTGCGTAGATGTTTTTCTATTCACGAGTTGGCAACTCACCCCCGTTGTGCCCCAGTTTCTTGCACGTTTGCCGTACAGGTTTCATTACGGCTTTGCGGGCTCAGTTTCATTCGGGTGACTTGCCAGTAGGTGGGTTTTTCTTGTATCGTACCCACCCTATTACCTTGTATAATATTATTCCGTTGTATCTAGTAAATTCCATCAACCAAACATGTATTTATTTTGAGATAGAGACCAGTGATGTTATTCCTTCGACCTTAGAGTCGCGCGTTATTTTTTCTGCGGTTTTCTTGTGGATTTGAGTTTCCTTTTGAATTTTGATCCTCGCCGTTGGCGTTGTATATTATATTGCTTGTGTGGTTGTGACCGTCGATTGACGAAGAGCTAGCTCCCGCTTGGGGATGCCTTTTTATTGATTTCGTATACTATTCATGTTGTATCCCGTTTGGGAGCCAGTATTTACAAAGGAGACTCTGCCGAAATTTTCAGTAAATTTTGATGTTCTTAAAAACCGCATAATTCGGCTTATGCTATTAAAACTACTTGTTTTAAATTGGTTTTCCTTCACTCTACTTCTTTTCTTGGTTTGGATTTCTGGGTTTTCGGTTTACTTAGATTACGTACGCCTCGAGACGTTTCGTAGTTTAAGTGCCGGTCATGTTCCGTACTTTCGGGACGTGACAAAATTATCCGGAAAAAACACATAGACAAAATTAGACAATCCGATCGAATCTACGAACTCCCAATACAACCCAAAAAACTCAACTCTTGAGTAAACTTAAGAAATTCCCAGAAAACACAGGCATTGCATACGGGTATTACTGTGCAAAGCACGTGACAAGATGCTCCTATATGGCCGCGGAACCGCCGTACATACCATGGTGGGGCCGCGGTTCCACGGCGCTTTAGTCGAGTTGGGTGCACGTGTTTCACAGTAACTCTTAGAAAACCCTGCTGTATATTTTGGATATTTTTAATTTGGAAAAATCCACTGTTTTGAAAAATGTACAGAGAAGGGTTATTTTTAGGGTTTCGGGGTTCGATCGGGTTTCTAACTTCGTCTACTCATCGCCTAAGGCTCTAGCTAGTCTCTGATACCACTGTAGGGTTCCTAGGCACACTCATGAGGTTCTACAACTGATCAAAGATGTCCAATTCAAAATTTTCTATGTGCCGAGAAACCCTAAACAAGATCGATACTAGAGGTAAGGCGAAACATGCAAGCAAACTACTTTGCTACTAAGTGAAAGAGACTACAACCTTTGTAGATCCGGTCTTCCACTTCTCTAGCTCCGTATTGAAGGCCCTCCGCTGCGATCATCGGAATCCCGGACTCTAGCGTCGGTTTCATCGGAGAAATGGGCGGGCTAGGTCGTTGACTTCGACGCCGAAGATGATCTACGTCGAGGCGACTCAAACTCAAGCTCCATCTTCACTAGGTCATGAAACTTGTGAAGATAACACACTCTACTACATGGCAAGTGGTAGAGGATGAAGAAATGGGAAGTGGGTTGACTTTAGATTTGGATTTCTCACTCTAAATCTCATGGCACCATTAGAGGTAGCAAGCTTTCTTGAAGCTTGATGAAGATGAAGAAGAAGAAAAGAATAAAAAGATAATGAAATAAGAATGAAACTTATCCTCTTAATTATGGTACCATGGTTAAGTTAAGACCTCATGCTTAACTTGTGTAGAGAATTAACCAAAGACTTGGGTTAAGGGTTGGGTTAAAGAATTATCAAAAGAAATAACAAAAGAGTGGACTTTGCCAAGGTTTCTACAAGCTTCTTCAAGTTTGACAACTTTGACCAAGTTCATTTCTTTTGGTAATTCTCTTAATAAAAAAATACCCTAATCTTAAACTTAATCTTGATATAATTCTCATACACACAACTTGTATGTATCATCAAACATGATACAAACATATGTACACAAATATATATCATATATACACTTATGCACAAACTAGTGAGAAAACAAATCTTAAGTGAACCAATACTAGTTAATGTAAAGTAATATATAAAATATATAATTATACATTAAATCATTAAATTAACACTTGATTTAATGATCCGGTTATACTGCATATAACCGACTAATATCAAGTGTATCAATGTATCGAATCAACATTTGATTCGGTAACCCGGCTATATCTTATATAACCGTCCGATGATACAAATCGCGAGAATAGAATTCAGTATCACATACTGATATTATTCTCGGTCCCGCACATATCTCATATGCGCTCTTATCTCGTTTCGCTTGAGCCAGGAAACCTCTGTGTAGGACTCTAAAGACTCGTCAATACGCCGGCAGCAGGTGATGATCATATCAAAGACCCACAAGCCGCAAGCGGTCTGCTAAACGTAACGGCCCCCCGGGTATTGAGCGATCAGAAGATCAACGAGCAAGCCCGCTCACACTCCTGTGAGTCCAACCAGCAACACTTACCGTACAGTCCGGTCTGTTTGTCTGATATGTCGCATATCGTGCCTAGGGGTGGTAAACGTCAGACCCCAGTAGCTTGATAAGTCATGCCGATGTAAGGTCCATAACAATCGTGAAACTACTGATAACTCTTACCTGTATATCACTGCAACCCTGGCCAGGGATTTCCAGTTTTGGCCAGTCGAGCATAGCGCAACATCAACCCCCAATACCGGAAGAGACGAATCCCCTCCTATCGCTCATTGCCGCCATGTGAATCGGGACTGTACCCAAAAACCACCTGTTTGCACAACTCAGTAGAGTCGTGGTAGGGTGGAAATCAAAGCACAGTGGGAGACACACAAGACTCTATGACGATCTCGGGTTAACAGACTAAGCTGTACCAGTGTCACCAGAGAACTGCCATCTGACGTGAGGTATAATACCATCTGGGAGTTCTCAGCGAGTCCGTTCAGTGTACCCAGTCACCACTAAGCACCCACATACCATCTCTGATGTCAAACACCAATGGATATGGGATCATCCATCGCCCATCACATGGGTCGAGAAGATATACGCTAGTCTACTCTGGAATATCGATGCCCCGTCTCAATATTCCCACGACTAGGAACATTGAAGGATGTACTCATTGACTACCCAGGCCCCACTAGTATGATCTACATCATAGTCCTGGGAGTCGAGTACACATCCTAAGGGCTTTATCAGCATGTAACAGAGAGACAGAAAGTATACATGTTAAGATAAAGAGCAACCAGATAGCGTACTATCATGTCGAGCAAGAAAGTCCTGCCTATATATGTCCCAGCATCCACTACAATATACATCCTATGTACAGTAATGGCCTCTAGGGCATACATATAACTAACAGTGTCAGATCGAGACATTAGATTTGTTTCGCACTTTTGGAAGAGCTTACTGGAGAGTCTGGGTACACGTCTCAATTTCAGCAAGGCTTACCATCCACAGATGGACGGACTGTCCGAGCATACTATTCAGACGCTCGAGGACATGTTGAGGGCGTGCATGCTAGACTTCCAGGGTTCTGGGAGGATCACCTTCATCTGGTGGAGTTTTCTTATAACAACAGTTTCCAAGCTAGCATCCAGATGGATCCATTTGAAGCACTTTACGGGCAGGAATGTCGATCTCCTGTTTGTTGGGATGACGTTAGTGAGCGAAGATTACTGGGCCCCGAACTTATAGTTTAGACGGTAGATAAGGTCCAGATGATTAGACAGCGTATTAAGACGGCTCAGGACCGATAGAAGAGTTGGACGGATGCCAGCAGGAAAGCGCTAGAATTCGAAGTCGGTGATCATGTATTTCTGAAGATTTTACTTACCCACAGTGTTATCAGGTTTGGAAGTCGTGGGAAACTCAGTCCCTGATTCATCGGACCATTCGAGGTATTGGAGCGAGTAAGAGAAGTGGTTTACCGTCTTGCCTTACCCCCATCGTTAGCGGGCGTACACAACATATTTCATGTGTCACAGTTGCGGCGCTACGTTCGAGACGAAAATCATGTTCTCAATCATTCTGAATTGACCTTGGGTGTCGATCTAACTTATGTGGAACAACCTACTACTATACTCGACTGTAGAGAGAAGGTGCTGAAAAATAAAGTCATTCCGTTAGTCCGAGTGTCTTGGGGCGGTCGTTCACCTGGGGAATCTACCTGGGAACGTGAGGAGGATATCCTTTCGCGGTTACCACATCTTTTCGAGTAGCCATTTGTATCGTTTCCTTTCGGTTTTCGTTCTTTTAATTTCGAGGATGAAATTTTCTTTAAGTGGGTATGCTGTAATAACCGGTCTCATTTTGTACTTAAATCCGTATTTAAAAAAATATTATTTTCAAATATTCTTGTCTAAAATTTTCCCTACTTTTTCTAATCCTTAAACTCTAGCTCTTTTTCCTTAATTATATTCTTAGTGCTCTAACCCACAACCAAAGCCCAAGCCCAATAACCCAAACCCTCCACTTCTTTTTACCCAACAATACTTCTCACGTTTCAAATTCAAAAAAATTATTCTCATTTAAATTCCAAATCATACCCCAATCAATTTCATTAAACCCCAAATTAAAACCTAATAATTATATATATTAAATTCCCTTTTACTCTCTCTCTCTTCTTTATATTTTTCAATTATTATTTTTAAACCCCCCCACATTCTCTTCTCACTCCCTCTCTGTTCAGTCTCTCTCTCTCTCCTCTCGATAAATCACTTTCTTTCTCCTCTCGATCGTCATATCCTTCTCTCTCAACCCCTCATCTCCTCGACCTTTCAAGCGCCGACCGCCTGCAACCCCGCGTGCCTCCTCCTCCCGTGACCTCGACCATCCCGTCGGCCCCCGAAAATTCATCCTCCGATGATGAGCACCCTTCCTCCTCCTTATACAATCAACAACAACGACGAGCTCCATCTCCACTGCGCATCGACCCTCGATCATGACTACTCTCCTCCGATGAACCCCAGCATCGCCGACGACTCCTCGCACCACCATCCATGGCAACCGAGCACCTTCCTCCCCTCACACTCCAATCCGAGCACCACTTTCACCCGAGATCCCTACAGCCCTTATGCCCGAGCTCCCCTCACTATCAACAGCACCTCCGACTGCCTCCATGTTGTCGCCACTTTGACCACCACCTCCGGTTGTCCGTCGCTTCACGACCTCCCTTCGCTACCAGCTTCCAAGCCCTAACCCTGACCAATACACCCACTACATCTTAACCAAAACCTAACTCCAGCTCCGGCCACCACCTCTGCCTGCTCTGGCCGACCCCAACACCTCCGACGATCTCACCCCCCTTCACCAACCAACGACCACTCGAGCCATTGCCGATCCGTCAAGACCACGCCAAGCTCGAGCCGAGGTCGAGTTGTCGTGTCGCGCCTATCCATGCTTGCGTCTTTATCGTGTCATTGCCGTTGCCGTAGATCACCATTGTGTAGGGATGCTAGGCACACGCACAAGGGTCTACGAGGTATCAACCATGCCCGATTTAAAATTTAGCTGTGCCGAACAACACTTAACAAGATCTTTAAACTAGAGATTAGGCGAAAACAAGCATGTTAAACACTTTAACACTAAGTGAGAGGGATTACAACCTTTGTAGATCTGGTCCTTCACTTCTTAAGCTCTGTGTTGAGGTCCCTTCGCTGCGATCATCGTGTTCCGGACTCTCGAGAGGCTCGACGAAGAGAAAGATGCAAGCTTGCTTCCGATCTTCGATAACAAAGATGATCTACCTTGAAGTTTCATTAACACAGGTTCTCACTCACTAAATGAAGTGAACACCCTCATCTAAATGGCAAGGGTAGATAAGGATGATGAAGTAGGATTTTTGCTCTCATTTGTTTTCTTATTCTCACTGACTTTCATCACATAATCAAAAGCAAGAAAGCTTTTCCATGAAAAGAGAAGGAAGAAGAAGATGAATAATCATTTGTGATGAATAATGAAAATGTTGTCATAATCATTTATGCAACCATGGTTAACTAAACCTTTGTAGAGATTTAACTAGGGCTAGGGTTTGGGTTGAGTTAAAGATGAGTCACTTAAAATATCAACACAAATATCTTTTCCAAAACAAAAATGAAAGTTTCTAGAAACATCTAGAAAAGCTTAATCCAAATCAAACCTTAACCATGTTTAATCTCCACTAAATATGTTGCATCAATAATTATAACATGTTACAATATTATATATCATATATATAATATTTATTGTAACAAAATAAAATAAGACAATTAACATATATCGCATATATATCAATGTATTACTCGAGTGAGAAAAAGAATCATTTAGTGAGCTAATATTAGTTAATGTAATTTAATATATCATATATATTATTATACATTGAATTATCGAATCAACACTTGATCCGACAATCCGGCTATATCGCATATAACCGGCTAATATCTCATTTACCGATTCATCGAATCAATACTTGATTCGATCACCCGGCTGATATCAAATATCGTGAGAATAGAATACGGTATCACATATCGTATTATCCTCGGTCCTGCACAACACATATGTGCCCCTACTCCGTTTTGCCTGAGTCAAGAAACCTCTGTGTAGGACTCTAAAGATTCGTTAATACGCCGGCAGTACGTGATGATCATATCAAACACCCACAAGCTGCAAGCGGTCAGCTAAACGTAACAGCCACCCAGGTATTGAGCGATCAGAAGATCAATAAGCAAGCCTGTACATTCTCCTGTGAATCCAATCAGTAACACTCCCGTACAGTCCGGTCTCGTCGTATGATATGTCGCATATCTCTCCTAGTGATGGTAAAAGTCAGACCCCAGTAGCTTGATAAGTCGTGTCGATATGAGCTCTATAACAGTTCGAGATACTACTGATAACACTTACCAGTAAATCTCAGCAACCCTGGCCAGGGATTTCCAGTTATAGCCAATCGAACACAGCACAACATCAACTCGCTATACCGGGAGAGACGAATCCCCTCCTATCGCTCATTACCTCCATGTGATTCGGGACTGTACCCAAAAGCCACCTTTTTGCACGCCCTCTTGGATGTGGTATGATGGAAATCAAAGCACAGTGGGAATCACACAAGATTCTATGACGATCTCGGATCAACAGACTACTCTGTACCAGTGTCACCGGAGAACTGCCATCTGACGTGGGGTATAATACCATCTGGGAGTTCTCGGCGAGTCCGTCCAGTATACCCAGTCTCCACTGAGCACCCGTACATCATCCTTGATGTCAAACACCGATGGATATGGGATCATGCATCGCCCATCATATGGGTCAAGATGCGTATACGCCAATCTACTCTGGTGCATCGATGCCCTGTCTCGATACACCCTCGACTAGGAACAGTTATAGGATGTACTCGTCGACTACCGTGGCCCCACCAGTATGATCTCATCATAGTCCCAGTAGTCGAGTACATATCCTAAGGGCTTTATCAACATGTAACATAGAGACAATCAGAGTACATGTTAAGATAAAGTACAACAAGATAGCATACTATCATGTCGAGCAAGAAAGTCCTCCCTATATATGTCCAAGCATCCATTGCAATATACATCATATGTACAGTAATGGCCTCTAGGGCATACATATAACTAACAATCTCCCATTTGCACTGGGGCCATCTGTTGTGGTATCACATACCTAACAATTAGCTGCGATTGAAGTATCTCATACCCAACCATCCCATAAGAGTCTCTACTAGGAAAAAGGCCTTTGTGAGTGGATCCGCGCTGTTGTCCTCTGTGTCTACTCTCTTAACCTCGATCTCCCTGGAGATCAACCATCTCCATGATCAGGTGATACTGACTAAGAATTATATCTGGATTTCTGATGGAAAGGGGTTCCTTGGCAAAAGCCACAACTCCATTGTCTCACAATGGTAGGAACGAAGTTCATCTCATGAACTTATATCTATCCAGACTGCCTCTTTGGTAGCATCCTTGATAACGATGTATCTTGCCTTTAATCGTCTAGTAAGTCACGGTATCTAGTTTGGAACTCTTCCAACATACCGTCCCTCCACTGAGGGTAAAGACAATGCCTGCGACTGACATTCAGTCGTCCTTATCACCCTGGAACCTTTCCAGTGATTCTCCCCAGGATCGATTGATACCATCTCACTACAACTAGTGGTTATCCTAACATCCAATTAGATCTGTCTCATAGATCCAAAACCCATGATTTATGAGGTATCATCTTGATCCTATTTGGAGAATCCTTGTGATAAGCGGAGATTGACCGAGCGTAGCATAGGAAACTCCTTCCCTATCAAGAGTATGTCATCCACGTACTCTAGGAGGATCATCTCCATACTCCCTACTACCTTTTTGTATATACAAGGTTCATCTACTATTTTGATGAAGTCAAACTCTTTGACTACCACATCAAAACAGATGTTCCAACTCCGCGATACCTTGTTTATCATATAAAGCATCTTGCACACGTTTCCGCTTCTCCCACTGTCTACGAAGCCCTCTGGCTTTGTACTTATAGACGCTCTCTTCTAAAATATCATTTATAAAAGCAATCATGACACCCAACCACCAGATATCGTAGTCATGGTATGTAGCCGTGGCAAGTAGGATCTGGATGGACTTAAGCATAGCTTTGAAAGTCTCAACTTTTCCATTTACACCAAGTAGTCTTCTCAAGATATACTTGCTCCTGATGGAGATTTAACCCTTCAAATAAAGCAACCAAAGTCCATACTTTGTTGGTGTATAAGGATTCCATCTCAGATCACTAAGCATCCAGCCATTCTTACAGAGTCCCACTCCTGATTGCCAGCTCGAAACTAGTTGGGTCATCATCTCATGATGCAATCCTCGCTCCCACTGTCATAAAGAAACCGAAGTATCTCTCAGGTGGATGAGGAGCCCTACAAGATCGGCGGAGAGGCTGAGGTTCGATAGAAACTATTGAATCCTCCGGATCTACCAAATCATCTGTAGCAGTTTGTATAGCTGGAACTACTTCCAGTTTTACAGAGCTGACCTTGCCTCGAGCTTGTCCGGATTTTGCTTTTTAGACATAGGCCGGACAACCCCAAATCTTAATAAACTTAAGATATGGGCTCTTCCCTTTCCATATCACATATGAAGTGGTAGGCAACTGATTTGATTGGAACCCTATTCAATAGGTATGCAGCTTCTTAAGTGCATAACTCCCAAAAGGAAAATAGGAAACTCAGTAGTACTCATCATAGAGCGCACCATATCACATAGGGTGCTATTGCTCCGTCCCGATATACCATCGTGCTATGGTGTATACAGAGGAGTAATGCTGAGAGAGAATCTCATTCTCCTTTAGAATAGTCCAGGAATCCCGTGCTTAAGTATTCTCCTCCCTGATCTCATCAAAGGACATAATACTTATACCTGTTTTTGGTTCTCTACTTCTAACTTATATTCATTGAATTTCTCAAAAGTTCCAGACTTGTGTTTCAACAGGAACATATGTCCGGATCTTGAAAGATAATCCGTGAATCTAATGAAGTACAAAGAACCGGTCTTGGCATGTGTAGACCGAGGACTTTCATACATCAGCATGTATCAATCCCAAGAGTTCACTAACTCTTTCTCTGTTTCCAATAAACAGAGCCGTGGTAATCTTATCTTTGTGACATGACCGGCAAGTTTCACAAGATGTAAATTCAAACTAATTTAAATATTCATCTAAATGTAACTTAGCTAGTCAGGTCGCATTGATATGACCTAGTCTACCATGCCTCAAGAAGGATTCGTTCATTTCTGAACTATTCCACTTGTGTGTGTTCTGTATACTAAGAACTGTAGTTTGATTTAGAACGTCAATGCTTTTAGATAACGTGCCTGAACCGATCAACTCTTGATATAGGAAATGTTCAAAACATTATCCAACAATACAAAATTATATCCTTTCTTTACTAATAAAGAGACTGATATGATGTTGTACATCAGGTTCGGTATCTAATAACATTCGTTTAGAATCAATGTATTCTGGTAATACATGGTGATAGTGACCAACAGACTTGGATGCAACACTTGCACCGTTTCTATCTCATGAAACTTATCACCCGTTCTCAGTTCTCTACTTATCTGTATCCCATGTAACAAATTACTTATGTGGGATCCTGATCCGGTATTAAATACCCAGGACATAAAGGATACTGAGAAACAGTTCTCTGTAATGAACACACCCGAAGAAGATGCATCAGCATGCACTTTCTTCGTTTGGGCGGCACGGGAATTCTGGTAATCTCCTATTTCCTGCTCTGTTTTATAACAATTATAAGTTGGAGCGGGACCAACGTTCTCTAGCGTAGTATAACAAGTGGGTTTGGTCAATACATCCGTATTATTATCTTGATTAAGGCGCGACATAGTCGTAACCAGGAGAGAGAGAGAAGAAAACACTCAGCGTGCGCTTTTACAAGTTTAGATTGGTTATCAATTTATCTAATCAGGATGTCTCCCACTGTTTTAGTCAAATCTTCCTTCAAACCCTAAAAGGAAAGACTACCCGGGATTAATTACACCCTACAAGTTCGCCAATCTTTCGGCTAGGCCAGTGCCGGTACTTTGAGGGAGGTTTCCCCGTGCTTTCGCACGGACCTAATTAAAATAAACCTCGTTTTTCCAGGGGCGTAACCCCGTTAACACCTTTCTAGACACCTACTTGATCGGCTATTTGTAATGTGTAAAACTCTCCCAGGAGTAACTCTTACTCGCAGCGGGTATCGGGATCCAACTATCACATATAAGGTATGCAATCTCATTGAAAATTTCAACTCTTGAAATTCCCAATAATATTTTACCCCTAGTGACTTATGACCTTAACTATGGTTAACAAATCATAAGCACTAGTCAAGTTCAACCCGTCATTTCCCGATTGATTAGACCCACCCACATGACCCTTAACTAAGGTCAACAAAGTCATATGACTGTCCTAATTAATCACATCATATGTTATATAGAAAAACATCACTTAGCTACCGTACACTGCACCTTAACTATGGTCAACAAACGCAGCACGAATACTAAGTACTCTATTTCCTAAAATGACGGAGGGTTACGGCAGGTTTTTAAGAAAACCCTTTGCGTAATGAACTTGATATCGTTGTAGAATCGAGTGATTTTAAATGGAGTGTTTTTTAGGCTTTTCTAGCTTTGCTAAAGTGGTCACTCCCGGTGAAGGGATCGTCGGCACTTTCCTCATCGAATAAGGTGCAGGATATTTCACAAATATCACGGTGCAAAGCAAGAACTTTAGAAGCAATCAAAAGACAAACCGAGTTTATAGCATCTGCTAGTTTCACTAAAGAGGTCACTCCCGGTGAAGGGATCTCGGCTCTTTCTTTATCGAATAAGGTGCTGGATGTTCTACAAGGAACACCGCTATGCAAAGCAAGAACTAGAGCTACCAGTTTTTAAACAAGTTTCTACAACATCTTAGGTTTCTTTTATTTCATTAATCTCATTAATGAAGTCCATTTTATTATGCTTCACAAGCATCACATTTGAAACGAAATCTGCAATATAACATATATCTCATATATATAATGTAAACATTCGTCTCAGGAAGTAATATGATCTCATCACAGAACATTCCAGCAGAAGAACACATATGAAATATTGGATATACTATGAGGTCCGTGTTTTCAATACGAGCCTTTATAAAACACGGATTCCACGGTCGTGATGAATAGCCAAACCCACATCCCTAGACCCCTATGAGAGAGGCAAGCAACACTGGCAATTCTAGGGTTAGGAGACCCGGTCTTGACTCCTCGAGATGGTCTCCCACTGGACCCTAGAACCCGGTTACTTGTGCTCCCCGTCTTGGGTCTACCTAATGCGGAAAAGTAAATAATATACAATGGTGATATCATCCTCAGCCCGGAAGTGCCCCAATAAAAGAATATTACATACAATTAATTTTACATGAATGAAAATGGAAAACTCTCATCTCACATAAAACCCCCGTCTATTCAAACACGACGATCCAATATAACATATCACAGCAACACATAACATCACATGTCATCAACGTAAGTAAGTATGCATATGCCGATTGTCGTCGATGTATAGCAACGAAAATCGGCGATACAACTACATACTGCACTTACGGTCACAGAAAAGAAAGTGTAAAACTACAACAGTTGGAATCCGCAACCTCTTTAGACATTGCATGCCTAACCAAATGAATTCCTTAGACATCGCATGCCTAACAATTATAAACTCCGCATTTTAGTCTCATTATCGAAAACTCTTTTCAATATCAAGTCGGGCAATTGAACAAGATTCCCGACATCCTGATCGAATGTTCGTCGCAAACTTTTGTAGACGGCCGCACCCCCGATACCGTCGACGAAGTGCACTAAGGCGGAACACAGCTGCCGTGAGCACCCGAACGGATGCTTTTGGCGACGGGGTTCTTCTACAGTCACTTGGTCGAGGCTATGGGGCGTGGCTGTCTATTAAATTTACCCGACGAGTATCCGCGTATGCTACATGATTGCGACGGACTTTTGATCACATCAAAATTCCGTGGCAACCGATCATCTGAGACTGAACTGCTAGATTTATAACATTCAAATTAGTTATCTCATAACTACCTGTGGATTCTAAATATTGTATCACATTCCAGATAAATAGACAATGTTAAACTTTCCGATCGAATAATCAAACACCCAAGATTTCCCAAATAGCTCAACACTTGAGCGGAGTTCAAAAAAATATCTATCATATGCCACAGTACCAATGGTCCAGCCGTAGAAGGGTTAAGCCAACGCCTCACATGTGGCAACGCCGTACTGCCACAAACCCTAAGGTTTAGAGGCTGTTCAGACGGTCACATAATCGAGTTAAGGTTTGTTGTCTTCTAGAGGGTCCACCGCGTTACTTGCACGACTTAGAATGTTCTTAAACTACGGGAAAAATCCAACACTTTGAAATTTTCCGGCAGGGGAAAAAGTGAGTTATTGATATCCGTTCGAACTTTTTAACACGTTCTAAAAAATTACCCGGACAAACTAAACAAAGTTAAATTATCCGATCGAATCAACGAGTCCCCAATACAACCCTGAAAACTCAACTCATGAGTATAAATTAAAAATTCCCAGAACAATTAAAAAGGACCTAAGAATAATTACCTGAAGTACCAGGGACCAAGTCAAAATTTTGGCCGTGGAACTGCTGCCAAACCCTTGGTTTGGCTGCGGTTCCGCGGTCATGTGAGCGCATTAATGGGCCGTACTTCACAGTAATTCTTAGATTTTCCTGCTTAATTTTCTGATTATTTTTAATCCAGAAAAAATCACATTTTTGAAAAATATCCAGAGAGGGGAAAATATCGGGGTTTCCGGGTTCGATTGGACGTTAAACTTCACTTAGACTTCGCCTAAAGCTCTAGCTTGGCTCTGATACCACTGTAGGAATGCTAGGCACACGCACAAGGGTCTACGAGGTATCAACCATGCCCAATTTAAAATTTAGCCGTGCCGAACAACCCTTAACAAGATCTTTAAACTAGAGATTAGGCGAATACAAGTATGTTAAACACTTTAACACTAAGTGAGAAGGATTACAACCTTTGTAGATCTGGTCCTTCACTTCTTAAGCTCTGTGTTGAGGTCCCTTCGCTGCGATCATCATGTTCCAGACTCTCGAGAGGCTCGACGAAGAGAAATATGCAAGCTTGCTTCCAATCTTCGATAACAAAGATGATCTACCTTGAAGTTTCATTAACACAAGCTCTCACTCACTAAATGAAGTGAACACCCTCATCTAAATGGCAAGGGTAGATGAGGATGATGAAGTAGGATTTTTTCTCTCATTTGTTTTCTTATTCTCACTGACTTTCATCACATAATCAAAAGCAAGAAAGCTTTTCCATGAAAAGAGAAGGAAGAAGAAGATGAATAAACATTTGTGATGAATAATGAAAATGTTTTCATAATCATTTATGCAACCATGGTTAACTAAACCTTTGTAGAGATTTAACTAGGGCTAGGGTTTGGGTTGAGTTAAAGATGAGTCACTTAAAATATCACCACAAATATCTTTTCCAAAACAAAAATGAAAGCTTCTAGAAACTTCTAGAAAAGTATAACCCAAATCAAACCCTAACCATGTTTAATCTCCACTAAATATGTTGCATTAATAATTATAACTTGTTACAATATTATATATCATATATATAATATTTATTGTAACAAAATAAAATAATATAATTAACATATATCGCATATATATCAATGTATTATCCGAGTGAGAAAAAGAATCTTTTAGCGAGCTAATATTAGTTAATGTAATTTAATATATCATATATATTATTATACATTAAATTATCGAATCAACACTTGATCCTACAATCCGGCTATATCGCATATATCCGACTAATATCTTATTTACCGATTCATCGAATCAACACTTGATCCGATGACCCGGCTGATATCAAATACTATGAGAATAGAATACGGTATCACATATCGCATTATCCTCGGTCCTGCACATATCACATATGTGCCCCTACTCCGTTTTGCCTGAGTCAAGAAACCTATGTGTAGGACTCTAAAGAATCGTCAATACGCCGGCAGTAGGTGATGATCATATTAAACACCCACAAGCTGCAAGCGGTTAGCTAAACGTAACAGCCACCCAGGTATTGAGCGATCAGAAGTTCAACAAGCAAGCCTGTACATTCTCCTGCGAATCCAATCAGTAACACTCCCGTACAGTCCGGTCTCGTCGTCTGATATGTCGCATATCTCGCCTAGGGGTGGTAAACGTCAGACTCTAGTAGCTTGATAAGTCGTGTCGATATGAGGTCTATAACAGTTTGAGATACTACTGATAACACTTACCAGTAAATCTCAGCAACCCTGACCAGGGATTTCTAGTTATAGCCAATCGAACACAGCACAACATCAACTCCCTATACCAGGAGAGACGAATCGCCTCCTATCGCTCATTGCCTCCATGTGATTCGGGACTGTACCCAAAAGCCACCATTTTGCACGCCCGCTTGGATGTGGTATGATGGAAATCAAAGCACAGTGGGAATCACACAAGACTCTATGACGATCTCGGGTCAACAGACTACTCTGTACCAGTGTCACCGGAGAACTGCCATCTGACGTGAGGTATAATACCATCTGGGAGTTCTCGGTGAGTCCGTCCAATGTACCCAATATTCACTGATCACCCGTACACCATCCTTGATGTCAAACACCGATGGATATGGGATCTTCCATCGCCCATCATATGGGTCAAGATGCGTATACGCTAGTCTACTCTGGTGCATCGATGCCCTGTCTCGATACATCCTCGACTAGGAACAGTTATAGGATGTACTCGTCGACTACCGTGGCCCCACTAGTATGATCTCATCATAGTCCCAGTAGTCGAGTATATATCCTAAGGGCTTTATCTGTTGGAGATAGTGCCCTCAGAGTCAATTATTGGATCACAAGCACGTGATTGGAATGATTGAGGGAGGACCTTTGCTGGTAGGACAGTCTTACTCAAGATGATAGTATGCTATCTGGTTTATCTTTATCATCGTGTACTGTTTTAGGTGACCTTACAGGTCGCTATTACACGTTTATAGAGCCCCTAGGATTCTTGCTTGACTGCCAGCAGTATGATGGCGATCATATACGTGGGAGCTGGGGTCTATAAGCACATCCTTAAAAGGTCCCTTGTCGTGGGAGTATTCGAGACAGGGCATCGATACTCCGGAGTAGACTAGTGTATACAGTCGAGACCCTAACGAGGGGCGGTGGCCGGTCTCACAAGCCACTGGTGTCAGTTGATTCACCTAAAATGTATACAGGTGCTCATTGGGTTATGAGTACACCGGACAGGACTTGCCGGGAACATGCTAGTTGGTATTATACCTGACGTCAGATAGCAGTTCCCTGGTGACATATGTACAGGTTAGTTTATCGACCTGAGATCATCATTTGTCTCGTGTGAGTTCCCACTGTGCTTTGATTACTACCCTACCACGGCTCAAAGGAGTCGTGCAAACAGGTTTTAGTTGGGTACAGTCCCGAGCCACATGGAGGCAGTGAGCGGATCTGCAGGGGTTCGTCTCTCTCGGTATTGAGGGTCAGATCACGCTGTGTCTAGGCGAGCCATTACACGAATTCCTTGGCCAAGGAAAGAGATTTACTGGTAGGTATTCCAGTAGTATCTCAGGGTGTTCTGGTCTACACTCCGACACGACTTGTACCGTTTTTGGGGGTCTGACTTTTACCAACCCCTAGGCCCGCCATGCGATGCTCATAGATGAACGGACCGGACTGTACGGATATTATCACTGACAGGCTCGGTAGGGTGTCGGATGAGTTCGCTCATCGACGTCCCTTTTGGTCAATACCTGGTAGCCCGTTACGTATGGCTAATACCTCTGATGTGCCAGTGGTTAAATCCACAGCCAAAAGTATGACGAGTCTTTAGAGTCCCTCACAGATAGTTTCTCAAGTTTCGGGCGAAACGCTGTAGAGGCCGTATGGATATATGGCAGGGTTCGATCTTATACGTGCGGTATTGCATGGATCATGATCGGACGGATAATACTAGCGGGCTTTGGTTTAAGCCGGATCCTAGTATTGTACAGTGTCGATTTTGTTTCATTGCATTTGTATTCGGTCGGAATACAAATGCGGGTATGTATATACGGTCGCGGGGTTTTCCTGTAATTTATTACGGGATCAGTTTTTTTTGAAGTTGCCAGTTTGCATTCCGTTTCAGCCAGTTTTCCTTTCTTTCTTTCATTGGCTGATAATTGATGGAGGGGCTAATTTGCAAATATGCAAATTAGCAATTGTAGAGGGGTTTATTGTGATATGAGGGTTCATGAGTTTTCTTAGCATCATTAGATTCTTTTCTTATGCTCATGGCTAGCATTAAATGAGATGAGAGTTGATTTAGAAATTGATGTGATATAATTTCATCATTATCTTCACATTTCTTATGGTTACCACAATCCTCTCTTGTGCTCACCCCCTTGCATTTTTCCCACTCCTAATTTTAGAAAGGGCCGGCCACACTTTGTGAGGGAGAGGGGGAAATTCATTTGATGGTGGGAAATTTTGTTGTTCTCATTTTGGTTTTTCTCCAAAAAATTCACCACCTCTCTCCAAAGTTCTTTTTCTCTTCCACATCAAAACATGGCAACTTCACAACCCCTTGAGACAAACCACTCTACACTTAGCCTACAGCATTCTTGGACACGTCGGCTCTCCAACTTCATGCCCGAGTTGCCTCGGTCCAGAGGTGGGAGCCCGTAAAAGAACCCGGCGATGTGGTGCCCTTTACGATGAGGAGATGAAGACTGGAGATTCCGCGAGGAGATCGGGATGGAGGCTGAAGACCGAAGGACACGGATCGCTCGGTATAGCTTTCTACCCATTCTCTAGTTTGGTAGCATTAGATTAATGGCCCGATCCGGGTTTTTAGTACGCGGTAGCGCCGTTTATCAAGTTTAAAGAAATGTTTCGTTTCCGCATTTTGGCCTCGGAATGACGGCTGGGGCGCTGCCGTGCACTTACACCAGTATCAGAGCCACGCCATTAACCTAGTCTAGCTTGCTCTAACGTGTTTACAAGTTCGATCAAACGGATTTTCCAAAAACCCCATTTTCAAGTCCAGGTTTCTGTCGAATTTTTGCTGTGCTCAAAAAATTATTTGGTACATTGAAAAAATACGTGCAGGGTTTTTTATGCATTCTGTGAAAATTTGGTCGGATGAAGTTTCTGTAACGCGGCGGATCAGCGGTCAAAACCACGTTTTGGCCGCAGATCCGCCGCCGTACTGTGGCCAAACTGCACCAAATTTCTACAGTGGGTTTCTGACATGGAAATAGGGTTTCTGGTATATTCTTTTTGGGCCCCGATTTATTTTGAGTGCTACAGTTGTGCTTGGGGCCCACTTCGGTAAATTTAGTCAATCGAAAATTTTAAACATGTTAGTTCACAGTATTTACATTGTATCTGCGACCGTGAATGTCACTTGATCGGTAAATCCTGTCTAACTGCTATAGCCCTTTTAGACGGATTTGCGAACGTGACATTCACGTTGATGTTCTGTGTTGTGCTGTGATGTTGCGGATTGGTCGTGGGGGATAGCCTGGATGCAATGTTAGTACAGTTTGGTTGTATATGTACATTTGATATTGCGGGGCGAGCGTCCGACATGTGGACTGCCGTCACTGCCTGTTTGTATATTATTCTTTTGGGGCACGACCGGGCTGAGGTCGATGTACCCATTGTATATTTTACTTTCTGTACTAGGATTACCCCGCGGCGGGGTGCACGGGTAGCCGGGTTCTAGAGGGCAACGGGCCCGCATCTCATGGCGTTGAGATGGAGGGGGCTTCACTCTAGAATTGGCGGGCTATTCCCCGCACTCGTAGGGGGTATAGGTTGGCCCAAGAAGGGGTGCCGAAGTTACCGGATTCCGTGAAGTTCTGGGTGGCCCATTCACGTTGTTGAAGGGGGCTGCCTCGCTTCAGGTTTTGGCAGGTAACTCGCCGCGCCCGTAGGGGTCTAGGATTTCATTGCACAGGCTATCCACACGACCAGGGGAACGTCGGGTTTCAGTAGCGGCTCTGTGAAACCCGGGGATCCCAGATATCTGTATTGTTCTGTGATGCTTATTACATTTATGTGATGTTGCATTTTATCATCCCTTGAGCGATTATTATATATTGATATATATACTAGTAGATGTTGTATATATTTTGCATCTGCGCTAGTCCAGTCCCCGCTCTGTCGTTAGTTAAGTAACTTAACGGGTGATGACGGGACCCAGTGGTGAATGCGGATGGCATATACGTACACCATTATTTTCGTTCTTTATTGGTGTGATCAATTGATGGGACTGCGTTGATTCAGATCAATGCAAGCTAAACAAACCTATTCTGATGTTGTTGGAACAATTTTTCAAAAAGCTGTTATTGCAAGGGCGTTCTTTTTTGTTTTGCACAGTGGTATTCGGTTATGAATATCCAGCACCTCAGTCGACGAGGCAAGGGCCGAGATCCCTTCACCGGGAGTGACCCCTTGGACAGAAGTTTGCGTCAGGGCAATAACTTCACTATAGTTGATTACTTTTGCTTTGCATCGTGGTATTCAGTTGGAATATCTTGCACCTCATTCTACGGGGAAAGAGCCGAGATCCCTTCACTGGGAGTGACCTCTTTAGCAAAGGTTTTCGCCACTATATTTTTAAAAGCTATCCGGTTCTTTCAACGATATCAAGTTCATTATGTTAAAGGTTTTTCGCCAAAAACCATTCGTAGCCCTCCGTCATTTCAGACGGGTAGCACGTAGTATTCATGTTATGTTTGTTGGCCAAAGTAAAGGCATAGTGTATGGTAGCTATTTGTTACTTTTCTGCAGTATAGATAGATGCGTTGGTTTGGGACAGTCGTACTGCCTTGTTGGCCAAAGTCAAGGGTAGGTACGGGTGGGTTCAAATCAACCTGGATAATGACGGGTAGAACTTGACATATGACTTATGATTTGTTGGCCAAAGTCAAGGTCATAAGAGCATGGGGTAAAAATCACATCGGGAGTTTCTAAAGAAACTGAAACTTGCCAGATATGCGCATACCTTCTGGAGTATGATAGCGTGAGCGGATTCCGTCACGTTATCATGCGATGATAGTTGGATCCCGATTCCCGCTGATGAGTTGGTTTACTCCTCGGGTGATCCCGACTAATTCTTCTTTTAGGTTTGGAGGAGAATTTGACGGTACAGTGGGAGGTTTCCAGATTAGATAAATTGGTAACCATTCTTATCTATGTTGGAGTGCACGCTGAGTGTTTCTTTTCTCTCTCTCTCTTTGGCAGCGACCATGGCCCAACCCTTGACTATGACTCAGTGACCAAAATTAACCGAACCTTCTTAAACACTAGCTTTTGGATTGTCAGAGTTGCATACCTCATTGCCACTCCTACTTTTACCCTTTTCTCCAGAACACCCCGCATTACTACGAACGTCCAATTCCATTGGATAAAACCATCGTATGGTTATATATGAACTCGAAGGAATTTATTCGAGGATGGTTTCCGGTTCTGGAAAAAACGAATAGGACTATTCAGTTGTCTTTTCCTTTTACCTTCTCTCTGGTTGCGAGTGCTCCTTGGATTAGAGGATAGTACACCCGTTACGCCTATATGATAGTCTTCTTCCAAACCTTAGGCTGGTGCCGAACGGTAGGGAATGAAGAAAGACAATTAGCCTAAGTGTGGTGTACAGAAGGTATTAAGTTAAGACAAATAAAGGGATTAGTAAGAGGGCAAAGTAAATTGCAACTGCTATTCACGACTGAACCAAATATTTCTTCGCCAATCCTATTTCACCTTTGTATTTCTCCAGGACACTCCGTATCACTACGAAGATCCACAGTTATTTGGATACTCCATTGTATGGTTATATACGAACTCGAAAGGAACTTGTTCCAGTTCGGGGATGGATTCTGGTTCAGGAGAAATAGGAATAAGGTTTATTCAGGTGTCTTTTATCTTTACCTTCTCTCGTGTTGCGAGTGCTCTTAGGATTAGGACGGTACACCCATTATGCTTATTGGATAGTCTTCTTCCAAACTATAGGCTGGTGCCGAACGGTAGGGAAGGAAGAAAACCATTTAGCCTAAAGGGGTGTACAGAAGGTAATGACTAAAGACATATAAAGGGATTTGGAGAAATGGCAAAGAAATATAAGGTTACAGTTGTGAATCGGATAATGGAAGAGGCATTACTAGGAATACCCGGATACCCCATCGAAACATTTCAATGTTTTAATTTCACTGTGTACTGTAAAAAGAAAACTGATTTCCTAATTAGACACTTGCTCCAGAGTATGTATTTACCAGGTATGATTCTCACATCTGTATGGTTTTACAGATGATGAGTGGGAGTAAGTTATTGGGAATTAGGTGATCATCCTCATTATATCGGAATTCGTTGTAATTGGTGATATTTGAGGAAATCGCCTGGGTTGTTTGCCGGACGGAAAATTTTTGGTTTTGAATATCCGCTGTTATGCACCAATTTCAAATTAATACATCCGTACCACTATTTTTATAGAGTGAGATATACCTTTTTGAAATTATGTCCATGACATTTACCTATATCAGTGGATGGTTAGGTAAGGAGCATTAAACAGCAGTGTAATTCTTCTTAATCATAAGTACAGTTTTCAACATACGACACACAGGGAATGAGTTATTAGACTCAGAGGACTTATACAGAGGATTGTATATTGTCCAGTGTCCATTAGGACAGAGGGGTTGGTCCTCGTACTATATTCGGTTTACTTATGACTTATCTAGTTTTTAGACAAGTGTTTCGTAGAAACGCAAGGTCCGAATTTTGAGAAGTTATAGGTATAAGAATAAAGTAGAGAACCAGGTGTTGCAAGTATCAGGATGCTTCAAGGTGATCGAAGATGTAGATACTTGTGTATGGTATTCAGTTGATAGTAATGATTAAGAGAACTTGCTTCTCTTTCAGGTTACTCATAATTGGAAGCACTCCTAAGTTGAGTAATGCTGATCGGCCTCTCTCCATTTAGTTGACATGCACTGGAGACAGCTGCATGATTTGAATCTGGTTCAATTAAATCAGTTCCTCTGTTTCTATATTAGATATAGAACAGTTCATATCTTGACATTGTTAAGGTACGGGGAGTTGTCCGGCTTATGCTTAAAACCAGACTCCGGATAACTCAAGGCACGTTTCTGTAATGGCTATTTGTGGGTTGACCCGGGCTATGATGAGGGTTAACTTTCTACCATCTGGAAGATCAATAGTGATATTGCTCTTGACTCGCCACAGTTTTAAAAGAAATGGATTTTTTCAGAAAACAGTAGTAGGAGTATCGTAGAACGGGAAGTAATTCCAGAACCGCAAACGATTACTGAAGATTTGATAAGAACCTAAAGATTCAATCTGGTATGACATTCCATTGGCCACTCCGCAGATATGGTGGGTAACCTCAGACACCCGAGAGGTACTCCAGCAGCCTCAAGGACGGTGACAGGAAGGTTCTTGTTTACCCAAACTTGCCATTGCTGTTGTTACAGACTATGAGACCCGGCAGGAGGATGAGTATAGCGCCGTTCTAAACTAGCTTTAGAAGTGTACGTGTATATTATTCTGCCAGAGAGTTGTCGTAGTCAGTGGGAGCAACGGAAGTATAGTGGACAAGTGGCTTATGTCTATTTATAGACTAAAGAAGATATAGCGGAGATAGATCATCTATTTCTGATGTGACAGTCATAGGTTTGACTTCATCAGAATAGGGGATGGATCTGTTAAGAAGGTAGTAGGGTGTGATGTCATGGTATTTGGATGACACACACAGAGTAGGAAGTGAAATTCCTATACTACGATCGGTTATACTTTGGTTGTCACACAGTGGTTTCTCCACATAGGATACGGATATTATATCAGATATTCTGGTTACTAGATCTATGGTTTTAGATCTAGATTTGGGTAGTTTCCAAATATGGGTACTTATACAGCATTCTAAAGGAGTTTTAGAATGGACGACTCCTGGCACGGTAGTGTACCTGCAGGTGATGGAGTCACCCTCTCTAAAGGTGTCTTATAGACTAAAGGGGAGAGGGATATACATGATCGGCAGATCACTTGCTTAGGCAATTGATTTGATCATGAGATGTCAAGTACCACACCAGATATTGTTTTTGCACCAGATGCAATAAGTTGATATTGATCCAATCCTGGAGAAACATTCGGAAGCAGTTTTGGAACATAAGTTGATGTTCTAGGGATATGATGTAGGGTTGCTGGGCACGCTCACAAGGTTCTACGAGGCATCAACCATGCCCGAATAAAATTTAGCCGTGCCGAACAACCCAAAGCCGGATCTTTAAACTAGAGTTTATGCGAAAACAAGCATGTTAAACACTTTAACACTAAGTGAGAGGGATTACAACCTTTGTAGATCCGGTCCTTCACTTCATAAGCTCCGTGTTGTGGTCCCTTCGCTGCGATCATCGTGTTCCGGACTCTTGAGAGGCTCCACGAAAAGAAAGATGAAGTCTTGCTTCCGATCTTCGATAACATAGATGATCTACCTTGAAGTTTCATTAACACAAGCTAACACTCACTAAACGAAGTGAACACTCTCATCTAAATGGTAAGGATAGATGAGGATGATGAAGTAGGATTTTTAGCTCTCATTTATAATCTTTTTCTCACACATAATCATCACTAAAAAAAACTAGCAAGCTTTTTCCATGAAAAGAAGAAGGAAGAAGAAGAAGAAGAATAAATCATAATCCTTTTGTGATGAATAATGCAAAGAAGATAATGATGAATAATGCAACCATGGTTGCTAAACTTTTGTAGAGAATTAACCAAGGGCTAGGGTTTGGGTTGGGTTAAAGCATGAGTCATTTGAAAATATCTTGCACAAAACAAAAAGAAACATTCTAGAATTATCAAGAAGGAACTAACCCAAAACAAACCCTAACCTTGTTTAATCTTCACAAAACATGTTGCATTAGTTATCATATCATGTTACAATATTATATATCACATATATAATATTTATCGTAACAATATAAAATAATACAATTAACATATATCGCATATATATCAACGTATTACCTGAGTGAGAAAAAGAATCTTTTAGTGAGCTAATATTAGTTAATGTAATTTAATATATCATATATATTATTATACATTAAATTATCGAATCAACACTTGATCCGACAATCCGGCTATATCGCATATAACCGACTAATACGATGACCCGGCTATATCACATATACCCGGCCGATATCTCATATCGTGAGAATCCAATACAGTATCACATACCGCATTATCCTCGGTCCCGCACATATCACATATGTGCTCCTACTCCGTTTTGGTTGAGCCAAGAAACCTCTGTGTAGGACTCTAAAGAATCGTCAATACGCCGGCAGTAGGTGATGATCACATCAAACACCCACAAGCTGCAAGCGGTCAGGTAAACGTAACAACCACCCAGGTATTGAGCGCTTAGAAGATCAACAAGCAAGCCTGTACATTCTCCTATGAATCCAAATAGTAACACTCCTGTACAGTCCGGTCTCATCGTCTGATATGTCGCATATCTCGCCTAGGGGTGGTAAACGTCAGACCCCAGTAGCTCGATAAGTCGTGTCGATATGAGGTCTATAACAGTTTGAGAAACTACTGATAACACTTACCAGTAAATCTCAGCAATCCTGGCCAGGGATTTCCAGTTATAGCCAATCGAATAGAGCACAACATCAACTCCCTATACCGGGAGAGACGAATCCCCTCCTATCGCTCATTGCCTCCATGCGATTCGAGACTGTACCCAAAAGCCACCATTTTGCATGCCCTCTTGGACATGGTATGATAGAAATCAAAGCACAGTGGGAATCACACAAGACTCTATGACGATCTCGGGTCAACAGACTACTCTGTACCAGTGTCACCGGAGAACTGCCATCTGACGTGAGGTATAATACCATCTGGGAGTTCTCGGCGAGTCCGTCCAGTGTACCCAGTCTCTACTGAGCACCCGTACACCATCCTTGATGTCAAACACCGATGGATATGGGATCATCCATCGTCCATCATATGGGTCAAGATGCGTATATGCTAGTCTACTCTGGTGTATCGATGCCCTGTCTCGATACACCCTCGACTAGGAACAGTTATAGGATGTACTCGTCGACCACCGTGGCTCCACTAGTATGTTCTCATCATAGTCCCAGTAGTCGAGTACATATCCTAAGGGCTTTATCAACATGTAACATAGAGACAATCAGAGTACATGTTAAGATAAAGTACAACCAGATAGCATACTATCATGTCGAGCAAGAAAGTCCTCCCTATATCTGTCCAAGCATCCATTACAATATACATCGTATGTACAGTAATGGCCTCTAGGGCATACATATAACTAACAATCTCCCACTTGCACTAGGGCCATCTGTTGTGGTATCACATACTCAACAATTAGCTGTGGTTGAAGTATCTCATACTCAACCATCCTATAAAAGTCTCTACCGGGAAAAAGGCCTTTGTGAGTGGATCCGCGCTGTTGTCCTCTGTGTCTACTCTCCTAACCTCGATCTCCCTGGAGATCATCCATCTCCATGATCAGGTGATACTGCCTAAGAATTATATCTGTATTTCTGATGGGACGGGCGTTCCTTGGCATAAGCCACAACTCCATTGTCACACAATGGTAGGAACGAAGTTCATCTCATGAACTTATATGTATCCAGACTGCCTCTTTGGTAGCATCTTTGGTAACAATGCTTCTTGCCTTTAATCGTTTAGTAAGTCACGGTATCTAGCTTGGAACTCTTCCAACATACCGTCCCTCCACTGAGGGTAAAGACAATGCCTGCGACTGTCATTCAGTCGTCCTTATCACCCTGGAACCTTTCTAGTGATTCTCCCCAGGATCGATTGATACCATCTCACTACAACTAGTGAGTATCCTAACATCCAATTAGATCTATCTCATAGATCCAAAACCAAGGATTTAGGAGGTATCACTTTGATCCTATAGAGAATCTTTGTGATAAGCGGAGATTGACCGAGCGTAGCATAGGAAACTCCTTCCCTATCAAGAGTATGTCATCCACGTGCTCTACGAGGATCACCACCATACTCCCTACTATCATTTTGTATATACAAGGTTCATCTACCATTTTGATGGAGTCAAACTCTTTGACTACCACATCAAAACAGATGTTCCAACTCCGCGATGCCTGCTTTATCACATAAAACATCTTGCACACGTTTCCGCTGCTCCCACTGTCTACGAAGCCCTCTGGCTGTGTACTTATAGACGCTCTCTTCTAAAACATCATTTAGAAAAGCTGCCATGACGCCCAACCACCAGATATCATAGTCATGGTATGTAGCCGTGGCAAGTAGGATCTGGATGGACTTAAGCATAGCTTTGAAAGTCTCAACTTTTCCATGTACACCAAGTAATCTTCTCAAGATATACCTGCTCCTGATGGGGATTTAACCCTTCAGATAAAGCAACCAAAGTCCATACTTTGTTGGTGTATAAGGATTCGATCTCAGATCACTAAGTATCCAGCCATTCTTACAGAGTTCCACTCCTGATGGCCAGCTCGAAACTAGTTGGGTCATCATCTCATGATGCAATCCTCGCTCCTACTGTCATAGAGAAACCGAAGTATCTCTCAGGTGGGTGAGGAACCCTACTAGATCGGCGGAGAGGCTGAGGTTCGTTGGAAACTATTGAATCCTTTGGTTTTACCAAATCATCTACTGTAGTTTGTATAGCTGGAACTCCTTCCAGTTCTATCTCATGACCACTAATTTCTTCACAAGAAATTCCCTTTCACAAAGGTGGCATGTTGAGAAACATCTTTTGTTCCTCGGTTTGGTAGAAGATATTCCCTTGCTTATGCTTAGGATATCCAACAAACTTCCATAGATCTGACATTTCCTCGAGCATGTCCAGATTATGCTTTTTAGACATAGGCCGGACAACCCCAAATCTTAACAAATTTAAGATATGGGCTCTTCCCTTTCCATATCATATATGAAGTGGTAGGCAACTGATTTGATTTAAACCCTATTCAATAGGTACGCAGCTTCTCAAGTGCATAACTCCCAAAAGGAAATAGGAAACTCAGTAGTACTCATCATAGAGCACACCATATCACATAGGGTGCTATTGCTCCGCCCCGATATACCATCATGTTATGGTGTATACGGAGGAGTAATGCCGAGAGAGAATCTCATTCTCCTTTAGAATAGTCCAGGAATTCCGAGCTCAAGTATTCTCCTCCCTGATCTCATCAGAGGACATAATACTTATACCCGTTGTTGGTTCTCTACTTCTAATTTATATTCTGTGAATATCTCAAAAGGTTCGGACTTGTGTTTCAACAGGAACATATGTCTGAATCTTGAGAGATCATCAGAGAATGTAATGAAGTACAAAGAACCGGTCTTGGCATGTGTAGACAGGGGACCTTCATACATCAGCATGTATCAATCCCAAGAGCTCACTAACTCTTTCTCTATTTCCAATAAATAGAGCTATGGTCATCTTATCTTTATGACATGACCGGCAAGTTTCACAAGATGTAAATTCAAACAAATTTAAATATGCATCTTAATGTAACTTCAGCTAGTCGGGTCTCATTGATATGACCTAGTGTACAATGCCTCAAGAAGGATTCGTTCATTTCTGAACTCTTCCTCTTGTGTGTGTTCTGTATACTAAGAACTTTAGTTTGATTTAGAACGTCTATGCTTTTAGATAACGTACCTAAACCGATGAACTCTTGATATAGGAAATGTTCAAAACATTATCCAACAATACAAAATTATATCCTTTCTTTATTAATAAAGAGACTGATATGATGTTGTACATCAGGTTCGGTATCTAATAACATTCATTCAGAATCAATGTATTCTGGTAATACAGGGTGATAGTGACCAACAGACTTGGCTGCAACACTTGCACCGTTTCTATCTCATGAAACTTATCACCTGTTCTCAGTTCTCTACCTATCTGTAGCCCATGTAACAAATTACATATGTGGGATCCTGATCCGGTATCAAATACCCAGGACGTAAAGGATACTGAGAAACAGTTCTATGTAATGAACACACCCGAAGATGATGCATCAACATGCACTTTCTTCGTTTGGGCGGCACGGGAATTCTGGTAATCCTCAATTTCCTGCTCTGTCTTATAACAATTATAAGTTGGAGCGGGACTAATGTTCCCCAGCTCAGTATAACAAGCGGGTTCGGTCAATACATCCGTATTATTATCTTGATTAAGGCGTGATATGGTCGCTACCTGGAGAAAGAGAGAAGAAAACACTCAGCGTATGCACTTGCAAGATTAGATTGGTTATCTAATATATCTAATCAGGATGTCTCCCACTGTTTTAGTCAAATCTTCCTTCAAACCCTAAAAGGAAAGACTAGCCGGGATTAATTACACCCTACAAGTTCGCCAATCTTTCAGCCAGGCCAGTGTCGGTAGTTTGAGGGAGGTCCCCCGTGTTTTCGCATGAACCTAATTAATGTAAACCTCATTTTCCCAGAGGCGTAACCCCGTTGACACATTTCTAGACACCTACTTGATCGGCTAATTGTAATGTGTAAAACTCTCCCAGGAGTAACTCTTACTCGCAGCGGGTATCGGGATCCAACTATCTCATAGAAGGTATACAATCTCATTGCAAATTTCAACACTTGAAATTCCCAATAATATTTTACGCCTAGCGTCCTATGACCTTGACGAATGCCAACAAACCATAAGCTACTAGTCAAGTTCAACTCGTCATTTCGCGATTGAATTAAATCCACCCGCACGACCCTTGATGAATGCCAACAAAGTCACACGCTACCCTAACTCAATCTGCATCATATGCATAAGGAGATAAGCATAAATAGCTACCGCACACTATGCCTTGACGAAAGCCAACAAATGCAGCACGAATACTATGAAGTACTTATCTGAAATGACGGAGGGCAACGACAGGTTTTTAAGAAAACCTTTTGCGTAATGAACTTGATATCGTTGTAGAATCGAGTGATTTTAAATGGAGTGTTTTTTAGGCTTTTCTAGTTTTGCTAAAGGGGTCACTCCCGGTGAAGGGATCGTCGGCCCTTTCCTCATCGAATAAGGTGAGGGTATATCATATATACCACTATGCAAAGCAAGAACTATTGAATCAATCAAAAGACAAACCGAGTTTGTAGCATCTGCTAGTTTCACTAAAGAGGTCACTCCCGGTGAAGGGATCTCGGCTCTTTCCTTATCGAATAAGGTGCTGGATGTTCTACAAGGAACAGCGCTATGCAAAGCAAGAACTAGAGTTGCCAGTTTTTAAACAAGTTTCTACAACATCTTTAGCTTTCTTTTAGTTTCATTAATCTCATTAATGAAGTCCCATTTTATTATGCTTCACAAGCATCACATTTGAAACGAAATCTGCAATATAACATATATCTCATATATATAATATAAACATTCGTCTCAGGCAGTAATATGATCTCATCACAGAACATTGCAGCAGAAGAACATATATGAAATATTGGATATACTAGGACGTCCGTGTTTTCAATACGAGCCTGTATAAAACACGGATTCCACAGTCGCGATGAATAGCCAAACCCACATCCCTAGACCCCTACGAGAGCGGCAAGCAACACTGTCAATTCTAGGGTTAGGAGACCCGGTCTCGACTCCTCGAGATGGTCTCCCACTGGACCCTAGAACCCGGTTACTTGTGCTCCCCGCCTTGGGTCTACCTAATGCAGAAAAGTAAATAATATACAATGGTGACATCATCCTCAGCACGGAAGTGCCCCAATAGAAGAATATTACATACAAATGAATTTTACATGAATGAAAAAGAAAAAACTCTCATCTCACATAAAACCCCGGCTATTCAGAACGCGACGATCCAATATAACATATCACCGCAACACAAAATATCTCATATCATCAACGTAAGCAAGTATGCGTATCCCGATTGTCGTTGATGTATAGCAACGAAGCCGGCGATACACTACATACTACGCTTACAGTCACAGAAAAGAAAGTGTAAAACTACAACAGTTGGAATCCGCAACTTCCTTAGACATCGCATGCCTAACCAAATGAATTCCTTAGACATCGCATGCCTAACAATTATAAACCCCGCATTTTAGTCTCATTATCGAAAAATCTTTTCAATATCAAGCCGGGTAATTCAACAAGATTCCCGACATTCTGATCGAATGCTCGTCGCAAACTTTAATAGACGACCGCACCCTCGTTGCCGTCGACGAAGTGCACTAAGGCGGAACACCGCTGCCGCGAGCACCCGAACGGATGCTTTTGGCAACGGTGTTCTCCTACAGTCACTTGGTCAGGGCTATGGGGCGTGGCTGTCTATTAAGTTTACCCGGCGAGTATCCGCGTACGCTACGTGATTGCGACGGACTTTTGATCACATCAAAATTCCTAAGCAACCGATCATCTGAGACTGAACTGCTAGATTTATAACATTCAAATTAGTTATCTCATAACTACTTGTGGATTACAAATATTGTATCACATTCTAGATAAATAGATAATGTTAAACTTTCCGATCGAATAATCAAACATCCAAGTTTTCCCAAATAGTTTTCAACACTTGAAATTAGTTTAAAAACATCTATCACATGCTACAGTACCAATGGTCCAGCCGTAGAAGGGTCAAGCCAACGCCTCACATGTGGCACGTCGTACTGCCATAAACCCTAAGGTTCAGAGGCAGTTCAAGACGGTCACATAATCGAGTTAAGGTTTGTTGTCTTCTAGAGGGTCCACCGCGTTACTTGCACGACTTAGAACGTTCCTAAACTAAGAAAAAATCCAACGCTTGGAAATTTTCCGGCAGGGGAAAAAGTGAGTTATTGATATCCGGTCGAACTTTTTAACACGATCTAAAAATTACCCGGACAAACTAAACAAAGTTAAATTATCCGATCGAATCAACGAGTCCCCAATACAACCCTAGAAAACTCAACACTTGAGTGGAATTAAAAATTCCCATAAAAAAGACAAGAAAGGACCTAAGAATAAATATATGAAGTATGAGGGACTAAGTCATAATTTTGGCCGCGGAACCGCCGCCAAACCCTTGGTTTGGCCGCGGTTCCGCGGTCATATAAGAGCATTAGAGGGCCGTATTTCACAGTAATTCTTAGTTTTTCCTGCTTAATTTTCTGAGCATTTTTAATTCATAAAAAATCACATTTTTGATAATTGTCCAGAGAAGGGTTCGAATCGGGGTATCCGGGTTCGATCGGACTTTAAACTTCGCTCAGATTTCGCCTAAACCTCTAGCTTATCTCTGATACTACTGTAGGGTTGCTGGGCATGCTCACAAGATTCTACGAGGCATCAACCATGCCCGAATAAAATTTAGCTGTGCCGAACAACCCAAAACCGGATCTTTAAACTAGAGTTTATGCGAAAACAAGCATGTTAAACACTTTAACACTAAGTGAGAGGGATTACAACCTTTGTAGATCCGGTCCTTCACTTCATAAGCTCCGTGTTGTGGTCCCTTCGCTGCGATCATCGTGTTCCGGATTCTCGAGAGGCTCCACGAAGAGAAAGATGCAGTCTTGCTTCCGATCTTCGATAACATAGATGATCTACCTTGAAGTTTCATTAACACTAGCTAACACTCACTAAATGAAGTGAACACCCTCATCTAAATGGAAAGGATAGATGAGGATGATGAAGTAGGATTTTTAGCTCTCATTTATAATATTTTTCTCACACATAATCATCACTAAGAAAAACTAGTAAGCTTTTTCCATGAAAAGAAGAAGGAAGAAGAAGAAGAATAAATCATAATCCATTTGTGATGAATAATGCAAAGAAGATAATGATGAATAATGTAACCATGGTTGCTAAACTTTTGTAGAGATTTAACCAAGGGCTAGGGTTTGGGTTGGGTTAAAGCATGAGTCATTTGAGAATATCTTGCACAAAATAAAAAGAAACCTTCTAGAATCATCAAGAAGGAACCAACCCAAAACAAACCCTAACCTTGTTTAATCTTCACTAAACATGTTGCATTAGTTATCATATCATGTTACAATATTATCTATCACATATATAATATTTATCGTAATAATATAAAATAATACAATTAACATATATCGCATATATATCAATGTATTACCCGAGTGAGAAAAAGAATCTTTTAGTGAGCTAATATTAGTTAATGTAATTTAATATATCATATATATTATTATACATTAAATTATCGAATCAACACTTGATCCGACAATCCGGCTATATCGCATATAACCGACTAATATGATGACCCGGCTATATCACATATACCCGGCCGATATTTCATATCGCGAGAATCCAATACGGTATCACATACCGCATTATCCTCGGTCCCGCACATATCACATATGTGCTCCTACTCCGTTTTGGCTGAGCCAAGAAACCTCTGTGTAGGACTCTAAAGAATCGTCAATACACTGGCAGTAGGTGATGATCATATCAAACACCCACAAGCTGCAAGCGGGCAGCTAAACATAACAGCTACCCAGGTATTGAGCGCTCAGAAAATCAATAAGCAAGCCTGTACATTCTCCTGTGAATCCAAACAGTAACACTCCCGTACAGTCCGGTCTCGTCGTCTGATATGTCGCATATCTCGCCTAGGCGTGGTAAACGTCAGACCCCAGTAGCTCGATAAGTCGTGTCGATATGAGGTCTATAACAGTTTGAGAAACTATTGATAACACTTACTAGTAAATCTCAGCAACCTTGGTCAGGGATTTCCAGTTATAGCCAATCGAACACAGCACAACATCAACTCCCTATACCGGGAGAGACGAATCCCCTCCTATCGCTCATTGCCTCCATGTGATTCGGGACTGTACCCAAAAGCCACCTTTTTGCACTCCCTCTTATACGTGGTATAATGGAAATCAAAGCACAGTGGGAATCACACAAGACTCTATGACGATCTCGGGTCAACAGACTACTCTGTACCAGTATCACCGAAGAACTGCCATCTGACGTGAGGTATAATACCATCTGGGAGTTCTCGGCGAGTCTGTCCAGTGTACCCAGTCTCTACTGAGCACCCGTACACCATCCTTGATGTCAAACACCGATGGATATGGGATCATCCATCGCCCATCATATGGGTCAAGATGCGTATACGCTAATCTACTCTGGTGTATCGATACACCCTCGACTGGGAACAGTTATAGGATGTACTCGTCGACTACCGTGGCCCTACTAGTATGATCTCATCATAGTCCCAGTAGTCGAGCACATATCCTAAGGGCTTTATCAACATGTAACATAGAGTAAATCAGAGTACATGTTAAGATAAAGTACAACCAGATAGCATACTATAATGTCGAGCAAGAAAGTCCTCCCTATATATGTCCAACCATCCATTACAATATACATCGTATGTACAGTAATGGCCTCTAGGGCTTACATATAACTAACATATGATAACAGCAGCCTATTTTGGGAGACGGTTATCATTCCAGGCTTCCAAGCTGACCTGGATGACAGAATGACTGTCAGAGTTATAGTTTTCCCTCTGACGAGGGGCAGTATTTTGGACAGGTGGTCCAGGTGGATACTGAGGTAAGTATGGCGCAGGATACTGATTAAGTTCAGTTGACGATACAGTCTAAGAAGTTTAGATTTGGAGTTCATTTATGAACTAGGTCCCATCAGATATCCAGACATATTCTAAGAAAGGTATTGCTCATTTCGGGAGTTGGTTTTCTCCGCGAACTTGAGATAAAGAGAGACATAGAAAGAAACATCAGAGCGGATCCACTCACTGAGGCTATTCCTCGAACGCAATAGTTTCGCAAACGGGTTTTGTGAGACTGATTAGTAGAGGAGTTGAGTGCTCGGTATCACACGGGCTGTGAGTATGCGACATCGCAATAATTAGCCTTGAGTGCAAGTGGGAGATTGTTGGAGATAGTGCCCTCAGAGTCAATTATTGGATCACAGGCACGTGATTGCAATGATTGAGGGAGGACCTATGCCGGTAGGACAGTCTTACTCAAGATGATAGTATGCTATCTGGTTTATCTTTATCATCGTGTACTGCTTTAGGTGACCTTACAGGTCGCTATTACACGTTGATAGAGCCCTTAGGATTCTTGCTTGACTGCCAGCAGTATGATGGCGATCATATACGTGGGAGCTGGGGTCTATAAGCACATCATTAAAAGGTCCCTAGTCGTGGGAGTATTCGAGACAGTGCATCGATACTCCGGAGTAGACTAGTGTATACAGTCGAGACCCTAACGAGGGGCGGTGGCCGGTCTGACAAGCCACTGGTGTCAGTTGATTCACCTAAAATGTATACAGGTGCTCATTGGGTTATGAGTACACCGGACATGACTTGCCGGGAACATGCTAGTTGGTGTTATACCTGACGTCAGATAGCAGTTCCCTGGTGACATGTGTACAGGTTAGTTTATCGACCTGAGATCGTCATTCGTCTCGTGTGAGTTCCCACTGTGCTTTGATTACTACCCTACCACGGCTCAAAGGAGTCGTGCAAACAGGTTTTAGTTGGGTACAGTCCCGAGCCACATGGAGGCAGTGAGCGGATCTGCAGGGGTTCGTCTCTCCCGGTATTGGGGGTCAGATCGCGCTGTGTCTAGGAGAGCCATTACACGAAGTCCTTGGCCAAGGCAGGATATTTACTGGTAGGTATTCCAGTAGTATCTCAGGGTGTTCTGGTCTACACTCCGACACGACTTGTACCGCTTTTGGGGGTCTGGCTTTTACCAACCTCCTAGGCCCGCCATGCGATGCTCATAGATGAACGGACCGGACTGTACGGATATTGTCACTGACAGGCTCGGTAGGGTGTCAGGATGAGTTCGCTCATCGACGTCCCTTTTGGTCAATACCTGGTAGCCCGTTACGTATGGCTAATAACTCTGACGTGCTAGTGGTTAAATCCACAGCCAAAAGTATTGACGAGTCTTTAGAGTCCCCCACAGACAGTTTCTCAAGTTTCGGGCGAAACGCTGTAGAGGCCGTATGGATATATGGCAGGGTTCGATCTTATACGTGCGGTATTGCACGGATCATGATCGGACGGATAATACTAGCGGGCTTTGGTTTAAGCCGGATCCTAGTATTGTACAGTGTAGATTTTGTCTCATTGCATTTGTATTCGGTCGGAATACAAATGCGGGTATGTATATACGGTCGCGGGGTTTTCCTGTAATTTATTACGGGATCAGTTTTTTTTGAAGTTGCCAGTTTGCATTCCGTTTCAGCCAGTTTTCCTTTCTTCCTTTCATTAGCTGATAATTGATGGAGGGGCTAATTTGCAAATGTTCAAAATAGCAATTGTGGAGGGGTTTATTGTGATTTGAGGGTTTATGAGTTTTCTTAGCATCATTAGATTCTTTTCTTATGCTCATGGCTAGCATTAAATGAGATGAGAGTTGATTTAGAAATTGATGTGATATAATTTCATCATTATCTTCACATTTCTTATGGTTACCACAATCCTCTCTTGTGCTCACCACTTTGCATTTTTCCCACTCCCATTATTAGAAAGGGCCGGCCACACTTTGTGAGGGAGAGGGGGAAATTCATTTGATGGTGGGAAATTTTGTTTTTCTCATTTTGGTTTTGCTCCAAAAAATTCATCACCTCTCTCCAAAGTTCTTTTTCTCTTCCACATCAAAACATGGCAACTTCACAACCCCTTGAGATAAACCACTCTACACTTAGCCTACAACATTCTTGGACACGTCGGCTCGCCAACTTCGTGCCCGAGTTGCCTCGGTCCAGATGTGGCAGCCCGTAAAAGAACCCGGCGATATGGTGCCCTTTACGATGAGGAGATGAAGACTGGAGATTCCGCGAGGAGATCGGGATGGAGGCCGAAGACCGAAGGACACAGATCGCTCGGTATAGCTTTCTACCCATTCTCTAGTTTGGTAGCATTAGGTCAATGGACTGATCCGGGTTTTTAGTACGCGGTAGTGCCGTTTTTCAAGTTTAAAGAAAAGTTTCGTTTCTGCATTTTGGCCTCGGAATGACGGCTGGGGCGCTGCCGTGCACTTACATTATCAACATGTAACATAGAGACAATCAGAGTACATGTTAAGATAAAGTACAACCAGATAGCATACTATCATGTCGAGCAAGAAAATCCTCCCTATATATGTCTAAGCATCCATTACAATGTACATCATATGTACAGTAATGGCCTCTAGGACATACATATAACTAACACGTTGTTGCCACGTCGCTGCTGTATCTTCATCGATACGTCGTCAGGCAAGTTCAAATACTTGCTACATGCTATAGTAGATTTATTTCGGTTGCGTACGAACTAAAATTTTTAGAGTGATTTAATATTAATCCGTGTCCTAATCTTAATACAAATGTTCGAAATATAATCAAGTATTGAAACTAGTGATGATGTTATGAGAAAATTGTAGAATCAATACTATGTATCGGTTGAAACATACGAGCGTTTCAGTGGCAAATCAAAAGTTTATCATAGGTGCTCAATGCAAACCCTAGGCTAAAAACCCTCTTAAAATGACGGAACTTAGGTGTAACGGATTACTTTAGTGATAATGAATGATATGTAAAGAGTTGGGTCGAAAATACGGACCCTAACACTGTGAAATATCATCCCCATTTAGATCCGTCAAGTCTGAAACTTTCCATACCTGAAATTTGTGAAAATCATAGTAAATTTGATACAAATCGGAATGTTGTGTTCAAGGGCTCATATCGAATCCGACTCGACAACCTAGAACCCCATATAATTTATATTTTATTTCTGTTTTATAGCAGTAGCGGAAATTATTCGGGAGTGCGGCTCTGGACTGCAGTCTAGAGCAGCACTGCTTGTCGACACTTGAAATAAAATGCTTTTACAACTGTGTGAAAATGGTATCATGCGAAACCCTATACTGTTGCGAATACTAATCTATTAGCTAACCATTTAAGGTGGTTTCATTCATTTTTACCATCGTTTTCTATTTTAATTATATTTTAAATCATCAGTACGTGCTGCAGTCCCAAGCAGGGACAGAACACATATCCCGATCATAAATAATACATAACTCCAAGAACAAAGCGAATATTATCGATTCTTCTAGTGAGTTGGAAATGTAACTGATAAACCTAAATATTATCCAACTGTAGCGTCGCCTAGTTATGATCCCAACAGGGTGAAAACTGTGTTACGAAATGGACTTTCAGTTCAGGAACTGAATTTCCAGCAGAGAACACTTAAAAAGAAATGACCGTACTTTACGAATCCGAAACCGATTGACTTGAAACAAATTTCTTTGAATTTATGATTAAGTTTACTTTTTACTGCTTTTTTTTTTATCATTTTACTTAATTCTGAACGTACGATTTAATGCGATTTTTCTAAATTCATACCACGCGTAATGATTTGTACTACATATAATTTGTTTTGCGGCATGATTCACATTTTTACCCGACTGCAATACCTCTAGCGATAGTAAGCGTCCTTATTAACTTTTTGTGCATAATGAATTGTCTGGCGTGAATGGTATCGGTTTAGATGTGTCGAGTACATCTGTAAAAGTGAATGATTCCTGATAGTGAACAATACAGTGAATAGTGAATGAAGCAGTGTTATTGATGCGCACTTGTACACAACTAGCCCATACTCATTGATAGTGAAACCTGGGGAATAAGGGGGAAATCTAAGTGGAAAGGAACTTGTATTTAGCGAGATCAGTGAATTAGAGGTTGATCATTCGAATAGCGACTCTTATATATTAGGTTTGGACCTAGCGGTCCGGTTGACAGGGTTATTGTTTTCCGCCAAAAGACGCGACCGGGACGTTGGGATGTCCGGCCAGGATTTCGAGGGCAGATGCTAATTGGTACTATCCGTCCACTTCTCTAAAGATGCCAAGTTGATCTATGGCACCATGTATCGAAGGTTAAGACAGATGCAGACGATATAGCAGACTTCGTCAGATTCCCCTTCATTTGAGGGGTTTTTGATTGTGGGGATGCTCTTCCCTGCAGGCGCAAGCCCTTGCAGTTAATTACGCTACCGCATTGCGGTAACCACTTTCTCCTTCTCCAGATGGTCACTTCATGTCGTGTTTTTTTTTTGGTTGCCCGAGGATTGTATACGGAGACTAATTTATGTTGTCGCCCGTAAGGCGTGGATTAGTCCAAATCCGTATTTTCTTAGATTTGGGTTTGGGGTTGGGCTTAAGGATGCGTTAGTCTCATTTGAGACTAAGATCAACTTAAACGTTTGTTAAGGATGCGTTAGTCTAATTTTAGACTAAGATCAATTTAACGAGATCGTTTAGATCCAACAAAAGAGCATTTGGACTCTATTGTTTTAGTTTAGGGACTTTGCGGTCTATAATTAGTTTAAGGACATTACGGTCCAAGGTTAAAGACAATACAGTCCAAGGTTAAGGACCCCACAGCCCGAGATTAAGGACATCATAGTCCATGAGTTTAAGGACCCCACAGTCTGAGGTTAAGGACATCATAGTCCATGGGTTTAAGGACCCCACAGTCCGAGGTTAAGGACATCATAGTCCATGGGTTTAAGGACCCCAAAGTCCGAGGTTAAGGATATCATAGTCCATGGGTTTAAGGACCCCACAGTCCGAGGTTAAGGACATCATAGTCCATGGGTTTAAGGACCCCACAGTCCGAGGTTAAGGACATCATAGTCCATGAGTTTAAGGACCCCACAGTCTATAGAATGTTTGGTTGTTGGGACCCGTCACCTCTCTGATGACATTGAAGGATTACAACGACAAATATCAGAGGAGTGAAGGGATGTACCCTTGAACCAATATTGGTTGGAAGGCTCTGTAGTTGAATTAATTTGAGGATCGTTAATCTCGTTTGAGATTAAGATCAATTTAAATGTTTGTTAAGTATACGTTAGTCTAATTTTTAGACTAAGATCTACTTAACAGGATCATTTAGATACACCAAAAAAGCATTTGGTCTCTATTGTTTAGTTTAGGGACATTGCGGTCCAAGTTCAGATGCCAACATGGATTTGGAAATGTACCAGATAGTTATTGGGCATTGGGACCCACCACCTCTCTGAAGACGTTGAAGAATTACAACGATATGCATCAGAGGTATGGGGAGATGTACCCTTGAATCAAATTTGTCTGAAAGGCTCTGGGTTCTACTTTGAATGTCATATGAGATGAACAACTTTGGAAGACAAAAGTGTGTTTGAGGTTCTGTCAAAAAGTGGGTACTGCCTCTGGAAAAACTTGGCTAGTTCAACCTAAGATTGGCTAGGATATAGTGTTAAACACTAGAGTACACTCGGCTATCACGTGCTCCCACGTGATACGCTTAAAATAGTGTTAAACACTAAGGATGCAGCGCACAAAACAGTGTTGGGCCCAAACTTCTTTTTTTTTATTCTCAGGATTTGCAGGTAAGTGTTAAACACTTTAGTCTTCATGGCCATCACGTGTGGGCACGTGATGGGTACCCATGCACTGGATATTAAAAGGATTTGCTAGGGGTCACGTAGGGACACGTGAGGGCGCCCATGCATTATATTTTAATCCTTCGGTTCTTTCCATCTTCTCTTTTTTAAAGAGGTGTTCGTCAGGGGTCACGTGGGGACACGTGAGGGCGCCCAAAGTCTGTTTTGCCTTTATTTTTGAGAAGTTTGTTCAAGGATCACGTGGGAGCACGTGACCCGATCTCATTCATTCTTTTTTGACCATTGAGGGGAGGGTCACGTGTTGCCACGTGATCAGGTTGGGTACTTGATCTTTTTACGTGCATGAAAAGTCCTTTGTTTAAGAATTAAATTCTTTTATAGGGTTAAACCCTAATTTTATTTAGAGGAATTAAATTCCTATATATTTGGAAAAATTAAATTCTTTAAACCCAATTCTCTCTCTAAGTTTTGGATCTGCATGGCAGAATCTCCCCGATGAGAATTAAATTCTCAACTTATGGGGAGACCTGCTTCTGCAGATCTTCAACCATAGGAAGAACTACGTTCTTATATTAAGGGTTAAATCCTATTTTTGTTGGAGGAATTAAATTCCTATATGCTTTGTGGGAGAATATAATTCTCTGAAGTTAGGTCTTCTCTTAAGTTTTAGATCTGCATAGCAGAATCTCCTCGATGAGAATAAAATTCTCAACTTATGGGAAGATCTGCTTCTACAGACCTTCAACCAAAGGAAGAACTAAGTTCTTATTTAGAAGAGTTAAACTCTTATTTTGAGAATTAAATTCTCTTATAGGGTTATGGGAGCTTATAGAATGATCTCTTTCTCTCTCTTACCTAGGGTTTCTTTCTTTTTTGAAGAAATCTTCTTTTCTCTCTATTGTTGTGTCCCTCCTTCTCCTCTTCTCTTCTTGGCTCCTATTTATTGGAGAAAGAAAATAATTAGTTTGTTTTGTCAATCTTTCATTAAAAGATTTTATTGATTTTATAACGAACATGATTTTTTAGATCATTCGGTGAATTTTATTCACTATTGGATTTTTAATCCAAAAGATATTTTATTTGTTGTTCCCGGCAGATTTTAGGAAAATATTTCTTTGTATAGAATCTTTCTATAAATTGGTTATTTTTAATCACCATTAGATTTTTAATCCAACGATGCTCCATTTTACAGAGCGCAATCTTTTTGTTTGGAAAGATCTAGGGGAATATTAGGGTTTTTGATTTCCCTTAATTAGAATTTAAATCTATTAGTTCAGAAGGTTTAAATGCCTATCACGTGTTAGCACGTGACCCCACTGATTGACCATTTAATCAGAATTTAATTCTATTCTTTTAAAGAGCTCGGGAACTCATCATGTGTCAGCCGTGACCTCTGGTCACGTGTGGGCACGTGACCTCTGGTCACGTGTGGGCACGTGACCTCTGGTCACGTGTGGGCACGTGACCTCTGGTCACGTGTGGGCACGTGATGCCCCATTGTTTTTTTGCTGTTTTATTATACCTTTTAATTCCTTTCAGTTGGTTTAAAGGCCCAACATGTGTGGGCACGTGACCCCTTTTGATCATAATTTAATTCTTATTATTTCAGAGTCCTCAGGAAACCATCACGTGTCGGCACGTGACCGCCGATCACGTGTGGGCACATGATGCCCCATTTTTGAATTTTATGAGGGAACAAATGCCCCCACAGCTTTTTTCTCACATGTTTGCATGTGTGTGCAACGCTGTAACTTTTGTGGCTGTTGGATCTGCCTATGGAACAGGGAAGATGAACCGTTTCCCATCATGTCCTATAAATGCACGGGTCTCTTCAGCAGTGCCTCCATTCCTTCATCTTCTTCCTTCCTTGTTCTTGCCTTGAGAATTTTAATTCTCCTCCTCAGAGCTTAGTTCTCTGTTCAAAAAATTCCAGTGTTTAACTCTGTCAATAAAAGATTTCCTTTTTCAGGTGAGGATCTTGAACGGCCGAGGAACTTCTTGTAGAAATTTTCTTTGGATTTTAAATCCACACCAAGGGTTTTTCCCTTTAAAAAAAGCCCATCTTTCCAAGTTCTTTAAGAATGTCCGATCTTTGAATAATAAACCCCCTATGCTAGGCGTTTCTCTGATCTTAGGGGATTGATGATGATACTTGTCTGCCTCCGGAATTTAATTCCATTCCAAAGAGCTTAGCTCTGAAATTTTTTTTGGGAATTTAATTCCTCTGTTCAAAAGGAATTTAATTTCTCTAAAGAACTTAGTTCTTAAAAGAAGACTTCTTGGGATTTTTCATCCTGAGTAGTTCTTGCAAAAATAGTTTAGGAGAGATCCTTCTTGATTTTCACAGAGTTTCTGCAATGGGTTTTCTCCTTGGGGGAATGTGTAGAGTTGTTTGAATTTATTGAGAATCTTCCTTTTGTTCTTATAATGATTACCCTGCATCATCATTAGTGGGCCGCCATCTTGATTTTGTGGGGTCCCTGTGTTTTCCAACCAATGGTCCCATGAAATAAGTGGCTTGTCATTTTCTTCCAATATTTATATATATATATATATAGATATATATATATATATACACGTGCGGGTTTCATTAACAGTTTCCCCTTCTTTTGTTTCAGCAACAATGGCTTCTCTTCCATACTTCCCTTTTACCCGCTCGGACGATGCCTTTCCTTACTCACCGTCTGACGAAGAGGCGATGGCGATGATTAGAGCCCATGACGTGGATCACACCAGTCAGCTTTTGTGGGGAACCTGGTATGGTTATATCATTCGGGGTCGCCGGAGTTTTATTTGTGGGGAGCCGATGGAACCTTTTCATCCTATATTGCCGATGGAACGCCCACAGACTTCTTATGCAGTAGAAGTGACCAATTGGACTCTTTCGGGCCGGCTAGAGCCCTCTACTTCTGGGATACCTAACCAGCCCCTACCAGCTATAGACATCTTGGGGCGTCTGATTTGCCAAGGTGAAGCTCGACCTTGGGGGCAGGTTTATAAAGTTGGTATCACCCCCCGGCACCCAGTGGGCTACCTTATTTGGGCTCGCTATATTCTTTCTGCCCACCGTGCAAGATTGTAAAAGGTTAGACTATATCAGGAGGTGTATGCATCGCTCTTTCATTACAATGCTCCCCACGTTTGGTGGATCAAAGCTTTCTTGAACCAGTGGAATCTGCCCACCAACACCTTCCTGCTAGGGGATCGAGAGGTGTCTATCTCATTGGATGAATTCCGTGAGATTTCAGGACTGCCCATTAGGGGGAGCATTATGAGGAACTGTTGCCTCCAGATGAATACGTTTTCTCTACCATGTCGGCTATGATCGATGGTCTGACAGCTGAAACCGCCGTTCGTCATAGGTATCCCAGTCTGATCAAGGCCCTGGGAATTTTTGACAGATTATTTGCGAAGTCAGAAGGGAAAGGTGCCACTTTCGAGAGCTTCATCGCTTGTTTTATTCGCGGGGATATTTTATCCAAGGGGACCCCGAAGTTTGCGAGCATTGACGACCCTTTTGGGTTCGGGTTAAATAAACTGCCGGCCAAAGAAGAAGATTGAAATGCATATGCTGGTTTGTGATACCGTCACACCGACGCTTCATGAGAGCTTCCGTCTTCTATCCCGCCCATCGTGTAGCAGAAGGGGAAAAGTTGGTCGTCGGTATCGCGGGACTATCACATCTTTATCATGGGTTAAGTATTGCAGCCAACACTTCGGCTCCAGGTGTAGATGTTGTGAATCTTCCCCTTCATTACTTCACATCTTGGATTGAAATGCACATGCTGGGGGCATTCGAGGCACATCAACGGCCGAACATCTATGATTCCTACACTTTCCCCCGAGTTATGAGATTGGTGGATGCCTCCTCTCCCGATCCGACTCAATTAGGGGCCCTCCGTGTTCTGCTCAATACATATACCCACGAGGGAGGAATGATGTTTATTGATCGCGTTCTTTCTGCTCCGGCGGGGCTTGTCCAGCAGTTGTTCGACTTGTCAAAAGGGGGAGCACCCTCTTTAAAGACTAGGGAGATCATGCATCTGTACTCGATCAGGCCGGGCTATTTGGTGTTTCGCTAGAATGATACGGTTCTCCTTATACGGTATAATTCGCACCACTTTGCCCGGCAGTTGGGCTATGATCAGGGCATCCCCTTTGAAGCGTTCTTGGTTGAGCCTACTTCATCGTTAGGAGTTATTCGCGACGTTATTCATCATTTTATGCGGCTGAATACTGGTTCTGTGTTCATGATCCCAGAACCTGACTATCTCCCCAGGTCTGTGGGCTCCTTTGTGGGTTGGTATCGCTACCGGGTTGGTCCTATCATTGCCGAGGAAAGGCGAGTGTTCTTTAAATATAAAACTCCCACCCCAACTCAAGCTGCTCACATTCTGTTGCGACCGCGGATAGTCGTTCACCCTCTTTTAAGGGATGGTGGTGCGGTCGTCATCTCACAGGCCGCAGATACTGAATTGATTCCTCCCACTGCAGGGATGCCGATGCGTACTAGAGCTCGGGCAAAGGCTTCCGCCGAGGTGCCAGTGGCAGTTCCATCAGTTGCAGTGTCATTGATGGCAGCATCATCATCGGTAGCACCGCCAAAAGAGAATACTGGAGGCGAGGTTGGGGAATGTCGCACCAAAGCGCCGAAGGGAAAGAAGCGATTATCTTCCAGCGCTAGTTCCGGGCCGAAGCGGAGGAAGAAGACAGTCACCATCCTACTTGACTTTTTAAAGGAATCCGAGCCTATCGTTCAAGATGAACCAATATTCATGCAAGAGCCGGATGGTGGCCTTCTTTTTCCAGGTTCATCTGCCGAGAAGCCGCACAATTGGCTGAGGCTATAAGACGCTCTAAGGATGAGACTGAAAATGTGAGGGTCCCGAAGAGGCCTTATCCTGCCGTCATCTTCAACGAAGATCCTCCATCGATATGGCGGATATTTATAGCTCCATTGGAAGAGAGAGGCAAGATAGCCCTTAAGCGGCCTATCTCGGCCGATGCCGAAGATGCACTGTCGTTGTGGACTAGTGGCCACGAGTCTACCCTCGAACCCCGACGAGCATACCTCCTCAGGAAGGAACGTCGGCTTGAAAAATCCATATTAGAGGCATCCTGGCGTATCGGTATGCATGATTTCTGTATTTTTCCTTTGGCAAATAATTTGTTTCGCTTTTTACGTCTTCTCATCTTCGTAAAACTTTTGCAGGGACTTCGGCCATGACAGAGAAGCTGAGTTTGAGTCACGCCTTGACTATGGACTCTGTAAACATCCCTGATGAGACACCAGTAAGTGTGGATGGGGTCGATACAGCTGCTATTCCTGCTGCTGATCTTCCATTGGTGGCTTCTGTTCTCCAGGTGCTTGCTCTCCCGGAAGAGGCATTTTCATTGGCCTCAGATTCAATGGATCTTTCTGGGGGCGGCCCATAGACTGTAGGACATATAGTCGAGGCTACCGTCCTTTCATTGGAGCCTGCAGCGGTGGCCGCTGCTCCTCAATTGGAAGCTGTTATACTGGCCCGTGTCCCCGATGATGCGCCTGAGGGTACGGAAGAAGCTATCGAAGCGGCTATCCCTCTTGTTCAGAGTGGGAGGAGTATCGAAGGTAGCCTTCTATATTTTATTTTAATAATCTCTCCATCATCTGAACCTTTCTGTATTTTCAGAATTACGCCGGTTGCAGCGTCTATCGCTGATTTGTCTCCCCGATAATCCTTTCAGCGTTTGCTAGAGATTGCCGCTCCGCAGGCAATATCCCCTCAACGAATCGTCCTCTCTTCCGGGAAAGATTAGTATTATTTGCCTTCTTCTCATGGCATTATTATTATTTCATATAACGAAACTGATGTCTTCTGTAGTTCTGGAAGCCGATGACGAAATTGAGATTCTTGACGGGCCTGAGGATCTTTTGGACCCTTCTTGCATGACTGTGGATAAGTAAAGTTTCGACGTTGTTCCATCTGCTCTTTGCTTGCAAGTCTCGCTGATTGTTTATAAATCTTAACAGCTTTTCCAGTTCTTACCACGCTGGAATCTCGCATCGTCATGCCACCCGACCCCTATGCTCTACGTGCCTCTGAACGGATGACAAAGCTAAACCTTCACTCTTTGTCAGCTCTGATCGGAGACCTTCGTGCTGGTAGTTTGATCACGGCCGAAGAATTTGCCGCCGAAGCCAACAGTTCTCTCCCCTTTCTTGCTGCTTACCATAGCGAAACATTGGTGCAAGTCTGGGTCGAGTTTTGTCGTCGGGTAGAGGCTTGTTTCCATAGTCTTGAATGTACGCGCCTTCCTTCAGAGATTGTGGCTGCAAAGGAGAGCTTGCGGGGGCTGATTGAACGGTGCGCCGCAAATATGCTATCATGCGAGAAGAGGCTCAGTCGAAAATTTTCAGAGAGGAAGCCGGCTTCAAATGCGCTGGGAGAACTTCAGGCTGAACTTACGGCCAAGACCACTCGTGCGTATGAACTCTGGTGGGTGCTTCAAGAAGTTATCAGGGAGGTGGTAGCTATTGATAAAGCCGTCATTTTTACCCGCGAGATGGTTGAAGCCCACAAAGTCACTGAACAGGAGCTTGAAAGTCGGCTTGCCTCGTACCAGGCCCAACAGTCTCAAGCGGAGGCCTGTCTCGTAGCGATAACTAGTTATGAAGCCGAGGCCCAGCAGAAAAAGGATGAACTGACAAATCTGTTATATCGTCCGCCGGCTTGAAAAATTGTATATTTTTCCTTTTATTCTTCTTTTGTACATACTCCTGAATGAGAGTATTTTTTTTATTCTTTCATAGATTGTAATTTGTATTCATTTTGATTCATGAATAAAAGACATATTTTTCTTGTCTCCCTCTGTCATTTTTCCTCTTCGCTGTGTTGTCGCTACGTTACTCTGACAAGCGTAGAGAATATTTCGTCCTAGCCTTCTTGTAGGGTATTGATATCTTAGGAAGCAGGTTCAGGTCTGCTGCCCAAGATTTTCCAACTTTATGAGTCGTGAGGATCTCAAAAAGATTTTTCTACCTACGAGTAGAGAGGATCTCGTAGGTGTATTTTCTCCTTAGGAATCGTGAGGATTCCTAAGTGCATTTTCTCTTGAGAGTCGTAAGGATCTCACAAGAGAATTTTCCTGCCTACAAGTCGAGAGGACTTGTAAGTGGTTGTTTCCCTCTTGTCGGAGAGTGTGGCCTATAGAAAATCTACCTTGACCTCTCTGCGAGGCAATGATGGCTTAAGAGACAGGGTTAGGATCTGCCACCTAAGACTTTTCAACTTTATGAGCCGTGAGGGTCTCATAAAGAATTTTCTCCCTACAGGTCTAGAGGATCCCGTAAGTGTATTTTCTCTTTAGGAATCGTGAGGATTCCTAAGTTCGTTTTCTCTTGAGAGTCGTAAGGATCTCACAAGAGAATTTTCTCCTTACAAGTCGAGAAGACTCGTAAGTGATTGATAAGTTGACTTGCTCCCGAGTCAAAGCATTGCTTTGACGGGGAGTTTCGAAGGTTTACTCTGGCTGTTTCCCACGGAGTCAGAATTGACTTTAGTCGTGTTCTACGGGACCAGGATTTGCTATGGGCGTTTCCCATGGGGTCAGGATTGACATTAGCCATGTTCTACGGGACCAGAATTTGCTCAGGCCATTTCCCACGGGATCAGGATTGACATTAGCCGTGTTCTACGAGACCAGGATTTGCTCTGGTTGCTTCCCACGGGGTTAGGATTGACTTTGGCTGTGTTTTGTGTAACCAGGATTTGCTCTGGCCGTTTCCCACGGGGTCAGGATTGACATTAGCCGTGTTCTACGGGACCGGGATTTCCTCTGGACGTTTCCCACGGGGTCAGGATTGACATTAGCCGTGTTCTACGGGACCAGGATTTGCTCTGATCGTTTCCCACGGGGTCAGGATTGACATTAGCCGTGTTCTACGAGAGCAGGATTTGCTCTGGACGTTTCCCACAGGGTCAAGATTGACATTAGCCGTGTTCTACGGGACCAGGATTTGCTCTCTTAGTTGTCTGTGAACCGTCGAGGTTTGGAACAGGGACTTTGCTATGGCTCCAAGGTTGATTGTCCGGTCTGAATCCTGCTGGAATGAGGAGGAAAGTTGTTGGTGATCTCTAGGCTGTCTGTGAACAGACGAGATTTGGAACAGGGACTTTGCCATGGCTCCAAGGTTGATTATCATGTCTGAATCCTGCTGGAATGAGGAGGAACACTGTTGGTAATCTCTAGGCTGTAGATGTGGCCGTTGAGACTTGGCTCTCTTTCGTATGGATCCTGGAGGGAAGGTATGGTTCCCTCTTTGTTCGTGCCCCTGGATTGTATACAGGGATCGATGTGATCTCACTCGTAGGGCAAAAGTTTCATTTCATACATTTTTTTGTTTTCTTTCCGCGATGCTCTATCATTTCAGTTTTTTATATCGCGAAAGTTGCGATTGCTTAATCATTTCGGCTATTTTTCGCGGTGCCCAATCATTTCGGCTATATTTTTTTGTTTTTACTCGTTGCTTTTTATTGCGAGTTGCCCAATCATTTCGGCTATTTTTGTATGCATATATTTTTACTTGCTGATTTTGTTGCAAGTTGCCCCATCATTTTGGCTATTTCATATGCATTTTCTTGTCTCGCCCAATTTTTATCGCGAGCATGAGACTAGGGTTCTGATACCGATTTAGGTATCAGCATCACTATAACTGGGATATTGCCAGAAGCGAATCATCATTTGCCGTGAAAGGAATTAGGATTTGATACCGATTTAGGCATCAGCATCGCTATAACTGGGATATTGCCAGGAGCGAATCATCATTTGCCTTTGTCGGTTTGAACAAAGGTGGCTTAGCAAACAGGGTTAAGATCCTGTTGACTAAGGCTTTTGACTTCATGAGCCATAAGGGTCTCATAAAAGTATTTCTCCCTACGAGTCGTGAGAATCTCATAGGTGCGTTTTCTCCTTAGGAATCGCGAGGATTCCTAAGTGTGTGTTCTCTTATAAGTCGTAAGGATCTTACAAGTGTGTTTTCTCCTTATAAGTCGAGAGGACTTACAAGGGTCGTTCACTGTGTGAGCATATCCCTAGTCGCTGGTGGTACTTTGTTAGGAAAATGTTTATTCGTGCCCTTGGATTGTATACAAGGGTCAGCATTGAACCGCTTGTAGGGCAATCTGGGGATTGTGATGGCTTAAGAACAGGTTCAGATCCCTGTAGCTTAAGGCTTTTGAATCTTATAAGCCGTGAGGGTCTCATAAGAGGGTTCTCCTTACGAGTCGTGAGGATCTCGCAAGTGTAATTTCTCCTTAGGAATCGTGGGGATCCCTAAGTGTGTTTCTCCTTTGTGAGTCGTAAGGATCTCACGCAGGTAGTTTCTCCTTACGGGGTCAAGAGGACCTTGCAAGTGTCTTTTAACGAGATTGTGCCCTTTCGGGTTTTCACAAAACTCGCCTGTAGTCCTGCTCTTTTTACTTACGGAGCCCTTTCGGGTTTTCATTCGTGCCCATCTCGCTTACGGACGTACCATTTTTTTGTCAGCCTTGGGATGCTGCGGTACATAGTATTTTATAGACGTCTCGGTCAGCTGTAAGTTCAGGGACATTTCGGTCCATCATAAGTTTAGGGATGTTTCGGTCCATCATTGCCATATTTGAGGCGAGTTTCTAGTTTACGGACTTTTCGGTCTATGGGGCTTTCTCTATGAATGAGCACGATGCTCCCGGCATGTCCATCTTTTTCGGAGCATGTGGTTGTGGCGGGTTCATCTTCCAGTTTTCGGATAGCGTGAACTTGCCCTGTTGATACTAGTCTTCAACCCAATTTTTGAAGACGTAGCAATCTTCGATCGGATGGCCTAATACTCGGTGGTAGGGACAGTAATTGGGATCGTTGACATCGTTCAGTTGTAGTGGGTGTCTCGGCTCCGGTAGAGTTATGAGCCCGTTGCGCACTGCTAGTTCGAATAGCCTCCTTGTTTTATCCCGGGGAAACGAGTAAGGACGTCTCAACTTCTCATCGAGAGATTGCCGCATGTTGCCTTGGCTAACAACCGGTCTCGGGCCACTCGGTTGTTGTTGAGTATTGGCGATGAAGGTCGCTTTCCCCTTCCCCTTATCCTTTTTGTTCGATCCCCTGTCTGCGGGTCCGATATTCTTTTCAGGTAGCGTGCGATTGCGCAGCTGAATGTTCTCGCAGCTCTTCGTTTCTTCCGTTTCAGAGATGGATTCCTTCAAGAGAGGGCATATGGCTATTTCTTCGTCGGAGTCGCTCCCGAAGGTGAGAACTTGCGATCCCCCGGAATCAACCATATGACGGTTGCCGGCAATTCTTTTACGCTCATCTGTCGTGTTTTTTTGTTCCCGACTAGTTTTGCACTTCATCCGCTTGAAATTCTGCCGGTGAACAACGTCCCCCTGCCACCAATTTTTAAAGGCGTTGCATTCTTCAGTAGGGTGTGCAATCCTCTGATGATATAAGCAGAAGTTAGGATGTATGTCTGCTTCATCAAGATGTATACCGCCAGGAGAATTTTCTCTGAAAGAGGGCAGCTTCATTCCCATCGATATGGCTTTGGCGAACCTTTTCCTTGTCTTGAACTTACTTTTATTTGTGGTGGATGTACTTTGATCTGGTGGGAGTGTTTCAACCCTTTCGTCCAGTTACCGGCGTTTGGCCTTTTCAAATATGGCCATTTCACGCTCTCGATCAGCTTTGCTTTTCAGAAGAGCTTCGTTCAGGAATGCGTCAATCATTTCGTCTGACGGTCCTAGGAGCTTCGATTCGGGATCTGGCCCCAGTTTCTCTGCGTCAGGAGCTTCTTCACTGTGTATCGATAAGTGAGAGATCATATGGCAGCTTGCTACATAATCCTCAGATTCATCCGCCAAGTCCTTTCCATTGTCATCATCTCCGTCCTCAAGAACGTGGCTGAGAAATTCTTGGAGTGTGACTGGGATCCGCGCTTTCTGGTTATATTCCTCCAGCGCGTCAATATGTTTTTGCAGGTCCGTGCGCTTGTCATCAGGCTTCACGGGCTTTTTGGTCTTTTTCTTCTTCTTCGAAGACTTTGACGGCTGGGTATGGGCGCATTGACCATCACCACCAATTTTTGGAGTTAGGCATGGTTTCAGCCTTCCCTTGATGACTTCAGGTTCTAGCGGACTTTTCCATTTGATCGCCGGGCATGTCTAGAGATCCTTCAGCATTCTTTTCGTTTTGGTTGAAAGAACGACATCCCATGGAGCTTCTTCTATAAAGGAGCATGATGCCCCCGGTGTGTCCGCCTTTTTGAGAGCATACGGCTGGGGCGGGTTTGCTTTCCAATTCTCGGACAGTGCGAATTTGCTCTGTTGGTATTGGTTCTCAATCCACCCTTTGAAGGCGTAGCAATCTTCGATTGGATGGCTTATCGCTTGGTGATAGGGGCAATAATTGGGATTATTAGCCTCACCGGGTTGCAATGGGCGTTTTGGATCCAGCAAGGTGATGAGCCTGTTGCGCACCGCCAGCTCGAACAATCTCCTCGATTTATCCCGGGAAAAGGAATAAGGGCGCTTCAGTTTCTCATTGAAGAATCGTCGTCTTTCATCTTGGTGATCAGTGGGCTTTGGACAACTGAGCTGCTGTTGACCATTGGCGACGAAGGTCGCTTTCCCTTTCTCTTTTTCGTTTTGAGATTCCAATTTGAAAGAAGATGGCCTATGACCCATCTGATCCATTTGGGCTAACATGTCAATCAAGGCCTGAAAATTAGTTGGCTTGAAGAACATCATGAATTGGGAAATGGTCGTTTGAGCGTGGAGGGTCCCTACGAACATACCTACCGCAGGCGCTTCTTCAATGCGCTGCTCGCACTTCGACCATAGATTCCGCCACCGTATCGCGTACTGGACCCAAGTCACTCCTGGCTTTACTCTGGCGTTAATTAATGCAGTGATCGGGGTGCGCTCGCTAGCGCTTGTGAACCTCTGTGTAAAGAGTAACTCCATTTCTGCGAACGTCTTAACGGAGTCATTCGGGAGCTCGGAATACCACTCAAATGCTGTCTCTGACAAGCTGTCAACGAATTGGAGAAGCAGTAGCTTATCGTCACCTCCGGTGTTGCCGCACAGAGCCCTAAATTGAGCAACGTGCTGGTGTGGATTTCCCGTACCCTTATATACGTGGAATTTGGGGATCGTATATCCTGGTGGGTACTTTATCTGGTCGTACCAACCCGGATAGGGTCGTCCAGTCTTAACAATTTACCCAGCCGCTTCATTCGCCTGATGAACTCGTATTTGCTGAGCGATGTAATCATCCAGGGCAGCTTTTGAGATAGTCTCCTCTTTAGCTGCTGAACAACCTGGAAGAGGGTTTGACGTCTCTGCTCGGTCATCTTCAAGGATAATCGGAGGCTCTTCAGCTGGAGGATCCGGCTGTAATATCATCCCGACCATATCTTGGAATAAAAAGGCCATTTGTTTTATATTGGCAGCTTGTTCTACTGCCTCTTTGTTCTTCTTCTCAAGAATTCTGCGGAGGACTTCAGCATCAGTTTCTTATTCATGACGCTGCTCTGACAACGTCTCCGGGCTTTCTTTTGGCCCAGTGAGTGCGGCCATCTGTGTTTACATTTCCTGGAGTTTTTGTTGCTGCTCTTGGGCTTTTGTTACAGATCTGGTGAGTGGTCGATGGCCCGTAGAGATACGGCTATCCTCTTTCCAGTATGCCATATAAACAGTGTGCATCACCATTCCCCCAGACTTGGGGCGTTACGATTCAATGCCTTTGAGCTTCGTCGAGGACACAGGGACTTTCTCCGACCTCCTTCTTTTGTGAGCGATCGAAGATGAGGGGGCTGTTGCAGCGGGCACCCAAGTAGACGACACCTTCTGTGGTATAGTAGGGTGGTCCTTCTCTTGCCGAACCATCATCTTTTTCGATCGGCAGGAGTAGTCTTGGTTGATCACCGAGTCTTGGACCTGTCGCCAAACTTCGTAAATTTTGGAAGACAGCCACTGAGGGGGCTACTCCGGCTTCGCTTTTGTGATCTTTTCAATAGGCAGAGGAGACTTTTTTAGCACGGCAATTGGCGAATTCCTGCGCACTCTGTTAAGTAGTTCAAAGTTGTTCCCAGTTGGAACAGCACCATCAATTTCCACCATTGGAGCTGGTGGAGTCAGTCCAGAAGGAGAATTGCCCCCAGCTTTCCTTACTTGGCGCCAGAGGCTGTTGTTGGTGCCAGCCTATCGAAGACAGACGTCCGCTGGGAAGAAACGTTCAACCTGTCGAAGATTGACTTTCGGGTAGGGAGAGCATTTTTAACGACCCCACCTATAGCAGGAGTTGGAATGGCCAGTCTTGCGAAGACCGATCCCTTAGCAAGAGAATCCCGCTTGACGACTTCCTCCATCGGGGTTGGAATGGCTCTCTGCTTCGGGATAACTCCTTCAGTTATTGCAGGCTTCTTTACGGGCCCACTGGAATTCAGGCTCAGCCTGTCGAAGACTGATGCAGTAGACTTGGAATTCGACGACCCGTTGAGAGGGGCCGTAGTAGTGGTAAGCCGATCGAAGACCGACTTCTTTGGAGCTTCTTTAGACAGCACTGGAGTGTTGAAGCGCATGGGTGAGAGCATGGTCCTAAAGAACAGCCCAGTGATGGCTTGCATCACATGTTCCACTGGCATCGTAAAAACAGAGGCCACTTGAGGCCCATAGGTCACTCCTTCGTCCACCTCTCCGAATATGCCAAGTTGATTTATGGCACCATGTATCAAAGGTTTAGACGGATGCGGCCGATATAGCAGACTTCGTCAAATTCCCCCTCATTTGAGGGGATTTTGATTGTGGGAACGCTCTTTCCTGCAGGTGCAAGCCCCTGTAGTTAATTACGCTACCGCATCGCGGTAACCACTTTCTCCTTTTCCAGATGGTCATTTCGTGTCGTGTGAGTTTGTTTTGTTTTTGGTTGTCCGTGGATTGAATACGAAGACTAATTTATGTTGTCGCCCGTAGGGCGTGGATTAGTCCAAATCCGTATTTTCTTAGATTTAGGTTTGGGGTTGGGTTTAAGGATGCGTTAGTCTCATTTGAGACTAAGATCAACTTAAACGTTTGTTAAGAATACGTTAGTCTAATTTTAGACTAAGATCAACTTAACGGGATCGTTTAGATCCAACAAAGGAGCATTTGGACTCTATTGTTTTAGTTTAGGGACTTTGTGGTCCATAATTAGTTTAAGGAAATTACGGTCCAAGGTTAAGGACATCATAGTCCATGGGCTTAAGGACCCCACTGTCCGAGATTAAGGACATCATAGTCCATGAGTTTAAGGACCCTATAGTCCAAGGTTAAGGACATCATAGTCCATGGGTTTAAGGACCCCACAGTCCGAGATGAAGGTCATCATAGTCCATGAGTTTAAGGACCCCACAGTCTGAGGTTAAGGACATCATAGTCTATGGGTTTAAGGACCCTATAGTCCGAGGTTAAGGACATCATAGTCCATGAGTTTAAGGACCCCACAGTCCATAAAATGTTTGGTTGTCGGGACCCGTCACCTCTCTGATGACGTTGAAGGATTACAACGACAAATATCAGAGGAGTGAAGAGATGTACTCTTGAACCAATATTGGTTGGAAGGCTCTGTAGTTGAATTAATTTAAGGATCGTTAATCTTGTTTGAGATTAAGATCAACTTAAATGTTTGTTAAGGATACGTTAGTCTAATTTTTAGACTAAGATCTACTTAACAGGATTATTTAGATCCAACAAAAGAGCATTTGGGCTCTATTGTTTAGTTTAGGAACATTGCGGTCCAAGTTCAGATGCCAACATGGATTTGGAAATGTACCAGATAGTTATTGGCTATTGGGACCCACCACCTCTCTGAAGACATTGAAGAATTACAACGACATGCATCAGAGGTGTGGGGAGATGTACCCTTGAATCAAAGTTGTCTGAAAGGTTCTGGGTTTTACTTTGAATGTCATATGAGATGACCAACTTTGGAAGACAAAAGTGTGTTTGAGGTTCAGTCAAAAAGGGGGTACTGCCTCTAGAAAAACTTGGCTAGTTCAACCTAAGATTGGCTTGGATATAGTGTTAAACACTAGAGTACACTTGTTTATCATGTGCTCCCACGTGATGCGCTCAAAATAGTGTTAAACACTAAGGATGCAGCACACAAAACAGTGTTCGGACCAAACTTCTTTTATTTTATTCTCAGAATATGCAGGTAAGTGTTAAACACTTTAGTCTTCACGGCCATCACTTGTGGGCACGTTATGGGTACCCATGCACTGGATATTAAAAGGATTTGCTACGAGTCACGTGGGGACACGTGAGGACGCCCATGCATTGGATTTTAATCTTTCAGTTCTTTCCATCTTCTCTTTTTTAAAGAGGTGTTTGTCAGGGGTCACGTGGGGACACGTGAGGGCGCCCAAAGTCTGTTCTGCCTTTTTTTGAGAATTTTGTTCAAGGGTCACGTGGGAGCACGTGACCCGATCTCATTCATTCTTTTTTTACCATTGAGGGGAGTGTCACGTGTTGCCACGTGATCAGGTTGGGTACTTCATCTTTTTACGTGCATGAAAAGTCCTTTGTTTAAGAATTAAATTCTTTTATAGGGTTAAACCCTGATTTTATGTAGAGGAATTAAATTCCTATATATTTAGAAGAATTAAATTCTTTAAACCCAATTCTCTCTCTAAGCTTTGGATCTGCATGGCAGAATCTCCCCGATGAGAATTAAATTCTCAACTTATGGGGAGACCTACTTCTGCAGATCTTCAACCATAGGAAGAACTAAGTTTTTATATTAAGGGTTAAACCCTATTTTTGTTGGAGGAATTAAATTCCTATATGCTTTGTGGGAGAATATAATTCTCTGAACTTAGGTATTCTCTTAGGTTTTAGATCTGCATGGCAGAATCTCCCCGATGAGAATTAAATTCTCAACTTATGGGGATATCTACTTTTGCAGACCTTCTACCAAAGGAAGAACTAAGTTCTTACTCAGAAGAGTTAAACTCTTAGTTTGAGAATTAAATTCTCTTATAGGGTTATGAGAGCTTATAGAATGATCTTTTTCTCTCTCTTACCTAGGGTTTCTTTCTTTTATGAAGAAATCTTCTTTTCTCTCTGGAGAATTAAATTCTCTTCTTTTTTCTCTTTGTTGTTGTGTTCCTCCTTCTCCTCTTCTCTTCTTGTCTCCTATTTATTGGAGAAAGAAAAGAATCAGTTTGTTTTGTCAATCTTTCATTGAAAATTTTTATTGATTTTATAACCAATAAGATCTTTTAGATTATTCGTTGAATTTTATTTACCATTGGATTTTTAATCCAAAAGATATTTTATTTGTTGTTCCTGAAAGATATTAGGAAAATATTTCCTTGTATAGAATTTTTCTATAAATTGGTGATTTTTAATCACCATTGGATTTTTAATCCAACGGTGCTCTATTTTACAGAGCGCAATCTTTTTGTTTGGAAATATCTAGGGGAATATTAGGGTTTTTGATTTCCCTTAATTAGAATTTAAATATATTAGTTCAGAAGGTTTAAGAGCTTATCACGTGTTAGCATGTGACCCCACTGATTGACCATTTAATCAGAATTTAATTCCATTCTTTTAAAGAGCTCGGGAACTCATCACGTGTCGGCACGTGACCCCTGGTCACGTGTCGGCACGTGATACCCTATTGTTTTTTTTGCTACTTTTTTATACCTTTTAATTCCTTTCAGTGGGTTTAAAGGCCTATCACGTATGGGCACGTGACCCTTTTTGACCAGAATTTAATTCCTATTATTTCAGACTCCTCAGGAAACCATCACGTGTCGGCACGTGACCCCCGATCACGTGTGGGCACGTGATGCCCCATTTTTGTATTTTATGAGGGAACAGTTATGTCCCGGGCAACAGTAGGCCGTAGTCTCGCGTATGTACGAGACGCTCGTTAAACATGATCATTCCTTTCCGCAACTCGATTTCAAAAGTGACTTAGAGACCGATAGAGCCACAGAGCATACATTGCATTGTTTATTGACATATCGATTACCTGCATTTATTGTCTCCACCGTTATTATTTTACTTTCTTGCCTTATTATTATTATTATTATTATTATTATTATTATATTGCTATCGCATCGCCCTGACGACCTGAGTATGCATGCTCAATGATAGAAGTGGATCCGTCTGATCTCGAGAAGACGGCGAAGATCCAGACCAGTGTACTAGTTATATTTCTCCTTTGATATCCCTAGTTAGTTTCCCTCTTGTTTACTTCCATTGCGTTCAGTTTTCTTTATATCCGATAGTTCCAGTGACTGCATTCTCTTTATCCGTGTTGTATTTTACTGATTACCATATAATGCTAGAAGCCGAAATGTGACTACAGCAGGATTTTTCCTTGATCGTAGGAGTATGGCTGGCCTAGTCACCCTCATATTCCGTATTTTGGGAAGCGGGGCGTGACAGAGTTCAATATGATGAATAAACCTAAACTATAATAACTAGATAAACCAGAATAATCCTCATTTCTCAGCAATCTTCTCGAAGTGATCTTCCTCCTGCTGATGTAAAGCTAGGTTATCTGGGCCATGCAAAACCCGGACATCAGAGCGTCATAGATAACATATTAAGGATATAACCGGAATGAGATATATCATTTCATTATACAAGAACTAATATAATAGTAATTTCAGTGACATAACAAGAAAGTATAACAAAGTAATCATGTCATGTAAATCCTAGATGTCATGTCTCTAGGTTATCTAACCTACAGGTATTTGAAACCAATCAATGCAATCCTCCTCATAACTCAATAGTATCCTCTACGTGCTCGGGACCACGGTCAAGATTTTCGGGGTTGAATCTGAGACGTACCGCTAGACAGTAAAACAAAGTAAATAGATCGATGAATGATGTCAGCTCATCATCCCGGAACCCAAATCTCGTATTGACGATCAGTCTCTACCAAGTAATAAACTTTTAAGTTATAATTAGGTTCCATTCTTAATTTTCCCTTTTCCTCAGATTTTTAAGTTTCATGTCAAGTATCAAGATAATATTTACCTAATGCCAACACGAAAACATGCATGTACAAGTCACGTCTATCAAGAAAACAAGGCATGTCAAGAGATATCTTGTAATTGTTGGCATCTAGGTAAAAATTATATTTCAAGGAAGGTTGAAATGATAATAAAAACAAGACAAGATAGCAAGGATACATGTCAATCGATCATAGATACATGTGCATAATCGGTAACTAGCATGTCAGGAATATTAAAGTCATATCATATCTATGCTCAATGTAATATCATTAATAAGAATAGCATATTCAATCAGGTCAATAACAAAAATGGTGTCTATTCAACATGCATAAGAAATGAGTTTTACAGCTTGAGTTTTAGTTATAAGTTACTTATGTTAAATAATAGCAAGAAACAACTTGTAGCTCACTGGTAATGCTTTGTATTGCTGCGACGTAGCCCCTGTGTTCGATTCCCATTAGACACAATTATTTTTTCTCAATTTTTTGTTAACTTTTTAGAAGCCCAAAAGATTGCACGTGCAATACACGGGGAAATGAAAATTTCAGAAAAATCAAACATGTGGAAAATGGCGTAAAGAGGGATTTAATCAAGTCGCACGAATCTCGAGGCATTTTCCTCAAGATCGACCGACGAAAAGGGGGATTGGGCCGGCGGGGATGGATGAGATGAGCCCAAATTGCCCCGGGCATTGCACACTTTTCCTTTCAGCTACCCCTAACCCCTCTGCACTATTTGATTTTCCTACAATCAAACAGAGACCCTTCATTTCATAATTAAACACCATTTTAATACTTTTTAGTCCACAATTTTAATTTCCAAACCCTAATTCTCCACAAGAAATACCATCCCTAGCTTGGCTCAGCACCATTCTGAAAATTCTAGCCAAAACTCTCTAAAAGTTCCTAGTGCAAGTGAAGTAATGTGGAGTTAGCAAGAAAGTTGGTTCCGGCAAAAATTGAAGCCTATTACGGAACTCCCACGATGCCACGAAGCTCATCCCCTCTTCTTCAACCTCTCCTTGAAATTTCTAACCAGTAAGTCCTTCCCAAATCTCTTTCTTTCTAATAAAATTACTCTTCAAATTTTATATCAGTAAAAGTGGAGTTATTACCGACATCTTCTTGTCTAAAAACATATAACTCCCTTTTCCTCTACAATTTAATCAATCTAATTTTACTATATTACTTGTAACCTTAAACCCTAATGTTTAGAATCAAATTTCATCAAAATTCTCATGTGAAAAACCATAGTAGAACTTTTTCATTAAAATACCTTGAACTTTATAAACATCTCTTTTAGTATTTGTTAAAATAGTACCTTTAGGAAAACATCACGGGGTAATGACATGCCCCACACGCACACTTGGTTCCATAGCACGATGCCTCTTTTGTATGAATATTTGTTTCGAAGAAAATTTACAATAAAATACAACCTAATTCTAAAACCGGATTTCTTTTAAAGCGGTATTTCATTTCCTTTGCAATTATGCATCTACAACCATCTTTAGGGGATCCGCTAATAGATGGTGCAAATTATCGCACATCCTTAGGCTAGTAGAGCGAGATGTAGATCTCCTTACGGAGCATTCGATTTCGAAACGATTTAAATATGTTTTTAAGAAATACGAATTTCCTAAATAAAATAATTTTTTTGAAATTAAAATTATACAAAATTATAAATTCATGTTTTCAAAATATAATAAATCTATATTTTTCTTTAAAAAATGAAAGATTCACAAATGCCAATAAAATGTTATCAAGATACCAAAAAAGACGAGTTTTTCAGTAAAATACCATGAACTTTCCAAAGCTAAGTGTTTATCATTAAAATACCCTAATACTTAAAATCCATGCTCATGAAAAGCCTAAATAATACTAATCACCCTCGAGATTTACTTTTTTTTACTATATTAAAATATTTTCCATGAAACCCCTCGAGATATATAAAAACAATATTTAAGGATTTTAGTAAATATAGTTTTAAGCGGGATCAATTCTCTTAAGCCCAGGGAGCCGGAGAAAGTGAGTGCCTGCCTATTTAAGCTAGACAACTTAACGGAGTTATCAATGGTAATTGTCTTAGAAAAAGATACAAATCCTGCCGTCCATGTGCAGCAGTTACCGATGACTCCCGAACCTAATTCAAGAGCTAAATATATTTATAAGTGTCCGATTCAGTCTGAGTCCAATTCAAACCTGAATCCAAAATCAAACATGAATACTTAATCATGAGCGTGAATACTCGAATCCAACCATCAATATCAAACATGTATATTTGACTTGACCTGACCAAACCATGGTTATAACTTGATTTGACTACTTGAATACTTGATTACATAATGAACATGAATACTTGAACATTTTTTATCCATGGTTTCGGCAAGACTTGTAAACATAATCTATACAATACATTACGCGGGGATAAAGGGGTAGATTGGTATGGAACGTATATTGTGGTAAGAGAGGTCACTTAAAAGATACTTACTTGAATTCACATGCCGTTATCCCGTGGGTTATGACGGGGCCTTGTACTACATGTTACCATAGTCCACGGGATAATATGGACTTCTCTCGTATACATGAATACCTTCTTTACCAAACTGCAAACAACCACGTTAGAATAACTATCATATACCAGTAATCAATCATACACAACTTATCTGTTCATTTCACATTACTTGTTATATTCTCTTTCTTCTTTTGGGACTTATTGAGCGTTAGTTCGCTAACGACATTCCTTTTGTTTCTTTCTTTGGAATGTTCGTCAGGAGGACCGGACTCTCAGGAGATTGACCCTAACCAGGAGGACTTGGACCAGCTCACCACTCAGCCTGACTACTAGTTCACCTGCACTTTCATTTTGTATGCCATTGTTTAGACACTGCTTTACTTATTGTATCTTTTCTTTTCAAATAATTATATGTAAAGATGAATGTAAATAAATTTGCTGTTATATTTTAATACTCTTGTCATTCTTGTTCATTTTATATATTGTTTAATTACGCTTAACGTATTTATTTCTTAGTAAATACGTTGCGGCCTGCCGCGTCATTGTTTCCGTTTACTGGGAAGTGGGGCGTGACACTCACCGAGAACTCCTAGATGGTATCATACCTATTGTCAGATCACAGCTCTCTGGTGACATGAGTACAGCATAGTCTGTAGACCTGTGATAGTCATATTCTTTTGTGTGCTTCCCACTGTGCTTTGATTACTCCCTTACTACGGCTTTAAAGAGCTGTGCAAACAAGTTTTAGTTGGGTACAGTCCCAAGCCATATCGAGACAGTGAGCGATCGGAAGGGATTCGTCTCTCCCGGTATAGGATGTTGATGTCGTGCAATGCACGGTTGGCTATAACCATAAGTCCCTGGCTAGGGAAGGTGAGATCTACTGATAAGATTTATCGGTAATTTCTCAGTTGGTTATGAGCTTGAAATCTGCATGACTTATCGGGTTGTTGGGATTCTGACGGTATCCACCTCCTAGACCCGGTATGTGATACTCTTAGACGAAGAGACTGTACTTTACGGTTGATGGCTATAGTGCTCTTAAGGCAATTATTGCAATCGCAGACAGGCGGTTATGATGATTGAGGGAAGACCTATACAGATAGAACAGTGTTACTTAAGATGATAGTATGCTATCTGGTTTGTCTTTATCATCATGTACATGTCTTGTATGGTATAGCATATCACTATTACATGTTGATAGAGCCTATAGGATTCTTACTTGACTACCAACGTTCTGACGTCGATCAGACTTGTAGGAGTTGGGTAGTCTATAAGCACATCCTTACATGTCCCTAGTCATGTGAATATCGAGTATGGGCATCGATATTCCAGAGTAGACTAGCGTATACGTATCTTGACCCTAATGAGGGGTGATGGCTGGTCTCACAGCCATTGGTGTTAGTAAGTCACCAAAGATTGTATACGTGTGCTCATTGGGTTACGAGTTACACTGGACGGACTCGCCGAGAACATACTAGTTAGTATTATATCTAACGTCAGATAGCAATTCTCTAATGGCATTAATGCAGGTAGTCCCCTGACCTGACATTATCATTTGTCTCAAGTGTGTTCCCATTGTACTTTGATTTCTACCCTACCACGGCTTTACTGAGTCGTGCAAACAGATAGTTTTAGGTGCAGTCCCGAAGCACTTGGAGGCATTGAGTGATAGAAGGGATTTGTCTCTCCCGGAATAAGGAATCGATGTCATACAGTGTTCGGTGGCCAATACCATAAGTCCATGGTCATGGCAGATGGGATTTACTGACTGGCAGGTCAGTAGTTTCTCGGATGGTATTGGGCTAGATACCGGTACGATATATCACGTTATTGGGGGTCTGATTTAACCACCTCTTAGACCTGATATACGATACTCTCAGACGAACGGACCGGACTGCATGGTAAATGTCACTTACAGGCTTAGTAGGGGTTTGGACGGGCTTGCTTGTTGATCTTCCATCTATTCAATATCTGGGTAGCCGCTACGTATAGCTAGTTCCGCTGACGTGCTTGTGGTTAAACCCACTGTTAGTTTATTGTCGAGTCTTTAGATTCCTACACAGAGGGTTTCCCGGTTTTTGCAAAACGATGTAGTTGCGGTATGTTGTTACACGCTCGGGGTTCCATGCCCTATTCATCTTCCTCCTTTTTTATTAAGTGAAAAATGAAATTAATTGGTGAGAAAAATAATTAGTGAGCTTAACTACATCTTAGTCCTTCTAACTTAGCAAAGTTGGAGCACTAGTTCACTTTAAGATAGAAGTGTGGAGGTAAAGCAAGGGAATTCTCATGGTGGATCATCTTCGGCAACTTGAAGGTCTTCAAGCTTGATCCTATAACACCTAGGAGTCTACCATGGATTCCAACACAAGTATGGAGCATATGAAGATGCTACAAGGGTAGCTCACATTATAACCTTATATGTTTATTTATAGTTTAATTTTTTTAGTGATGATTCTAGGTATAGTAGACTTTAGCTCTCTTGTTTTTTTTATTAAAACCAATTTCTATTGTGTTGAAAATTTAGTAGAGAGCACTAGGCCTACTTATATGGTATCAGGGCCAAACTAAAGAATAAAACTAGCCCGCATTACCTTAGAATTCATCGCAAACTTTTCCGACGGTTTCTGTCCAAACATTTTAGCGGCTATTTCGGGGTTTTCAAGCTTGTTTTCGATCCATGGAGCTCTTGTTTTGGAACGAGGACCCCGTAGGGGTTTGATGGTGATCCAGGGAGCCATTTTTTCAAAGTTATATTGGGTTTTGTCGCTGTTTTTTCGAAGCTCAAAATGTTTTGGACTGCAACTATTTTCAGCCGTGTTTTGGTTTCAAATTTGAGTTTTCTTGCTTGTTCTTGATTCCCGGAGCTCTCGTTTTTTAACGGGGACTCCGTAGGGTATTGAGGGTGATCAGTAGGGTCTCAAGAACTCATTTTCGAAACCATTATCATGATTAAGGCCTTTTTTTGGTTGGCTGTTTTCAGCCATGTATGGCTGTCCAAATCTGTCCGGAATACTAAATTTTTGCCGAATTTCCTAGCCACGTGTGGTCTTGGTTTGAACCAAGACTCGCGTGGAGGATCGGCGGTACCTCGGGGAGACCTCGGAGGCCTAGGAAAGGGCCCAACCACCCAAGACCACCACGAAGTAGTCTTGGAGGGCTGGTTGTATCCGAGAGCACTTGTATGGTGCTCTCGGGTTCTACCCCTTTCCCGAGACCACTTCGTCGTGGTCTCGGGTAGGGGGAACCCTCCCTAGGCCCCTTGGTTTCTCTAGGGTTGTGCCTGAGTGCCCTAACGGGCACTTGGGCACATTACGAGTCATTCAGAAACTTGGTTTTGGCAAAAAGAATGGATTTATGGATGCGGAGTACACTTGATTTTCATTGTTTGGAAAATTCGGGTGTTAGCTTCGCGGATGATGAATTATAAGGTCATGGTTATGTGTGCTTGTTCTATGATGGTTGTAAGTATGCATATGTGGTAGTATACCCCCAATCTCATTGTTATATGTTTAATGACATAGGGGTTACGCATAGCGTACTTACATTAATAGAATATTCTGTGATGAATTTTGCTTATTATGTATAGTTGGATTGTCGTGATGGATAGCCCTGTGTATATAGTATTAGATGTTCTGTGATATAATGTATATTAATATTGTTGGACGAGCTCCAACATATGGCCACTGTTTCCGTTTCATGTATATCATTCTTTAGGGTGCGTTTTGATTGCGGATGTATTCAACGTTGTATATTCAGGTTTTCATTACATGCACTAGGATTACCCTGCGACGGAGTGCTCGAGTAGCCATGTTCTAAAGGGAAATGGGCCACCATCTCATGGAGTTAAGACCGGGATGCCTTACTCTAGAATTGACGGGCTATTCGCCGCACTCGTAAAAGGATATAGGATTGACCCAAAGAGGGGTGCTCGAGTTCACCGGATTTTGAAAGTGCCGGATGGCCCACTCACTTTGCTGATTGGGATTGCCTTGATTCTAGGATCGGAGGTTAGCTTTCCGCACTCATAAGGGTCTAGGATCTGATGTTACGGGCTATCCACACGACCGGGGAACGTTGCAGTTTCATTTGGAGCTCGAATGAAACGTAATGTTCCTAAATTATCAGCTTTTCCATATTGTTTGTTGCTTCTGCTACTTTGTTATTGCTATCATGCCTGAAAAGAATGCATCTATATATTTATATATTAGAAGTTATATATGTTTTGCATCCGCGCTAGTTCTTTCCCCGCCCATCTGTAAGTTAAGTAACCTTACGGTGAAGACCCGGGACCCTGTGGAGAATGCGGATGGTATATATGTGCGTGTTATTTTCGTTTCTTCTGGTGTGATATATGATATGATGGGACAACATTAATTTCGTTTAATGCAAGTAAAACAAATCTAAATGGTATTGCGGGAACTAATTTTTCAAAACTTACATTATAGTCGATTTTTTGCTTTGCATAGAGGTATTCAGTTAGGAATATCCTGTACCTCATTCGATAAGGCAAGAGATGAGATCCCTTCATAGGGAGTGAACTCTTAAGCAAAAGATTACGCTACTATAATTACTCGGTTTTCTTCAAAACCACTCGTTTTAAAAAAGCGGAGCCTAAACTACTCTTCAAAATTGTTCGGTTTCTTCAACGAGATAAAGTTCATCACGTTAAAGGTTTTTGCCAAAAATCAGCCGTAACCTTCCGTCATTTCCTAAAAGTAGTGTTTAGTATTCATGCTTCGTTTTTTGAGCTCGTCAAGGCATAGTGTACGGTAGCAGAGGGTGCTTGTTTGTAGCATTAGAACGCTTGGTAAGGACAGTCGTACGACCTTGTTGACCTCATCAAGGGTCGTGCGGGTGGGTTTAATGCAATCAAACAATGACGGGTTGAACTTGACTAGGACACTTTGATTTGTTGACCTCGTCAAGATCACTAGGGTCATAGGGGTAAAAACCACATCGGGAGTTTCAAATATAAAGGAAAGTTGTCAGGCATACGCATACCTTCTGGAGTGTGCTGACTTGAGCGGCTTTTATCAAGTTATCACGCGGTGATAGTTGGATCCCGATTCCCATTGATGAGTTGGCATTACTTCTCGGGTTATCCCGACTAGTTCTCCTTTTTGGGTTTGAAAGAGAATTTGAGAAAACAGTGGGAGCCATCTTGATTAGATAAAGTAATTAAACAATCTAATTTAGGTTATAGTGCATGCTGAGTGTTTCTTTTCTCTCTTTTGCAGCGACCATGACCCGCCTTAAACTATAACTCAACACCTAGTTGACTGACCTTTTTACTATCCAGTTTTGGATTGTCACGATTCAGGACAAAGTCACATATATCCATGCCACTCCTGCTTTACTCTTTGCATTTCTCCAGAACATTCCATATCACTACGATGATCCATATAAAATGGATAAAACCATCTCATATAGTTACATACGAACTTGAAAAAATTTATTTCAGTTCGAGGATGGCACTGGGTTCTAGAAATATTGAATAGGATTATTCGGTTGTCTTTTCTTTTTACCTTCTCTCACGTTGCGGGAGCTCCTTGTATTAGGAGAGTACATTTATTATGCTTATTGGATAGTCTTCTTCCAAACATTAGATAGGTGCCGAAAGGTAGAGAAAGAAGAAAACCAATTAGCCTAAGTGAGGTGTACGGAGGGTAACAATTAGAGATATATAAAGTGATCGGAGTAAGGGCAATGGAAATTGTAACTAATATCATGAATCTAGATACTGGAAGAGGCATTACTAGGAATATCCGGCAACCCCCTCGAAACATTTTCATGTTTCAGTTTTCCTGTGCGGTGTTAATTGAAAATTGCTTTTCCAATTAGATTCTGACTCAGGGTATGTATTTACCGGACTTGATTCTCATATCTGTATCATGTTACAGATGTTGAGTGGGAGTAGAATATTGGGAATTGGGTGATTAGATTCTCGATATCAGAATTCTTTATAATTGGTGATATTTGAGGAAATCACCTGGGTTTTTCTTTATGGCAAATATTTGATTTTGAATATCCGTTGTTATGCACCAATTTCAAACTGATATATCTGTACATTTATTTTATAAAGTGAGATATAATTTTTTGAAATTATGTTTATAACCTTTATCTTTATCAGTTGATAATTAGGTAAGGTGCATTTAATAATGGTGTGATTTTTCTTAATCAAAATACATTTTTCAACCTACGACACACAAAATTTGAGTTATTAAACTCGGAGGACATATAAAATGTATTGTATATTGTTTGATGTCTGTAAAGACAAAGGGATTGGTGCTCGTACTATATTCTGTTTACTTATGACTTTTCTGATTTTAGACACGTATTTCGATGAAATGCAATGTCTAAAGATTTTAAGAAATTCATAAGTACAATAATAAAGTAGAGAACCGTACGTTGGAAGTATCATAATTTTTCGAGGTGATCGAAGATGTAGATACTTATGCTAGATATTCCGTCATAGCAATTTTGAGAATTGGATTATCTCTTTAATTACTCATCCGTGGGTGCGCTCCATGATGAGTAATATTGCATGGCCTTCTTCCATTCAGGTGATGTGCACTGGAAACAGCTGCATACTATTTGAATCTGGTTTTATCTAAATCAGTGCCTTTTTTCTATATTTGATATGGAATAGATTCATATCTTAATGATGTTAAGGTATATGGAGTTGTCCGTCTTATGCTTAAAACCAGAATCCGGATAAACTCAAGACACGTTTCAGTAATGGCAGTTTATGGATTATTCCGGGAATAAACGATTGTTTAACTTTCTACCATTCACAAGATCAAAATTTATTTTGTTTTTGACTCGCCACAAATTTTAGTAAAATGGATTCTTTTCAAAAGAAACTAGTGGGAGTATGGTAGGACTGGAACTGATTCCAGAACCACAAATAGTTACTGAAAATTTAGTAGAACCTATGGATTCAATTCGATTCGAAAATCCAGTAGCCAATCCGCAGATTTAGTGGGTAAGCTCACCCACCTGAGAGTTACTTCGGTTTCCTCGTAGACGTTGACAGGGAGGTTTGCATTATGAATATGATAACCCTAGCTTTCCACTATTGTTGTCCCTGACTATGAGATCTGACAGGTGGATAACTATAACGTCGTTCTAGATTGGCTTTAGAAGTGCACGTATATATGACTCTGCCAGAGGGTTGTTGTAGTTAGTGGGAGCAGCGAAAGCGTGGTAGGTCAGTAGCTTATGTCTATTTATAGACTAGAGCAAGTATAACGGAGATAGATTATCTATTTTGATATGACAACCGTAGCGTTTGACTTTATCAAAACAACAAATGAACCTGGTAAGAAGGTAGTAGGGAGTATTGCTTTAGTTTTTGGTTGAGATACTCCTGATAAGAAGTGATATTCATATACTACGATCAGTTAAACTGTGGTTTTCACAGGTGTTTCTCCATATAGGATCTGTATATTATTGCTTTTGCACTAGCTGTAGTAAGCAGATATTAATCCAATTATGGAAAAACAAAGAGAAAGCTGTTATGAACATAAGAGAATGTTCTTGGTATATGGTAACGGCTGCCTCCTACGGGAGGAAGTTATCGTTTCAGGCTTTCATGGTGACCTGGATGACAAAGTGGCTGTTAGAGTTATATGTTTATCCTCATCTGAAGTGCAATGTGTTGGATAGGCTTCCAAGCAGGTTACTGAGGTGGTCATGGTGCTGGATGCTGATTACGTTAGCAATTTTATACAACCTTAGTAGTTTTTTGGACTTGGATGTTCATTTATGAACATGATCCCATCAGCTATCCAAACAAATTCTAAGGCAAGCATCGCTCATTTTGGGAGATAGTCGTTCACCGTGAAGTTGAGATATAGAAAGATACAGATAGAAATATTGGAGCGAATCCACTCACTGAGGCTATTTCTCGAACACGAATGTTTCACAAACAAGTTTTGTGAAACTGATGTATTCGGTAGCACATGGGCTGTGGGTACGCGATACCACATAGCCTTATATGCAAGTGGGAGATTGTTGGATATAGTGTCCTCAAGGCAATTATTGCAATCACATGCAGGCGATTATGATGATTGCGGGAGGACCTATACAAGTAGAACAGTCTTACTCAAGATGATAATATGCTATCTGGTTTGTATTTATCATCATGTACATATCTTGTGTGGTATAGAATACCACTATTACATGTTAATAGAGCCTATAGGATTCTTGCTTGACTACCAGCATTCTAACGGCTATAAGAATTATGGGGGTTGGGTAGTCTATAAGCACATCCTTAAATGTCCATAGTCGTGGTAATATCGAGACTGGGTATCGATATTCTAGAGTAAACTAGTGTATTCGTTTCTTGACCATGACGAGAGGCGATGGCCGGTCTCATAGCCATTCGTGTTAGTTAGTAACCAAAGATTGTATACATGTGCTCATTGGGTTATGAGTTACACTGAAAAGACTCGCCGGGAACATACTAGTCTGTATTATACCTAATGTCAGATAGTAGTTCTCTGATGGCATTAGTGTAGATAGTCTGCTAACCTGACACCATCATTTATCTTAAGTGTGTTCCCACTGTACCTTGATTTCTACCCTACCATGGCTCTACTGAGTCGTGCAAACAAGTAATTTTTGGGTGCAGTCTCGAAGCACTTGGAGGCAATAAGTGATAGAAAAGATTTGCCACTTCCGTTGCAGAGAGTCGATATCGCACGGTGCTCGGTGGCCAATACCATAAGTCCGTGGCTATGGCAGATTAGATTTACTAACTGGAAAGTCAGTAGATTCTCGGATGGTATTGGACTAGATACCGGCACGATGTATCGTGTTATTAGGGGTCTGATTTTAACCACCCCTAGACTCGATATGCGATACTCTCAGACGAACCGACCAGACTGCATGGTAAATGTCACTTACGGGCTCAGTAGGGGTTCGGACGGGCTTGGTTGTCGATCTTCCTTTTGTTCAATACCACGGTAGCCATTGCGTATAGCTAGTTCCGCTGACGTGCTTGTTGTAAGCCCACTGCCATCTTATTATCGAGTCTTTAAAGTCCTACACAGAGGGTCTCCCGGTTTTGGCGAAACGATATAGTTGCGGTACGTTAGTTCGCTCTCAGGTTCGATTAAAACTGGTGTATTTAATACACTGACGGTAATCGGACATTTAATAATACTATCCGGTCTGTTGAAAAGACGGATATTAAATCTAGTGTTGATTTAATATATTAATACATATATTAGTATATGTATTTACTTGTATTATGTCATTTTGTAGGGTTATGGCAGCGCCCCGGCCATCAATTCGTGGCCAAACGCGGAACAAAAACTTTTAAAACCCAGTGCTAAGGGAACCCTAATCGATGGATCGTACCATTAACCCTATACTAGTTAACTGTAAAGAGTTTAGAGAGGTTATACCGATTGATTTCTGTCTTTCGGTCTTCAACCTCTGCACTAAGCTCTTCGAGGCTTCCTCGATCAAGTTCGATATCCGGTCTCCCTCGTCGAAGACGATCCACGTCGAGGATTAGTAATACGGGCTCCCGCCACAAAACCGAAGCAACTCGAGCATCCGGTTTGCTAGCCTAGATACTCAAGATGAAGTAGAGTGTGTATGTGATTACTTTGTCTCAAAACACCCAAGGATTCTCAACTCATGAGAGGGTTTGGGTGAGGTGCAAGAAGTTTCCATTGGAGTGAAAGTGTGAGCTCAAGAAATTGGCTAAGTGAAGAAAAAAATACTCTTTGTTGTTTTCTTGTGAGTGTTGAGTGTTGTGTGAATTGTGTCAGAAACTAAAGAAAAATATCCAACACAAGTAAAGATCTGCCATCTCACAATCACATCTTACCAAACCCACACAAAACCCAACACCATGAGTCACAAGCACCAATCAATGCACCAAACCAAAACTTGCACTCACACTTCACCTTAACAATATTAAACATTTATAAAACCATAAATGTTTAATACAAGAAAAAGAAATGGCAACCCTAAAGTTAACTTGTAACGAATTACAAGAATACCCCTCATCCGTATATACATACCCGCATCCGTATTCCGACTGAATACGAATGCAATGAGACGAAAATAATCAAACAATATAATACTAGGATCCAGTTTAAATCAAAGCCCACTATTATTATCCGTCCAATCATGATCCGTGCACAAGTGCATGAATATGATCGAACCCTGCCATAAAACCATACGGCCTCTACAACGTTTCGCCCGAACTAGGAAAACCCTCTATGTGGGACTCTAAAGACTCGTCAATACGCTGGCAGTGGGTTTAACTATAAGCACGTTAGTGGCACTAGCTTTACGTAACGGCTGCCCAGGTATTGAGCGAAAGGGAGGCCGACGAGCAAACTCATCCTGAAACTCTACTGAGCCTGACAGTGACAATATCCGTACAGTCCAGTCCATTCGTCTATGAGTATCGCATATCGAGTATAGGGGGTGGATAAAATCAGACCCCTGATAACTTGACATTTAGTGTCGGTATGAAGACTATCACTAAGTGAGAAACTGCTGATCCGAATAAGTAATTCTCGTCTACCCCGGCCGAGGATTTCTAGTGATGGCCACCCGTGCACACCGCGACATCAACCCCTAATATATCGGGAGAGACGAATCCCCTGACGATCCGCTCACTGCCTCCATGTGGCTCAGGACTGTACCCAACTAAAACCTGTTTGCACGACTCCTTTGAGCCGTGGTAGAATAGTAATCAAAGAACAATGGGAACTCACACGAGACAAATGACGATCTCAGGTCGGTAGACTAACCTGTACACATGTCACCAGGGAACTGCTATCTGACAATAGGTATAATACCAACTAGTATGTTCCCGGTGAGTCCGTCCGGTGTACTCAAAACCCAATAAGCACCTGTGTACATCTTAGGTGAACCAACTGACACCAATGGCTTGTAAGACCGGCCACCTACCCTCGTCGAGGTCTCGATCTGTATACACTAGTCTACTCTTGGTGTATTGATGCCCAGTCTCAAAACTTCCATGACTAGGGACACTTTAAGGATGTTCTTATAGACCACCTAACTCTCACGTATATGATCGCCATAATACAGCTGGTAGTCAAGCAAGAATCTTATGGGCTCTATCAACATGTAATGGTGATCTGTAATGTCTCCTGAAGCATGTACACGATGATAATGAAAAACCAGATAGCATACTATCATCTCGAGTAAGACTGTTCTACCGGTTTAGGTCCTCCCTAAATCATTGCAATCATGTGCCTGCGATCCAATAATTGACTTGAGGGCACTAAAGCCAACAATCTTCTACTTGCACTTAAGGCTAATTATTGCGGTGTTGTATACTCACAGCCCGTGTGATACCGAACACCCAATTTCTCTACTAATCATTTTCACAAAGCCCGTTTGTAAAACTATTGTGTTCGAGAAATAGCCTCAGTGAATGGATCCACTCCAATGTTTCTTTCTTCGTCTCTCTTTATCTCAAGTTTGCGGAGAAAGCCATCTCCCGAAATGAGCAATACCTATCTTAGAATATGCCCGGATATCTGATGGGACCCAGTTCACAAATGAACTCCAAATCAAGTAAACTTCTTAGACTGTATCGTCAACTGAATTTAATCAGTATCCTGCGCCATGCCTCCCTCGGTATCCGCTTAGACCATCTGTCCAAATAACTGCCCCTCAAAAGAGGGAAAACTATAACTGTGACAGTCACTCTGTCATCCAGGTCACCTTGGAAGCCTGGAATGATAACCGTCTCCCGAAGGAGGCTGCCGTTACCATATCCCTAGAACATCTACTTATGTTTATAAACTGCTTCCGAATGTTTCTCTAGGGTTGGATTAATAGATCAACTCATTGCATCTAGTGCAAAAACAACATCTGGTGTGGTACTTGACATCTCATGATTGACTCAATTGCCTAAGAAAGTGATATGCCAATCATGCACATCCCTCTCTCCTTTAGTCTGTAAGACACCTTTAGAGAGGATGACTCCATCACCTGCAGGTACGCCACCATGTCAGGAGTCGTCCATTCTAAAACACGTTTAGAAAACTGTCTAAGTACCTAGATTGGGAAACTACCCAAATCTATATCTAAAACCATAAATCTAGTAACCAGAATGCCATATATAATATCCATATCCTATGTGGAGAAACCACTGTATGACAACCACAGTATAACCGATTATAGTGTAGGAATTTCACTTCCTACAAAGTGTATGTCATCCAAAAACCAGGACATACCACCCTACTACCTTCTTAACAGATTCATCTCCTATTCTGATGAAGTCAAAGACCATGACTGTGACATTAAAAATAGATGATCTATCTCCGCTATATCTGCTTTAGTCTATAAATAGACACAAGCTACTTGTCCACTATGCTTCCGCTGCTCCCACTGACTACAACAACCCTTTGGCAGAGTCATATATACGTGTACTTCTAAAGCTAGTTTAGAACGACGCTATACTTATCATCATGCCGGGTCTCATAGTGTAGAACAGCAGTAATGGCAAGTCTGGGTAAATAAGAACCTCCCTGTCACCGTCATTGAGGATACCGAAGCACCTCTCGGGTGACCGAGGTTACCCACCATATCCGCGAAGTGGCTAATGGAATGTCAAACCCGATTGAATGTTTAGGTTCTATTTAAATTTTCAGTAATCGTCTGTGGTTCGGGAATCACTTCCAGTTCTACCATACTCCCACTACTGTTTTCTGAAAAAGTCCATTTTGCTAAAACTGTGGCGAATTAAGAACAATATCACTATTGATCTTCCAGATGGTAGAAAGTTAACCCTCGTCATAGCCCGGGATAACCCACAAACTGCCATTACAGAAACGTGCCTTGAGTTATCTAGAGTCTAGTTTTAAGTAAAACCCGGACAACTCCATATACCTTAACATTGTTAAGATATGAACCATTCTATATACAATATAAAAACAGAGGCACTGATTTAATTGGAACCAGATTCAAATCATGCAGCTGTCTCCAGTGCATGTCAACTAAATGGAGAGAGGCCAATCAGCATTACTCAACTTAGAAGTGTATCCAAATATGAGTAACCTGAAAGAGAAGCAAGTTCTCAAAACCATTACTATCAACTGAATACCAAACACAAGTATCTACATCTTCGATCACCTTGAAGAATCCTGATACTTGCATCACGTGGTTCTCTACTTTATTCTTATACCTATAACTTCTCAAAACTTGGACCTTATATTTCTACGAAACACTTGTCTAAAACTGAAGAAGTCATAAATAAACAGAATATAGTACGGGTACCAACCCCTTTGTCCTAATAGACACTGGACAACATACAATACTTTGTATAAGTCCCCTGAGTTGAATAACTCAAACCCTGTGCGTCGTAGGTTGAAAACTGTACTTATGTTTAAGAAGAATTACACCGCTGTTTAATACTCCTTACCTAACCATCAACTGATATAGGTAAATGTCATGGACAGAATTTCAAAAAGTTATATCTCACTTTATAAAATAAACGTACAGATATATCAGTTTGAAATTGGTGCATAACAACGGATATTCAAAACCAAATATTTACCGCAAGGCAAAGCCCATGGTGATTTCCTCAAATATCACAAATTACAACGAATTCCGATATAAAGAGGATATAATCACCTAATTCCCAATACCTTACTCCCACTTATCATCTGTAAAACCATACAGATATGAGAATCAAACCTGGTAAATACATACCCTGGAGTAAGGATCTAATTGGGAAATCAGTTTTCGATTAACAACGCATAGTGAAACTGAAACATGAAAATGTTTCGAAGGGGTAGCCGGGTATTCCTACTAATGCCTATTCCATTATCCCGATTCTTGACTGTAATCGTATATTTCTTTGCCATATATCCAAATCCCTTTATTTGTCTTTACTCATTACCTTTTGTACACCACCCTTAGGCTAAATGGTTTTCTTCCTTCCCTACCGTTCGGCACCAGCCTATGGTTTGGAAGAAGACTATCCAATAAGCGTAATAGGTGTACTCTCCTAATCCTAGGAGTACTCGCAACTTGAGAGAAGGTAAAGATAAAAGACAACTGAATAAACCTTATTCTATTTCTCCTGAACCAGAATCTATCTTCGAACTGGAACAAGTTCCTTCGAGTTCGTATATAACTATACGATGGATTATCCAATAAATGCGGATCTTCGTAGTGATACGCGGTGTTCTGGAGAAATCCAAAGGTGAAATAGGAGTGGCGATGAAATACGTAGTTTGGTCATGAATGATAGCAGTCGCAGTTTACTTTGCCCACTTTCTAATCCCTTTATTTGTCTTTTGTCATTAACTTCTGTACACCACACTTAGGCTAATTGGTTTTCTTTCTTCCCCATCTTTCGACACCTGCCTATGGTTTGGAAGAATACTATCCAATAAGCGCAATAGGTGTACCCTTTCCTAATCCTAGGAGCCCTTACAACCTGAGAGAAGGTAAAAGGAAAAGACAACTGAATAGTCTTATTCAATTTCTCCAGAACTGGAAACCATTCTCGAATCTGAAACAAGTTTCTTCGAGTTCGTATATAACTATACGATGGTCATATCCAATAAATGTGGATCTTCATAGTGATACAGAATGTTCCAGAGAAAAGCAAAGGGTTAAAGTAGGAGTGGCAATGAAGTATGCAACTCTGATAATTTCAAAAGTCAATGTGTTTTAAGAAGGTTCGGTTAACTTGGTTATTGAGTTATAGCCTAGGGTCGGTACATGGTCGCTGTCAAAGAGAGAGAGAAAAGAAACGCTCAGCGTGCACTCTAACCCAGATCAGAATGGTCAATCACTTTATCTAATCAGGATGGCTCCCATTGTATCCTCAAATTCTTCTCCATACCTGAAAGAAGAATTAGTCAGGATCATCTAAAATCAGCCAAGGAGTAAACCAACTCATCGGTGGGAATCGGGATCCAACTATCATTGCATGATAACTTGATGGAATCCACTCAAGTTATCACACTCCAGAAGGTAAGCGCATGCCTGGCAAGTTTCCTGTATGTTTGAAACCCCCGATATTATTTCTACCCTATGCTCTTATGACCTTGACGAAAGCCAATATATCATAAGTCACATGTCAAGTTCTACCCGTCATTGTCCAGCTTAATTTGAACCCACCCATATATACCCTTGACGAAAGCCAAAATAGTATTACGACTGTCTCAAACTAACGCATCTATCTATGCTACAGAAAAGTAACAAATAACTACCATACATTATGCCTTGACTAAGGCCAACATACCATGAATACTAAGTACTACCCGTCTGAAATGACTGATGGCTACGAATGGTTTTTGGCGAAAAACCTTTAACGTAATAAACTTGATATCGTTGAAGGAACCAGATAGCTTTACAAATATATAATGGCGAAAACCTTTGCTAAAGAGGCCACTCCCGGTGAAGGGATCTCGGCCATTTCCTCGTGGAATGAGGTGCAGGATATTCCAATTGAATACCTCGATGCAAAACAAAAGTAATCGACTATAGTGAAGTTATTACCCTGACGCAAACTTCTTCCCAAGAGGTCACTCTCGGTGAGGGGATCTCGGCTCTTGCCTCTTCGAATGAGGTGCTGGATATTCATAACCGAATACCGCTGTGCAAAATAAATGAAAATGTCCTTTGCATTGATCTGAATCAACGCAGTCCTATCAATTAATCACACCACAAAATATCGAAAATATGATGTACGTATATGCCATCCGCATTCGCCACTGGACCCGTCATCACCCGTTAGGTTACTTAACTAACGACAGAGGGGGGGCTGGAATAGCACGGGTGTAAAACATATACAACATCTACTAGTATATATAAAAATATATAATAATCGCTCCAGGCATGATAAATGCAACATCACAGATAATCAATAAGCATCACAGAACAATACAGATAATCTGGGAGCCCCAGGTTTCCTTTGAGCCGCAAGTGAAACCCGACGTTCCCCTGGTCGTGTGGATAGCCTGTGCAATGAAAACCTAGACCCTTACGAGCGCGGTTACCCGCCAAAACTAGAAGCGAGGCAGCCCCTTCATCAAAGTGAATAGGCCACCCAGCACTTCACGGAATCTGGTAACTTGAGCACCCCTCATTGGGTCAACTTGTACCCGGCGAATAGCCCGCCAATTCTAGTGTGAGTTCCCCTCCTTCTCAACGCCATGAGATGCGGACCCATTGCCCTCCAGAATCCGGCTATCCGAGCACTCCACCGCGGGCAATCTTAGTACAGAAAAGAAAAGATGTACAATGGTGACATCGACCTCAACCCGGTCGTGCCCCAAACAAATAATATACAAGGAAGCAGTGACAGCAGTCCACATGTCCAACACTCGCTCCGCTATATCAAATTTACAAATAAAACTAAACTGTACTAACATTGCACCCAAGCTATCCTCCACGATGAATCCGCAGCAACACAGCACAATACAGAACATCAACGTGAATGTCACGTTCGCAAACCCATCTAAAAGAACTATAACAATTAGACAAGTTGTACCGCTCTAATGACATTCACGGTCGCAGATAGTAATGTAAGTACTGTAAACTTTAAATATGTTAGAAATATCGAGTTCGAAATAATCCCGAATAGCCCTAAACAACTAGATAAAACCATATCAAAACTGGGCTAAATTAGCAATACCACTGAACCAATATTTCAGAGACCAGACCACACACAAAATACAAAGTCCCAAGTCCCGTCTTTGGCTGTCCAGCTCGGATTTTAGGCCAATGTGGCCGGGTCAAAAGTTGAATGAGGGGCTCGTGTTTTGTGTGTGCTCTAATGGTCACCTATGTAGTCTTCTGAAGTTGCTAAAATATTTTTAGAAGACTCAGAAAATTCGACAGAGAATGGAATACTACGGGTATTATTTTGGAGTTGTTTCGGTTTTGATATTTTAACATCTTCTAAACCAACAAGTATGTGGTTAATGGGTTGGCTCTGATACCATGTAGGGTTACGGCAGCGCCCCGGCCATCAATCCATGTCCAAACGCGGAACAAAAATTTTTAAAACCCGGTGCTAACAGAACCCTAATCGACAGATCGTACCATTAACCCTATACTAGTTAACTGTAAAGAGTATAGAGAGGTTATACCGATCGATCCGTGTCCTTCGGTCTTCAACCTCTGCACCAAGCTCTTCGTGGCTTCCTCGTTCAAGTTCGATCTTCGGTCTCCCTCGTCGAAGACGATCCACGTTGAGGATTAGTAATACAGGCTCCTGCCTCAAAACCGAAGCAACTCGAGCATCCAGTTTGCTAGCCTAGATACCTAAGATGAAGAGTGTGTATGTGATTACTTTGTCTCAAAACATCCAAGGATTCTCAACTCATGAGAGGGTTTGGGTGGAGGTGAAAGAAGTTGCCATTGGAGTGAATGTGTGAGCTCTGCTAAGTGAAGAAAAAAATACTCTCTATTGTTTTCTTGTGAGTGTTGAGTATTGTGTGAATTGGGTGAGCAACTAAAGAAAAATATCCATCACAAGTAAAGATCTGCCATCTCACAATCACATCTTACCAAACCCACACAAGACCTAACACCATGAGTCACAAGCACCAATCAATGCACCAAACCAAAACTTGCACTCACACTTCACCTCAACAATATTAAACATTTATAAAACCCTAAATGTTTAAAACAAGAAAAAGAAATGGCAACCCTAAAGTTATCTTATAACGAATTACAAGAATACCCCTCATCCATATATATATACCTGCATCTGTATTCCGACTGAATACGAATGCAACGAGACGAAAATAATCCAACAATATAATACTAGGATCTGACTTAAACCAAAACCCAGTAGTATTATCCATCCGATCATGATCTGTGCACAAGTGCACGAATATGATCGAACCCAGCCATAAAACCATACGGCCTCTACAACGTTTCGCCCGAACTAAGGAAACCCTATGTGTAGAACTCTAAAGACTCGTCAATATACTGGCATTGAGTTTAACTACAAGCACGTCAGTGGCACTAGCTGTACGTAACGGCTGCCCAGGTATTGAGCAAAAGGGAGGAAGACGAGCAAACTCATCCTAAAACCCTACTGAGCCTGACAGTGACAATATCCGTACAGTTCGGTCTATTCGTCTATGAGTATCACATATCGAGTCTAGGGGGTGGATGAAGTCAGACCCCTAATAACTTGATATTTAGTGTCGGTATGAAGCCTATCACTAAGTGAGAAACTACTGATCCGAATAAGTAATTCTCGTCTACCCCGGCCGAGGATTTATGGTGATGGCCACCCGTGCACACCGCGGCATCAACCCCCAATATACCGGGAGAGACGAATCACCTGATGATCCTCTCACTGCATCCATGTGGCTCGGGACTGTACCCAACTAAAACCTGTTTGCACGACTCCTTTGAGCCGTGGTAGGGTAGTAATCAAAGAACAGTGGGAACTCACACGAGACAAATGATGATCTCAAGTCGATAGACTAACCTATACATATGTCACCAGGGAACTGCTTTATGACAATAGGTATAATACCAACTAGCATGTTCCCGGTGAGTCCGTCCGGTGTACTCATAACCCAATGAGCACCTGTATACATCTTAGGTGAACCGATTGACACCAATGGCTTGTGAGACCGTCCACCGCCCCTCGTCGGGGTCTTAATCCGTATACACTAGTTTACTCTTGGAGTATCGATGCCCAGTCTCGAAACTCCCACCACTTGGGACACTTTAAGGATGTGCTTATAGATCACCCAACTCTCACGTATATGATCGCCATCATACTGCTGGTAGTCAAGCAATAATACTATGGGCTCTATCAACATGTAATAGTGATTTGTAATGTCACCAGAAGCATGTACACGATGATAAAGACAAATCGGATAGCATACTATCATCTCGAGTAATAATGTTCTACCGGTATAAATCCTCCCTCAATCATTGCAATCACGTGCATGCGATCCAATAATTGACATGAGGGCACTATAGCCAACAATTTTATATTTATCTCACTTGTGTTTTAAGAATAAAGAAAAGATTATGTTAAGTATTTATTTACTTTCTTTTTTATTTTGGGTTCACTTTAGTTTATGTTGTTCCAACGGAATATCATATCTTTAGCCAGTCTCTTTGTGGTGACAAGTGGTGGGAAGAGAAGAGGGTGGAAACTTGGATGGGTGATGAGATCCTAAGGCTAGGATTTTATAGAGAATGGATTATATTAGTAACCATTTTTCACAAAATGGTTAATGAGAAATTCATAGCTCTCTCCCCTCTCTAGGTTCCATGCCCACTTCATCTTCCTCCTCTTTTATTAAGTAAAAAAGGAACCCAATTGGTGAGAAAAATAATTAGTGAGCTTACTACATTCTAGGCCTCCTAACATAGCTAACTATAAGCGTTAGTTCATTTCAAGATAGAAGTATGGAGCGAAAGCAAGAGAATTCTCAAGGTAGATCATCTTTGGCAACTTGGAGGTCATCAAGCTTAATCCTACAATACCTAGGATTCTACTAAGGAATCCAACACAAGTGTGGAGCATATAAATATGCTACTGTTAGTTATATGTATGCCCTAGAGTCCATTACTGTACATAGGATGTATATTGTAGTGGATGCTGGGACATATATAGGTAGGACTTTCTTGCTCAACATGATAGTACGTTATCCGGTTGATCTTTATCTTAACATGTATACTTGTTGTCTCTCTATTACATGTTGATAAAGCCCTTAGGATATGTGCTCGACTTGCAGGACTATGATGTAGATCATACTAGCGGGGCCTGGGTTGTCCATGAGTACATTCTTCAATGTTCCTAGCCGTGGGAATATCGAGACAGGGCATCGATATTCCAGAGTAGACTAGCGTATATCTTCTCGACCCATGTGATGGGCGATGGATGATCCCATATCCATTGGTGTTTGACATCAGAGATGGTATGCGGGTGCTCAGTGGTGATTGGGTACAGATGGTAGTTCTCTAGTAACACTGGTACAGCTTAGTCTGTTGACCCGAGATCGTCATAGAGTATTGTGTGTCTCCCACTGTGCTTTGATTTCCACCCTACCACGGCTCTACTGAGTCATGCAAACAGGTGGTTTTTGGGTACAGTCCCGATTCACATGGAGGCAATGAGCGATAGGAGGGGATTCGTCTTTCCCGGTATTGGGGGTTGAGGTTGCGCTATGCTCGACTGGCCATAACTGAAAATCCCTGGCCAGGGTTGCACTGATTTACTGGTAAGTGTTATCAGTAGTTTCATGCTTATTATGGACCTTACATCGACATGACTTATCGAGCTACTGGGGTCTGACGTTTACCACCCCTAGGCAAGATATGCGACATATCAGACGAACAGACCGGACTGTGCGGTAAGTGTTACCGGTTGGATTCGTAGGAGTGTGAGCAGGCTTGCTCGTTGATCTTCTGATCGCTCAATACCCGGGTGGCCGTTACGTTTAGCAGACCGCTTGCGGCTTGTGGGTGATTGATATGATCACCACCTACTGCCGGCGTATTGACGAGTCTTTAGAGTCCTACACAGGGGTTTCCTGGCTCAAGCGAAACGAAATAGGAGTGCATATGAGATATGTGTGGGACCGAGAATAATACCAGTATGCGATACTGTATTCTATTCTCGCGATTTGTATCATTGGACGGTTATATGAGATATAGCTGGGTTACCGAATCAAGTGTTGATTCGATACATTGATACACTAGATATTAGTCGGTTATATGCAATATGACCGGATCGTTAAATCAAGTGTTGATTTAATGATTTAATGTATAATTATATATTTGATATATTACTTTACATTAACTAGTATTGGTTCACTTAAGATTGATTTTCTCACTTGAATGTGCACATTGTTTATATGTGATATATGCAAGTGTACATGTTTGTATCTTGCATGATGATACATACAAGTTGTGTGTATGAGACTTAAACCAAATCAAGGTTAAATTAGGGTTTACTAATTTCCTAACAAATAACAAAAGAGGTGGACTTTGGTCAAAGTTATCTAGCTTCATGAAGCTTGAAGAAACTTTGACAAAGTCAAATCTTTTGTCATTTCCTTAGGATATTAGTTAACCCAACTCTTAACCTAATACTTTGGTTAATTCTCTACATGAGTTAAGCATAAGGGCTTAACTCAACCATGGTGCCATAATTAAAAGGATAAGTTTCATTCTTTATTCATTATTCTCATCATTATTCTTTCTTCTTCTTCTTCTTCTTCTTCAAGAAGAAGAAAGCTTGCTACCTCTAATGGTGCCATGAGATTTAGAGTGAGAAATCCAATTCTAAAGTGAACCCACTTCCTATTTCTTCATCCTCTACAACTTGCCATGTAGTAGAGTGTGTTATCTTCACAAGTTTTATGACCTAGTGAAGATAGAGCTTGAGTTTGAGTCGCCTCGACGTAGATCATCTTCGGCATCGAAGTCAATGACCTTGCCCGCTCATTTCTTCGATGAAACCAACACTAGAGTCCGGGATCCCGATGATCGCAGCGGAGGGACATCAACACAGAGCTAAAGAAGTGGAGGACCGGATCTACAAAGGTTGTAATCCCTTTCACTTGTAGTTAAAGTAGTTAACTTGCATGTTTTTCGCCTTACCTCTAGTAACGATCTTGCATTAGGGTTTCTTCACACATGATTCATTTGATTTTGGCATGGTTGATGCCTTGTGGAACCTCTTGAGTGTGCCTAGAAACCCTACAGTGGTATCAGGGCCTAGCTAGAGTTTTAGGCGAAGTGTAGACGAAGTTAGAAAGCCGATCGAACTCCGAAACCCTAAACTACACCCTTCTCTGTAAATTTTTTCAAAACTGTGATTTTTGTGAATTAAAAATATCCAAAAAATTTAGCAGGGTTTTCTAGGAGTTACTGTGAAGCATGTGACCATAAGTCAGTAAATGAGCCGCGGAACCGCAGCGCCACCCTGGCTTTAGCGGCGGTTCCGCGGCCATAATGTTAAATTAGGGCACGTTCTTTGTACAGTAATCCCTGTCTGTAATGCCTGTATTTTATGGGAATTTTTAATCTATACTCAACAGTTGAGTTTTCTGGGTTGTTTTGGGGACTTGATGTTTCGATCGGATTGTTTAACTTTGTTTTTGTTTTTCCGGGTATTTTAGAACATGTTAAAAAGTTCGACCGGATATAAATAACCCACTTTTTCCCCTGACGGGAAATTTCCAAGTGTTGGATTTTTCCGTAGTTTAAGAACGTCTAAGTAGTGCAAGTAACGCGATAGACCCTCTAGAAGACAACAAACCTTAACTCGATTATGTGACCGTCTTGAACTGCCTTTTGAACCTTAGGGTTTGGGGCAGTACGGCGTGCCACATGTGAGGCGTTGGCTTGACCCTTCTACGGCTGGACCGTTGGTACTATGGCATGAAGTGGATGTTTTTAAACTTATTTCATGTGTTGAGCTTTTCGGGAAAACTTGGGTGTTTAATTGTTTGATCGGAAAGTTTAACATTGTCTATTTATCTGGAATGTGATACAATATTTGGAATCCACAAGTAGTTATGAGATAACTGATTTTGATGTTATAGACATAGCAGTTTAGTCTCACTTGATCGGTTGCCACGGAATTTTTATGTGATCAAAAGTCCGTCGCAAACGCGTAGCGTACGTGGATACTCGCCGGTAAACTTAATAGACAGCTACGCCCCATAGCCCCGACCAAGTGACTGTAAGAGAACCCCATCGCCAAAAGTATCCGTTCGGGTGCTCGCGGCAGCGGTGTTCCGCCTTAGTGCACTTCGTCGACGGTATCGGGGGTGCGGCCGTCTACTAAAGTTTGCGAAGAGCATTCGTTCAGGATGTCGGGAATCTTGTTGAATTGCCCGACTTGATATTGAAAAAAGTTTTCGATTTTGATACTAAAATGCGGGGTTTATAATTGTTAGGCATGCGATGTCTAAGGAGGTTGCGGATTCCAACTGTTGTAGTTTTACACTTTCTTTTCTGCGACCGTATGTGTAATATATGATATCGCCGGTTTCATTGCTATATGTCAACGACAATTAGAATGGGCATATTTACTTACGTTGATGACATGTGATATTATGTGTTGCTGGATATGTTATATTGGATCGTCGTGTTTGAATAGCCGGGTTTTTTTTTATGTGAGATGAGTGTTTTTCATTTTCATTCATGTAAAAAACTTGTATGTAATATTCTTTATTGGGGCACTTCCAGGTTACGGAAGATGTCACCGTTGATGTATATTATTTACTTTTCCGCATTAGGATAGACCCAAGGAGGGGAGCACAAGTAACCGGGTTCTAGGGTCCAGTGGGAGACCATCTCGAGGAGTCGAGTCCGGGTCTCCTAACTCTAGAATTGGTAGGGTTGCTTGACGCTCTCGTAGGGGTCTAGGGGTATGGGATTGGCTATTCATCACGACCGTGGAATCCGTGTTTTATTCAGGCTCAAAATAAAACATGGAAGTCCTAGTATATCCAATATTTCATATGATATTTTCTGCTGCGTTATCTGTGATGTGATCATGTGATATGTTCAGATAGATATTGTATATAGTATATACGATATATTATATAGACGTTGCTTATGTTTTACACCCGCGCTAGCCCTGCCTCGCTCTGCCGTTAGTTACCTAACCTAACGGTGCAGACGGAACATCGAGGCGAATACGGATGGCATAAGTGTACATTATATTTATCTGTGATGTTTAGGTGGACTTAAATGATGGGACATTCATTAATGAGATTAATGGAAGAAAATAAACCTAAAAGATGTTGTGGAATCGAATTTCAAAAAATTAGGTAGCTCTAGTTATTACTTTGCATAGCGGTGTTCCTTGTAGAACATCCAGCACTTTATTCGATGAGGAAAGAGCCGACGATCCCTTCACCGGGAGTGACCTCTTTAGCAATAATTAGCAGATGCTACAACCCTCGGCTTGTCTTTTGAATGCTTCTATAGTTTTTGCTTTGCACAGCGGTATATATGATATATCCTGCACCTTATTCGATGAGGAAAGGGCCGACGATCCCTTCGCCGGGTGTGACCCCTTTAGCAAAACTAGAAAAGCCTAAAAAACATTCCATTTAAAAACCATTTGATTCCGCAACGAGATCAAGTTCAAAGCGTTAAATGTTTTCTTAAAAACCATCCGCAACCCTCCGTCATTTTAGCAAGTAGAGTACTTAGTATTCGTGTTGTGTTTGTTGACCATAGTCATGGCACAGTGTACGGTAGCTAAGTGATGTCTTCCTAGACCGCATATGATGCGATTAGTTAGGACACTCGCATGACTTTGTTGATCTTAGTTAAGGGTCATGTGGGTGGGTCTAATTAATCACGAAATGACGGGTAGAACTTGACTAGTACTTATGATTTGTTGACCATAGTTAAGGTCATAAGTACTAGGGGTAAAAACCTTTATCGGGAGTTTCAAGTGTTGAAATTTGCAATGAGATTGCATACCTTCTATATGATAGTTGGATCCCGATACCCACTGCGAGTAATTGTTTCTCCTGGAAGAGTTTTACACTTTACAATTAGCCAATCAAGTAGGTGTCTAGAAAGGTGTCAACGGGGTTACGCCCCTGGGAAAACGAGGTTTATTTCAATTAGGTTCGTGCGAAAGCACAGGGAACCTCTCTTAAAGTACCGGCACTGGCCTGGCTGAAAGTTTGGCGAACTTGTAGAGTGTAATTAATCCCGGCTAATCTTTCCTTTTAGGGTTTGAAGGAAGATTTGATAAAAACAGTGGGAGCCATCCTGATTAGATAAAATAAATAACCAATCTAATCTTGCAAGAGCGCACGCAGAGTGTTTTCTTCTCTCTCTCTCCAGGTAGCGACCATATCACGCCTTAATCAAGATAATAATATGGATGTATTGACCGAACCCGCTTGTTATACTGAGCCGGGGAACGTTGGTCCCGCTCCAACTTATAATTGTTATAAGACCGAGCAGGAAATAGGGGAATACCAGGATTCCCATGCCGCCCAAACGAAGAAAGTGCATGAGATGCATCTCCTTCGGGTGTGTTCATTATAAAGAACTGTTTCTCAGTATCCTTTACGTCCTGGGTATTAGATACCGGATCAGGATCCCAGATATATGTAATCCGTTACATGGGCTACAGAAAGGTAGAGAACTGAGAACGGGTGATAAGTTTCATGAGACAGAAAATGGTGCAAGTGTTGCAACCAAGTCTGTTGGTCACTGTCACCCTGTATTTTCAAATACATTGATTCTGAACAAATGCTATTAGATACCGAACCTGATATACAAAATCATATCAGTCTCTTTATTAGTAAAGAAAGGATATAATTTTGTACTGTTGAATATTGTTTTGAACATTTAAAAAGTTGATCGGTTCAGGCACGTTATCTAAAAGCATTGACTTTCTAAATCAAACTACAGTTCATAGTATACAGAACACACACAAAAGGAAGAGTTCAGAAATGAACGAATCCTTCTTGAGGCATTATAGACTAGGTCATATCAATGCGACCTGACTGGCTGAAGTTATATTTAGATGCATATTTAAATTAGTTTGAATTTACATCTTGTGAAACTTGCCAATCATGTCACAAAGATAAGATGACCATAGCTCTGTTTAATGGAAACAGAGAAAGAGTTAGTGAACTCTTGGGACTGATACATAGTGATGTATGTAAGGTCCCCTGTCTACACATGCCAGGACCGGTTCTTTGTACTTCATTACATTCTCTGATGATCTCTCAAGATTCAGTCATATGTTCCTGTTGAAACATAAGTCCAAAGCTTTTGAGATATTCACAGAATATAAGTTAGAAGTAGAGAACCAAAATACGGGTATAAGTATTATGTCCTATGATGAGATCAGGGAGGAGAATACTTGTGCATAGAATTCCTGGACTATTCTAAAAGAGAATGAGATTCTCTCTCAGCATTACTCCTCTGAATATACCACAGCACAACGGTGTATCAGGGCGGAGCAATCGCACCCTATGAGATATGGTGTGCTTTATGATGAGTATTACTGAGTTACCTGTTTCCTTTTGGGAGTTAAGCACTTAAGAAGCTGCATACCTATTGAATTAGGTTTGAATCATATCACTGCCTACCACTCCATATGAGATATGGTATGGGAAGAGCCCATCTCTTAAGCAAGTTAAGATTTAGGGTTGTCCGGCCTATGTCAAAAACAAAATCCGGACAAGATCGAGGCAAGGTCAGTTCTGTAGAACTGGAAGGAGTTCCAGCTATACAAACTACAACCGAAGATTTGATAGAACCAAAGGATTCAATGGTCCCCGACGAACCTCAGCCTCTCCGCCGATCTAGTAGGGTTCCTCATCCGCCTGAGAGATACTTCGGTTTCTCGATGACAGTGGGAGCGAGGATTGCATCATGAGATGATGACCCAACTAGTTTCGAGCAGGCCATCAAGAGTGGGGACTCTGTAAGAATGGCTGGATGCTTTGTGATCTGAGATGGAATCCATGTACACCAACAAAGTATGGACTTTGGTTGCCATATCTGAAGGGTTAAATCCCCATCAGGAGCAAGTATATCTTGAGAAGATTACTTGGTGTAGATGGAAAAGTTAAGACTTTTAAAGCTAGACTTGTTAAAGGTTTTCGTCATCGACCAGGCGTGGATAATGATGAAACCTTTTCCAGTGGCTGTGCTTAAGTCCATCCAGCTCCCTCTTGCCATGGCTACATACCATGACTACGATATCTGGCGGTTGGGTGTCATGACTATTTTTCTAAATATTGATTTAGAAGAGAACGTCTATAAGTACACAGCCAGCGGGCTTCGTAAACAGTGAGAGCAGCGGAAACGTATGTGAGTTGCTTTAGAGGATAAAGCAGGCATCGCGGAGTTGGAACGTCTGTTTTGATGTGGTAGTCAAAGAGTTTGACTTCATCAAAAATGTAGATGAACCTTGTATATACAAAAGGGTAGTAGAGAGTAAGGTGATCATCCTCGTATTGTACGTGGACAACATACTCTTGATAGGAAAAGAGTTTCCAATACTACGCTCGGTCGATCTCCTCTTTTCGCATGGATTCTCCATATAGGATCAAGGTGATACCTCCTAAATTCTGGGATTTGGATCTATGAGATAGATTTAAAAGGATGTTAGGATTCTCACTAGGTGTAGTGAGATGGTATCAATCGATCCTGGGGAGAATAACTGGACAGCTTCTAGGATGGTAAGGTTGACTGAATGTCAGTCACAGGCATTGTCTTTACCCTCAGTGGAGGGACGGTATGTTGGAAGAGTTCCAAGCTAGATACTGTGGCAGACTAGACGATAAAGGCTGGTGACATCGCTATCAAAGATACTACCAAAGAGGAAGTTTGGGTGTATATTGGTTCATGAGATGAACTAAGTTCCTGCCATTGTGTGACAATGGAAGTGTAGCTTTGGCCCAGGAACCCTGGTCCCATCAGTGACCCAGACATATTCTGAGGCAGCATCACCTGATCATGGAGATAGTTGATCTCCAGGGTGATCGAGGTTAGGAGAGTAAACTTAGAGGACAACACGGCGGATCCACTCATAAAGGCTTTTTCCCAAAGAGAGACTATTATAGGATGGTTGTGTATGAGATACTGCAACCACTGCTACAAATGGCCCTAGTGCTATTGGGAGATTGTTAGTTATATGTATGCCCTAGAGGCCATTACTGTACATAGGATTTATATTGTAGTGGATGCTGCGACATATATAGGTAGGACTTTCTTGCTCGACATGATAGTACTCTATCTGGTTGATCTTTATCTTAACATGTATACTTGTTGTCTCTCTATTACATATTGATAAAGTCCTTAGGATATGTGCTCGACTTGCAGGACTATGATGTAGATCATACTAGTGGGGCCTGGGTAGTCCATGAGTACATCCTTCAATGTTCCTAGTCATGGGAATATCGAGACAGGGCATCGATATTCCAGAGTAGACTAGCGTATATCTTCTCGACCCATGTGATGGGCGATGGATGATCCCATATCCATTGGTGTTTGACATCAGAGATGGTATGCGGGTGCTCAGTGGTGACTGGATACACTGAACGGACTCGCCGAGAACTCCCAAATGGTATTATACCTCACGTCAGATGGCAGTTCTCTGGTGACACTGGTACAGCTTAGTCTGTTGACCCGAGATCGTCATAGAGTCTTGTGTCTCCCACTGTGCTTTGATTTCCACCCTACCACGGCTCTACTGAGACGTGCAAATAGGTGGTTTTTGGGTACAGTCCCGATTCACATGGAGGCAATGAGCGATAGGAGGGGATTCGTCTCTCCCGGTATTGGGGGTTGATGTTGCGCTATGCTCGACTGGCCATAACTGGAAATCCCTGGCCAGGGTTGCACAGATTTACTGGTAAGTGTTATCAGTAGTTTCATGCTTGTTATGGACCTTTCATCGGCATGACTTATCGAGCTACTGGGGTCTGACATTTACCACCCCTGGGCGAGATATGCGACATATCAGACGAACAGACCGGACTGTGCGATAAGTGTTACTGGTTGGATTCGCAAGAGTGTGAGCAGGCTTGCTCGTTGATCTTCAGATCGCTCAATACCCGGGTGACCGTTACGTTTAGCAGACCGCTTGCGGCTTGTGGGTGATTGATATGATCACCACCTACTGCCGGCGTATTGACGAGTCTTTAGAGTCCTATACAGGGGTTTTCTGGCTCAAGCGAAACGAAATAGGAGCGCATATGAGATATGTGCGGGACCGAGAATAATACCAGTATGTGATACTGTATTTTATTCTCGCGATTTGTATCATTGGACGGTTATATGAGATATAGCCGGGTTACCGAATCAAGTGTTGATTCGATACATTGATACACTAGATATTAGTCGGTTATATGCAATATGACCTGATCGTTAAATCAAGTGTTGATTTAATGATTTAATGTATAATTATATATTTGATATATTACTTTATATTAACTAGTATTGGTTCACTTAAGATTGATTTTCTCACTTGAATGTGCACATTGTTTATATGTGATATATGCAAGTGTACATGTTTGTATCATGCTTGATGATACATACAAGTTGTGTGTATGAGACTTAAACCAAATCAAGATTAAATTAGGGTTTACTAATTTCCTAATAGATAACAAAAGAGGTGGACTTTGGTCAAAATTATCAAGCTTCATGAAGCTTGATGAAACTTTGACAAAGTCAAATCTTTTGTCATTTCCTTAGGATATTAGTTAACCCAACTCTTAACCTAATACTTTGGTTAATTCTCTACATGAGTTAAGCATGAGGGCTTAACTCAACCATGGTGCCATAATTAAAAGGATAAGTTTCATTCTTTATTCATTATTCTCATCATCATTCTTTCTTCTTCTTCTTCTTCAAGAAGAAGAAAGCTTGCTACTTCTAATGGTGCCATGAGATTTAGAGTGAGAAATCCAATTCTAAAGTGAACCCACTTCCTATTTCTTCATCCTCTACAACTTGCCATGTAGTAGAGTGTGTTATCTTCACAAGTTTCATGACCTAGTGAAGATGGAGCTTGAGTTTGAGTCGCCTCGACGTAGATCATCTTCGACATCGAAGTCAACGACCTAGCCCGCTCATTTCTTCGATGAAACCAACACTAGAGTCCAGGATCCCGATGATCGCAGCGGAGGGACGTCAACACGGAGCTAAAGAAGTGGTGGACCGGATCTACAAAGGTTGTAATCCCTTTCACTTGTAGTTAAAGTAGTTAACTTGCATGTTTTTCGCCTTCCCTCTAGTAACGATCTTGCATTAGGGTTTCTCGGCACATGATTCATTTGATTTTGTCATGGTTGATGTCTTGTGGAACCGCTTGAGTGTGCCTAGGAACCCTACAGCTACAAAGGTAGCTTACATTCTAATATTGTATGTTTATTTCTAGCTTAATTCTTTAGTGATGATTCTAAGTATAGTAAACTTTAGCTCTGCTTTTTTTTTTTTATATTAAAACCCATTTCTATTGTGTTCAAAATTTAATAAAGGGCATTATGCCTACTTACAATGGTGACTATCGCTGATAAGCTCTACAGGGTATGGACAAGCTTGCTTCTCGACCTTAAATTTCGTTCAATACCTAGGTACCTGTTACGTGCAGCTAGTATCACTCACTTGCTTGTACGTTAACCCGGTAGGGGATTGATCTGAAAGTTTTTTAGATCAATCGGATATGATCCTGACCTACTTCCAGCGTATTGTCGAGTCTTTAGAGTCCCACACATAGGGTTTCCTTGCTTAGGAGAAATGATATAGTGTGTGTATGGTGATACGTGTGGGAGTTCGATTGAAATGTATATATGATACACATGTATTAATCGGACGTTTGTTAATACTATCTGGTTTGGTTAAAAAGCTGGATTATTAATCAAGTGTTGATTTAATAATTATATATATTTATATATATACAAGTATTATATTACTTTCTCTTTCTTCTTTCACTCTTTAATGGTTTATATATGATATAAATGGTATGTGTGTATGTATTATTCTTTTATATTTCTTTTTGGAGATATAGTTTGGCCTTGTGATGGCATGTAGGGTGTGGGTGCATACCCATCCCAATAATGTGGAAAAGTGGAGGAGAGAGGAAGGTAAGGGTTATGAGAGTGAGATTCATTCTCATTTTCCATATGCTTGTTCATTTTGTATTCTCCTCTTCTCTCTGCTCTAGGTTTTTCTCTAGCTCCTCCATAAAGAAAAGAAAAATGAAAGAGAGAACTAAAAAGGGAGCATTCATCAACTGCATCATTTAGTTATAGTTTCCTAGCAAGAAACTATTGCAAGTTGCTTCACAAAGAACATCCATTTGGTGAAGTTTGAGCTTGAGTTGGAGTTCCCACACGTTGATGATCTTTGGGAAATGGCTTGGCGACCGAGCTTGTTCTTAGAGCACTGAGAGCCTAGATGGGGTCTTCTACAATTAGGTGGACATGCTACAAAGGTTGTATCAAGCTAAAACCCTCTCTATTTTCATGTTTGGCTCTTATTTGTTACATGTTTTAGAGTATGGGTGATTATCTTAGGTAATGGTTGCTTTTTTTGCATAATTTTTTTGTTATCACTTCCACCTTGGCCGTAATTGTTGATGCGCGAGCACACGCAACCCAGTTTACCATCAAAAACTGGTCAGAAGAACTGAGATTGGACATTTCCTGAATTTGTGGGGAAGATGCATATGTTTAATCCATCCACCTCTCCGAAGACACTAAGTTGATTTATAGCGCCTTATATTTGAGGTTTGGATATATGCGGCCGATGTAAGTGATTTTAGATTCTCTCTCACGGATGAGAGGTTTATTGATTATAGAGACACATTTTTTCTGCAGGCGCAAGGCCTTACAGTTAATTACATTGTCGTGAATGACAATAACTTTCTGTACTCTAGGTTTTCAGCTTCATGTATTGTGTTTTGGTTTTTTATTTTGGGTTGCTCTTGGATTATGTACAGAGACTAATTTTATCTTTGCCTGTAGGATGTGGATTAGTCTAAATCCATACTTTATATTTTACATAATTTGGGTCCACTTTGATAGCTTGGTTTGCCAACTGGAGTGAACTTAGGACGTATTTCTTATATTTGTGAGGTCCATCTGTTCAGATGAGAGCAGAAGATTTATCTAAAGATAGTTAGTCTCATTTGAGAGCAAAGATCAACTTAGATGGTTTTGGATCAAGCATTTGTTTGACGGGGTCTACGTTGGTAGCTTGGTTTGCCAACGGGAGTCAACTTAGGTCGCATTTCTTACATTTGTGTGGTCCATCAGTTCATGGAAAACTTGGGCTTTATCTAAGAGTCATTAGTCTTATTTGAAACTAAAATTAACTTAGATGACTTGGTCATATCTTGAGAACATATTCTCGATTGATCATTTTATCATAAGTGAAGCCTAGGCTTCTACAGTTAGCTACTTTGCTAAACTTTTATGCTTTGATTTATTTCTTTTCATGCGCTTGCGCACTTATGCTGCTCATGGCATTCGTCCAGGTGCATGGTACATGGTGTTCATCTACTACATGGTGCTTGATGGGTCATGGGTTGGCATTTGCATCTAGCACTTGCGCACGTGCATGGCATGTGGTACGCATAGCTTCTTCAAGGAAAGATAGCACAACTTTTTAGAAAGCTCACGTATTTTGCACTTGGCGCAGTGCAATCTACGCACATGTTTTGTAAATTTGTTTGTCTTTCTAGAAAGTGAAGTCGAAACGCTAATTGATCAAACTTCAAGGGTTGCGCTTTTAGGGTGCGCCAAAGTTTATGGGATGCACATAGCAACCTATTGAGTCAAAACTTATGAAAGTATGCGGAAGCCTAACCGAAATGTTCTAGAAGGGAGTGAATAGGACTATACCACTAATATGCCCAAAATAAAAATTCTAAACACTTGTTAAATTTCCAAACACAATCGCAAAGCTTAGACACAAAATATGTCTAGAGATAAAAGATATAAAGCAATACTACAATTGTGAAAAACTAAACATATAGCAAGAAAGAACAATTAAGCATAAGTAATTATCACAAGTATGAGTATATAAAGCAAGTGGACAAGCATGCAATTTCTAATTAAGTATACGTGCAAGCAAATAATTAAGCACAATATAAAATGCAAGTAATAAAAAGAGAGAGATAGAAAAATTGCAAACTCAAGGCACACAAGGATTTTAGAGTGGTTCAGAAGATCCCCTTATCAACGTTTTTTAGGCGCACGGGCTCTTTCCACTATCCATGTCTTTTTCGGAGACACACACACGTTGTCCACCGGCAACCCGACACGTCTCCACCAAGATAAACACATTGCGCACCTGCTCCATCGAGACTACACGTCTCCTCAAAAGACACACTTCATACAAGCTCTTCCCGTCCCTCTCTCAATACAACCACACATGATCACACTTGAACAGCTCTTGCCTAAAGAAGCTCTTCTCTTCACAATGGAGCTCTTGCACTCAAGAGTCCTTACAATTGAAGCACAATACTCTTTAATAAAGTTTCTCTCAAGGCATAAGCTAATACTCAATGAGTATGGATATTCAAATTAAGCTCTTGATAATTTGAGTGAGTGAGAGGGATAAAAGATAATCAAAATTGAGTTTTCCTCCATTTGAAAATGAGTAAAATACCCTTGGAACTCTTAGAATTTTTCAGCACTAAAATAACAATTTATAACACTCAGAGTCAAACTAGCTGTTATGGGTCAAACAGTTCAAAATCGACCGTTGCCAGACATCTGAAGCTCATTTGAGCCAGACGTCTGACGAAGAGAAGTTTTGAAACAAAAACACTTCAAAAGTCTTCCCGATGAACTGCAGACTTCTGAATCTTCTCGGAAAACCACAGAGCCAAATACTGACGTCTGAATCACAATAGGTAGATGTCTACAACTTTAAAACTATTTTGAAAACCTCTTGTTCAGACGTCTGCCAATAAGAACTATAGACGTTTGCGGTTAAGCCAAAAAATGATATCTGTTCAGATATCAGAAATGCTACAGGACCAAGACATCTGCAGTGGAAAATAAGTAGACGTCTGGCATAACACAAAACATGAAAGTTTGGGCATTTTTAAACGAGAAAACTTTTAAATCTTTTTGCCCAAGTTTTAAACAACGTAGAACCTTTTTTTGGATTAATGTTTGCAAGTTCAAGAGCTTTATTAGTACACCATAGTTTAAAGAGTACTTATGATAGGATCCTATGTCGATGTCGCAGTTATTTGAAATCTTGAATTTTCGACATTTCGACACGAGCTCTTGAAACTTTGGCATATCGCTTAAACTTTGTGTTAGTCGATTGATCTTCAATTATCTTTGACATTCGACACTTCAAATTCGAACACGCCAATCCATTCACTTGCATCTTAAAGTCGATATTTGATCTTCAAATGAACTTTGCTTCGACTTCGATCTTTGACTCTTCAAACTTGGACTTGGGTTCTAGCTTCTTGGTTATTCATAGCTTGAATTCTTGAATACTTGTTTCTCGGCTACGTAGTTTGAACTCACGAAGTTTGATGTGCAATTTTGGAAGTTCTTTTCCGTATCCTCCAACCTCTATTAGATTTGCCATTTACGCTCAATATCCTCCAACCTTCTTTTTGCGCTTATGTCGTGAGATATCCAATATCCTGAAAAGCAATCTCAAAGTGACCAAGCACAGCATATACAGTGTTATGAAATTCGCAATATAATAAATACAAGCATATGAAACATTCGTAGTTTCGATATCACAAACTATGAAATGAATAGTATATCAATATCAAGATATGATCCAAATGCAAAGCATGAGATATTGATATTCTATACACACACACATGATATATTAAAACCAAGATATGAAATACATGTATATACATATTCATATTGTGAACATCTAAACAACGAATGAGAGTAATATATCGATATCAAGAATATAACACAAATGTAGCTTGCAATATTGATATATTACTCGGTATACACAAGATATAGGATATGCAAGCTAAATATCAAGTGTATAAAAGTTTAGTATCGATAATGTAAAGCAAGATAAGTATATGATGCTAAAAAAACTATTCATGTTTAAGCTATCATCGAAACCAAATAAAAAGATCATCAGAATCCATAAGTTATCAACTCATAAGGAAGCCAAAGCTTCGATTTTTATGTGTCAAAATACTTTTTTAGTGGGTGCTTTCCCCCAAGGTTTTGGATCTTAGGATTAACTCCTCCATGAAAATCAAAACTTTCATAAAAAGAAGATAAGATCTTTTGATCATGTATGTTAGAGTCAAAACTATGTAAGAAGCCAAAACCTTTTATATGAAAAAGAGAGAGTTTTCACTTTTTATTTTACCTAATCGAGAATAGGGTTTTGGCCGAAAAAGACCCTTCTTTGAGAATTGTTTCTCTATTTCTTTTTAAGAAGAAGATCAAGAAGCAGCGCTTATTTTTTTTATGATCGTCTCTCCTCTTTTTTCTCCAAAGGGGTACCCTATTTATACGAGAGAGATTTATTAGGGTAAATCCCTTACAAATAGATTTGAATTGATACATATCAATTCAGAGTTCATGCACACCGTTGAATCATTGATCCAAAGATCTTTTTATTAAGAAAGATCAATCAGGAAGATTTTCTTCCAAATAGAGTTTCGTCTCTAACAGAAGAGCATACTTTAGAGGAGGTGTGTTTGCGCTACGTGCTTTGCACATGTAGCGCAATGCCTATGCATGCGCACGTGCATTGCACGTGGCGCAGTGCACAAAGGCCTTACGCTTGTGAAGGTGTATTGCACGTGGCGCATCACAAGTGCACTTGGCATTTATGTCAAGTGCGCAGCTATGGAGCTTGCACTCTAAGTTTTTATGGAGCTTGCACTCTAAGTTTTTATAGAGCTTGCACTCTAAGGAGAGTGCACCTTAATTGGGCGGGAACAGTGCGCTTGCACAGTAAAGATTGGGATTTTTGACTTGGTGGAGTTTATGCTCCCAAGCGCCAAATTTTGGTGGGAACAAATGCCCCTACCACTGTGCCTACGTGCATTCCACAAGGGTGAAGTGGTGTCAGCCATCGCTCTTTTGCTTTTGCTTGTGCTAAAATATTTTTGCTTAGTTTATTTACTCATCCCAGAGCGTTCAGTTTATCCTCTTTTTAGGCGTGGATAAGCTCAGACTGACGTTAACATACCACCGTTAGTATAAGAGGCCGTCATGTTTATGGTACTGGGCGTAGTCCATCGCACCGTTGCGTTAGCTGACTTCTTCTAGATTTGCGTCCCTCGGATCGCAGTTCAAGTAGCCACGCACTTACCATATCTCCAATCCATTCTGAGGCGATACACGAAGTCTCAAGTAATCTTCTTAGACTGGTATATGTATCTTGCTATCAGAGATTCAGTGTTGGGCATCACCATGGCGCTTTACCTTGAGGTCAGACTCCTTGAGTTCCAAGGAAGTCATAACTTCACCTTTCTGTGGTGAGATGACATCCAATGGTCTTTAGGCATGTATGTACTGCCATCGAGACCCGGAGATATGAATTTGCCGTGACTCCAATTTTGCTTTGACTCCTTCGAGCCTCCATGATTTTGCGCCGATACTTTGTTGAATTAGGGTAGACATCCATATAGTCTTTAGGCTGCATGCGTTGCGATCCATACTTAGAGTTAGGTCGATGCCGTCACACTATACATTACTTTAGGGTTGAACTTCTCGAGCTTAGAGCAGTTGCAACGTATGATGGAGCACATTGCTCATTTTCATTTGTTTCCACCTATGGATTGTATACAAGAGTTAGGATCGAACTACTTGTAGGGCAAAATATATATATATATATATATATATATATATATATATCGCGATTGCTCTATCATTTCAGCTTCGCTTATCACAAAGTCGTGATCGCTCAATCATTTCGGGTATTCATTCATGGTTTCCCAATCATTTCAGCTATTTCTTTTTATTTTTACTTGCCGATTTTTATTACGAGTTGCCTAATTATTTCGGCTACTTCTTTTCTTTCTTTTTTTTATTTCCTAGTTTAACGACTTAGGGGTCGAGATTTTGGACTTCAGGTTGGCATTAACGTTTGAAACACCGAAGCACGTTTGTCAGGAGCACTTCATCATCTGCCTGGGTAAACGTAGAATTAGGACTTTTGGACGGCATCAGCATCGCTAACACTAAAGCACGGTGCCAAGAGCGAATCATCATTTGTCGTTGCCCAATAGACAATAGTGGCTTAAATGACAGGTTTAGGTCCTTGTCATCTAAGGCTTTTTCAATCTTCATGAGCCGTAAGTCAAGGTGGCAAACGGGCCATGCCTAACAGGCCCGGCCAAAGCCCGTCGGGCATGGCCGGTCAACGGCCCTGACCAAGCCCGGTTGACTGGGCCTCGGCCTGGCTCGAGTGCCCCAAATCCTAGCCCGTCCTGGCTTGGGTTAGGCCGGGCCGGTCGGACTGGGCTGGCCCAAACGCAATTAAAATATTAGTTTTTTAAAATTTGGTTTTTTGGGGAATTTTTTAAATCCCGAACTTCGCGTAGGTCCCGGATCAGACCTAGATATTTTATTTATTTAAAATTTTTTGAGGGCGGCACATAAGTTGGCAAATCTTACCCCTTATATATTTGAAAATATTGAAAATTGCCCCGCTCCCCTGTTTACCGCCGAAAAAATGCGAAGTCAAACGTCTTGCCTGAAATTTAGGGGCAGATGATATTTGGTTTTATCCGTCCACCTCTTCGAAGATGCCAAGTTGATTTATGGCACCATGTATCGAAGGTTTAGACGGATGCAGCCGATGTTGCAGACTTCGTCAGATTCCCCCTCATTGTGAGGGGTTTTTGATTGTGGGGACGCTCTTCCCTGCAGGCGCAAGCCCCTGCAGTTAATTACGCTACCGCATCACGGAAACCACTTTCTCCTTTTCCAGATGGTCACTTCGTGTCGTGTATGTTTGATTTGTTTTTGGTTGCCCGTGGATTGTATACGGAGACTAATTTTTGTTGTCGCCCGTAGGGCGTGGATTAGTCCAAATCCGTATTATATTAGATTTGGGTTTGGGTTGGGTTTAAGGATCGTTAATCTCATTTGAAACTAAGATCAACTTAAATGTTTGTTAAGGATACGTTAGTCTAATTTTAGACTAAAATCTACATAACAGGATCATTTAGATCCAACAAAAGAGCATTTGGGCTCGATTGTCTTAGCTTAGAGACATTGCGGTCCATAAGTTTAAAGACATCATAGTCTAGTTTAAAGACGTCGTAGTCTGTAAAGTTTAAAGACATCATAGTCTATGAGTTTAAGGACCCCACAATCCATAAAGTGTAAGGACATCATAGTCCATGAGCTTAAGGACCCCACAGTCTATAAAGTTTAAAGACATCATAGTCCATGAGTTTAAGGACCCCACAATCCATGGAATGCCTGGTTGTCGGGACCCGTTACCTCTCTGAAGACGCTAAAAGATTACAACGACAGATATCAAAGGAGTGAAGAGATGTACCCTTGAACCAATATTGGTTGGGAGATCTGTAGTCCAATTTGGGACTAAGATCAAAGATTTATGAGTATATAGGCTCAATTAATCTGAATTAGGGATCTGTGGCCAACTTAGGCTCGGCCTATTCGGTTAAAATGTTGGACATTTAATAGGCTCGTTCCTTTTTCATTTAACAATGCCGAGCATTGGTTAGGGTTCTGACAACCGTTTTTTTCTCTAATTGAGTGTTGAGCACTCATTATAGCTCTGGAACTTTATTTAAAGAACAATTTATGTTCTCTCAACACACACGTGGGGAGCACGTGGTGCGCTTGGCGCTGAGCGCCAGTCAATGAGCGCAGAGCGCTTCTGTTAAGTAGCGCACACGTGAGGAGTACGTGGCGCGCTTGGCGCTGAGTTCCGGTCGATGAGCGCAGAGCGCTTCTGTTAAGTAGTGCGCACGTGAGGAGCACGTGGCGTGCTTAGCGTTGGTCACCAGATTTGGAGCGCTAAGGCGTTTCTTATGAAGCAGTGCACACATGAGGAGCACGTGGCGCGCTTAGTGCTGAGCGCCAGACAATGAGCGCAGAGCGCTTCTGATCAATTTCGTGATCTGAGAAATAAGTTCTCGCTTACAAGAGACTTTGTCTCATGGTTCTAAGAACAAAGTTCTTATTTTTATAGGAGATGTTACAATCTCTTCTATTTTCTTCTGTGAAAGAATTTGTCTTTGTAGATCTATGATCTGAAGAGAATGAAATTCTTCTCCCCCCTTTTTATGATGAGATGCTATGATCTCTTTTTGTGAAAGTCCTCTGTCTTATAGATTTATGATCTGAAAAAAAAAGAACTATGTTCTTTTTCCTTGATGAGATATTTTTTATCTCTCTGTTTTTACCTTGAAGAAAAGTTCTTCTTCTCAGAGCTTGCTCTTTTCTTTGAAATTTCTTAAAGCTTGTGGGGGGGGGGTTCCTCTCTGCAAGACTTGAAGTTTTAGGGCATTTATATAGGGTAGGCTGATTTGTTGAATCAGTTAAAGAGATCTTTTCTCTAATTGATTTGGGGATATTTCCCACCATTGGATCTTTGATCCTAGGGCTTCTGTTTTTTACAGAAGGCAATCTTTTTTTTTTAACAAGATTGGGAAAATCTTTTCCCATACAGAACTAATTCTATATCTTGGTGATTTTTTTAATCACCATTGGATCTTTGATCCAACGGCAGGGAACATTTAGTTCCAGCGCTAGCGCTCTCGTGTTTTGCAAGTTAGCGCTGCAACAGTCTTTGACTCTTAGCGCTGGCGCTGCTAGCGCAGTGCTCTCGTGCTTTGCACGCGAGCGCTGCAGCAGAGTCTTTGACTCTTAGCGCTGGCGTTATTATGAAGCGCTGCTTCATTTCAAATTTCAAAACTTGAACAGAGCTTTGCTCTGATTGGGGAAAACAAATGCCCCCCCACCGTTGCACTTACGTGGCCTACACATGAGTGCAGCGGTAGCAGCATCTCTTCCATTGGATCAACTCAGAAGTTGAAACGGCTCTCTATGCCTATAAATAGGGCCTTTGGCCCTTGAGATAACCTCTGTTCATCTTCTTGTTTGTTTTTCTGAGAATTAATTCTCTTTCAGAGCCAAGCTCTCTGTTTAAGAACTCTCTTAGAGTCAGAACTCTGTCAAAAATCTAGGTAAAGATCAAATCTTTGAAGAGATTATTTTATAATCTAGGGTTTCACATATTAACAGAGATTTGCTTTTTCCAGATCATAGATCTTTTAGGGTTTTCTTAACAGAGCTTTGCTCGCTTGAAATTATAGATCTAAAAAGATCTTTCTTAGGGTTTCATAACCCATTAGAGAAGAGTTCTTAAAGTTCATCTTGCAGATCTTAAAGATCTCAGAATTTCTAACTCAGTAAACCTTTGCTTTTAGGGTTTTGATGGATAATTCCATCGTCTTCACAGAGCAATGGCTCTTTAGAATTTTTTCTTTGGGGAATTTTTATTCCCTTCATGATTAATTATGACAGATGTCAAATCTGTTGCAGAGCACTGCTATCAAGGAAGATTTACTCCTTGGCACAAGGGGCGCTCATTAAATGAGAATCCTTTTAGGATTTCCTCATTAATGAGTGACTATCTCATCAATGATGAGCCGTCATCTAGATTGTGTGGGTCCCCTTTGGTCCCTTTCCACTGCATTGCAGTGCGGTACGAATTTAAAGTACAAAGTACTAGGCTTTGGGCTGTAGCATTGACGGGTAACCCTCGTTCTTCCCGTGCAGGTACTATGTCTTACAACACTTCTTTACCATTCATTCCTCCGGAGAGCGCTTTCGCCGACGCGCCCGTAGACCGAGAAGTTTTTGCACTAATAAAGGATCATGACCCGGAGCAGAAGTCGCTTCATTTGTGGGGGTTGTGGTACAACCAGATTATCCAGGGTCGACGCAGCATCTCTTATGCAACGCTTTCAGAATCAATCTCCGCTATTCACTATGCCGACATACCCTAGGTTAACTATGCCGTAGAGGAGATCCACTAGACCTCAGAGGATCACCTTCAGCCCTCTATAGTTGCGATACCTATGCAGCCGTCGATGGCGTTAGATATTCTGGGGCGGCGCATATGTCAGGGCGAGTCGCGCCCATGGGGACAGGTGTATATGATTGGCCTGACTCCTCGTCATTCGGCCGGATACCTGCAGTGGTCCCGGTACATCTTATCGGCAAAAAAGTCGGTGTTATTGAAGCTCGAGCTGTACCCTGCTATCTATGCGTCGCTTTTCCAGTATCCAGCGCCTTCGGTGTGGTGCATTAAGGCTTTCTTAGAGCAATGGAATATCTCGACACACACCTTTCTCTTATCGGATTGGGAGGTTTCAATCTCCCTGGAGGAGTTTGCGGAGATCTCAGGCCTACCTGTCAGAGGGGAACACTACGAGGAAATACTTCCCCCTGACGAAAACGTCTTTGCGACTCGATCAGTAGTGATGGGTCTGACTCCGAAAAATGCCATTCAGCACCGATTCCCAAGCTTAATCAAGGTGTTGAATATTTATGAGTGCTTGTTTTTGGAATCTGTGGGGCACGGCGTCAGCTTCATAGATTTTATTGCCCGCTTTCTCCGCCCCGAAGTCCTTTCAAAGGAAACCGCAAAATTTGCCAAGCTCGCCGATCCTTTCGGCTTTGGTTTGGACAAATAGCCGGCAGCGGAAACGGATCAGAGAAATTTCATTCTTCCGGACACTCCGGTCTTCCCCTTCACAGAGCTTGCAGCTTCAGACGTCGATGAAGAGACGTTCTTTTGGGGTTTCTCGGCCTATGGCTAAGTTGGTTCGTACTTCCCATGCACCCTCGTCATATGAGGCCATCCGTTTTCTACCCGGCTCACCGAATGGTTGAAGGAACGCGGGTTGCCGTCAGGATTGCTGGGCTGGCTCATTTGGATCATGGCTTGAGCTTGGGGGCAGACACTACTCAGCCGGGTTTAGAGCCCGTACATCTCCCGCTGCACTATTTTACTTCGTGGATCAAGCTACACGTACTTGGAGCCTTTGGAATCCACAAACGTCCCCGTTTCTATGATAGCTACAATTTCTCTCGGGTGATGTCTTTAATCGATGCCTCTGCTTCAAACACATCGTCACGAAAAGCTCGGGGTGTGATCCTCTGCCCGTACATGGTTGGGGACAGCATGACCTTCGTTGATAGGGTCATGACTATTGGCAAGGAGTCAACTAAGGCGGTGCAGCCGCTGCGTGACACCTTTAAGGACGGGGTTTCCACGTTGAAGGCTCAGGAAATCGTGCATCTGTACTCGATCAGGCCGGGCTTCTTAGTATTCAGGCAGAACGAGTAGGCGTTGTTTATGAGGTACAACCCACATCGCTTTGCCCAACAGTCGGGTTACACCCAGGGTGTTCCCCTCGAATCTTTTCTGGCTGAATCGACTGCCACTGAAGAGGGCATTCGCACTGCGCTGCACCACTTCATGCGCCTGAATACCAGGTCCATCTTCCTTATCAGCGAGCCGAGCTACGTCCCGAACGCCTCGAACGCATATGTGGCAAGGTATCAGCACGCAACGGGTGCCGTGATTAGGGAAGAACGACGGCTGCTGCTTGATCGCAAGGGTGCAATCCCTGCCGGTAACCCGTCCGTCCCTTTAAAACGACGAATTGCCGTTCGTCCTTCATTAAAGGAGACTGATACGGTTGTAGTTCCTCACACCTTTACTTCAAAGCCATAGCCTAGCGTTCCTAAAACGGTAGCTATAGCATCTCCGGACTCTGGAGTTGGTGCGGAGATTGGGACCCGTCGCCCAAAAATTCCCGTGAAGCATAGGTTCCTATCATCGGCCGCCGGGGCTCGTTCGTAGAAGAAGAAGAAGTCGATGTTTTCTCTCGACGGCGTACTCATACAGGATCCCCATGCTCCCTATAGCGAGGGTTTGAGTGAGTACGGGACCAATGAGGGTCTATTTATTGAGCCTGCGGATGATACCGATCTTCAAGCCGCCCTTGTGGCTTCCAAGCGATAGGCTCGCGCAGAGGCGACGTTGCTATCACTTGCGGAGAAGGGTATGCTCTAGTCATGTCATTTTGAGCTTTTTCCTTCTCTCTTATTATGCATTTATTAATACATCCTTCTTTGTCAAGCATCTCCGCTAAAGAGGCTCTGGCGGCTTCCCTTCGGACTTTTGAGGAGGAAGAGAGGCTTCACGCTTCTTGCGGCTTGGGTATAACTTATTTCGTTTGATTACACCCTCATGCTTTATACCTGTGCTCTGACGCTTTATTTCACCTTGTTACAGGGACTGCTTCGGCTTTAGTTGTTCCTAGTGTAGCGCCGATCCCAAGCGATGGTGCAGTAGTCTTGTCAGAGCCGGCCATCGCGGCTGCGGCTATCCCCAAGCCAGCATGAGAGTCTTCGCTGAAACAGCCGATGATGGACGCCGTAGCGGCACCGGAGGCAGAACTAGGGTCAGATGACGGCGAAGGTATCCCCTTGTCCGAAATCTTGAGGAGGTCGTTCCTCATTTCTCAAACTGAAAAGAAGCGCAAGAAGCGCGCAGCGAGGGAGCGTGATGGTACCTTGGCTGTGGGTGCAGGTTCAAGCACCATCCTTTCTGTCGCTATTGCTTCAAAGGGTACCCCAGCTGCCTTGTTTATCGCCCATAGACAGGTTGCGTGCGCGGTTTGAGAGGCAATTGGGGATCCATCGCAAGGTAATGAAATACCCATTCTTTTTTTATCAGAACTTGATCAGCAAATTCTTATTTATCATGTCCTGCAGGGCCAAGTCTTGGCAGTGAGATGGTAGGCGAGGTGACGGCGACCATGGAGCCCGAAGTAGCTACTCTCTCCAGGGAGTCTCGGACTGCCCAAACCGTTGCTCTCTCCCCTTGTGGCTCTCTGGCATCGGTAGGCATCGCGAGTGTCACGATAGCCCTTGTAGAATCAGGGGACGAAGCCATGGGCTCCAAGACCATCCCACTGAAGGAGAGCGAAGAAGTCACTAGGCCTAGCGATGCTTCCGTTGCTGAAATTGTGCCCTCTGAAGCACCTCGGGTCGCCGCAATGACAACTGTTGTTCCCTCACCTTCTCCCATGTCTTCTGAAATGCTGGAAGGTATTTGTTTGTGATTCATTGGCTTCATTGTATCACTCTCTTTGTACTGACAGTATGTCATCATAACTTTGCAGGAGTCCTTTTTGATCACCTGTATCAAGTGCTAAACCCTCATTTCTCATTCCAGCCAGAGATTGCCCTACCTGCTGATGTCGGTGAGTATAGTCTATAACAGACGTCTTTTCGTTTCTCTTACGGATAGCCATATTGCTAACTCTTCTTCATATTGGATATAGCGTCGTGGGTCGAGAGAATAACCGAGATCCCTGTACTCCCTGTCCTACCGCCTGTTGTAGCTGGTATGATAGGCTTTACCCCTTATGTATTTTCTTTATTTCCTGAGTTGGCATTTAACCGTAACTCATTCTGCAGCAATCGCACCGGCTCCAGCTCCCTTCGAGACTCGCATTATGATGCCGGCAGGGCCTCTTGTTAAACTCATATCTTTTCGAGGCTCCATGAACAGACGACGAATGTTGAGAGAGTTCGTCGAGGATCTTGATGTTGAAGCCCTCACCTCCGCTACAAATTTTTCTATGCAGGTTAATCCGATGTTGGCGACACTCGTGAACTTCTATGCTGAGGACGTCGTCGGGTAGTGGGTTGACTACTACAGACATATCGAGGCTTGCTTGCATGAGATCGAGCTCAAGCGTATTGCTCCTAAGGTGTTAGCTTCAACTTCCCAGTGGGTTGCATGGATGGAGCAGAGTGTTCCTTTCCTTCGCCATTTTGAACAAGAGACGACCCTGCGACAGAAGGAAAATAAGGCGGCTTCTAACGATTCTGCTCGGTTGCACGCCGAGGTCGACACGAACGCTGCACAGCTGAAGACTATTTTCGATAGTCTCCAACGGTGTATCTCAGACGGGTTGGCGCTATGGTAGAAGCTTGACTCCACCGAGAGGGTTGCGCAGAGTTGCGAAGCTGCTAAGAATGAAATCGATACGAAGCTTTCATCCTGCTTGCAGCAACGGGCTCGAATTGATGCGGAGCTGGCAGCGGTGGCTGAATGTGAGAAGGAGCTGAAAGGAGTTCGCAAGCAACTTGCTGATTTGTTAAAATCGCCTCCTCCTCAATAGTCGTCCTTGTATCGATTGTACATTTGTAATCTTTGAATAACATGTACTCATTCTTTTTTTTATGATGTATCTTGTATTCGATTAACTTTATGAATAAAGACACATTTTCCTTATCTCCCACTGTTGCTTTCTTCTTGCTATGTTGTTGATATGTTACTTTAGAAAATTTGGCCTATAGATAGTAGATAATAGTTCATCTTGAACTCTTTGTAGGGTGACGATGGCTTGGGAAGCAGGTTCGGGTCTGCTGCCTAAGACTTTTCAACTTTATGAGCCGTGAGGGTCTCATAAAGATTTTTCTCCCTACAAGTCGTGAGGATCTCGTAGGTGTATTTTCTCTTTAGGAATCGTGAGGATTCTTAAGTGCGTTTTCTCTTGAGAGTCGTAAGGATCTCAAAAGAGAATTTTCTTCCTTACAAGTCGAAAGAACTCGTAAGTGGTTGACGAGTTAGTCTTTTTCCGAGTTGAAGCACGGCTCCGACGGGGAGGTCATTGGTTGACATATTTCCGCGATGGGGTCGTTGGCTGACGTATTTCCGAGACGGGGTCATTGGATGACGTATTTTCGAGACGAGGTCATTTGCTAACGTATTTCCGCGATGGGGTCATTTTCTAACGTATTTCCTCGACGGGGTCATTTGATGACGTATTTCCGCGATGGGGTCATTTGCTGACGTATTTCCGCGACGGGGTCATGTGCTGATGTATTTCCGCGATGGGTCATGTGCTGATGTATTTCCGCGACGGGATCATTTGATGACGTATTTCCACGAAGGGATCATGTGCTGACGTATTTCCGCAACGGGGTCATGTGCTGAAGTATTTCCGAGATGGGGTCACGTGTTGACGTATTTCCGCGACGGGGTCATTTGATGACGTATTTCCGCGACGGGGTCATGTGCTGACGTGTTTCCGCGACGGGGTCATGTGCTGACATATTTCCGCGACGGGGTTATTAGATGACGTATTTCCGCGAAGGGGTCATGTGCTGACGTATTTCCGCAACGGGGTCATTGGATGACGTATTTCCGCGACGGGGTCATGTGCTGACGTATTTCCACGACGGGGTCATGTGCTGATGTATTTCCACAACAGGGTCATTGGATGACGTATTTCCGAGGCAGGGTCATTTGCCGACGTATTTCCGTGACGGGGTCATTGGATGATGTGTTTCCACGACGGGGTCATTTGATGACGTCTTTCCGCAACGGGGTCATTGGCTGACGTGCTCCATTTTCTGCGGTGTCGGGGCTGACTCTAGGTTGTCCATGAACCGTGGAGTCTTGGAACTGGTGACTTCACCGTGGCTCCAATTGGTGGTGTCGCGTTCGTGCTCTGCTGGCATGAGGAGGAACGCCGTTGTTGGTCTTCTGGGATACAGATGTTGCTGTTGAGATCTGACTTTCCCTTTTGACAAGATCTGGTGGGGACATGTGGTTCCCTTTCCGTTTATGCCCATGGATTGTATACAGGGGTCAGAATGGACTCTCCTATAGGGAAAAAGTTTCATTCTTTCATTTTTTTATTTCTTTCCGTGATGCTCTATCATTTCAGCTTTTTATATCGCGAAAGTCGTGATTGCCCAATCATTTCGGTTATTTTTCGCGGTGCCCAATCATTTCGGCTATTTTTCATATGTATATATTTTACTCGCTGATTTTTATTGCGAGTTGCCCAAACATTTCGGCTATTTCATATGCATCATCAATTTTTTTCGAGTATGGAACTCAAGATCTGATACCAATCTTAGCATCAGCATCGCTGCAACTGGAATATTGCCAGGAGCGAATCATCATTTGCCTCGAAAGGACTTGAAATTTGATATCGATTTATGCATCAGCATCGCTACAACTGGGATATTGCTAGGAGCGAATCATCATTTGCCTTCGTTGATTTAAATAAAGATGGCTTAGCAAACAGGGTTAGAATCCTGTCGACTAAGGCTTTTGACTTCATGAGACGTAAGGGTCTCATAAAGGTGTTTCTCCCTACGAGTCGTGAGGATCTCATATGTGCATTTTCTCCTCAGGAATCGTAAGGATTCCTAAGTCTGTGTTATCTTATAAGTCATAAGGATCTTACAACAGTGTTTTCTCCTTATAAGTCGAGAGGACGTACAAGTATTTGTTTATCAAATAAGGGCATTCCTTGTTGTTGGTGGGACTCGGAAAGGAAATGATTATTTGTGCCCGTGGATTGTATACAAGGGTCAGTATTAAACCGCTTATAGGGCAATCTGGGAAAGGTGATGGCTTAAGAACAGGTTCAGATCCCTGTAACTTAAAGCTTTTGAATCTTATGAGCCGTGAGGGTCTCATAAGAGGGTTCTTCTTACGAGTCGTGAGGATCTCGTAAGTGTAATTTCTTCTTAGGAATAGTGGGGATCCCTAAGTGTGTCACTCATTTGTGAGTCGTAAGGATCTCAAGCAGGTAGTTTTCTCCTTACAAGGTCGAAAGGACCTTGCAAGAGTCTTTTAACGAGATTGCGCCCTTTCGGGTTTTCACAAACTCGCCGGTAGCACTGCTGTTTTTACTCACGGAGCCCTTTTGGGTTTTCATCGATGCCTATCTTGCATATGGATGTACCTTTTTTTAACGAGTCTATGCCCTTTCGGGTTTTCACAAACATCGCCGGTAGCCTTGCTGTTTTTACTCACGAAGCTCTTTCGGGTTTTCATCTGTGCCCATTTTGCTTGTGGACGTATCGTTATTTTTTTTACGGCGTCAGCCTGGGGATGCCGGGGGTTTGTAGTAGTTTAAAGTCGTTTCGGTCCGTAGTTAGATTTAGGACATTGCGGTCCATAGCTAGTTTTAGGACATTACGGTCCATTGTTAGTTTCAGGAAGTTGCGGTCTACTGTTAGTTTAAGGACATTACGGTCCGTCGTTAGTTCAGGATGTTGCGGTCCACTGTTAGTTTAAGGACATTACGGTCCGTCGTTAGTTTCAGGACGTTGCGGTCCACTGTTAGTTTAAGGACATTACGGTTCGTCGTTAGTTTCAGGACGTTGCGGTCCACAGCACGTTTTCGAGGCGAGGTTTCGCCGGATACTACTTATAGAGTTTGGGCTTAGGAAGATAGCGAGCGGATATAGGCATCGTCATCTATTTTTTACCTAGGCCGTGACTCGTTAGGCGTAGTATTTTTTCAGGAATCGGCCGTTTATTGGCCTAAAGTGTTTTTCGCCATGCATATTCATGAGCAAGTAAGCCCCACCTTGGTAGACCTTGTCTATGATATATGGGCCCTCAAAGTTTGGCTCAAACTTCCCCTATTTTGCATGATTAGGGATTATAGGTCTTTTTACGACTAGCACGAGTTCGCCTTGGTGGAATGTTCTCGGCCTAGTCAATCTTTTATATGAGCATGTCATTCTTGCTTTGTAAGCCTCCAGGTTTTGCTGCGCCATGACCCGGGTTTCGTTAAGGGCATCGAGCTCCTCCAGCCGAAGATGAGCATTCTCTTCATCTAATAGCTCGTAATGAACCGTCACTCGCAGAGAGGGTAGCTCTATTTCCAAGGGGAGTACCGCTTCTGTGCCGAATACCAATGCATACGATGTTGTGTTTGTGGCCTTCTTGAACGTGGTTCGATACGCCCAGAGAGCTTCATGCAATCTCTCGTGCCAGTCCTTTTTGTTTTTAGACACCATCTTCTTTATGATCTTCGTCAAGGTCTTGTTGAAAGCCTCAGCCAGACCGTTAGCTCGGGGATTATAGACCGAAGAGTATCTCCAGTCTATGTTATACTGTTGTGCGAAGCGGCTAATTTTGTGACTTCTATAGGCCGGCCCGTTATCGGAGATAATCCGTCACGGAGTGCCGAACCGATAGATGACATGCGTCTTGAAGAAATGGAGAATATTCTCTGTCTTCACCTCTCTTATCGATACTGCTTCTGCCCATTTAGAGAAATAATTGGTTGTCGCCAATATGAACTGATGTCCTCTGGTTCGATGGGCCCGATTATGTCAGTTCCCCACATTTCGAATGGCCAGCTAACCACCGTTGGGTGTAGCGGATTCGGATGCTGGTGGATGAAGTCCCCGTGAATTTGGCATGAGTGGCAGTGCTTCGCGTATTCGTGACAGTCTTGGATCATCGCGGGCTAATAGTAGCCCATCCGTTTGATCTTCAGCTTCATCTTTGGTCCGGCTTGATGAGAACCACAGAGTCCGTCGTGAGTTTCTTGGACGACTCTCTTTGCTTCTTCCAGCCCCAGGCATCTTAGCCATAGAGAGTCGAATGATCTCTTGTACAGAGTATCATTGACGAAGGCGAAAGACAGAGCTCGTTGAATGAGCTGATGCCTCGAGGATGCATCTTCAGGTGTTTGACGGGATTTGAAGTAGTCTATAAAGACTTCTCTCCAGTCCTTAGCCTTTTCCTGGTCTCTTATTTGTAGGGCCATTTGCTTGGTCGCTCCCATTTCTTCGAACGACTTCGGAGATATTTCTGCCGGTGCAAGAACCCGACGGCTTTGTACCACGATCCCTACGTCATCGAGGTTTTCATCAGCCAGTTCTTTAACGAGTTTGGCTAACACATCTGCTTTGCTATTTTCCACACGCGGTATGCTTTCCAAAGCGTAGGCAGGGATTTGAGTCAGCAATTGTTGTACTATCTTGCCTTACTTCACCAACTTCAGTTTACACGTTTGATAGTCACCGTTTACTTGGCTATCGACCAGCTGGAAGTCTCCGTATAGGAGGAGGTTTTCAATTCCTATGTCGACAGCGATCTCAAGACCTGCTATCAAAGCTTCATATTCGGCTTCATTTTTGTCCTCGGCTCTGTCAAAGAAAAGGAAAAGCGCATTATCCCTCCTTGTGGAATCACGAAGATAAGGCCTACCCCAGATTTGATTATATGGGTGTTATGTTGTTGCTTCTTCATGGAAGATGCCCCATTGAAGTAAAGTTCCCATCAGGTATCACTCTCTCCTTTCTCCCTGTCGATCGTGTCAAACGCATGCTCGTCTGGCAATTCGCAATTTAGGGATGAATCGACAGGTATCGGATGCTCAGCGAGGAAGTCGGCAATGGTCTGGCCCTTCACTGCCTTGAGAGGTCGGTATGTTATCGAGAACTCCATCAAGAGGAGGGCCCATTTAGCGAGCCGTCCTGTTAGTATGGCTCTTGACATCAAATATTTGATAGGATCCACTTTTAATATTAGGTGGACCTCATACGCCAAAGCATAATGCCGGAGCTTCGTTATCGCGAAGATTAATGCCAGGCAGTGTTTTTCAATGGGGGAGTAGTTGTTTTCTGCCCCTAGGAGAACTCGACCCAAATAGTAGAGGGCTCTCTCTTTCCCTTGGTCATTTTCCTGTGTCCATAGCGCGCCTAAAGAACCTTCAAGGCTGTTGTGTACAGGATAAAAGGCTTTCCCTTGACCGGAGCGGTCTGTACTGGCGGATTCTGCTGGTATTGCTTCATTTTGTCCAGTGCACTTTGACATTTGCGATCCCAGACGAAAGGAGTCCCTTTCTTCATTAGATGACTGTAGGGGCGACACGTGCCGGAGAGATTGGTTATGAATCGTTGGATATATGCGAGCTTTCCTTGGAGAGATCGTAGTTGCTCGAGAGTTCTTGGCGAAGGTATTTCTATAATCGCCTTGATCTTCGATGGATCTATTTTGATGCCTCGATGTCGTAAGATGAACCCTAGAAATTTTCCCGAGGAAACTCCGAACGCGTATTTGAGAGGGTTCATCTTTAGGTTGTATTTCCGAAGACGTTGGAATACTACCTTCAGATGCTCCCAATGCTCCTAGTGTGATTTGCTTTTTACCACGAGGTCGTCAATATAGCATTCGATAATTTCATATATGAGGTCATCGAAAATCTTCGTCATGTCCCTTTGATAGGTAGTGCCGGCGTTCTTCAGGCCAAAAGCTATTACTTTGTAGCAGAATATGCCCAGAGGAGTCCAAAAAGAGGTATGCTTCTGGTTTTCGGGATGCATCTTTATTTGATTGTACCCCGATGGGCTATCCATGAAGGAGAAGAGTTCGTGAGTGGACTTGTTATCTATCATCAACTCGGTAACCGGTACGGGAAAGTCATCTTTCGGGCAAGCTTTGTTGATGTCCCGAAAATCTACGCAGATATGCACCGTCCTATTCTTCTTCATCACTGGGACGATATTGGCGATCTACTCAGGATACTGAACTTCTTGAATGAAGCCAGAGTCGATTAGCTTCTTGACCTCGGCGTTGATGCTCATTTCAAGTTCGAGCCGCATTCTTCTCGGCGCTTGTTTGATTGGCTTGACTTCCGGAGATATCGCCAATTTGTGCACGGCTATTTCTGGATTTAGTCCCAGCATCTCGGAGCAGTTCCATGCGAAGCAGTCTTTATACTGCATGAGCACGTCTTTGAGCGTAGCCACCTTTTTTTCAGACAACTGCTCACTGACGAACGTTGGCCATGGGTCGTTTGTCGTCTCCAAGTCGATTTTTCTGAGGTTATCTGCAGTAGTATGTATCCCATCTTCCAGCTCTTTTGGCGCCGGTGGAAACTCTGAGATCACCTCGTCATCATCGTTTTCTAAACACCAAGGGAGGTCATCCATATCATCGCGTACTCCTTCTCCTAACAGCATTATCGCGTGACAGGTACGAGCTCGCTTCCAAGACCGATGTTGATTCGGCTCTACTCTCACTGCGTACGTGGCTTTTGGTTCATGCTTCTGTGGCGGGGTTACCCTCCAACTGCTAGATAAAGTGAACCTGCCTTGCTGATACTGGTTTTCTACCCAGTCTTTGAATGTAAAGTATTCTTCGAGAGGATGTCTTATCGCTCGGTGATAGGAGCAATAATCTGGGTGATGAATCTCACTTGCTTGTTCAGGGTGCTTAGACTCCGGGAGGGTAATCATCTGATGTTTCATGACAAGACTGAATATCTTTCTTGTCTTGTCTTGGGGAAAAGAATATGCTCGACCCATCTTCTTTATAAGAGACGGATCCCGGCTGCTCAATTTTCGATCGCGAGGCTTCTTGGACCCGCTTTGCTGCTGTCGAACGTTTTTTCCGTTCTTCAGTTTATTTTTTCCTTCGCGTTGAGTCTTCCGTATGATGGGCTGGCGATGAAGGGCATCGTCATTTTCCGTAGCCTGCTGAAGGAGGCGCTGCGTTTCGGTTTTCTCATAGATGGCCATTTCGCGGCTATGGTCATCCCGGACCTTTTGGCCCGCTCCCCTTATTAGCTTATCCATCTGTTCTTCGAATGACGGACTTGGCACTTTCATAGTGAGACCTCGTTTTGGTTCAGGGTTAGCGTCTTCTAACAGAGCATCTCCTTCTTCATCAAAGTCATCTATAACGTAGCAGCCATGGAATCGTTCCCGTTTCTTGGATTGAACATATCCAAACCCGATCGTTTCCATTCTCCCGTTAGGCAATTTTTGCTGAGTTCCAGGGACGTTCCAGATCCTGTTGTAGAACTGAGCTTGTCGAGCAGTCTGTTTGAAAGGTACGCCTTGGCGCCTTAACAGCCTTTTTAATCCTTCCGTGTAGTATCTGGACAGAAGAATGGCCAGGAGCCTGTCAAGTGTAGAATCGGCACTATGCCAGATTTCTTTCTCCACTTCGGTTTTCGTGGATCGATAAAAGAGGATCACCTTTTCATCACTTCGCCTGGGAGGGACTTAGAACGTCTGCGATTTTTGCACACTATATGTATCAAGTGCGTCAAGGTCTTTGTAATGTTTTTGTGGAACCATGGCGATTTGCAAACTCCGTTCATCGGCACTGAAGGTTTGTATTGATGGCCGAACAGAAAATACTACATTGACCACATCCTCAGAGTCGCTGCCGAAGACCAGAATAGGGGTGGACGGTCCCGGCTTGTTTCATTGGGGCAGTCCTGAATAGACTATCTCTTCCTCCTCCTCGGTATCGCTCCCGAAGACCGGAATAGTGGTGATAGCTTTCTGCTTATTCTCCGGCTTATGGCACCTCTCCGTGTCTTCGAAGTCTGGAAGGAAGTACTTGGTGTCCTCGTATTTGTGGACTTCATTCACGGAGAATGGGTTTAGCTCCCCTGTTACGGTGTACTCGAGACCGTCTTTGAAATACTTCATACACTGATGCTGTGTAGAAGGGATGATATTGTACTCGTGCAACCAAGGCCTGCCGCGCAAAGCGTTGTAGCATGTCTCGGCGTCAATGACGTGAAATTTGATGTCAGTGACGAGCAGCCCAAAGCGTAACGTCAGTATCATAGACCCGAGCATTCGTGATGACTGGGAGTCGAACCCGGAGATAGTGATTTTATCCCGAGCGAGGTGCTGAACGCTCATGCAAATCTCCTTCAACACTCTTACATTGAGAAGGTTGACGGAGGACCCATTGTCGACCAGGCTCTTTCCTATCTTGATGTCATGGCAGTATCCGGTGATATACAAGGGACGGTTATGTTCGCATGTTCCGAGGAGGAGATATTCGTTGCCAAAAGTGACGTCAGCAGTGTGCACTTCTTCCAGCTCGTCCTTCATCTTTTCTTCGGCAAGAAAAGCTTAGAACTGCTCAGGCTCTTGTAGTGCCTTGATCAAAGAATCTCTCGCCTCTTTAGATAGTAGGAGGGCATCGAGAATACTCAGTTGCGAGGGTATTTTCCTCAGGTGTGCCAGAACGTTGTAATCCACCTTGTTTCTCTTGGGCGAGTCCTTGGCTGCCAGCTCTTTAACAACTCGATCATCGAGGGCGATATCCTCAGGGACTTTTTCCTTCCCCTTATCTTTTCTATCCGATCCCCTGTTTGCGGGTCCGAGATTCTTTTCGGGTAGTGTACGATTACATAGTTGAATGTTCTCGCAGGTCTTCGTCTCTTCTGTTTCGGAGATGGATTCCTTAAAGAGAGGGCCGAGAGCTATTTTTTCATCCGAATCGCTCCCGAAGGTGAGAACTTGTGATCCCTTACTATCAACCATGTGACAGTTGCCGGTAGTTCTTTTGCACTCATTTGTCGTGCTCCTCTGCTCTCGACGCGTCTTGTGCTTCATCCGCTTGAAATGCTGCCGGTGGGCAATATATCCTTACCACCAATTTTTAAATGCATTGCACTCTTTGGTTGGGTGCGTGATCCTTCGATGGTACAAGCAGAATCTTGGGTGTGCATCTAGTTCGCCAGGGAACATATTTTCTGAAGTATCTTCTTTGGAAGGTGGCAACTTCATTCCCATCGACAGGGCTTTAGCGAACTGCTTCCTTGTCTTGAACCTTCTTTTGCCGGCGGCAGAAGTGCTTCTATCAGGTTGGGGTATTTCAATCCTTTTGTTCAGTCGCCAAGGTTTGGCTTTTTCGTATATGGCGATTTCACGCTCTCGGTCAGCTTTGCTTTTCTGAAGAGCTTCGTTCAGGAAAACATCAATCATCCCGTCTGACGGTTCTAGGAGTTCCGGTTCGGGATCTACCCCCAGTTTCTCTGCATCAGGAGCTTCTTCATCATCTATTGATGAATGAGAGATGACGTGGCAGCTCGCCACATAGTTCTCAGGTTCATCTGACGAGTCTTCTCCCTCATCATTGTTGCCATCTCTGTTTTCGAAGATGTGGTTGAGAAACTCTTGGAGTGTGACCGGGGTTCGCACCTTCTGGTTGTATTCCTCCAGCGCGTCAATGTGTTTTTGCAGGTCCGTGCGCTTGTCATAAGGCTTCATGAGCTTTTTGGTCTTCTTATTCTTCTTTGAAGATTTTGACGGATGGGCATGGGCGTTTTGACTATCGCTACCAATTCTTGGCGTCAGGCGCGGCTTCAGCATTCCCTCAATGACTTCGGGCTCCAGCGGACTTTTCCACCTGATCACTAGGCTTGTTTGGAGATCCTTCAGCATTCTTTTCGTTTTGGCTGAAAGAGCGGCCTCCCATGGAGCTTCTTCTATAAATGAGCACGATGCCCTTGGCGTATATACGTTTTTAGGAGCGTACGGCTGGGGCGGGCTTACTTTCCAATTCTCGGACAGTGTGAATTTGCCCTGTTGGTATTGGTCCTCAATCCAGCCTTTGAAGATGAAGCAATCTTCAATTTGATGGCCTATTACTCGGTGATAGGGGTAGTAATTAGGATCGTTGACATCACCTGGCTGAAGTGGGCGTCTTGGATCTGGTAGATTGATGAGCCTGTTGCGTATCGCCAGTTCGAACAGTCTTTTTGTTTTCTCCCGCAGAAACGAGTAAGGACGTCTTAACATTTCGTTGAGGAATCGATGTCTATCGCTTTGGCGATCAGCTGGTTTTAGACCAGTCGGCTGTTGCTGAGCATTGGCGATGAAGGTCGCTTTCCCTTTCCCCTTTTCACTCCGCGGCTCCGACTTCGAAGAGGAAGGCTTGTGGCCCATCTGATCCATTTGGGCCAACTTGTCAATCAAGGCCTAGAAAGTAGTTGTCTTGAAGAACATCATGAATTGAGATATGGTCGTATGCGGATCGAGGGTTCCCACAAACATGCACACTGCTGGAGCCTCTTCAATGCATTGTTCGCACTTCGACCATAGATTCCGCCACCGTATCGCGTACTGAACCCATGTTTCACCTGTCTTCACCCTGGCGTTAATTAGTGCGGTGATCGGGGTGTGCTCGCTAGCGCTTGCGAATCTCTGTGTAAACAGTAGCTCCATTTCTGTAAATTTCTTATCGGCGTTGTTCGGGAGCTCGGAATACCATTAAAATGCTGTTTCCGACAACCTGCCAACAAATGGCGAAGCAGCAGTTTGTCGTCACCCCCAGTATTACTACACAAGGCTCTGAATTGAGCAACGTGCTGGTGTGGATTTCCCGTCCCCTTATATACGTGGAATTTAGGGATCATATATTCTTGGGGTACTTTATTTGATCGTACCAACCTGAATAGGGTTGTCCAGTTTTAAAGATTTGGCTAGCCGCTTCGCTCGCCTGATGAGCTCGTATCTGTTGATCTATATAGTCATCCAGGGTGGCTTTACAGATCGTCTCCCCTTTGGCCGTTGATAGAGCCGGAAGAGGGTTCGATATCTCTCCCCTGTCATCTTCAAGGACAATCGGAGGGTCTTCAGCTGGAGGATCCGTCTGTATCATCATTTCGACCATATCTTGGAATAAAAGCACTATTTGTTTTATGTTGGCCTTCTGTTCCGCGGGCTCTTTGTCTTTCCTCTCGAGCATTCTTCGGAGGAATTCGGAATCCGTTTCCTGTTCTTGACGCTGTCCGACGACGTATCTGGTCTTTTTTTTGGCCCAGTGAGTGCGGCCATCTTCGTTAGCATCTCTTGGAGCTTTTTCTGTTGTTGCTCCTGAGCCTTTGTCACTGATCTGGTGAGAGGTCGATGGCCCGTGGAAATACGGCTGTCCTCTTTTCCAGATGCCATATAAACAGTGTGCACCACTATGCCCCCAGACTTGGGGTGTTTAGGTTCAGTGCTCTTTAGATTCGTCACAGACACGGGGATTTTCTCCGGCCTTCTCCTTTTGTGGGCGGTCGAAGTTGAGGGGGCCGTTGCAGCGGATACCCACTTAGTCGACACCTTCTGTGGTACGACAGGGTGGTCCTTCTCATGCCGAACTTTCATATTCTTCGGTCGGCGGGAGTAGTTATGGTTGATCACCGAGTCTTGGACCTGTCGCCAGACCTTATGAATTTTGGAGGACAGCCGCTGAGGGGGCTGTTCTGGCTTCACCATTGTAACGTTCTCCACAGGCGGAAGAGATCTTTTTAGCACGGCAGTCGGAGGTTCTTGCAGACCCTTCTAAGTAGTTCAAAGCTGTTCCCAGTTGGAACAGCAGTATCAATTTCCACCATCGGAGCTGGTGGAGTCAGTCCAGAAGGGGAACTACCCCCAGCTTTCCTCACTCGATGCCAGTAGCGACGTCGAGCATGCCTTGCAGACTGGACCACCTCTGCTGTTAGAGGAGCTTCTTTATGCCCCCCGCTCTTATGAAGAGTTGCTGTTGGTGCCAGCCAATCAAAGACTGACGTTCGCTGAGAGGGAATGATCAATCTTGAAAAGCCCAACTTTTTGGCAGGGGAAGCAGCCTTGGTTACTTCTCTTGGAGCAGGAGCTGGAACGGCCAGTCTTGCAAAGACCGACCACTTAGCTGGAGAAGCCGCTTTGATAACTTCAGGGGTAGGGATGGTTATCCGTTTCGGGATAACCCTTTCAGGTATTACAGGCTTTTTTACAGGCCTATTGGAGTTTTGGCCCAGTCTGTTAAAGACTGAGACGTTGGATTTGGGCGACCCGTTGAGAGGGGCCGCGGTAGTCGTAAGCCGATCAAAGACGACCTTCTTTGGAGCTTCTTGCGACGGCAGTGGGGCGTTGAAGCTCATGGGTGGGAGCATGGTCCCAAAGAAAAGCCCAGTGGTGGCCTGCGTTACCTGTTCCACTGGCATCGCGAAAATGGAGGATGCTTGAGGCCTATAAGTCACTCCTCCAGCAAGGACGAAGTGGGAGTTGTTGCAGTTGTTGTAGCTTGTGCAATTGAAAGCCATTGATCTTCTATTTTCTGCACGGAGCAAGACACCAAATCTTAGTACCTCGAATCCAGAGGCAACCATAGCAAACCACGATTCGTTCGCGAAACACGACACACGAAGTGTGGAGTGGAAAGAGGAAAGGACCCACTGGGCGTGCCAGAATCTGTTTACCGCCGAAAAACGCGAAGACAAACGTCTCGCCTGAATTTTAGGTGCAGATGCTATTTGGTTTTATCCGTCCACCTCTCCGAAGATGCCAAGTTGATTTATAACACCATGTATCGAAGGTTTAGACGGATGCGGCCGATATAGGTGACTTCGTCAGATTCCCCCTTATTGTGAGGGGTTTTTGATTATGGGGACGCTCTTCACTACAGGCGCAAGCCCCCGCAGTTAATTACGCTACCGCATCTCGGTAACCACTTTCTCCTTCTTCAGATGGTCACTTCGTGTCGTGTATGTTTGTTTTGTTTTTGGTTGCCCGTGGATTGTATACGGAGACTAATTTTTATTGTCACCCGTAGGGCGTGGATTAGTCCAAATCCGTATTATCTTAGATTTGGGTTTGGGTTGGGTTTAAGGATCGTTAATCTCATTCGAAACTAAGATCAACTTAAACGTTTGTTAAGAATACACTAATCTTATTTTAGACTAAGATCTACTTAACAGGATCATTTAGATCCAACAAAAGAGCATTTGGGCTCGATTGTTTTAGTTTAGGGACATTGCGGTCCATAAGTTTAAAGACATCATAGTCCAGTTTAAAGACATCATAGTCTGTAAAGTTTAAAGACATCATAGTCTATGAGTTTAAGGACCCCACGGTCCATAAAGTTTAAGGACATCATAGTCCATGAGTTTAAGGACCCCACGGTCCATAAAGTTTAAGGTATCATAGTCCATGAGTTTAAGGACCCCACAATCCGTGGAATGCCTGGTTGTCGGGACCCGTCACCTCTCTGAAGACGCTGAAGGATTACAACGACACATTTCAGCGGAGTGAAGAGATGTACCCTTGAACCAATATTGGTTAGGAGATCTGTAGTCCAATTTGGGACTAAGATCAAAGATTTATGAGCATATGGGCTCAATTAATCAGAATTAGTAATCTGCGGCCAACTTGGGCTCGGCCCATTCGGTTAAAATATTGGACATTTAATTAGGCTCAGTCCTTTTTCATTTAACAATGCTGAGCATTGGTTTGGGTTCTGACAACCGTTTTTTCTTTTATTGAGTGCTGAGCACTCATTGTAGCTCTAGGGCTTTATTTAAAGAACAGTTTATGTTCCCTCAGCGCACACGTGAGGAGCACATGGTATGCTTGGCGCTGAGCGCCAGTTAATGAGTGCAGATCACTTCTGTTAAGTAGCGCACACGTGAGGAGCACGTGGTGCGCTTTGCACTGAGCGTCAGTCGATGAGCGCATAGCGTTTCTGTTAAGTAGCGCGCACGTGAGGAGCACGTGGCGCGCTTGGCGTTGGTCATCAGATTTGGAGTGCTAAGACGCTTCTTATGAAGTAGCGCACACGTGAGGAGCACGTGGCGTGCTTGGAGATGAGCGTCAAACAATGAGCGCAGAGCGCATCTGATCAATTTCATGATATGAGAAATAAGTTCTCGCTTACAAGAGACTTTGTCTCAAGGTTCTAAGAAAAAAGTTCTTAATTTTATAGGAGATGTTACAATCTCTTCTATTTTCTTTTGTGAAAGACTTTGTCTTTGTAGATCTATAATCTGAAGAGAATGAAATTCTTCTCCCCCCCTTTTTTTATGATGAGATGCTATGATCTCTTTTTGTGAAAGACATCTGTCTTATAGATCTATGATCTGAAGAAAAAAATAACTATGTTCTTCTTCCTTGATGAGATATTTTTTATCTCTCTGTTTTTACCTTGAAGAAAAGTTCTTCTACTCCGAGCTTGCTCTTTTCTTTGAAATTTCTCAAAGCTTGTGGGGGGTTCCTCTCTGCAAGACTTGAACTCTTTGGGCCTTTATATAGGGTAGGCTGATTTGTTGAATCAGTTAAAGAGATCTTTTCTCTAATTGATTTAGGGATGTTTCCTACTGTTGGATCTTTGATCCTAGGGCTTCTGTTTTACAGAAGGAAATCTTCTTGTTTTTAACAAGATTGGGAAAATCTTTTCCCATACAGAACTTATTCTGTATCTTGGTGATTTTTTTAATCACCATTGGATCTTTGATCCAACGGCAGGAAACATTTAGTTCCAGCGCTAGCGCACTCGTGCTTTGCACGTGAGCGCTGCAACAGAGTCTTTGACTCTTAGCGCTGGCGCTACTAGCGTCGGCGCTCTTGTGCTTTGCACGTGAGCGCTGCATCAGAGTCTTTGACTTTTAACGCTGGCACTGCGAGCGCGAGCGCTCTCGTGCTTTGCACGTTAGCGCTGCAGTAGAGTCTTTGACTCTTAGCGCTGGCGCTATTATGAAGCGCCACTTCATTTCAAATTTCAAAACTTGAACAGAACTTTTCTCTGATTGGGGGAAACATCCCCATCATTTCACACAGTATACCCTCCCCTTTATTTCAATTTTTTTAAATTTTTTTCCTCCCAACCTTATAATCCCTACCCCCTTTAACTTAAATACAAAAACATTGATTCCCTACCCACCCCCATAAGGCCACAACCGTCATAATTTGATTCCTTAAGTACAAATCAATTCAAGTGCGGCCAAAATTTTATTTTAAACTCAACCCCCAAAAATCTGATTTTTTATTTGCTTCGGGCCCGGGCTCGACCTTATGCCGGGCATGCCAGCCGCCAAGTCAGGTTAAACCACTGACTGGGCCACAGGCTACGGGCCGCCCGACCCATTTGCCACCTTAAGCCGTAAGGATCTCACAAAGTTGTTTTCTCTCTATGAGTCTAGAGGATCTTGTAAGTGTTTCCTCCTTAGGGGTCGTGGGGACTCCTAAGTGGATTTTCTCTTGTAAATCGTAGAGATCATACAAGACAGTTTACTCCTTATAAGTAGAAAGGATCTTACAAGCGTCATTCACCATGCTAGGGATATCGCTTGTCTTTTGTGGGAATTTTTTGAAACATTTTTTATGCCTATGGATTGTATATAAGAGTCTGTATAGAACTACTTGTTAGGAAGGTTCTTTCTTTTCATGAGTTTTGCGCCCTTTCGGGTTTTCAAAAACTCGCGGGTAATCCTGCTGTTTTTATTTACGAAGCCCTTTCGGGTTTTCATCTGTGCCCATCTTGCTTAAGGACGCACCGTTTTTTTAAAACACCATTCTCCTTATGGATCGTGAGGATACATGGGTGGGTCTTCTCCATATTGGTAGCATGATTTCCTAATAGAGGAGGATTGGAGGTAATCTTGTCGCGGGTAGTCCATGGATTGTATACGGTAGACAATTTGGAGACTAGCCAAAGGGCAACAGACTTTTTTAGGGAGCATCATTCAACTGTGGGACTTGGAGGTGCAACTTTGCTATGGGTAGCCCGTGGATTGAATACAGTATTCAATTTGGAGACCGACTGTAGGGCAAAGCATATTTTTAAGGGAGCATTATTCACTCGTGGAGCTTTAGGGTGTAACTTTGCTGTGGGTTACCCGTGTATTGTATATGGTAGCCAATTTTGAGACCGACCGTAGGACATAACATATTTTTAAGGGAGCACTATTCACTCGTGGAACTTTGGGGTGTAATTTTGTTGTAGATAACCCGTAAATTGTATACGGTAGAAGAACATATTTTTATGGGAGCATTGTTTACCCGCGGAACTTTGGGGTGTAACTTTGTTGTGGGTAGCCCATGGATTGTATACGGTAGTCAATTTGGGGACCTTCCGTAGGGTATCAATAGCCTACGAAACAGGTTTGGATCCCTATCACCTAAGGCTTTTCAATTTTATGAGCCGTGGGGGTCTCATAAAACTATTTTTTTCTATAAGTCGAAAGGATCTCGTAGGTGTATTTTCTCCTTAGGAGTCGTGAGGACCCCTAAATGACTTTTTTCGCATTATGAGTCATAAGGATGTAGGGATGCTAGGCACACGCACAAGGGTCTACGAGGCATCAACCATACCCGATTTAAAAGTTAGCTGTGCCGAACAACCCTAAACAAGATCTTTAATCTAGAGATTAGGCGAAACAAAGCATGTTAAACACTTTAACACTAAGTGAGAGGGATTACAACCTTTGTAGATCCGGTCCTTCACTTCATATGCTCCGTGTTGAGGTCTCTTCGCTGCGATCATCAAGTTCCGGACTCTCGAGAGGCTCCACGAAGAGAAAGATGCAAGCTTGTTTCCGATCTTCGATAACAAAGATGATCTACCTTGAAATTTCATTAACACAAGCTCTCACTCACTAAATGAAGTGAACACCCTCATCTAAATGGCAAGGATAGATGAGGATGATGTGGTAGGATTTTAGCACTCATTTGTTTTCTTATTCTCACTCAAAATTATCACTTCATAAAAAGCTAGAAAGCTTTTCATGAAAGAACTCAAGGAAGAAGAAGATGAATCCTTTTGTGATGAATAATGAAAATGTAATAATAATTACTTATGCAACCATGGTTGCTAATAATATAAGCTAACCCTTGTAGAGAGTTGACTAGGGTTATGGGTTTGGGTTTGGTTAAGAATGAGTCACAAAAATATCAAGCATAATATCTTAGCTCAATCCAAAAGAAAACCTTCTAGAAGCATCATGAAGGACCTAACCCAAATCAAACCCTAACCTTATTTAATCTCCACTAAACTTGTTGCATTAGTAATCATATCATGTTACAATATTATTTATCACATATATAATATTTATTGCAACAAAATAAAATAATACAATTAACATATATCGCATATATATCAATGTATTACCCGAGTGAGAAAAAGAATCTTTTAGTGAGCTAATATTAGTTAATGTAATTTAATATATCATATATATAATTATACATTAAATCATCGAATCAACACTTGATCCGACAATCCGGCTATATCGCATATAACTGATTAATATATCATTTACCGATTCATCGAATCAACACTTGATCCGATGACCCGGCTGATATCAAATATCGCGAGAATATAATACGGTATCTCATATCGCATTATCCTCGGTCCTGCACATATCACATATGTGCCCCTACTCCGTTTTGCCTGAGTCAAGAAACCTCTGTGTAGGACTCTAAACAATCGTCAATACGCCGGTAGTAGGTGATGATTATATCAAACACCCACAAGCTGCAAGCGGTCAGCTAAACGTAACAGCCACCCAGGTATTGAGCGATCAGAAGATCAACAAGCAAGCCTGTACATTCTCCTGCAAATCCAATCAGTAACACTTCCGTACAGTCCGGTCTCTTCGTTTGATATGTCGCATATCTCGCCTAGGGGTGGTAAACGTCAGACCCCAGTAGCTTGATAAGTCGTGTCGATATGAGGTCTATAACAGTTCGAGAAACTACTGATAACACTTACCAGTAAATCTCAGCAACCCTGGCCAGGGATTTCCAGTTATAGCCAATCGAACACAGCACAACATCAACTCTCTATACCGGGAGAGACGAATCCCCTCGTATCGCTCATTGCCTCTATGTGATTCGGGATTGTACCCATAAGCCACCTTTTTGCACGCCCTCTTGGACGTGGTATGATGGAAATCAAAGCACGGTGGGAATCACACAAGACTCTATGACGATCTCGGATCAACAGACTACTCTGTACCAGTGTCACCGGAGAACTGCCATTTGAGGTGAGGTATAATACCATCTGGGAGTTCTCGGCGAGTCCGTCCAGTGTACCCAGTCTCTACTGAGCACCCGTACACCATCCTTGATGTCAAACACCGATGGATATGGGATCTTACATCGCCCATCATATGGGTCAAGATGCGTATACGCTAGTCTACTCTGGTGTATCGATGCCTTGTCTCGATACACCCTCGACGAGGAACAGTTATAGGATGTACTCGTCAACTACCGTGGCCCCACTAGTATGATCTCATCATAGTCCCAGTAGTCGAGTACATATCCTAAGGGCTTTATCAACATGTAACATAGAGACAATCAGAGTACATGTTAAGATAAAGAGAAACCAGATAGCATACTATCATGTCGAGCAAGAAAGTCCTCCCTATATATGTCCAAGCATCCACTACAATATACATCGTATGTACAGTAATGGCCTCTAGGGCATACATATAACTAACAATCTCCCACTTGCACTAGGGCCATCTGTTGTGGTATCGCATACCCAACAATTAGCCGTGGTTGAAGTATCTCATACTCAACCATCCCATAAAAGTCTCTACTGGGAAAAAGGCCTTTGTGATTGGATCCGCGCTGTTGTCCTCTGTGTCTACTCTCCTAATCTTGATCTCCCTGGAGATCAACCATCTCCATGATCAGGTGATACTGCCTAAGAATTATATCTGGATTTCTGATGGGACGGGGGTTCCTTGGCATAAGCCACAAGTCCATTGCCATACAATGGTAGGAACGAAGTTCATCTTATGAACTAAAATATATCCAGACTGCCTCTTTGGTAGCATCTTTGGTAACGATGTATCTTGCCTTTAATCGTCTAGTAAGTCACGGTATCTAGCTTGGAACTCTTCCAACATACCGTCCCTCCACTGAGGGTAAAGACAATGCCTGCGACTGACATTCAGTCGTCCTTATCACCCTGGAACTTTTCCAGTGATTCTTCCCAGGATCGATTGATACCATATCACTACATCTAGTGAGAATCCTAACATCCAATTAGATCTATCTCATAGATCCAAAATCCAGGAATTAGGAGGTATCACCTTGATCCTATATGGAGAATCCTTGTGATAAGCGGATATTGACCGAGCGTAGTATAGGAAACTCCTTCCCTATCAAGAGTATGTCATCAACGTACTCTACGAGGATCACCTCCATACTCTCTACTACCTTTTTGTATATACAAGGTTCATCTGCCATTTTGATGAAGTCAAACTCTTTGACTACCACATCAAAACAGACGTTCCAACTCCGCGATGCCTGCTTTATCATATAAAGCATCTTGCACACGTTTCCACTGCTCCCACTGTCTACGAAGCCCTCTGGCTGTGTACTTATAGACGCTCTTTTCCAAATCATCATTTAGAAAAGCAGTCATGACACCCAACCACCAGATATCATAGTCATAGTATGTAGCCGTGGCAAGTAGGATCTGGATGGACTTAAGCATAGCTTTGAAAGTCTCAAATTTTCCATGTACACCAAGTAATCTTCTCAAGATATACTTGCTCCTGATGGGGATTTAACCCTTCAGATAAAGCAACTAAAGTCCATACTTTGTTGGTGTATAAGGATTCCATCTCATATCACTAAGCATCCAGCCATTCTTACAGAGTCCCACTCCTGATGGCCTGCTCGAAACTAGTTGGGTCATCATCTCATGATGCAATCCTCGCTCCCACTGTCAGAGAGAATACCGAAGTATCTCTCAGGTGGGTGAGGAACCCTACTAGATCGGCGGAGAGGCTGAGCTTCGTTGGAAACTATTGAATCTTTCGGTTCTACCAAATCATCAGCTGCAGTTTGTATAGCTGGAACTCTTCCAATTCTACCTCATGACAAGTAATTTCTTCAAAAGAAATTCCCTTTCACAAAGGTGGCATTTTGAGAAACAAAACATATTTTGTTCCTCGGTTAGGTAGAAGATATTCCCTTGCGTATGCTTGGGATATCCAACAAACTTCCACAGAACTGACTTTGCCTCGAGCTTGTCCGGATTTTGATTTTAGACATAGGCCGGACAACCCCAAATCATAACTTACTTAAGATATGGGCTCTTCCTATTCCATATCACATATGAAGTGGTAGGCAACTGATTTGATTGGAACCCTATTCAATAGGTATGCAGCTTTACAAGTGTATAACTCCCAAAAAGAAATAGGAAACTCAGTAGTACTCATCATAGAGCGCACCATATCAAATAGGGTGTGATAGCTCCGCCCTGATATACAATCGTTCTATGGTGTATACGGAGGAGTAATGCTGAGAGAGAATCTCATTCTCCTTTAGAATAGTCCAGGAATTTCGTGCTCAAGTATTCTCCTCCCTGATCTCATCAAAGGACATAATACTTATACCCATTTTTGGTTCTCTACTTCTAACTTATACTCTGTGAATATCTCAAAAGCTTCGGACTTGTGTTACAACAGGAACATATGTCTGAATCTTGAGAGATCATCAGAGAATGTAATGAAGTATAAAGAACCGGTCTTGGCATGTGTAGACAGGGGACCTTCATACATGAGCATGTATCAATCCCAAAAGTTCACTAACTCTTTCTCTGTTTTCAATAAACAGAGCTGTGGTCATCTTATCTTTATGACACGACCGGCAAGTTTCACAAGATGTAAATTCAAAAAAATTTAAATATGCATCTTAATGTAACTTCAGCTAGTCGGGTTGCATTGATATGACCTAGTCTACAATACCTCAAGAAGAATCCGTTCATTTCTGAACTCTTCCTCTTGTGTGTGTTCTATATACTAAGAACTGTGGTTTGATTTAGAACGTCAATGCTTTTAGATAACGTGCCTGAACCGATCAACTCTTGATATAGAAAATGTTCAAAATATTATCCAACAATACAAAATTATATCCTTCTTTACTAATAAAGAGACTGATATGATGTTGTATATCAAGTTCGGTATCTAATAACATTCATTCAGAATCAATGTATTTACTAATACAGGGTGATAACTACCAACAGACTTGGTTGCAACACTTGTACCGTTTTCTATCTCATGAAATTTGTCACCCGTTCTCAGTTATCTCCCTATCTGTAGCCCATGTAACAAATTACATCTGTAGGATCCTGATCCTGTATCTCATACCCAGGACGTAAAGGATACTGAGAAACAGTTCTCTGTAATGAACACACCCGAAGAAGATGCATCAGCATGCACTTTCTTCGTTTGGGCGGCACGGGAATTCTGGTAATCCCCTATTTCCTGCTCTGTCTTATAATAATTATAAGTTGGAGCGGGACCAACGTTCCCCAGCTCAGTATAACAAGCGGGTTCGTTCAATACATCCGTATTATTATCTTGATTAAGGCGTGATATGGTCGCTACCTAGAGAGAGAGAAGAAAACATTCAGCGTATGCTCTTGCAAGATTAGATTGGTTATCTAATATATCTAATCAGGATATCTCCCACTGTTTTAGTCAAATCTTCCTTCAAACCCTAAAAGGAAAGACTAGCCGGGATTAATTACACGCTACAAGTTCGCCAATCTTTCAGCCAGGCCAGTGCTGGTACTTTGAGGGAGGTTCCCCGTGCTTTCGCATGGACCTAATTAAAGTAAATCTCGTTTTCCCAGAGGCATAACCCTGTTGACACCTTTCTAGACACCTACTTGATCGGCTAATTATAATGTGTAAAACTCTCCCAGGAGTAACTCTTACTCGCAGTGGGTATCGGGATCCAACAATCTCATAGAAAGTATGCAATCTCATTGCAAATTTCAACACTTGAAATTCTCATTAATATTTTACCCCTAGCGTTCTATGACCTTGACGCATGCCAAACAACCCATAGTCCGCTAGTCAAGTTCAACCCGTACATTTCTTGATTGAATTAAACCCACCTGCACGACCCTTGACGCATGCCAAACAACGCCGAACGAATACCCTAATCCAATCACGTCGTATGCTAGCAGATAAGCACTAGTTAGCTACCGTACACTACGCCTTGACGCATGCCAAACTACCGCAGCACGAATACTAAGTAGTACTTATCTGAAATAACGGAGGGCTACGACAGGTTTTTAAGAAAACCCTTTGCGTAATGAACTTGATATCGTTGTAGAATCGAGTGATTTTAAATGGAGTGTTTTTGAGGCTTTTCTAGTTTTGCTAAAGAGGTCACTCCCGGTGAAGGGATCGTCGGCTCTTTCCTCATCGAATAAGGTGTAGGATATTTCACAAATACCGCTGTGCAAAGCAAGAACTATAGAAGCAATCAAAAGACAAACCGAGTTTGTAGCATCTGCTAGTTTCACTAAAGAGGTCACTCTCGGTGAAGGGATCTCGGCTCTTTCCTTATCGAATAAGGTGCTGGATGTTCTACAAGGAACACCGCTATGCAAAGAAAGAACTAGAGCTACCAGTTTTTAAACAAGTTTCTACAACATCTTTAGGTTTCTTTTACTTCATTAATCTCATTAATGAAGTCCCATTTTATTTTTCTTCACAAGCATCACATTTGAAATGAAATCTGCAATATAACATATATCTCATATATATAATATAAACATTCGTCTCAGGCAGTAATATGATCTCATCAAAGAACATTGCAGCAAAAGATAACATATGAAATATTGGATATACTAGGATTTCCGTGTTTTATGCGAGCCTGTATAAAACAGGGATTCCACGGTCACGATGAATAGCCAAACCCACATCTCTAGACCCCTACGAGAGCGGCAAGCAACACTGCCAATTCTAGGGTTAGGAGACCCGGTCTCGACTCCTCGAGATGGTCTCCCACTGGACCCTAGAACCCGGTTACTTGTGCTCCCCGCCTTGGGTCTACCTAATGCAGAAAAGTAAATAATATACAATTGTGACATTATCCTCAGCCCGGAAGTGGCCCAATAAAAGAATATTACATATAAATGAATTTTACATGAATGAAAAAGAAAATCTCTCATCTCACATAAAACCCCCGGCTATTCAAAACGCGACGATCCAATATAACATATCACAGCAACATATAATATCTCATATCATCAACGTAAGCAAGTATGCGTATCCCGATTGTCGTTGATGTATAGCAACGAAGCCGGCGATACACCACGTACTGCGCTTACGGTCACAGAAAAGAAAGTGTAAAACTACAACAGTTGGAATCCGCAACCACCTTAGACATCGCATGCCTAACCAAATGAATTCCTTAGACATCGCATGCCTAACAAATATAAACCCCGCATTTTAGTCTCATTATCGAAAACTCTTTTCAATATCAAGTCGGGAAATTCAACAAGATTCCCGACATCCTGATCGAATGCTCGTCGCAAACTTTAGTAGACGGCCGCACCCCCGATGCAGTCGACGAAGTGCACTAAGGCGGAACACCGCTGCCGCGAGCACCCGAACGGATGCTTTTGGCGACGGGGTTCTCCTACAGTCACTTGGTCGGGGCTATGGGGCGTGGCTGTCTATTAAGTTTAACCGGCGAGTATCTGCGTACGCTACGTGATTGCGACGGACTTTTGATCACATCAAAATTCTGTGGCAACCGATCAATTGAGACTGAACTGCTAGATTTATAACATTCAAATTAGTTATCTCATAACTACTTATGGATTCTAAATATTGTATCACATTCCAGATAAATAGACAATGTTAAACTTTCTGATCGAATAATCAAACACCCAAGTTTTCCCAAATAGTTCTCAACACTTGAAATTAGTTTTCAAACATCCATCACATGCCACAGTACCAATGGTCCAGCCGTAGAAGGGTCAAGCCAATGCCTCACATGTGGCATGCCGTACTGCCCCAAACCCTAAGATTTAGAGGCGGTTCAGACGGTCGTATAATCGAGTTAAGGTTTGTTGTCTTCTAGAGGGTCCACCGCGTTACTTGCATGACTTAGAACGTTCTTAAACTACGGAAAAATCCAACACTTGGAAATTTTCCGGCTGGGGAAAAAGTGAGTTATTGATATCCGTTCGAACTTTTTAACATGTTCTAAAAATTACCCGGACAAAACTAAACGAAGTTATATTTTCCGATTGAATCAACGAGCTCCCAATACAACCCAGAAAACTCAACACTTGAGTGGAATTAAAAATTCCCAGAATAGTGAAAAAGAACCCAGGAATAATACTGTGAAGTAGTGGGCCCCAATGTCACTATTCCGCCGCGGAACCGCGGCCATGTGCGTGGTTAGCCGCGGTTCCACGGTCACGTGATCACTTTGGTGGTCCGTACTTCACAGTAATTCTTAGGTTTTTCTGCTTGTTTTTCTGAGTATTTTTAATACGAAAAAATCAACATTTTAAAAAAATTTCCAGAAACTAGGTTTTATCGGGTATTCGGAGTTCGATCGGACTTTAAATTTCGCCTAGACTTTGCCTAAAGCTCTAGCTTGGCTCTGATACCACTGTAGGGATGCTAGGCACATGCACAAGGGTCTACGAGGCATCAATCATGCCCGATTTAAAATTTAGCCGTGCCGAACAACCCTGAACGAGATCTTTAAACTAGAGATTAGGCGAAACAAAGCATGTTAAACACTTTAACACTAAGTGAGAGAGATTACAACCTTTGTAGATCCAGTCCTTCACTTCATAAGCTCCGTGTTGAGGTCCCTTCGCTGCGATCATCAAGTTCCGGACTCTCGAGAGGCTCCACGAAGAGAAAGATGCAAGCTTGCTTCCGATCTTCGATAACAAAGATGATCTACCTTGAAGTTTCATTAACACAAGCTCTCACTCACTAAATGAAGTGAACAGTCTCATCTAAATGGCAAGGATAGATGAGAATGATGAAGTAGGATTTTAGCTCTCATTTGTTTTCTTATTCTCACTCAAAATCATCACTTCATAAAAAGCTAGAAAGCTTTTCATGAAAGAACTCAAGGAAGAAGAAGATGAATCCTTTTGTGATGAATAATGAAAATGTAATAATAATTACTTATGCAACCATGGTTGCTAATAATATATGCTAACCCTTGTAGAGAGTTGACTAAGGTTATGGGTTTGGGTTTGGTTAAAAATGAGTCACAAAAATATCAAGCATAATATCTTAGCTCAATCCAAAAGAAATCCTTCTAGAAGCATCATGAAGGAACTAACCCAAATCAAACCCTAACCTTATTTAATCTCCACTAAACTTGTTGTATTAGTAATCATATCATGTTACAATATTATATATCACATATATAATATTTATTGCAACAAAATAAAATAATACAATTAACATATATCGCATATATATCAATGTATTACCCGAGTGAGAAAAAGAATCTTTTAGTGAGCTAATATTATTTAATGTAATTTAATATATCATATATATAATTATACATTAAATCATCGAATCAACACTTGATCCGACAATCCGGCTATATCGCATATAACCGACTAATATATCATTTACCGATTCATCGAATCAACACTTGATCCGATGACCCGGCTGATATCAAATATCGCAAGAATATAATACGGTATCTCATATCGCATTATCCTCGGTCCTGCACATATCACATATGTGCCCCTACTCCGTTTTGCCTGAGTCAAGAAACCTCTGTGTAGGACTCTAAAGAATCGTCAATACGCCGGCAGTAGGTGATGATCATATCAAACAGCCACAAGCTGCAAGCGGACAGCTAAATGTAATAGCCATCCAGGTATTGAGCGATCAGAAGATCAACAAGCAAGCTTGTACATTCTCCTGCGAATCCAATCAGTAACACTCCCGTACAGTCCGGTCTCGTCGTCTGATATATCGCATATCTCGCCTTGGGGTGGTAAACGTCGGACCCCGGTAACTTGATAAGTCATGTCGATATGAGTTCTATAACAGTTCGAGAAACTACTGATAACACTTACCAGTAAATCTCAGCAACCCTGGCCAGGGATTTCCAGTTATAGCCAATCGAACACAGCACAACATCAACTCCCTATACCGGGAGAGACGAATCCCCTCCTATCGCTCATTGCCTCCATGTGATTCGGGACTGTACCCAAAAGCCACCTTTTTGCACGCCCTTTTGGACGTGGTATGATGGAAATCAAAGCACAGTGGGAATCATACAAGACTCTATGACGATCTCGGGTCAATAGACTACTCTGTACCAGTGTCACCGGAGAACTGCCATCTGACGTGAGGTATAACACCATCTGGGAGTTCTCGGCGTGTCCGTCCAGTGTACCCAGTCTCTACTGAGCACCCGTACACCATCCTTGATTTCAAACATCGATGGATATGGGATCTTCCATCGCCCATCATATGGGTCAACATGCGTATACGCTAGTCTACTCTGGTGTATTGATGCCCTGTCTCGATACACTCTCGACTAGGACAGTTATAGGATATGCTCGTCAACTACCGTGGCCCCACTAGTATGATCTCATCATCGTCCCAGTAGTCGAGTACATATTTGATCGCATGCCAAAAGCGTGTTGGATATTTAAAAGTTATAAAGTTTAACCGCGATCAGGACGGTGTCGCTTTGCAGCTAGCCGCGATGAGCACGGGTCGATCCACAGGGAGACAGAGCGTTTTATGTTCTTGTTCTTACGAGTTAACGCGCGTGGCAGATTTGTTTGTTATCTAACCTATGTGTTATATTCAAGTATAAGGCTTGTTAGGAAACGAGAGGATAGTGTAAGTTAATGGATTCCGTATTCAAGTACAATGAGCCGAACTTAACCAATGAAGCTAGACCAATTGGCAACAACGTTGATTAGGGGACTTAAGCACGGTATTCATGGAATCCGGCTTATTGACCCTTGTCCGTCCGTTCTTGTCTCTTGCTTTCGCCTCCGACCAAACCGAATGCGACCGGTCAAGGTTAGGAATCACCTTTACCTTGGTAGGGTAGGGTGCCTAACGGAGCGTTTGCGTAAGATTTGGGCGGAGTTTCAAATGGGTAAAGACGGGAAAAGGAAATGATGAGCGAAATGTTAACTTACAAAATCTTTCTCTTTTCCTAACAACAACATTCACACCATTCACAAAACAAACCAAAAAGAGATAACAAAAGAGAAGAAAAAAGAAAAGAAAAGACTACAAACAAGTAATTAAATGACATGGTAATAAATTGCAAGTAATAAAAGACAAGAATGAAAATGCATGTAAGTAAAAGAGCGAGTAAGAAAGACTAAGAACCATAGAACCCAAAACAAAACATGGGTTCAATAACCAAATCTTAAACTTGCAAGCTCAATGAAGAGGTTGCAAGATCAAGAAGAGGTAAAGAACTCATGGTGAATGAAGGCACAAAAAGAGATCTTTATTAATCTTTAAGAATGATACAACCCTTGAGTTCAATAACCAACCCTTAAACCTTCAAGCTCAATGAAGAGGTTGAAGGATCAAGAGAAGGTTAAGAACTCAAGGAGACTAAGCTATTTACAAGAACAAAATGAAAACAAAAGAGGTTTGGTGAAAAGAATGAAACAATGTAAGCACAATCCAAGACCCTTTCTCCTTTGCCCCATGGTCTGTATTTATAGGCTCCAAAGAATGGAGGGAAATTCGAATTTTTAAATCAACACAAAATCTTTAGCTTTGAATGCTCATTACTTCATGTCCATTTGTGACTTGATTCATGGCTGCCCCCATTATGGTCCATGTTGATTTGTCTAGTTGATTTTGGTTTGCACTTATTATTGGAGGGAAATTTGAATCTTTAAATCAACACATAATCTTTAGCATTAAATGCACATTACTTCATGTCCATTTGTGCCTTGATTCTTATCTTCCCCATCATGGTCCATGCTGATTTGTCTATTTGAATTTGATTTGCACTCAGTTTTGGAAGGAAATTTGAATCTTTAAATCACACACATAATCTTCACCATTAAATGCTCCTTACTCCATTCCCACATGTGGCTTGATTCATGGCTGCCCCATTATGGCTCATGCTGATTTGTTTGATTCCTTTTGATTTGAACACATGCTTATTAGTCTTGAATGCATATAAAATCATATGCATATAAAATCATCTCCTTGAATGCATATAAAATCATCTCCTTGAATGCATATAAAATCATATCCACATGTGCTTAAAAGTCTTGTGTACACACTTGTTGTGTTGGACCATTTAGATAAAAAATGTGTACACAACTTGTTGCGTAAAGGAACTCCTGAAGTATTGGTCGGTTTGCGTTTCTGGTCGCGGTGTCTTCCCTCAAGTGATTTATCCGTGTTTTTGGATGCAGTTCCAGTATTTTGTCATGGATACCTGTAATCTGTAATACTGAGTAGACACTGGTTAATAATACCGATAAATACAACAAATAGATAATGAATGGGCGGTATTAGAATGCAGTTTTCTGTTATGAACAAATACCCCCAAACTTATATTTTGCTCGTCCCGAGCAAAACTATTTATTCACAAAAGAAAATCCTAACCGCACTTTCGCAGGGAACGCGATTGCACTGAGCGTGTGCAACAAGCCGTTAAACCTCTAGGTGTCCCTAGTAGGAGGAGTGTTGTCTCCTGAGGGTTTTCAGCGGATACTACCCACAAAATCTCGTCAAGATGGTTTTGCGAAATAACTATGATTCAAACCCTAAGGTTTTGTTTAAAAGATAACAATTCTATTATCCTAAATTTAGAACTATCGAACCTTTATTTTTCACACCTCGCTTCTCTTTTAACTTAAGATTTTATATGTCTTTACGTGTAGTACAAATAGTGTCGTTAAGTTTCAAAAGGATCGATTAAAATCATCATGTCACAAAATAAAGCCCAGATAAAAATTTAGAAAGGATCACATAAGTTTTATAAAGAGTTAAGTATTTCTCAAGTTTCGTTTTCCAGTAAGGTTTCAAATTCCGAATTTCTATCTTCCTTAACAGGAAACTAGGTCTTATTTTTCACTCCACCTTTTTCTTTTTTTCATTTCATACACACCTTGTGAACGTGCAATAGTCTTTATCATAGAATAAAACCTTCATATCTCCGCTAGAAATACTTTTTTTATAAAAACCTGTCTTTTGTCAAGATTATTCTCACACAAAGAACCGTTAGGAATTTTAACTCGGAGAGAACACTTGCTTGACTTTGTTTTAATCTGGACTTTCTAGGCTTCTTAGCGAGCTTTGGGCCAATGCTCCCAAACCAGTTGGTTATAGGGCATTAGGTGTAGAGACACCCCAGCGGACTTAATTACTCAAATTACCTAGGCCAAAAAACAAAAGACAATTTTAGCGTGAAAATCATGACGATTTAATGCGAACGGAGATATAACCGGTACTTCAATTATTTTTTGGATAAAAGACGTGTTTAGTGGGTTAGGTGTGTAATCATTCCAATCAAGTTTCAGATGGGTTATTCTTCAGAATTAGTTCCAATTAAGGCATCAATAACATCCCTTCATATCCGCTTCACTTCATAAACTATTCTTGGTATTACTTATTTCAGAAAAAACCTATTTGATCCTCAGAAAATAATTTATCCATTTAAAAGTTTTCAGACATAATAGACCTGTCATCTAATTTTCAAAACTCACGACACATGTAGTGTGATGTAAAGACGTATATCAGCTATAGTTAACTTCAAAGGAGAGTTATCTTTCAGGTTTTCAAAATCTAAAAATAAGATTTAGTTATTCTTATCTTATCAAACAAAACCGTCGAAATATTGAATCTAAGTTCTCCCACTTGCTAACTTGACGATAAAGTTTTTATATTTTTAGAAAATTTTCTGATTTTTATGGGTTTTTAAGTAAGTATGCGAATGCAGAATATACAACTGAATGCGAAGGTAGAAAGCTTACCGAACACACCCCCAAACTTAAACTTGACAGTGCCCTCACTGTCAGGCTACACTGAGAGGGTCAAAATTGTCGGTGCCTCCCCAAAAAAAATTTATATACTAAAATAAAAACCAAAAAATATGTACACCAAAAGGTCCCCCCCAAACTTAAGTAAAACAGTGTTTCCACTGTTAAGCGTTGAAGTTCAGGATTAGGAGGGAAAGAGAACAGTATCAAGCTATACAAGGCCTTACACAGGCCAAAAGTGAGCACCAACTATTCAAAAATTTTATCATGATAATATGCGGGTTGGTGAAAGAAGATGAAGAGAAAAGAAATGGAGAATACTCGAGACCATATGGAGATAGAAGCGAGATACGGTCTCGGTATATGAGAGGAAGAATGGTGAAAGGGAAAAAGAAATGATGTACGAACTTGAGGGTGAAAATGAAGTGAATAAATTAGCACAATATGTAATGACCGATGCGTAAAAAGAGATTGTGCTAATCTATCAACCCGTCGAGAGATTGGGTCAAATCCCTCAAGATTCGTCAGAAAACATGGGTACGCCGAACTCGGTAAACCAGACATAGGAAATGAAAGTGATACAGTTTCGTGCAAGGTCGGAACGATGGAAGGGGCGAAGGGGAGTGATTTAGGGATAGTCTTATTCTCACCTAAGTAAACTATCTCGAACTCGAAAAATTTCATCAATGGTTCGAATTGACTGTGAGCAACCGAGTTTGATAGTTCAACTAACTCATCTGAAAATTCAAAGGACTCAAACTCGGGCGATGATTTATCAACATCGTCCGAAAAAGTGAAACACTCGTAATCATTATTGGCTGTGAGAAGAGTGTCAGATTCAAGGAGGAACGCACTAGTGGCGTCAAATATGCTGTGATTGAACAGAAATTTTTCAAACTCACAGTCCTCCTGCATGATCTTTTGCGTGGTCTGAACGATGGAAAGGATGGAGGGTGATTTAGGAAGTATAACAGTTAAAGGTTCAGGAGGATGAATTGGAAAATCCGACACATCAAACAAAAATGGTTCATCCTCAATACTATCCTCAATACTCTCCTCAATACAATCCTTATAATTCTCCTCAAAAATTATCTCATCCATGCAATTCTCATCAAAATCAAGACGCATATGAAGTTCGGGAGAAACATTTAATGACTCGGGATGATGAATTGGAGAGAAAATTTCAGTCAAATCTACGAGTTCATCATCCCAAATACTCCATGCGTCAATATCCTCAATCAAGTGAAAATTAATATTCTCAGACTCCTCATCAAAAGCATGGATTTCAATCGATTCTGGTTCTAAGATGGAAGTGTAGATGTCAAAAGGTTTAGGATTGGTTTCACTTGGAATGGACCCTTCACAATCGGGTAAATCAAATACTACAAAGTCGCACAACTCATTAACCCTTCTATCTTCAATCGGTAAATCTTTTGGGACACCAGATAGACATTCAAAACTGGAGTTGTGTGATTCAATTTGCAATGGGTAGGTTTGATTATGAAGGGTGTACAGCTCACTTTCACTACTCAGATTCTCAGCCTGTCCTACCACCGCATCATACATTGGAAAATTTGGAGCTAGTTGAAAACTAACTACCGAGTCACTAGGTTGTATGAGGGCGGCCATGGACGCATTCAAATCCATCATCTGTTGGCATGACGCTACCCTAAAGTCTTCCAACATTTGTTCTAGACTAGACATAGGTTTTGAAGGGGTTTCAGTAAAAGATTCAAAGTTGTTTTGATACTGGAAACTCCCAAATGATGGTTCAGAAGCAATGTCTAGGGAAGGTGTACAAGTCGGGTAGGACTGATAGGAATTGAAAGGCTGGACAGGGGTAGGATCAACATACGAATAAGAAGGTGAATGGAATTGGTGATCCATAGAATTTGTAGTGGTGAAAGGAGTAAAAGATCAGCTACGGGATTGTTCAATATGTTCAGCGAGGGACAAAGGACGACTTGCAAAAGGGGTATCAACATAAGAGGGCGAGGGAGGTTGAAAAGGTTGATACAAAGTGGATTGCGGAGTGCAAGTGTTTATCCTAGACGCGTCTATGCGATCTTTCAATGAAATTTTGGGCATGGAGGGGTCGTTCGAACTTCGACCAAAATAAGAACCGTAGGAAGTTATGTCTGGTTGTGGGTACCAAAGTTCGGCAAGGGTTTTTCGAGGTAGGGTACCCATGTTATGAAGAGAGAAAGAAAGAAAGAAAGGATAAGAAAAGGAGGGGAAAAAGAATGTGATTTTTTTATTTTTTTTATTTTTTGTTAGTTATTAACAAAAGAATGAAATATACACACATAAAGAATCTGGACCAATAACAATCACGACACAAAAATACCACACACCTAATCGCTCTAGGGTTCACCTAGGTCAACTAGACCTGCTCAAGAACTTGGTTGTCGAAGTAAAACTGTGTCGAGAAACAGGCTCAAGATACACTGATCACGAGGCCAGGTAAGTGCAAAGATAAGGGGAGGTTTTCCGACGCTTTCGCGAAGGTCCTTAATTAAATAACCCTTTATCTTTTGGCGGTTTCGCCATTAACACTTTCCTAGACACCCCGTAAACAATATACCGTTAAGCGGTGTTCTAAACACAATTAACCTTTCCTAGTGAGCGCGAAGTCCTTAAGGCTTAAAGTCTAATTTCTTTTAAAATTTGTGTGGGTTAACGTTATGCTCAAGTTCGTGATTTGTGGGCCACGGAAAAGGTGATGAAATCCTTTACCGTATGTTGTGGGGGTTCGCTTGCTCTTAAATCCGTATTAATGTATGCAATGCGCAATTCAATGAAAATATTTATTCAAAGAATCAAACAATCGTTTTTTAGTTTAAGCTCGGCACTGCAACAAATACGGGTTAGTCAATTTTTTTTTGGCATTTGCTAGCGAACTTGCAAAGAATCCTACAAAGATATTATATTGGAAGCGTCGGGTTTGAGAAGAAGGTGTTAGTAAAGTATGTACCGTTAAGTTGTGGGTTAAGAAACCCCCGTTGAATCAAATCCGGTAAGCTTGAAAAGTTCGCTTGCGCGGGTCAAACTACCCGGATTTTTGGCACTGTTCTTCGTAACCACCTTGATTTTGAATGTGCACTTTGCTTCCCACGCCCGCTGTTCGCAAATCCGCAAAATCTGAAATGTCGGAAAAAATGGATATTAGTGCGGAAAAACGATACGAATGCCCAAATACCTGCACACTAAAAATTATAAAACAATAAACAATAAAAATGGGACAAAAACAGAACACTGAAGCACAGAGAAAAATATTGGAGCAAAAGGGGAAGCTCTGGCCGGCGACGCCGGATTTGGAGGGTATGTCGCCGGTTTTCTTGTGGCAAATGGGCTTCAATTTTTTTTTTTTGGTGTCTCAATGTTCTATTAGTGACTCACTGGTATTGTTTATCTTTTCTGTTTCGTTACAGAGTGCAAGCAGGTACGAAATCCAGAGAACAAAATGACTTAGCAAAGTTAATTTTTTGTTTGGTTTTGAATTTTTGAATTTTTTAGTTTGTTTTAGAAAATAGGGTTAGATGCATATTAACAAGATTAACCCGAAATAACAAAAATAAAAAAACGTTACCGTCTCCCTGGCAACGGCGCCATTTGATCGCATGCCAAAAGCATGTTGGATATTTAAAAGTTCTAAAGTTTAACCGCGATCAGGACGGTGTCGCTTTGCAGCTAGCCACGATGAGCACGGGTCGATCCACAGGGAGACGGAGCGTTTTATGTTCTTGTTCTTACGAGTTAACGCGCGTGGAGGATTTGTTTGTTATCTAACCTATGTGTTATATTCAAGTATAAGGCTTGTTAGGAAACGATAGGATAGTGTAGGTTAATGGATTCCGTATTCAAGTACTTTGAGCCGAACTTAACCAATGAAGCTAGAACAATTGGCAACAACGTGGATTAGGGGACTTAAGCACGGTATTTATGGAATCCGGCTTATTGACCCTTGTCCGTCCGTTCTTGTCTCTTGCTTTCGCCTCCGGCCAAACCGAATGCAACCGGTCATGGTTATGAATTAGCTTTACCTTGGTAGGGTAGGGTGCCTAACGGAGCGTTTGCGTAAGATTTGGGCGGAGTTTCAAATGGGAAAAGACGGGAAAAGGAAATGAGGAGCGAAATATTAACTTACAAAATCTTTCTCTTTTCCTAACAACAACATTCACACCATTCACAAACCAAACCAAAAAGAGATAACAAAAGAGAAGAAAAAAGAAAAGAAAAGACTACAAACAAGTAATTAAATGACATGGTAATAAATTGCAAGTAATAAAAGACAAGAATGAAAATGCATGTAAGTAAAAGAGCGAGTAAGAAAGACTAAGAACCATAGAACCCAAAACAAGACATGAGTTCAATAACCAAATCTTAAACTTGCAAGCTCAATGAAGAGGTTGCAAGATCAAGAAGAGGTAAAGAACTCATGGAGAATGAAGGCACAAAAAGAGATCTTTATTAATCTTTAAGAACGATACAACCCTTGAGATCAATATCAACCCTTAAACCTTCAAGCTCAATGAAGAGGTTGAAGGATCAAGAGAAGGTTAAGAACTCAAGGGGACTAAGCTATTTACAAGAACAAAATGAAAACAAAAGAGGTTTGGTGAAAAGAATGAAACAATGTAAGCACAATCCAAGACCCTTTCTCCTTTGCCCCATGGTCTGTATTTATAGGCTCTAAAGAATGGAGGGAAATTCGAATTTTTAAATCAACACAAAATTTTTAGCATTGAATGCTCATTACTTCATGTCCATTTGTGACTTGATTCATGGCTGCCCCCATTATGGTCCATGTTGATTTGTCTAATTGATTTTGGTTTGCACTTATTATTGGAGGGAAATTTGAATCTTTAAATCAACACATAATCTTTAGCATTAAATGCACATTACTTCATGTCCATTTGTGCCTGATTAGTATGTCAAAAACTATTTCTATACCGCAATCAAGAACGGCGTCGCTTTGCAGCTAGCCGGTGAGTACGGGTCGGTCCACAGGGATGTTGTGAATCTTCTAGTCGCGCTAACGAGTTAATTCCGAAGGGTCTTCGGATTGATTATTAAATCTAAAAACCTAATTATTCTATACTACGATTATCTAGATCTAGTCTTGTTAGGGTTAGGTTTAGGGATGGTTTGGAAATGCAAGTAAATCTCAACGCTTTCTATACCCGAATGAAGATCTATGAGGAGTTATGGTAATTATAAATAAAGGGGATTAGATCCATTCGGGAAGGTGTTCCTTCCTCTAGGTTCTTGTCCTTCCTTTAGAGATCCTTACCCTAACCTCCATGGAAAACGCGCGCAACCGGGCCTTTATACTACGGTGTCATCTTTACCTCGAGGGGTAGGATGCCGTAGGGCGCGGTGTGTGCGTGTATGCATGGAGTCCTATTGAAAATATATTATGGGTAAGAAAGGGATGAGAGATCTCCGTCTCTCAAAAGCCTTCCCCAGATCTAACTCTAAACAATTTTCTACGGCAATGAATTAAATCTACCTAGGGCAAAGAATTAAAATCTAAACTAGAGCAATTAATTAAATCTACTTACAGATGGCTCTCTCCAATCATCAAAGCAGGTTTGTCAGATCTGAATTTCTGAATCGAAAAGAGGCACCGATGCTCTTCATAAAGAATTCTGAATTTATTATTAAAAGGAGATATAAAGTTTACAATCTTTAGAGTTCCTATTTATAGAGAATAGGAAACCCTAGGTTACATTTTGATCCGCATGTCTACAATTACAAATATACCCCTAGAAAATCTTTACAGCGCCGCTCAAGAATTATGGTAAAATTTAATCTGTGTACGGGCATAGGATGGTCGCGGAACCGCGGCAATGGCTGGCTTGGGCCGCGGTTCCGCGGCCCTTTAGTGAGCTTGGTTGCTGAAATTTTGGGGTTTTGTTTTGGGTCTTCTTGGGCTTCTGGTTATTTGGTTCTTTTATCAATTGGGCTTCTACATTATCTCCAGATCTTCAGTGAACACTTTGCAGCGGACTTTTAACCGTTTTCCTTGACATTTTGGACCTTGCACTGCCTTGTTGATTGTGAACTGTTCTTCGTCTGGGCTTGACTAAGATCCTCCTATTTGTTGGTCAAAAATCCTTCTTTTGTGTCGTATTTTGTCTTTTTCACTGTTTTTGCTCCAAGAACCTGTAACCTGTAACATGTAGCAGACATGGGTCAAAAGCACCTGTTTTTATTGTAAAAATACATAAGAATGGGGAATACAAAATGCAATATTACGGTATGAACAAATACCCCCAAACTTATCTTTTGCTCGTCCTCGAGCAAACTTATTTTTATTCACTAAAATCCTAACCGCACTTTCGCAGGGAAACGCGATTGCACTGAGCACGTGCAACAAGCCGTTAAACCTCTAGGTGTCCCTAGTAGGAGGAGTGTTGTCTCCTGAGGGTTTTCAGCGGATTACACCCACAAAATCCTATCAACTTGGCTTTTCGACTTTAATTCTCCAATTAAGTCTTCTAACAAGGAATTCTATTATCTTTGACTCATAAATCATCCACCCATATTTTTCACACTTCCTCATCATCTAACTTAAGATTATATATGTTCTGCAGACCTACTTAGCTTTCGGCATCTCTTAAGTTTTCCTTCTAGAGTTCCATCTCCACTTAGGAATTTCTATCAACTCTATTAAAGATACAAGTTCTATTCTTCATTCCTTTCTCTCATCTAAACTCTAATCACATATCCCCACGTGTGTGTATAAATCACCCCTACACTTGGAAATTCAAATCAAGCAATCGTACTCTCGTCCATTGTCCAAAGTACTTCTCAATTGGTGAATTTTTTAATTGAATTTTGCTTACACATCCTTCATGCGACCGTTAATACTTCTTGTGGTACCAACGACCGATTACAAGATGCGTTTGCACTTTAAAGCGTACTTCCTAGTCTTGCAACACCCAAGGCTTTAGCAGTGACTCCCAAACCAGTTGGTCTAAGGCACTAGGTGATGAAGCACCTTCGCTAAATATTTTTATATTTTTACAGCCTTAAGTAATCACAAAAAGCAGTGTTCATTTTTTTTATTCACACTTTTTTTTCTTTTATTTTCTAAGGACTTTAGACAAGAGCATTTCAAGGTCTCTTCTACTATTCCAAGTTTCAAGGTGCGTGATTGTGCAATTTTGTAGGGTATACATTTTCAGAATTTAGACTTAAGCTAGGAACTATTTTTCAAACTTATACTCTAATAAGAACATCAATAATCTTCCTTTGTTTCGACTTAGCCCAAGAAGTGAACTCAAAATTTGCCTATTTCTAAATAAACTACAAGGCATATACTTTCTACCGTTAAACTTTAAAGAAGGTTATCTTTAGGGTTTTTAATTTACTAAGTCTAAGATCTAGTTGTTCCTAGCCAGTTAACTTATTTTCAAACTCAAGTCAATTAGCCAAAATTAAATACAATAATTTTTATAATTTTTCAAATTTTTCATATTTTATGGGTTTTCAAGTAAGTATGCAAATGCAAAAATATGTACAAATGAATGCGAAGGAAGAAGACGTACCGAGCATACCCCCAAACTTGAACTTGACAGTGTCCCCACTGTCATACTAAACCAAGAGGGTCAAAATGTCGGCACTCCCCTGTTTATTTATTTACAAATTTTTTTAATTTTTTTTTAATGTTTTGAAATTTTTTTTATTTTTTATAGAAAAAGAAAACAAAAATATATGTACATATATATAAGAAGGTTCCCCCCAAACTTAAGCTTGGCCTTACACAAGCCAAAAATTAGCACTAACCATTCAAAAATCTTATCATGGTAAAGGTATAGTCGGTGCAAGAATGGGGTGTAGAAGAAAGAAATGAGAAACACGCGAGACCGTGTGGAAAGAAGAATGGTAGAATATGGTCTCGGTGGGGGAGAAGAATGGCGGAAAGGAGAAAGAAGGGTCGCGCGATCTTCAGGGTGTAAATCGAGTGAATAAATTAGCGCAATTTGTGATGACCGATATGTTAAAAGCGATTGCGCTAACCTATCAACTCGTTGTGAAATGAGGTCAAATCCCTCAAGATTCGCAAGAAAACATGGGTACGCCGAACTTGGTATTGGAGATGAAAGCGTAACGGTCTCTTGTACGGTCGGAACAATGGAAAAGACGAAAGGAAGTGAACTAAGGATAGTAACATTCTCACCGTAGTAAACTGTCTCGAACTTGAAAGATTCTATTAATGGTTCGAAACTACTGTAAGCACCCGAGTCTGATGGTTCAACTAACTCATCTGAGAATGTATAGGACTCAAACTCGGGCGGTGAGTCATCAACATCGTCCGAAAAAGTGAAACACTCGTACGTGTTATCGGCTGTGAGAACCGTGTCAGATTCAAAGGAAAATTTTTCAAGCTCACAGTCTTCAAGCGTGGTCGGAACGATGGAAAGGAGGGAGGGTGATATAACAGTGAAAGGTTCAGGAGGCTGAATTGGAAAATCAGACATATCAAACAAAAATAGTTCAACCTCAATATGATCCTCAAAACCCTCCTCAATACTATCCTTATAATTCTCCTCAAGATTCAACTCTTCCATGCCATTATCATCAAATTCAAGACGCATATGAGATTCGAGAGAAACATTTAATAACTCGGGATGATGATTTGAACATAAAATCTCAATTAAGTCGACAGGTTCATCATCCAAAATATTCCCGGCGTCTATATCCTCAATCAAGTGAAAATCAATTTTCGTAGACACCTCATCAAAAGCATGGATATCTATCGATTTAGGTTCTAGATGGGAGGTGTAAAGATCGAAAGGATTAGGTGCGGTTTTACTTGAAAGGGGTTCCTCACAATTTGGCAAATCAAACACTACAAAATCACACAACTCATTTTTATTTTGAACTTGTGAATCATTTAGGACATTCGATGGAAAACTGGAGTTGTGGGCTTCAATTGGGTAAGGGTAGGTTTGATTTGGAAATCCTCTCTCATTCTCACTCTGTCCAACCGCCTCCTTATACATTGAAAAATTTGGAGCTAGCGGGACACTAACTACCGGTTCACTAGGTTGCATAAGGGCGGCCACGGACGCTTCCACATTCCTAGTCATTTTATTTGTTGCTGCAATATAAGCCTCCAACGACTCTTCCAAACTAGACTTAGGTGGTGAGGGGATTTCGGTAAAAGATTCAAAATGGTGTGGATATGCAAAACTCCCAACAGGCTGTGTAGAAGCAGTGTCTATTGAAGATAGGAAGGTCGGGTAGGACTGGTAGGAAGTGGGTACTAAGACAGGGGTACGGTCAACATATGGATAAAAAGGTGAAAAGTCGTGTGGATCCCTAGAACTAGATGAGTGGAGAGGGGTGAAAGATCGGCTGTGAGATTGAGCAATATGCTCAGCAATGGGCATCGGCTTAGGATTGACAAAAGGACTTGAAGAAGTGGTATCAACATATGTAGGTGGTAAAGGTTGACTTGGTTGACACAAAGTGGGTTGAAAAGTCAAACTGTTTCTCCTAGATGCTTCTATTCGATCTTTCAAAGAAATTTTTGGCATGGAGGGATCGTCTTTAAATTGACCGAAAAAATTGACGTACGATGCAAAATTAGGTTCGGGATACCAAAGTTCGGCTAATGATTTATTATGTGGGGTACCCATGTTGTAAGAAAGGGGAAAGAATGAAAGTTTGTGGTGCAAGGATCTATTTGCGGCCAAAAATTTTGCAAGTTTCTATAAAAGATTTGTCCTTTTTATTTTTATTCTTTTTCTCTTTATTTGGAAAAATTTTGTTGCAAAAAGATTTTAGAGAAAAGATATGCAACAGCAAAATATTACTTGCAATCAATTTTATTTCAAGCGGGGCGCAAAAATCCTGCACAAGATCGTTATTTGGAAGGGAATATATTTTTAAACCACAAAAAATCCTACAGGCAAATCTACAGAGAATATATCAATATTTGCAGAAGAGAAAGAGCGGAGCTTACAGAAAAATTTTCGCCAGATGATGCCTCAAGACCACCGCCCTTTCGCGGCCAATGGTAGGTTCCCACCGCGGTTCCGCGGTGGGATAGTCAGTTTGGGTCCCCAAAAAAAATTATGGGGTCTGATTTGACAAGGCGGCCGCGGTTCCGCGGCCTAAGCTAGGTTATGGCCGTGGAAACGTGGCGTTTTGGGGGGTTCACTGCTCCAATAAATTTCCACTGTTTTGTTGTTCAAAATCTCTTCTGTTCCGATATTTTGTTTCCTGTTTTGCTTTCTGGAAATCTCTAGATCCGAATTTGTATATCCTGCAAAAATTCAAACAACAAAGTATCCCCTCCAAAAATAACAATTGATATATTTTTATAGTTTTTGGATTTTTTAGATTTTTATGAGTTTTTTAATTTAGATTAACCCGAAATTGCGAAAAGGAAATTTCTACGCTATCCTCGGCAGCGGCGCCATCCGAATTTGTATAACCTGTAACCTGTAACATGTAGCAGACATGGATCAAAAGCACCTGTTTTTATTATAAAAATGCATAAGAATGGGGAATACAAAATGCAATATTACGTTATGAACAGTGCCTTGATTCTTATCTTCCCCATCATGGTCCATGCTGATTTGTCTATTTGAATTTGATTTGCACTCAGTTTTGGAAGGAAATTTGAATCTTTAAATCACACACATAATCTTCACCATTAAATGCTCATTACTCCATTCCCACATGTGGCTTGATTCATGGCTGCCCCATTATGGCTCATGCTGATTTGTTTGATTCCTTTTGATTTGAACACATGCTTATTAGTCTTGAATGCATATAAAATCATATGCATATAAAATCATCTCCTTGAATGCATATAAAATCATATCCACATTTGCTTAAAAGTCTTGTGTACACACTTGTTGTGTTGGACCATTTAGATAAAAAAATGTGTACACAACTTGTTGCGTAAAGGAACTCCTGAAGTATTTGTCGGTTTACGTTTCTGGTCGCAGTGTCTTCCCTCAAGTGATATATCCGTGCTTTTGGATGCAGTTCCAGTATTTTGTCATGGATACCTGTAATCTGTAATACTGAGTAGACACTGGTTAATAATACCGATAAATACAACAAATAGATAATGAATGGGCGGTATTAGAATGCAGTTTTCTGATATGAACAATATCCTAAGGGCTTTATCAACATGTAATATAGAGACAATTAGAGTACATGTTATGATAACGAGAAACCAGATAGCATACTATCATGTCGAGCAAGAAAGTCCTCCCTATATATGTCCAAGTATCCACTACAATATACATCGTATGTACAGTAATGGCCTCTAGGGCATACATATAACTAACAAAGGACACACGAGTGGGTCATTTCCTCGCTGGTAGCTTAGTTTTCCAACGTAGCATGTTTTGATGCAACTTTGAGAAGGAGTCCGGCGCTCGCGCCGCGGAGGTCGCGGGCGAGGTGGAAGCGAAAACAAAAACTTTTTGCGGGCACCGGACGAGCACACCCGAGGATTCGATCCAAACACCCTAAACTAGAAATCTAAAACATGCAAGGTTTAAGAAATAAAACCTTTGTCGCTTGTCCACCCAATTGTGGAAGACCCCTCAAAGCTCGTAACCGTTGGGACCGCGCTTGTGAATCGACCACACTTGTTGAAGACTATCCACCTGAGGGAGTCCGATGGAGGCTCTAACCGACGATCTAAACATGCTAGGTTTGGATGGTCGGTGATATAGGAATACTTCACTAAATTTTCTCTGTTGAATCATGCTCAAAAATAGAGAGCAAGAAGAAGAAGGTGAAGGAGAAGAGGAAGCATAAGCTCATGTGTAAAGGCAAAAAACCATCCAAGAAAAATGAGTAAGAGAATGGCTATCAAGTCTTACAACCATGATGCAATAGTGCATAAGCCAATCCAAGCCATCCCTCCAAACCATGCTTCATTAATTCCTCCTTTCCACCTCATTCCTTTTTATTTTTCTAAATAGAAAAATAAATATGAGGTGTCATTCTTCTAGAAGCATTCCCGTATAAATAAGGAATACTTCACATAGTATATGTACCGCTGCATATACGCGTATCCGTATAAAAATACGGATAGTACCAAAGGGAGAAAATGAATAGTGAACAATAATACTAAAATATATGTATCAGAATACACATATATAAATTATTAAATCAAACCCTGATTTAATAATCCGGTTTAATCCTAAGTTGGCTAGTATTATCAACCGCCTGATTAACGTACGTGTATCCCGTACACGTATTTGATCGGACCCCTGCGTGTACCAACGTACGGCTCCTACATCAGTCGCCTGAACCGGAAAAACCCTCTGTGTGGGACACTAAAGACTCAACAAGACGCTGGTAGTGAGTTTAAGCACAAGCACGTCAGCAGCACTAGCTGTACGTAACGGCTACCCAGGTACTTGTCGAAAGGGGGGTCGAAAATCAAGTGCGTCCTTACCCTTCTTAGCCTGAATGTGATAATCTCCATACAATCCGATCTCTTCGTCAAAGAGTATCACATATCGGGTCTAGAGGATGGATAACGTCAGACCCCTACTAACTAGATAAGTCATGTCTGAGTCAAGCTCATCACCAACTAAGATACTACTAATCAACTATCAGTAAATCTCACCCACCGTGGCCACTAATTTCTAGTGATAGTCAACTGAACACAGCGCGGCATCGTCTCCTAATACCAGGAGAGACGAATCCCTGACAGCCGACCACTACCTCCATATGGCTCGGGAATGTACCCAACTAAAATATGTTTGCACGACTCCTTTGAGCCATGGTAGGGTAGTAATCAATGTACAGTAGGAACTCACACGAGACAAATGACGACTTCAGGTCAAAAGCCTAATCTGTACTTATTCCACCTGAGAACTTCCATCTGACGATAGGTATAATAATATCTAGATGTTCTCGGCGAGTCCGTCCAGTGTACTCACCTCCAGTGATCACCTGTATACTATCTTAGGCAACACAACACCAATGGCTTGTGAGACCAGCCACCGCCCCTTGTCGGGGTCTAGAAGCTTATACGCTAGTCTACTCCGGAATATCGATGCCCAGTCTCAATATTCCTACTGAAGGGTTCCCTACAGTACCACTACAAGGGTTTGGAGGCAACACACAGGCCATATTTAAATTTTTATGGTGCTAAAGAATCTATCTTAAGGATCATGCTAGAAAATTTAGGGCAACATAACTTTAACATGAACACAAGTAGTAAAAGCTAGGGTTTTGAGAGTACAACCTTTGTAGCTCCCTACGCTAGACTCCTTGGCTACTTGAGGGTTGGAAAAAGGTTCTCTTGAGATCCTCTAGGTCCACGACGATCCACCCGGAGTCCTCTTTGTCCAAGCTTGAAGTTCTACTAGATCAAGAGAAGAAATGGAAGCTAACACTCTAAACTAATGGGCAAGACTAGTGTAGAATGGTGATGTGGTTTGTTTTCTCACTTCAAAACCCTAACTTGGTGACTCTTTTGCTCACTTGAGAAAACTAGAGAGCAAGAGAGAAAGGAGGGAGAAGATGATGGCTTGTAAAGAGCTCAAGGTAATGATAAGCTTGTGAAAAAATGAGAATTGAAAATATATATATATTCACTTTCTCATTCTTAACCATAGTTATAAAATATCTAGATATTTAGTTTGGATCAAAAATGGCCATAGAAATTAAATCATGGTTAAACCAAAGGGTTAGTGAAAGAATATAATATTAAACCATGATAACAATTTCCATTTCCATTTTTCTTTTTCCAAAAATAATATCCATATATTTTATAAATGGTGTGCGTCTTATATTGCCACCATCCACTATATCAACAACCATGATAGAATCATGTATGCATGTATGTGTGCATGCACAATCTATGTGCATGAATGAGAATAAATTCATACATGCACGCATACAATAAAAAGACAAGAAAGGGTTTAAAGTGAGAAACTAATGGTCAATGATAAATCAACACTTGATTTAGCAAACTGATCATATCGCATACGACCCGACCAAAAGCAAACAGCCCGATTAATATACGGTATCTCATACGCGTATTTTAACCGGGTCTACACGCATATGTGATATCACATATGCGCACCACATCGTTTCGCCTGGACTAGGAAACTCCATTGTGGGACTCTAAGACTCGTCAATACGCCGGCAGTGGATGATGATCATATCAAGCACCCCCAAGCCGCAAGCGGTCAGCTAAACGTAACGGCCACCCGGGTATTGAGCGATCAGAAGAAAACAAGCGAACCTGTCACAACTCCCGTCGAGCCAACCGGCAACACTACCGTACAGTCCAGTCTATTCGTCAGATATGCTGCATATCGAGTCTAGGGATGGTAACGTCGACCCCAATAACTCTATAAGTCGTGCCGATGAATGGTCTATAACAGATATGCTGCATATCGAGTCTAGGGATGGAAACTACTGATAACACTTATCAGTAAATCTCAACAGCCATGGCCAGGGACTTACTGATATAGCCAATCAAGCACAGCACAGCATCAACTCCCAATACCGGGAGAGACGAAACTCCACCTATCGCTCATCGCCTTCGTGTGTCTCGGGACTGTACCTAACGGCCACCTGTTTGCACGACTCAGTAGAGCCGTGGTAGGGTGGTAATCTGTAACGTTTTGAAAATCGTTTCGGTGAAATTTCAAAAAAAAACGGTAAAATGAGGGGGTTTTCTGTAAAAAGTCAAAATGCAAATATCTTATTATAAAAATTAAATATACATATTCTAGCTATGTAATTGCTATTATTTAGTGTTTATTGAGCCGCTGGTGAAATTTCAAATTTTCTGAAAAAAAAATATTATTTTATTATTATTTAAGCCGTCACTAATACATTTAATTAGGGAAAATTACAAATTGGAATGAGTTGAAACAAATTTTGTGCATCATAAAACATTAAATAAAATTTTAACATGTGGTTTTTGGAACGAAATCATTTGCCAAAACGGTTTAGAAGTTATTGAAGAAAAAAGGCTTTTTTTTTAGCGTAAATGGATGTTTGGGGTATTGTATTTATCATTTTTCATCACCCCACACCCGTACCCACACCCACACACCCCCATTCACTATCCCCATGGCTGAATTCAGTAGCCCCTCTTTGGTCCCCACTTGAATTTCATAGAAATGAAAGGAAAAGAAAAGATTAGTGAGAGAAGAAGTTGGTGTTGACTTGGGGGGGTATTTTACCTTGACTTGGACTTTCTTTTCCACACCCACACCCTCCACACCCCTCCCCCACCTGCTGGCCGAGCCCCATCCTCCCTCAAACTGCAGCCCCTCCTCCTTCTTCCCCTCTCTTTTCCTCATCAAAAAAGTCTTCAAAATCCATCAAATCTCCATCAAAATTAAACCAAAACTCAAATCTAACTCCTACCCATTTTTCAATAGCTATTCTTGCATGGATCTAGAAGCTTGGAGGCCATTTTGGGAGGCTAGATTTCAAGCTTGGTCTCTTGTTTTTGGTGAGGTATAAATCCCAAGCCAAATCTAATTATTGTATAGTTTCTTTGATTAAAGTCAATTAAGTTTGAATGCAACTCTAATTGGGACTTAGTTGTAATGGAAAGAGTTTGAGATCAAGTTAGGTTGTGATCATGTGTTCATGGTTGTGTGATGGTTGTTTTTTTTAGCATCTTAAGTTATGCAACTTAAATTTGTTACTTATTGCCAATTGTAACATGTAATTGTCCAAATGAAAATATTTTGGAAACTAGGTTTTAGGATGGATGTAATTAGATGAAATAAAAATCTACTTAATACTTTTTGTGACCTAATTAAGTTATTTGGTGAATATTGTGGCCACTAAAATTGTAGAACATGATTAGTAGTTAGTTGTTAATGGTTAGTTTAAGGAAATTGTGTTAATTATGCTAATTTGCTAACTAGACTTTTGAAATTGGTTATATAATTGGGATTAAAAGTGTGAGTAGGTTTTCTTGGCTTCATTAACTTTATTAAGTGTGGTTTAATGCTTTGGATCATGCAATTCTAAGCTAGATTGTAGTTTGTGTATTTTGCTTTGAAATTGTTAAAAAGGGTATTTTTGGTAAACTAGAATATTAGGATTTTTGGAAATTAATGAGATTAAATTCCGGAAATTGTTTATACGACTTATTTAAGATATTTAATAAATATATTGGCCGCGGTTAAATATCGTGTTTTGTACCAAAAACGGCGAATTGTGCTTGCTAGATTTTCGGAAAAATGACTTTTTAAGTGAAATTGGCGTTTTTGTGAGTTTTAACCTAGTTTATATTAAAATTAGTGTTCGTGAATGTGCAAATGAGTGTGATTAGATTTTCTCGATGGTTTGACGTTCGTACATCGACATCGAGGGTTGGTTTGACTATTCCTGCATGCGTGGGCGATAGGTTTGGACCTATGCGTGATACGCGTGCCGATTTGGTTTTCTTATGACGTTTCGATTTCGAATTGGGTTTTTATGCGATACGGTGCGTTATGATATGTAGGTACCCCAGGTGGACTTCGAGACGACAAGCAAGCGCGTGGCGACGTCGGCACCGGCGAGCGAGGTTCAGGTGAGTAGATTTATATCTACGGGGAGAAGTCGGGTGGATGGCGTATAGCACCCCCGCAGTCCGTGGTGGTGTATACGGATGCGTATACACACCAACTTTTATTATATGTTATTTGGGATTAATAACGGTGCTTAGGATGGATATTAGTGTGTTGGATTATTTTAGCATTGCGAACCCTAGGGTAGTGTTGCACTACACATACACACATACATACTTGCATACATTCCTATTGATATGTGCTCATGGGAGTCATTATAGCTATGTGTTCACATGGGTATGGGACTATGTGTTCACATACGGATTGAGGATGATACTTGGGATTGAACTGAGTCGATGAGATTCGATTTGAGGCCGTGAGATCGGTGATATAGCAGGGTTCGTATCTTAGATACGACATGACGTTGTAGCGGGTCCTTGACGTAGTGTTTCACACACGTCCATGCTTACGTTGGCGGTATCAGTATGGTACTAGACGTAGATCAGTACCCCGATCATGATATTTGATAAAGAGGATACCCGGTGAATAGTATGATGAATGTGATATTGACCCGTACCCAGATTGGGATGCCGTACGACGGATTTACGTACGAGCTATATTGATGATTGATCCGCCTCTTGACTTGGGATGCCTGATTATAGATATGGTATCGGATATGATATTATTGAGGCGGGATCACCGACTATACATATACAGGTATGTATATGTATCGACTCAGATGATAGGCGGTTTCCTTACCTGTAGTTCAGCTTGTTAGTTCAGCCGTATAGTTTAGTGTAGTTGTTAGATTAGATTAGACTTCTTACCTATTTCAAAAACTAACGAATCGTGGGCATTTTTAAAGACAGCTCAAGGGAATCTACGGATATTTCAAAAACGACGTATCTTTTCATAAAAACATCGTAGCCCCTATTTTCAAAACCCCATGATTCGTGTTATTTCAAAAGGCACCATTCCTAGGACTTATATTAGATTATTGCAGATTAGTTATCGTTGTGTCTAGTATTCAGCTCCCGCACATTATTGCTGTTCGCTCTGCCTCGCATATTTATTTTTGCTGCATATTCCATTATTGATATCATACTGTTAGGACACCAGCACCATTACCGATGATGCGTATGTACCACGTACACCTACTTTCTGGCTCACACACATTTTCATCGGTAATTGCCATGTCGCGTACACTTTAGAGAATATAATTGCTTGACTTAGATTGTTAGCTGGTAGTTTTGACATGATATTAGTGTACTTCCCTTATATGCCATATTAGACATTGTAGTTATTACCTACCACTTCATGCATACTGTTATTCAGTTGTTCATGCCTAGTTCATTATCATTGACATATGCACTTGTGATGATTTCTTGAGATTTATGATATTTCTGGATTTCGGGGAAAGCCGCAAAATTTACAACTTATGATCTTTTAAAATATAAAATGTTGCGGTTTTCTAGTGATGTAAAGTGTCGTCCACTATGAGTTTGCTGTGGTTTTGGAGATCCGTGTCGAGGAGTGGAGGAACCGTCACAGGTACATGGTGGGCCCGGTATGGTACCCCGGGGCAAGAGGAATGTGGTGTTGACGTTGAGCCTGGCTGGGGAGCACTACCTACCGGTGATATTACCCGACGCGTCGGATATCCGGAGGATACCGTCGTGGTCTTGAGATGGATGGTAGGGGCCGGTCCGGACTGACGGCGCCCTAGATATTGAGCTTGAGACATTGATATTTCGAGACAGTGAGATTTATGTTTTGTGTCGATGCTAGACACTGTTGATACTGATTTCATTATGATACCTCAGTTTAAAAATACGAAGAAAATCTCACTAACTTATGAAAACAGTTTCTTCATTTACATGTATTCTGTTTCATGCATTCATACCTCATTCATATGATATATTGCTACCTGAGGCACTGACACGGGCACGTGAAATTATACTCGGGTTAGATATTACCCTAGTCATTGTTATAGGCTGCCTGTTATACTTATATTTGAGGATATATTATGATCATTGACCTAGGTTGCGTTATTTATGCGATTTCTGTGCGTAGATGTTTTTCTATTCACGAGTTGCCAACTCACCCCCGTTGTGCCACAGTTTTCTTGCAGATTTGCCATACAGGTTTCATTACGGCTTGCGGGCTCAGTTTCATTCGGGTGATTTGCTAGTAGGTGGGTTTACTTGTATCATACCCCCATTATATATCTTGTATATCATTATTCTGTTGTATCTAGAAGTTCCATCAACCAAATATGTATCTATTGAGATAGAGACCAGTGTTGTTTACTCTTTCGACCTTAGAGTCGCTCGTTATATTTCTGGTGGTTTTGAGTTCCCTTTTGAGTTTTTGATCCTTGCCGTTGGCGTTGTATATTATATCGCTTGTGTAGTTGTGACCGTCGATTGACGAAGAGCTAGCTCCCGCTTGGGGATGCCTTTTTCTTGATTTCGTATACTATTCATGTTGTATCCCGTTTGGGGGCCAGTATTTACAAAGGAGACTCTGCCGAAATTTTCAGTAAAATTTTGATGTTCTTAAAACCGCATAATTCGGCTTATGCTATTAAAACTACTTGTTTTAAATTGGTTTTCCTGCACTCTACTACTTTTCTTGGTTTGGATTTCTGGGTTTTCGGTTTACTTAGATTACTTACGCCTCGAGACGTTCGTAGTTTAAGTGCCGGTCATGTTCCGTACTTTCGGGTCGTGACATAATCAAAGTACAGTGGGAGAACACACAAGACTCTATGACAATCTCGGGTTTACAGACTAACCTGCACCAGTGTTACCTGAGAACTGCTATCCGACGATAGATATAATTCCATATAGGAGTTCTCGGTGAGTCCGTCCAGTGTACCCAGTCATCACTGAGCACCCGTATACGATCTTGATGCCAAACATCGATGAATGTGGGAACATCCATCGCCCATCATATGGGTCTAGTATCATATACGCTAGTCTGCTCTGGTATATCGATGCCCCGTCTCGATACACCTACGACTAGGGACATTCCAGGATATGCTTATAAATTATAGATGTCCCACTAGTATGATCTCTATCATAATCACAGTAGTCAAGCCTATATCCTCAGGGCTTTATCAACATGTGTGAATGAATAAAAGCATGATCAAATCAACATGTCAGATAAAGAAGAACCAGATAGCATACTATCATGTCGAGCAAGAATGTACACTGAATATATATATATACATGTATAAATACATCCACTATCATATAATGGCCTCTAGGGCATACATATATCCAACACCTACAACTAGGGAAATTTAAGGATGTGCTTGTGGATAACCAAGCCCCCACATATATGATTGCCATCATAATTCTGGTTGTCAAGCAACAATCCTAAGGGCTAAATCAATGATGAGGACAAACCAGATAGTATACTATCATCTCGAGTAAGATTGTTATACCTGTATAGGTCCTCCATTAATTACCATAATCACTTACTTGCGATCACAATAATTGCCTTGATGGCACTATATCCAACAATCTCCCACTTGCAATTAAGGTAAATTATTGCGGTATCGCGTACCCTCAGCTCGTGTGCTACCGAATACCCAACTTTTCTACTAATCAGTTTCGTAAACTATATTTGTGAAACTTATCGTGTTCAAGAAATAGCCTTAGTGAGTGGATCCACTACAATGTTTCAACTTCATCTCTCTATATCTCAACTTTGTGGAGATTAACAATCTCCCAAACTGAGCGATACCTCGCCTCAAAAATTTGTCTAGATGCATGATGGGACCAAGTTCATCTATGAACAACTCCATCCAACAAACTTCTTGGGCTGTATCCTCTGTTGAGTTATAACTGGCATCTTGCACCATGATTATTTCAGTATCCCTATTAGAACACTATCCAATACACTGATTCTCAGAAGAGGCTAAACTCAAAACTTGACAACATCTCTGTCATTCAGGTCACTTTGGAAGCCTGAACTGATAACTGCCTCCCAGAGGAGGCTGCCATTATCTTATACACATCCTCTTATATTCTTTACTGCTTCCAAATGTTTCTCCAGGATCGTATTAATATCTGCTTATTGCAACTAGTGTATAAGCAATGTCCGGTGTTGTACGAGACATTGCATGATTGACTCAATTGCCTAAGCAAATGATATGTCATTCATGCCAGTCCCTCTTTTCATCAGTCCAAAAGACATCCTTTTTAGAGAGGGTGACTCCATCACTTACAGATACACCACCACGCCAGGAGTCGTCCATTCTAAAAATACTTTTAGAATGATGTCCAAGTACCCAATAAGGTTACTTCCGAAATCTAGTTCTAAAACCATAGATCTAGTCACCAGAACTTCTGAAATGCTATCCATATCCAACGTGGAGAAAATACTGTGTGACAACCAAAATTTGACTGATTGTAGTATAGGAACATCACTTCCTATTTGGAGTATGTCATCCAAATCTCAGGACATTACTCCCTACATCCTTCTTACTAGGTTCATCTATTGTTTTGATGAAGTCAATCACATTGACTGTCACATCAAAATAGATGGCATGTCTCCGTTATCCATGCTTTAGTCTATGAGCAGACATAAGCAACTTGCACACCTTCCACTGCTCCTACTTATTACGATAACCCTTTGGCAGAGTCATATACATGTGCACTTCCAAAATCCCATTTAGAAAGACATTGTTTTCATTTATCTGCCAGATACCATAGCCATGAGGTGTATCAGCACCAAATCGTATCCATATGGATTTTAGCGTAGACACTGAAGTAAAAGTCACATCACAATCCACAATAAGTAATTGATGAAAACTCTTTACAACAATTCTAGCCTTATTAGGTTAGTACTTTTCCACATGCATAGTTTTCGAAAGATCTGCTTGCTCCTAATGGGTTTTACCCCTTCAGGAGCACCCAGCAAAATCCAAAATTCATTACCTGCTGAAATGCATGGAGTCCATCTCAGATATGAAGTACCTAGTCACCTGAAAATTACCACCTCCTATGACCTGCTGATAACAAGTCGGGGAAATAGCAGTGTCAAGTCATATCCGTATGGATTTCAGCATAGACACTGAAGTAAAAGTCTCATCACAATCCATAACGGGCATTTGATGAAAATTCTTTACAACAAGTCTAGCCTTGTTAGGTTAGTATCTTTCCACCTGCACAGATCTTGAAAGATCTACTTGCTCATAGTGGGTTTTACCCCCTGAGCACCCAGCAAAATCTATAATTTTTCTGAAGTGCGTAGAGTCCATCTTAAATATGAACATCTGGTCATCTGGAAGTTAGCACTTCCAATGACCTATTGACAACTAGTAGGGTCATCATCACCATGATGCTGATCTCCTTGTCACCGTCTACGAGAAAACCGAAGTATCTCTTGGGTGTTTGAGGTCACCTACTAAAATCTGCAGAGTGGCTGACGGTTTGTCAAGTCCAATTGAATCCTTAGGTTCTACTAAATTTTCGGTAACCGTTTGTGGTTCTGGAATCACTTCCAATTCTTCCATTCTCCCACTAGTTTCTTATGCAAAAAGATCCTTTTATAAAATGGTGGCGAGTCAAGAACAATGTAACTATTGATCTTGTAAATGGTTGAAAAAAATCCCAGCGAATGCTCGGGATAATCCACAAACTGCCATAACCAAAGCATGCCTCGAGTTTGTCCGGATTCTGCTTTTTAAATAGAAACAAGATAACTCTATATCTTAACAATCTTAAGATATGTAACCATTCTATACCCATATAGAATCAAGGCACTAATTTAGATGGAACCAGATTCAAAAGTCATGCAGCTGTTTCCAGTGCATATCACCTAATGGAAAAAGGCCAATACAACATTAATTACATGGACCACATCCACGGATGAGTAACCTGTGAGAGAATCAAGTTCTCGATATTACTTTGATGGAATACCTAGCATAAGTATTTACATCTTCAATCATCTTCAAGAATCCAGATACTTTCAATGTATGGTTCTCTACTTTATTCTTATACCTACGAACTTCTCAAAATATTTGACCTTGCATTACTACGAATGCTTGTCTAAAACCAGAGAACTCATAGGTAATCCTGAATGAAGTAAGAGTACCAACCCTTTTGTCCTAAAGGACACTGGACAACATACATTTCTATGTATAAGCCCTGAGAGTATACCAACTCAAATTCTTTGTTTTGTAAATTGAAAACTGTATCTTGGTTAAGAATGTCTTACAACGTTATTCAATACACCTTACCTTATCCTCAACTGATAAAGGTAAATATTTACAACACAATTTTCAAAATGTATATCTCACTTTATAAAAATAAAAGTATAGATATTTCATTTTAAAATTTGGTGCATAACAATGGTTATTTGAAACCAAATATTTGTTGTCAGGCAAAAGCCAGACGATTTAATCCAATATCACCAATTGCAACCAATTCTGATATTGAGGATCAAATCACCCATTTTCTAATATTCTAATACTACTCATCATCTGTAACACCGTATAGATGTGAGATCCAAATATGGTAAATACTTACTCTGGAGTCAGAATTAATTAGGAAAACAGTTCTCTTTTACATGTATATAGAAAAACTAAAACAAGAAAATGTTTCATAGGGGATGATCAGGTATTCCTAGTAGTGCCTTTTCCATTATCCAGATTCATGACAGTAGTCGCAATTTCCTTTGCCCTCACTTCAGTCCCTTTATATGTCTCTACTTCTTACTTTTTGCACATCGTCCCAGCGCTAACTGGTTTTCTTCCTTCCCTATCATTCGGCACCAGCCTGAGGTGTGGAAGAAGACCATCCAATAAGCGTAACATGTGTACTCTCCTAATCAAGGAGCTCTCGCATCCTGAGAGAAGGTAAAGGGAAGAGACAACCGAATAATCCTATTCAATTTCTTTTGAACCTGTGGCCATCCTCGACTGAAGTAACTTCTTCGAGTTCGTATGTAACTATACAATGACCGTTACAAGCAATATAGATCATCATAGCGATATGATGTGTTCTGAAGAAATGCAAAGGGTAAAGTAGAAGCAGCAGGGATATATACGACTTTGTCGCGAATCAAGACAAGCTAAAGCCAAAGTGTGTAAAAAGGTTCGGTCAAATTGGTTCATGAGTTTTTAAGGTAAGTCATGGGTCACTGTACCAGAAAGAGAAAAAAGAAACACTCAGCGTGCACTCTATCAAGATCAGATTGGTTATCAATTTATCCGATCAGGATGGCTTCCGCTGTTTCCTTAAATTCTCCTTGAAACCCTAAAAAAGAACTTGTTGGGATCATTTACACTTTACAAGTTTGCTAAACCATTCATCCAGGCCAGTGTTGGTACTTCGAGGGAGGTCCCCTGTGCTTTTGCATGGACCCAATTAATAAGGCGTAATCTCGTTAACTCTTTTTAGTCATCTAATAGGTTGGCTAATTTTGAAGTTAAAAGTCTCCCGAGGAGTAATATATACTCATCAGTGGGAATCGGCACCCAACTATCATTGTGTGATAAGTTTGACGGAAGCCGACCAAAATTACCACATTCCAGAAGGTATGCACAAACTAGGCAAGTTTCCTGTATGGTTGAAACTCCCGATATGGTTTTTGCCCCAAGTATCTTATGACCTAGACGAAGGCTAATAAATAATAAGTCGCAAGTCAAGTTCTACCCGTCATTGTCCTGATTAATCTAAACCCAACCGTACTCGCCCTTGACGAAGGCTAACAAGGTTGTACGACTGTCCTAGATTAATGCATATCCATGCAACAGAAAAGTAACACATAGCTACCATACACTATACCTTGACGAAGGCCAACAAACATAGCATGAATACTAGGCACTACCCGTCTGAAATGATGGAGGGCTATGACTGGTTTTTGGCTTTGAAATGGAGTAGTTTAAGCTTCGCTTTTTAAAACTAATAATATAGACTTTTGCTTAAGAGCAAACTCCCAATGAAGGGATCAAGACTCCTCCCACATAGAATGAGGTGTAGCATATTCCTAACCGAATACCTCTTTGCAAAGCAAAAGAATACGACTATGAGTTTTGAAGAAAACCAAGTAGTTTTAAAATTGGTTCCTACAACATCATTTAAGTTTATTTTCCTTGCATTATGCAAATAATGCGTTCTCATCATTTTAAGTTTCCAAGCCACAGAAGAAACATCCAAAATAATATGCTTTTATATGCCATCCGCACTTGCCACGGGGCCTTGTCATGCACCGTTAGGTTACCTAACTACCGGCAGAGCGGGGGCAGGACTAGTGCGGATGAAAAACATATAGAAGTATCTACTAAATATAATATATATATATATATATCAACATCGCAGGCAGATAATAGTCATCACAGGTAGATAAAAATCATCACAGGAATGCGAACAACAATATGGAATAGCGGATAATCTAGGAGCCCCGCATTTCATTTGAGTCATAAATGAGATGCGACATTCTCCAGTCGTGTGGATAACCAATGCAATGAAGATCCTAGACCCCTACGAGTGCGGCAAGTTATCCGCCAATCCCCGAAGTGAGGCAACCCCAATCAACAAAGTGAATGGGCCACCCAGCACTTCACGGAATCCGGTAAATTGAGTACCCCTCCGTAGGTCAACTTATACCCCCTACAAGTGCGGTGAATAGCCTGCCAATTCTAGAGTAAGGCCTCCCGTCTCAACGTCATGAGATGCGGGCTCGTTGCTGTCACGACCCGAAAGTACGGAACATGACCGGCACTTAAACTACGAACGTCTCGAGGCGTACGTAATCTAAGTAAACCGAAAACCCAGAAATCCAAACCAAGAAAATAGTAGAGTGCAGGAAAAACAACTTAAAGCAAGTAATTTCAATAGCATAAGCCGAATTATGCGGTTTTTAAAAACATCAAAAATTTACTGAAAATTTCGGCAGAGTCTCCTTTGTAAATACTGGCCCCCAAACGGGATACAACATGAATAGTATACGAAATCAATAAAAAGGCATCCCCAAGCGGGAGCTAGCTCTTCGTCAATCGACGGTCACAACCACACAAGCAAAATAATATACAACGCCAACGGCGAGGATCAAAACTCAAAAGGAAACTCAAAACCACCAGAAATATAACGAGCGACTCTAAGGTCGAAAGAATAAACAACACTGTCTCTATCCCAATAAATACATGTTTGGTTGATGGAATTTACTAGATACAACGGAATAATATTATACAAGGTAATATGATGGGTACGATACAAGAAAAACCCACCTACTAGCAAGTCACCCGAATGAAACTGAGCCCGCAAAGCCGTAATGAAACCTGTACGGCAAACCTGCAAGAAGCTGGGGCACAACAGGGGTGAGTTGCCAACTCGTGAATAGAAAAAACATCTACGCACAGAAATCACATAAATAACGCAATCCTAGGTCAATGATCATAATATATCCTCAAAAATATGCATAACCTGCAGCCTATAACAATGGCTAGGGTAATATCTAACCGAGTGTAAACTCATGTGCCCGTGTCAGTGCCTCAGGTAGCAATATATCATATGAATGAGGTATGAATGCATGAAAACAGAATACATGTAAATGAAGAAACTGTTTTCATAAATTAGTGAGATTTCCTTCATATTTTAAACTGAGGTATCATAATTAAAATCAGTATCAACAGTGTCTAGCATCGACACAAAACATAAATCTAGCTGTCTCGAAATATCAATGTCTCAATCTCAATATCTAGGGCGCCGTCAGTCCAGACCGGCCCCTACCATCCATCCCAAGACCACGACGGTATCCTCCGGATATCCGACGCGTCGGGTAATATCACCGGTAGGTAGTGCTCCCCAGCCAGGCTCAACGTCAACACCACATTCCTCTTGCCCCGGGGTACCATACCGGGCCCACCATGTACCCGTGACGGTTCCTCCACTCCTCGACACGGATCTCCAAAACCACAGCAAACTCATGGTGGACGACACTTTACATCATTAGAAAACCGCAACATTTTATATTTTAAAAGATCATAAGTTGTAAATTTTGCGGCTTTCCCCGAAATCCAGAAATATCATAAATCTCAAGAAATCATCACAAGTGTATATGTCAATGATAATGAACGCATATGGTATCAATAACCAAGTTGCAATGTATGATTAATGAACTAGGCATGAACAACTGAATAACAGTATGCATGAAGTGGTAGGTAATAACTACAATGTCTAATATGGCATATAAGGGAAGTACACTAATATCATGTCAAAACTACTAGCTAACAATCTAAGTCAAGCAATTATATTCTCTAAAGTGTACGTGACATGGCAATTACCAATGAAGATGTGTGTGAGCCGGCAAGTAGGTGTACGTGGTACATACGCATCATCGGTAATGGTGCTGGTGTCCTAACAGCATGATATCAATAATGGAATATGCAGCAAAATAAGTATGCGAGGCAGAGCGAACAGCAATAATGTGCGGGAGCTGAAAACTAGACACAACGATAACTAATCTGCATTAATCTAATATAAGTCCTACAAAATTGGTGCCTTTTGAAATAACACAAATCATGGGGTTTTGAAAATAGGGGCTACGGTGTTTTTATGAAAATATACGTCTTTTGAAATATCCGTAAGATCCCTTGGGCTATCTTTTAAAATACCCACGATTCGTTAGTTTTGAAATAGGTAGGAGTCTAATCTAATCTAACAACTACACTAAACTATACGGCTGAACTAACAAGCTGAACTACAGGTAAGGAAACCGCCTATCATCTGAGTCGATACATATACCTATCTGTATATGTATAGTCGGTGATCCCGCCTCAATAATATCATAGCCGATACCATATCTATAATCAGGCATCCCAAGTCAAGAGTGCGGATCAATCATCAATATAGCTCGTAAATCCGTCGTACGGCATCCCAAATCTGGGTACGGTTCAATATCACATTCATCATACTATTCACCTGGTATCCTCTTTATCAATTATCATGATCGGGGTACTGATCTACGTCTAGTACCCTACTGATACCGCCTACGCATGCATGGACGTGTGTGAAACACTACGTCAAGGACCCGCTACAACGTCATGTCGTATCTAAGATACGAACCCTGCTATATCACCGATCTCACGGCCTCAAATCAAATCTCATCGACTCAGCTCAATCCCAAGTATCATCCTCAATCCGTATGTGAACACATAGTCCCATACCCATGTGAACACATAACTATAAAGAATCCCATGAGCACATATCAATAGGAATGTATGCAAGTATGTATGTGTGTATGTGTAGTGCAACACTACCCTAGGGTTCGCAACGCTAAAATAATCTAACACACCAATATCCATCCTAAGTATCGTTAATAATCCCAAATAACATATAATAATTGTTAGTGTGTATACGCATCCGTATACACCACCACGGACTGCGGGGGTGCTATACGCCATCCACCCGACTTCTCCCCGTAGATATAAATCTACTCACCTGGTCCTCGCTAGCCGGTGCCGACGTCGCCACGTGCTTGCTTGTTGTCTCGAAGTCGACATGGGGGTACCTACATATCATAACGCACCATATCGCATTAAAACTAAATTCGAAATCGAAACGGCATACGAAAATCAAATCGGCACGCGTATCACGCATAGGTCCAAACCTATCGCCTACGCATGCAAGAATAGTCAGACCAACCCTCGATGTCGATGTACGAACGTCAAACCATCGAGAAAAATCCAAACACACCAATCGTGATTTCAAAACTCACTAATTATATAAGAAATAGGGTTTAGTTCATCAAAACCATAAAATTAAACAATTCGTTTTATTTTCCAAAAACCTAGTTAGCATAAATTCCCATTTCGGTTCAAAACTTGATGTTTTACCCAAACTAAATATTTTGACGATTCTAATGACCAAAATGCTCACTTAATATCATAATTAGGTCATACAAATCACCTCCATACTTTTAATCTCACGAATTAGCATTAACTCAAATTTCAAGTTTGCAACAAATATCGATTTTAACACTTTTCAAGGTAAAATTCACAATTTATCAATTAAGCATGGTTTTGCACGATCAAAGTCTCTAAACAACAAATTAAAATGCTAATAAAGTCATCAAAACCTTAATTACATTTTAAATCTCAATTTTATATGTATTTCACTAAAACCTAGTTTGCAAATTACATAATTAATACAATTTGAATTTAACATAAATATAAACTACCAACTAGATTAGTTTTGGCATAACAACAACATGTTAAACTACACAATTATCCCATGATCAATTACAAGAACCCCAACTTAAATTCACAACCCTAATCTAGAATTTTCCAAACCCTCACTTAATAATTTCCACTTGAAATTAGAACCCAAGTTAACATTTAACTACTTAGCTTATGAAAACAATACCAACAAATTAACCATTAGATAAGATTATACCTCCAAGACTTGTAGATTTACATGCATCATAGCCTCCCAAATTAGCTTCTATGCCCCAAAATCCATGCTAGATGGGCTAAAGAATAATGGGTAAGTGTTGGATTTGAATTTAGCTTTGATTTTGTGTTAATTTTGAAGCATTTTGTGGATTTTTTTGTGATGATATGAGAGGGAGAAGAGGGTGGAAAGCTACTGCAGTGGGAAGAAGCAAGTTTCGGCCAAAATGGGGGGGATGAGGAGAGAGAGAGAGGTGTTGAATGAAAGGGTCAAAGAAAGCCATACTTCAAGTCAACACTTAACATCTTTTCCTTTATTTTTCCTTTTCTTTTCTTTGTTTGTTTTGACTTTTAAGTGGGGAGATGAGTGGGGGGCTGCTGAATTCAGCAAAGGGGTAGAGGAAATGGGTGTGTGTGGGTGTGGGTACGGGTGTGGGGTGATGAAAAATGATAAATACAATACCCCAAACATCCATTTACGCTAAAAAAAGCCTTTTTTTCTTCAATAATTTCTAAACCGTTTTGGCAAATGATTTCGTTCCAAAAACCACATGATAAATTTTTATTTAATGTTTTATGATGCACAAAATTTGTTTCAACTCATTCCAATTTGTAATTTTCCCTAATTAAATGTATTAGTGACGGCTTAAATAATAATAAAATAATATTTTTTTCAGAAAATTTGAAATTTCACCAGCGGCTCAATAAACACCAAATAATAGCAATTACATAGCTAGAATATGTATATTTAATTTTTATAATAAGATATTTGTATTTTGACTTTTTACAGAAAATCCCCTTATTTTACCGATTTTTTCGAAATTTCACCGAAACGATTTTCAAAACGCTACAGTTGCCCTCGAACCCGGCTATTCGAGCACTCCTCCGCGAGGTAATCCTAGTATAGAAAAGTAAAAATATATACAACGGCGACATCGACCTCAACCCACTCGTGCCCCAATAAAGGAATAAACAAACTGGCAGAAACGGCAGTCTACATGTCGGACGCTCGCCCCGCAATAGTGAATATACAAATGAATCTGAACTGTACATCTAACATTGCACACAAGGCTATCCACCACGACAATCCGCACAAACCATAACCATATATATATATATATATATATATATATATATATATATAACCGCAGAAGCAAGCAACACCAGAATGTGTGCAGCCCTGTCTAAATGAACATATAGTAATTAGACGATGTTAATCAACACATATATCACAGATACCGACGATGCAAAAGTTTCGAGTTTTTAAAACTCTCAAATTGTCCCAAAGATAAGATGACACAAATAGAAATCTGGGACACAGCAAACAACACCAAAAATACCAATTTACAAAACCCAAGACTCAGCATTAAAACGAGGTCCAAAGGTGAATAGTAAAAAAGTGAGGCTGGCCAAAATGGATATTTTGGCTGTTCAAACTTGATGGAATCCGCTCATTTTCATTGTGTGTCACTAACAAGTCTAGAGTAAGCTTCCGCACTTATTTAAAAAAAAATTATACACCAAAAATATTTTGAACAGAAACTGGGTTTTGAAAAAGGAGTTTTCGGTTTTGAAACTTAAAGCATCGTCTAACATTAGTTTAGGGTGTTTGGATGGCTCTGATACCATGTTGGAGTCCGGCGCCCGTGTCGCGGAGGCCACCGACGAGATGGAAGCGAAAACAAAAACTTTTTGCGGGCACCGGACATGCATACCCGAGGATTCGATCCAAAGACTCTAAACTAGAAATCTAAAACATTCAAAGTTTAAGAAATACAACCTTTGTCGCGTGTCCATCCAATTATGGAAGACCCCTCCAAGCTTGTAGCCGCCGGGATCTCTTTTGAGAATCAACCACCCTTACCGAAGATGATCCACCTGAGGGAGTCCGGTGGAGGCTCTAACCGATGATCCAAACTTGCTAGGTTTGTATGGTCGGTGATGTAAGAATACTTCACTAAATTTTCTCTCTTGAATCATGCTCAAAAACAGAGAGCAAGAAGAAAAAGGTGAAAGAGAAGAGGAAGCATGAACCATAAGCTCATGGAGCATAAACTCAAGTGTAGAGGAAAAAAACCATCCAAGAAAAATGAGTGAGAGAATGGCTATTGATTGATCTTAAATTCTCGGTGTCGTGTTTTAGAAATGTTTCACAACTAAAGAAATTTATACCGCAATCAATTAATGGTGTCGATGTAGCGCGTTAATGAATACGGATCGTCCACTGAGATGTGTGTTTTGATCGATTTTGTTTTAGATGAATCGAAATGAAAAGATAAAAGAAAATTTGCAAGAAAATTGATTCAAGAATTTTGAAATTTAGTTTCAAGAATCGTAAAGAACTAGATCTAAAATCAAGAATCAATAAAGTTCAAGAAGATGTCCAAATCGAATGAATTATCAAGATTTATAAAGAGGCTTGTAGGAATTGATCCAATTGATAGTGATGATGAAGAATTATGATTACAAATTCATATCTATTGATGATTTGTTGCTAGATCGATGACGATCAACGAGGATTAGGGATATATTGAAGAAACTAGGATTTCTCCTTCTATGCCTTGTCCCTTCGTTGATTAGCATTCAAATTCAAGCCTCTAGGAAATTCAATCATCAAGCGTTGATCTCTAATTTAGAGCGAAAACATTCAAGAAAGCATCTCGCTCAAAACTAGGTTGTCAATAACTCAATTTCCTAAAGTTTACAAAAATCATAAGACTTAAGAATCGTTCAAGAATTTAGTCATCATCATCTACCTATTTTCTCGATTTCGTAACAAGCGGAGTTTTCACTCAAAACATCATGTAAAAGAAAATAATCAAGAATTGAAAACTCATCATAATGCTCATATGTAAAGAAAAAAAAGATCAAGAATTTTCACCTTTTATTATTCAACTTTTCGTTACAATTCACTCAAATACTACAAGAATTGAGGAGAGAACTCGATCGTCGAACTAGCTTCTCATTGTCTTCGTGAGTCGCGGATTGTCGTAAATCACTTTCTCGGATGAAGATCGGCATTGCTTCAAAAAGGCTTGTTGAATGCTTGCTTTGGCTCGGCACTCGATAGATCTTGATTTGGATCAAATTGTGTCACTCAATTTGATTTAGATTTGATTTGGATCTACAATTTTTCCCTCCAATTTCAACCACTCACTAACTAACTCCAAAACCCTAGATCTAGATCTTATTTTATAGCCACCTCATTTGAATCTTCTCTTTAAAGCTAGGTTGTTAGAGAGAGGGTTCTAAAAGAAGTTTGTTGGAGGGAATATTCTAGAATGAGGAATATTCTAGGGTAAGCTTATTAGGCCGAGCCTTCTGGATAAAGCCACGTGGTATTTTAGGAGTCTTCTGGAAGCTGAGCCGTTACAGAGAGAGCATGTGGGGAAATCTGGGCTGATGACGTGTCCATTACGCCGCGGATCCGCAGCCAACAAGCCCAAAGGGCCGCGGATCCGCGGCCCTTTGGTGGCTTTGATGCATGGAATTTTCTGAGTGATCTTGTGCTGGCTTTAGGGCTATTTCCTGATATTTGGAATATTTTTGTACTCTCTTGTTCACTGCCAGATCACAAATCTTTGACTTGGCGTATTTTTATCAGCACTTCCGGTTCTTTTCCTGGAATTTCCTGCACACAATCTCGAGACAAGTGTTGCGATATACAAAGATCATGCGTGCAATGATAAATACTCAATTTCCCTCAAAATGCCGGTTATAATATATAACATATGTTATTTGGTATTTTACAGTCAATTTGCTAATATGTGCTATATTCATACCGAACACCTTTTGATGATTGCAAATAGTAGGGAAATTGATGTGTTAAAAATGAAATATTTTCGTCTAACATTAGTTTGGGGTGTTTGGGTGGCTCTGATACCATGTTGGAGTCTGGCGCCCGCGCCGCGGAGGCCGCCGGCGAGATGGAAGCAAAAACAAAAACTTTTTGCAGGCACCGGACACGCATACCCGAGGATTCAATCCAAACACCCTAAACTAGAAATCTAAAATATTTAAGGTTTGAGAAATACAATCTTTATCGCGTGTCCATCCTATTGTGGAAGACCCTTCCAAGCTTGTAGCCGCCGGGATCTCGCTTGAGAATCAACCACCCTTACCGAAGATGATCCACCTAAGGGAGTCCGGGGGAGGCTCTAACCGACGATCCAAACTTGCTAGGTTTGGATGGTCAGTGATGTAGGAATACTTCACTAAATTTTCTCTCTAGAATCATGCTAAAAAATAGAGAGCAAGAAGAAAAAGGTGAAGGAGAAGAAGCATGAAGCATAAGCTCATGGAGCATGAACTCAAGTGTAGAGGAAAAAAACCATCCAAGAAAAATGAGTGAGAGAATGGCTATCAAGTCTTACAACCATGATGCAATAGTGCACAATAAATGCACAAGCCAATCCAAGCCATCCCTCCAAACCATGCTTTATTAATTCCTCCTTTCCACCTCATTCTTTTTTATTTTTCTAAATAGAAAAATAAATATGAGGTGTCCTTCTTCTAGAAGCATTCCCGTATAAATACGAAATATTTCACCTGGTATATGTATCGCTGCATATACGCATATCCGTATAAAAATACGAATAGCGCCAAAGAGAGAAAATGAATAGTGAACAATAATACTAAAATATATTTATCAGAATACATATATATAAATTATTAAATCAAACCCTGATTTAATAATCCGTCTTAATCCTAAGCCGGCTAGTATTATCAACCGCCTGATTAAAGTCCGTGTATTCCGTATACGTATTTGATCGGACCCCTGCACATACCAACGTACGGCTCCTACATCAGTCGCCTGAACCGAAAAAACCCTCTGTGTAGGACTTTAAATACTTGACAATACACTGGCAGTGGATTTAACCACAACCACGTCAGCGGCACTAGCTGTACGTAACGGCTACCCAGGTACTTACCGAAAGAGGGTTGACAATCAAGTGCGTCCTTACCCTACTGAGCCTGAATGTGGTAATCTCCGTACATACCGGTCTCTTCTTCAAAGATTATTGCATATCGGGTATAGGGGGTGGATAACGTCAGACCCCTACTAACCTAATAAGTCGTGTTTAGGTCAAGCTCATCACCAACTAAGATACTACTGATCAACTATCAGTAAATCTCCCCCACCATGGCCATGGATTTCTAGTGCTATCCAACTGAATACAACGCGACATCGACTCCTAATACCAGGAGAGATGAATCCCTGATAGTCGACCACTGCCTCCATATGGATCGGGACTGTACCCAACTAAAACCTGTTTGCACGACTCCTTTGAGCCGTGGTAGGGTAGTAATCAAAGTACAGTAGGAAATCACACAAGACAAATGACGACATCAGGTCAAAAGACTAACATGTACTTATGCCACCTAAGAACTTCCATCTGACGATAGGTATAATACCATCTAGAAGTTCTCGGAGAGTCCGTCTAATGTACTCACCTCCAGTGAGAACCTATATACTATCTTAGGTGATAAAACACCAATAGTTTGTGAGACCGGCCACCGTCCCTTGTCGGGGTCTAGAAGCGTATACACTAGTTTACTCTAGAATATCGATGCCCAGTTTCGATATTCCTATGACTAGGGACATTTAAGGATGTGCTTATAGATGACCCAGCTCCCACATATATGATCGTCATCATAATGATGGTTGTCAACCAACAATCCTAAGGGCTTCATCAATGATGAAGACAAACCAAATAACCTACTATCATCTCGAGTAAGATTGGTATACCTATGTAGGTCCTCCCTCAATTGCGATCACAATAATTGCCTACTTGTGATCACAATAATTGTTTTGAGGGCACTATATCCAACACTTTGTTGCGGTTTGCCCATTGATCGTATACAGTAGTCAATTTGTAGACAGGACATAGGGCATCAATGGCTTAGGAATCATGTTTAAATCCCTGTCACCCAAGGCTTTTCATTTTTATGAGCCATGGAGGTCTCATAAAATTATATTTTTTCCCTACAAGTCTAGAGGATCCCGTATGTTTATTTTCTCCTTAGGAGTCGTGAGGATCTCTAAGTATCTTTTCCGTTCATGTGTCATAAGGACGCATGAGTAGGTCTTTTCAACATCGGTAGCTTGGTTTGCCAATATGAGTCATTTCGAGCACGGTTTTACCGCAAGTAGCCTATGGATGGTATACAATAGTCAATTTGAAGACTGGCCGTGGAGTATTGATGGCTTAAGAAATAGGTTTAGGTCTTTTTTACCGAAGGCTTTTCAATTTTATGAGCCGTATGGGTCTCATAAAAGCGCTTTCTCCAGACGAGTTGAGAGGATCTCGTAGGTGCATTTTCTCCGTAGGAGGTATGGGGACCCCTAAGTTTCATTTTCCTTTTGTGAGTCATAATGTTACGAGTCGAGAGGATCTCGCAAGTGGATTTTTTCCTTATGTGTCGTGTGGACACATGAGTGGGTCTTCTTCTCGTTGGTAGATTGGTTTGCAAACAGAGGATATTTGGATGCAACTTTGTTGAGAGTCGCCTATGGATTGTATACGGTAGTCAATTTGGTGATAGGCTGCAGGGCATCGATGGCTTAGGAAACATGTTTAGATCTCCGCCACCTAAGGCTTTTCAATTTTATAAGCTATGAGGATCTCATAAAAGTATTTTTTCCCTACGATTCAAGAGAATTTAGTAGGTATATTTTCTCCTTAGTAGTCGTGAGGACCCCAAAGTGTCTTTTTTCCCTTGTAAGTCGTAAGGTTCTCATAAGAGTGTTTTCTCCTTGCAAGTCGAGAGGACTCATAAGTGACGTTCACCATGTTAAGATGATTCCTCGCCTCTAGTGGGACTTTTTTGAAACTTTTTCCTTTTTCTTTTATGAGTTTGCACCCTTTCGGGTAATCATAAACTCACGAGTAATCCTGCTATTTTTACTCACGGAGTCATTTCAGGCTTTCATCCGTGCTTCTTTTACTTATGGACTAACATCGTTTTTTTAATTTAATTTAATTTTTTTGTTCAGGTTTAGCGACTTAGTGGTCGATTTGCTCTAATTGAACCAGCTTGTTAAGGAGCTCTTGATATGTGTTTGGTTTGGAGAAATATAGGAATGGATAAACCTACGATCGTGAATCTATGGTGCCTATTAACATTTCGACGTCTAGAGCTTCGGCGATCGGTTGTTCACACTTTGATGCAAGATTTGCCCATTGAATGGCATATTGCACCAGCGTTTCATTTGATCTCCTCTCTTCATTGATTAGAGCGGAGATAGTGGTACGCTTCCTCGTGCTAACAAACCTCTGCGTGAAGAGCAGCTCGATGTTGGCGAAGGTCTCTACGGAGTCATTTGGGAGCTCCAAGTACTATTCGAAGGAAGTATCTACCGGGCTGCTGACGAACTACCGTAGGAGTGGCTTATCATCACCTCAGGTGCTACTGCACATTGTTTCGAAATATGGAATATGCTAGTAAGGATTCTCCGTTCCTTTAAAGACGTTGAACTTCGGGATCGTATATCCCGGAAGGTATTTCTTCTGGTCATACCATACCGGATATGGATGACCGGTCTTAATCAACTTGGCGTTTGCTTCGCTGGAAGTGAGGAGTTTGACCTGATGGGGTATGTACACGTTGAACTTATCCATTGATATTGTTTCATCTTTTGAGGTTGAAGGGGCCTGCAGAGAGCTTATGGCACCTCCCTTCACATTATCAAGGATCGCCGGTGACTTTTCGGCCGGCGATTCTAGTGGTTAAGCCATCATCCAACATATGTTCTATAGGTGGAGGGCCATTTGTTCATGTTGGCGGACATTTCTTCCACTTCTTTTTCTTTCTTGTCAAGAGCTCGCTCTAAAGAGTCAACATCAGACTCTTGTTCTGCCATATCTTCTTGTTCGCCTTCACGACGCGGCTTGGGTGGTGAGCCGACGAGTGCTGCTTCTTGAATTGCCATTTCATGCAACTGCTGTTGTCTTTGAGCTTGAGTCCAAGACTGAGTTTGGGGTCGATGACTTGTGGAAGCGTTGTTTTCACTTCCGTTGAGGTGTATCATCTGCACCGTATGGACTACTTTGGCCTTTTACGTGGAGCTTTTGATATTTTGCCTTTTGGGATTTACCCTAGACGAGAGAGATCTTCCTGGTCTTTGCTGTTTAGGAGGGGCCACTTTGGACTTAGAAGCTGAGTCGTCGGCCTTTGGCGGATTCCTGAGCTTCTCAGATTTTGGAGATGGATTGTTGTTGATAACAGAGCTACGATCTTCTTTCCAAGCTTTGTAAATTGTCGAGCAAAGTTTTGTCTTGAGCATCGAATTTTGCTCATTTGATTCCCCCCACAAGTGGTGGGGAATTCTTTAAGACAGCGTTAGGCAAATTTCCCCTTGCCCTCTCCAGCGGTTCAAAGTTGTTATTTGTCAGAACAGCCGCATTGATCTTGGGCATTGGTGGAGTTAGCCCTGATGGGAAGATGCCCCTGCCTGCCTTTGTCAGTGCCAGTAACGGCGTCAAGCACATCTTGAAGCAAGAGCATCTTCAAGTTTTGGAGCTTCACATACATGCCCCCTGTGTGGCTTTCGAGCTTCTGCATGTGTCGGTCGCTTAAAGACCGACGTCTTTTGCAGAGCAGGAGCTTGATGTGCCAGTCTGTGGAAGACAAACTTTCTTGAAGGTGAATAGTCTTTTGGCGCTTCGGGAGCAGCATGAGCCGACCTTTTAAAAACTGAGCTTTCTGGTTTTGCGTGCTTCTCGGAAGAGCCTGCGAAGCTTGTTGTCTGCCTATCGAAGACTGGCTTGTTTGAGGCCTTCTCCTTTAGCGTTGTTGCACCAAAGGTATGGAGGAGTGGAGGCATTTGCCTGAATTGGAGCCCGTTCCATTCTTTCATGAGTTAGGCTATTAGGATGCTGATCAATGGGGCCATAATATGCCCAGAGAAGATCAGTTAGGACGGGGTGGTGCTTGAGTTGCAGTTGTTGAAAAATGCCATTAAAACCTTCAAAAGAGGAAAAGCACCGGTTTCAGTATACCCCGAAATTCAAGTGCAACCATAAACCATCATGATTTTGTTCACGAAGACACAACACAAGAAGTGTGGAGTGGAAAGAGATAAATGTCCCACCGGGCGTCTCAGAATCTGTTTTCTGCTGAAAACCAGTCAGAAAAACTGGGATTGAATGTCTAGCCTGAATTTGGGGGTAGATGCATATGTTTAATCCATCCACCTATCCGAAAACACTAAGTTGATTTATACGCCACATATAGGAGTTTTGGATAGATGCGATCGATGTAAGTAACTTCAGATTCGCTCTCACGGATGGGAAGTTTAATGATTGTAGGGACGCATTTTTCCTGCAGGCGCAAGCCCCTGCAGTTAATTATGGTTTCGCGAACGACAACAACTTTCTGCACTTCAGGTTTTTAGCTTCATGTGTCTTATTCATGTGTCTTATTTTGGTTTTTATTTATTTTGGGTTGTCCTTGGATTATGTACGGAGACTAATTTTGTCGTCATCCGTAGGGCACGGATTAGTCCAAATCCGTACTTTATATTTTACATGATTTGGATCCACTTTGATAGCTTGGTTTGCCAACGGGAGTGCACTTAGGACGCATTTCTCACATTTATGAGGTCTAACCATTCAGATGAGAGCAGAAACTCTATCTAAAATCATTAGTCTCATTTGAGAATTAAGGTCAACCTAGAGGGTTTTGGGTCAAGCATTTTCTTGACGGGGTCTACGTTGGTAGCTTGGTTTACCAACAGGAGTGAACTTAGGTTTCATTTCTCACATCTGTAAGGTCCATCAGTTCAAAGGAAACTTAGGCCTCATCTAAGGGTTGTTAGTCTTATTTGATACTAAGATCAACCTAGATGACTTGGTCATATCTTGAGAATACTACAATATTCAATTGCCTCTACGGATTTAGCCGTAGGGGTAAAGAGCTGCCCCTACGGATATATCCATAGCGGTATAAAATATCTCCGTAGGTCCAAAGGCTGCAGGTGCAAGTCTTCGTCTTGATCAAGCCTCTACGGAGTAATATTTGCCCCTACGGCTTAAGCCCTAAGGGCAAGTATCCCTATGGATTATTCCATAATGACATAATCTTTATTTAATTTATCTGTTTATAAAATAAAATAATTGCTCTTACGGAGTAATCCGTAGGGCCTTCTATATGCCCATACGGATTAATCCTTAGGGGCACGTTTTGCCCCAATTACTAACTTCATAGGGACAAAATATCATATATTCTGATATTTTGTCCCTACGGAGAAATGGGTAGGGGCAAAACTTGCCACTACAGATTAATCCATAGGAGCATTTGTTGTTCTTCGGATCCGTAGGTACATTATATCAGGGTTTTTTTTTAAAAAGGGGGTTCCCGTTTTTTTCCCGCCCAGTGTACAATAATATATATCATATTGCCAAATACAGAAATATTCATAAACAACATCTCACGCATAATATATAAAACAAACAAATAAAAAGAATACAAAATCAATCTAAAATCATCGTAAACATACAAACAACCACCAATATCATCCAAAATATACAATATGTATCAAATAAGTACATATATCCTCAAATATATAAATAAAACTACCCTAATTCGGTCCAGCTCCTCCACCTTTGATAATCGCTGTAATCTGGCACATCTGCTCCTCGATGCAACCCTGAGTTGTAAAAAATTTGACTATTCAAGGAGTGGACTGTGCGGGATTCTGAGCAGGCTGTGGAGCTATAAGAGTGGTCTGCGCAGCTGCAGCTGAGGTAGTGGTTTGTGGATCTGCAGCTGCAGGAGATGCAAGTGGAGCCGCAGCCGAAGTAGCCTGCTGAATCTGTAAAATTTTATGTTTCTGTAATAATCGAATTAGAACGGTATATTAGATTTTAGTCGAATTCATATGATTACTGGGAAACCGTGAATTTGTTTATGCTTTGTTGAAAATCTACACGCTCTATTGAAATTCATATGTTATGTATGAGAATTTATACATGTTGAAATTCCACACAGTCAGAGCTATGCTTTTATACCCCAATCTAAGAATACTTATAGACTTAGGCCTGGTTTGAGTATCTAATTTGGAAAACCGTAGTTTATTTTAAGTGGAGTTAGAAATGATGCTTACTCTAACTTGTAAACCCATATCTCTTCTTAATTGTTTCGCTTTGCTTGGATGCTTGGTTTTGGAGTTATCTAATTTACAAAGAAATATTTTCTTCTTAAGTTTTGAATTTGTATGATCATAAATTTTTAAACTCAAAAATGAAGAAAGATGTGGCATTGTTATGATTATAAAGTTTAGTTTGTTGGATATAGTGCCCTCAAGGAAATTATTGTATTTGCAGGCAGGCGATTATGATAATTGAGGGAGGACCTATACGGGTAGGACAGTCTTACTCAAAATAATAGCATGATATTTGGTTTATCTTTATTATCATGTACATGCATTATGTAGTATTACAGATCACTATTACATGTTGATAGAGCTAATAGGATTCTTTCTTGACTACCAGCATTATGATGGCGATCATATACGTGAGAGATGGGTAGCCTATAAGCACATCCTTAAATGTCCCTAATCATGGGAGTATCGAGACTGGGCATCGATATTCCGAAGTAGACTAGTGTATACACTTCGAGACACCGACGAGGGGCGGTGGCCGGTCTCATAAGCCATTGGTGTTGTGACGCCTAAGATAGTATACATGTGCTCACTGGAGGTGAGTACACTGGACGGACTCGCCGAAAACTTCTAGATGGTATTATACCCATCGTCAGATGGAAGTTCTCAGGTGGCATGAGTACTGGTTAGTCCTTTGACCTGAATTCGTCATTTGTCTCGTATGAGTTCCCACTGTACTTTGATTACAACCTTACCACAACTCAAAGGAGTCGTGCAAACAGGTTTTAGTTGGGTACAGTTCCGAGCCACATGGAGGCAGTGGTCGACTGTCAGGGATTTGTCTCTCATGGTATTAGGAGTCGATGTCGCACTGTGTTCGATTGGCTATCACCAAAAATCCTTGGCCACGGTAGGGGAGATTTACTGTTAGTTGATCAGTAGTATCTCGGTTGATGATGAGCTAGACCCAGACACGACTTATCGGGTTAGTAGGGGTCTGACGTTATCCACCCACTAGACCCGATATGTGATACCCTTTGATGAAGAGACCGGAATGTACGGAAATTGTCACATTCAGGCTCAGTAGGGTAAGGACGCACTTGATTGTCGACCCCCCTTTCGACAACTACTTGGGTAGCCGTTACGTACAGCTAGTTCTGCTGACATGCTTATGGTTAAACCCATTGCCAGCGTATTGTCGAGTCTTTAGAGTCCCACACAAAGGATTTTCCCGGTTCAGGCGACGGATGTAAGAGTCGTACGGTGGTACATGCAGAGGTCCGATTAAATACGTGTACGCGGTATACGGACTTTAATCAGACAGTTGATAATACTATCCGGCTTAGGATTAAGCATGATTATTAAATCTGGTTTTGATTTAATAATTTATATATGTATTTCGATACATGTATTTTAGTATTATTGTTCACTATTTATTCTCTCTTTGGTGCTATCCGTATTTTTATACGGATACACGTATATGTAGCGATACATATACCAGGTGAAGTATTTTGTATTTATACGGGAATGCTTCTAGAAGAAGATGACCTCATATTTACTTTTCGATTTTAGAAAATAAAAACGAAAATGAGGTGTAAAGGTGATGACATTGAAGCATGGGTCCAAACATGGTAGAAAAGCATGGCTTCAATTTTAACATGATTTCTCATTTGGTTCCACTATTTGTGCATGGTTCATTTTTATTTGTAGCCATTCTTTTTACTATGAGTTTGGAAGATGATTTTTCTTCTACTCACTTGAGCTCCATGGCTCATGGTTGTATGCTTCATCTTCTCCATCTTATTCTTCTTCTTACTTCCATGTTTGAGAAAGATCCTAGAGAGAAATATTTAGTGGAGTATTCCTACATCACCGGCCATCCAAACCTAGCGGCTTTGGATCGTCGGTTCAAGCCTCCTCAGCGTTCCCTCAGATGGATCGTCTTCGACAAAGGTGATTAATGATCAAGCGCGATCCCGGTAGCTACGAGCTTGGAGGGGTCTTCTACAATTGGGTGGACACGCGACAAAAGTTGTATTTCTCAACCTCTTGCACTTCTAGATTAGCAAGTTTAGGCATATGGTTCATATCTTGGGTTTCGTAGGAGTCTGGTCCTCGCAAGAAATTTTTGTTTTAGCCTCCGTCTCGGCCGCGGCCTCCGCGACGCGGGTGCCGGATCGCAACATGGTATCAGAGCCACCATAAACATTAACTAGATAGTTTGCACTTATTTAGAATTTTGATCGACGAGTTTTTTCCGGATCGCATTCTAATTTTGATGCCCACTGTTGATTTTCAAACTTGTTTAAAAAATTATTCTAGAGGTTTTAAAAATACGTCCAGGCAATTATAAAGGCCAGGAAGAAATTTGGGAACACGAGCCCAAAAATTGGCCGCGCAACCACGGCAAAATGTACCCATTGGCCACGGTTCCGCGGTCTATATTTGGCCGTGGTTCCCTAATTTTTTCCAGATGCTTTATAACTTGGAAATGTGATTTTTGGGATGTATGGTATTGACCCAGATTTGTTTGAGTACTGGATTGTACCTGGGGCCAATACGGAAAGTTTTAGTCGATAAAATTTTTGAATTTTTTTGTATCGGTGCATGTGTTAGTTTCTGCGACCGTGAATATTATAAAGTTGTACAATCTGACTGGTTGCTATATGCACAATCAGAAGGGTTTACGAACATGATATTCACGTTGATATTCTGTGTTGCACTGATGTTGTGGACGGATAGTCGTGATGGATAGCCTTCTATGCAATGTTAGATGTACAGTTTAGATTCATTTTTATATTGTTTATTACGGGGCGAGCATCCGATATGTGGAATGTCGTTTCTGCCAGTATGTATATTCTTTTATTGGGGCACGACCGGGTTGAGGTCGTTATCACCATTGTATATATTTTTCTTTTCTGTGCTAGGATTATGAAAGTCTACCCTAGCACCACCATGAGATTTAAACCGGCATCAAGCATGCAATTTTAAAAATTCTTGGTGCTAAGCTAGACTATCCTAGAATCTAACAAGATTATTAGGGTTAACTATGATGATATCATAAACTATACTAAGAGAAAAAGGCTACAACCTTTATAAACTGTGTCCTTCTCTTTTCAAGCTCCGTGTAGTAGTCCACGCGACTCTACTTGAAGTTGGATCGAGCTTCCTTTACGATCTTCATGCCGAAGATGATCCACCCGAAGCTCCACTAATCCAAGCTATCTCTTCACTAAACTCTTTAGTGAAGGAAACACACTACACTTAATTGTTAATCAAGTGTAGGATGGTGAAGTAAGGGTTTTGTTTGCTCACTAGGGTTCTCACAAACTCAAGCTTTCATAACACATGTGAGGGATTGAGCTTGGAGGAGGTGAGGAAGAAGATGGAGAGAGCTAGAGAGGAGAACTCATCATATGAGCTTAAGTCAAGAAAAATTTATCAAGTCAAGAAAATGCAAGTATAGAATGGCTTTTACAAACTCACACTTATTGAAGCATCAATTTCCCTCAATAATAAAATGAAGCCATGCTTCAATAATGAAGATGGATTAAATATTCATCAAGCCATGCTTCACCCCTTTTCTCAAATTTCTTCTCATTTTCCACCTCATTTTCTATTTTCCAAAATAGAAAATCCATGCCATGCTACATTTAATATATATATATATATATATTAATACATATATTATGAAGAATAATTAGTGAGCTAATAATATTAGTTAATATATAATTATATCAAATATAATATATTTCAAATTATTAAATCAACACTTGATTAAATAATTCGGTTATATCACATATAACCGACTAATATCATCTATTTGTATATCATATTATCAAATCAACACTTGATTCAATAATCCGGTTATATCACATATAACCTAACCGATAACAAATAACCGCCAGATTAGAATACGGTATCACATACTCATATTTAATCAGGCCCTCCGCACATATCAGCATATGTGCCCTACTTCATTTCACTTGAACCAGGAAAATTTTTGTGGGACTCTAAAGACTCGTCAACACGCCAGCAGTAAGTGATGATCACATCAGTCACCAACAAACCGTCAGCGGTACTAGCTGGACGTAACAGCTACCCAGGTATTGTACGAATAGAAGATCAACAAGCAAACTTTTCCAAACTACCATGAAGCCTATAAGTAACATTTACCATACAGTCCGGTCTCTTCATCTGATATGTCGTATATTGAGTCTAGGGGTGAAATCGTCAGACCCCCGTAACTTGATAAGTGATGCCGATGTATGGCTCATAACGGTTCAAGAAACTACTGATAACACTTACTAGTAAATCTCATCAGCCCTGGCCAGAGACTTACTCTTATAGCCAATCGAGCATAGCGCAACATCAACTTCCTATATCGGGAGAGACGAAACCCCTCCTATCGCTCATTGCCTCCATGTGACTCGGGACTGTACCCAAAATCCACCTGTTTGCACGACTCCTTTGAGTCGTGGTAGGGAGGAAATCAAAGCACAGTGCGAAACACGCAAGACTCTATGACGATCTCGGGTCTACAGACTTACATTTTCCAATGTCACTAGAGAACTGCTATCTGACGATAGGTATAGTACCAACTAGGAGTTCTCGGCGAGTCATTTTCGGTGTACCCATTCTCCAATGAGCACCTGTGTACAATCTTTGATGTCAAATACCAATGGCTATATGATCAACTATCGCCCCTACAGGGTCAAGAAACATACACACTAGTCTACTCTGGAATATCGATGCCCTGTCTCGATACTCCCTCGACTAGGAATAATTAAAGGATGTGCTTGTGGACTACATAAGTCCCAGTAGTGTAATCCACATCATAGTCCTGGTAGTCAAGAAAACATCCTAAGGTCTTTATCAACATGTATCAGATAGACAGTATAATAATAAAAGTGTAAATGCTCAGATAAAGAACAACCAGATAGCATACTATCATGTCGAGCAAGAAAGTCCACTAATATATGTCCAAGCATCCACTATATCATACAATAATGGCCTTTAGGGCATACATATTCCTAACAATCTCCCACTTACACTAAGGCCATGTATTGTAGTATCTCATACCCAACATCCCAAAAAGTCTCTCAAACTGTGTCTAGAGGAGGGCCTTCGTGAGTGGATCCACTACGTTATCCTTCGTGTCAACTCCCCTGACCTCGATCTCCCGTAGATCTACTATCTTCCAGATCAGGTGATACCGCCTAAGAATATGTCTGGATCTTTGATGGGACTGAGATTCCTTGGCCAAAGCCAAAGCTCCATTGTTTTCACAATACATAGCTATTGGATGCTCAATGGATGGAACCCCACCAAGTTCAGAAATGAACTTCTTCATCTAGACAGCCTCTTTGGCAGCATCGTTGGCAGCGATGTATTCAGTCTCCATCGTCGAGTCTGCAACGGTATCTTACTTGGAACTCTTCCAACATACCGCCCCTCCATTCAGGGTGAAGACAAAACTCGAGACCGACTTACTATCATCCTTATCACTCCAAAAGCTCGAATCAGTAAAGGAATCCACCTGGAGTTCACCGTTACCATACATTAAGAACATTTCTTTAGTCCTTCTCAAGTACTTAAGAATGTTCTTCACAGCTGTCCAGTACTTTTCCCTAAGATCTGATTGATACCTACTCACTACACCTAGCGAGTAAGCTACATCCGGTCTGGTACAAAACATCGCATACATGATTGACCCGACTGCCGAAGCATAGGGTATCCCTTGCATGTGAGCCCTCTCCAAATCAGTCTTGGGAGACATCTCTTTGGAGAGAGTGATTCCTGAACAAGCGGGTAAATTATCACGCTTAAAATCTTCAATAGTAAACCTCTTTAGTATGCTGTCAATGTACCTGGATTGGGATAATCCCAACATCCGTTTAGATCTATCTCTATAGATCATTATCCCTAGGATGTAGGAGGCATCACCTAGATCTTTCATGGAGAACTTTTATGATAAGAAGAGTTTGATCGAGTGTAGCATAGGAATATCGTTTCTTATCAAGAGTATGTCATCCACGTACAATACGAGGAAGACAACCTAACTCTCTACAACCTTTTTGTATATACAAGATTCATCTACGTTTTTGATGAAGTCAAACTCTTTGATAGCTTCATCAAAACAAATTTTCCAGCTCCGCGATGTCTGCTTTAATCCATAGATTGATTTAAGCAGCTCTCACACGCTTCCGCTGCTCCCACTGTCTACTAAGCCCTCTGGCTGTGTTATGTACACGCTCTCTTCTAAATCACCGTTTAGAAAAACGGTCTTGACATCCATCTGCCATATTTCGTAGTCATGGTATGCAGCAATGGCAAGTTGGATCCTGATGGAGTTAAGCATGGCGATAGGAGAAAAGGTCTCATCATAATCGACACCTGGTCGTTGACGAAAAACCTTTTTCTATAAGTCTAGTTTTGAAAGTCTCAACTTTTCCATCTACACCAATTTTTTTCTTAAAGATCTACTTGCTCCCGATGGGTTTTACCCTTTCAGGAGCAACTTCCAAAGTTCATACTTTGTTGGCGTACATGGATTCCATCTCAGATCACATAGCATCTAGCCATTTCACAGAGTCTCCACTTATGATGGCCTGCTCAAAAATAGTTAGGTCATAATCTTTCATGATGCTATCTTCGCTCCCATCGTCTATGAGAAAACCGTAGTATTTCTCAGGTGGATGAGAAACCCTACTAAATCCGTGGAGTGTTTGAGGTTCGTCGGGGACTATTGAATCCTCCGGTTTTACCAAATTGTTAGTTATAGTTTGTGTAGCTGGAACTTCTTCCGGTTCTACCTCATTAACACTAATTTCTTTCACAAGAAATTCCTTTTCTAAAAAAAGGTGGCATGTTGAGAAACAAATACCTTTTGTTCCTTAGTGTGGTAGAAGATATCCATATGAATCCTTTGGATATCCCACAAACTTGCACAAAACAGACCTTGTCTCGAGCTTGTCTAGATTTTTCTTTTTAACATAGGCCGGACAACCCCTTATCTTAACTCGTTTAAGAGATGGTCTCTTCCCATACCATATCTTATATTGAGTGGGAGGCACGGATTTGGTCGGAACTCTATTCAATAGGTATGCAGCTGTCTCAAGTGCATAACCCCAAAAGGAAATAGGTAACTCAGCAACACTCATCATAGAGCACACCATATCTAATAGGGTGCGATTCCTCCGCTTCGATACTCTATTGTGCTGTGGTGTATACGGAGGACTAAGCTGAGAGAGAATCCCATTCTCTTTTAAATGGTCTCGGAACTCCGTGCTTAAGTATTCTCCTCCCCGATCAGATCGAAGGATTTTAATACTTTTACCCATCTGTTCTCTACTTCGCACTTATATTCCTTGAATTTCTCAAAATCTCCAGACTTGTGTTTCAACAGGAACACATGTCCGTATTTTGAGAGATCATCGGTGAATGTAATGAAGTACTAAGAACCATTCCTGGTATGTGTAGACATAGGACCGCATACATCACTATGTATCAGTCCCAAGAGTTCAGTAGCTCTTTCTCCGTGTCCAATAAACGGAGTTTTTGTCATCTTCCCTTTGAGACAAGACTGGCAAGTTTCATAAGAAGTAAATTCAAACGAATTTAAATATCCATTTTTATGCAACTTAGCTAGTCTTGTCGAATTGATATGACCTAGTATACAATGCCACTAGAAGGATTCATTCATTTCTGAACTTTTCCTCTTGTGTGTGTTCTGTACGTTTAGAACTGTAGTTTGATTTAGAACGTATATACCATTACATAACATACTAAACCCAATCAACTATTGATTTAGGAAAATGTTCATAACATTATCCTCCAATACAAAGTTATATCCTTCTTTATGCAACAAAGAAACTGATATAATATTGCACATCATGTTTGGTACGTAATAACAGTCGCTCAGAATCAATGTATTTCCATTTGGTAATACAAGGTGATATTCGCCAACTTTTTTGGCTGCAACAATTGCACCGTTCTCTACTTTTAGAGACATATCACCTTTTCCCAGTTCTCTACCTCTCCTTAGCCCATATAACAAATTACATACGTGGGATTCTGATCCGGTATCTAATACCCAGGACGTAGAGAAAACTAAGAAACAGTTCTCGGTTACGAACACACCCGAAGAAGATGCATCAGCATGCTCCTTCTTCGTTCGGGTGGCATGGGAATCCGAGTATTCCCCTATTCCTTACTCAGACTTATGACAATCATAAGAAAAAGCAGAACGTAGCCCAGTATAATAAGTAGGTTCGGTCAGTACATCCATATTATTATCTTGATTAAGGCGTGTCATTGGTCGCTACCAGGAGAGAGAGAAGGATAATCACTTTTGCGTGCGTTCTTTACAAGATTATATTGGTTATTATCTTATCTAATCAGTATGTCTCCCACTATTTTTATCAAATCTTTCTTCAAACCCTAAAAAGTAAGATTAGCAGGGATTAATTACACCCTACAAGTTCACCAATCGTTCGGCCAGGCAGGTATTGGTACTCCGAGGGAGTCTCCCCATGCTTTCGCATGGAACCAATTAAATAACCTTGTTTCCGTAGGGGAATAACCCCGTTAACAACTTTTTTAGACACCTACTGGATCAGCTAATTGTAAAGTGGAAAACACTCCCAGGAATAACACTTACTCGCAGTGGGTATGGGGATCCAACTATCTCATAGAAGGTATGCAATCTCATTGCAAATTTCAACGCTTGAAATACCCAATATCTATTTTTACCCCTATCAACTTATGACCTTAACTATGGCCAACAAATCATAATCGCTAGCCAAGTTCAACCCGTCATTTCGTGATTGAATTAAACCCACCCGCACGACCCTTAACTATGGTCAATAAGGCCGTACGACTACCCTAATCCAATCGTATCATATGCAGCAGATAAGCACTAATCAGCTACCATACACTATGCTTTGACGGAGGTCAACAAACGCAGCACGAATACTAAATAGCATTTATCTGAAATGACGGAGGGCTGCGACTGGTTTTGATGAAAATCTTTAACGTAATAAACATGATATCGTTGTAGAATCTAGTGATTCGAAAAGGAGTGTTTTTTGTAGCTTTTGCTGGTTTTTCTAAAAAGGTCACTCCCGGTGAAGAGTTCTCGGCTCTTTCCTCATCGAATGAGGTGTTGGATATTCATCAAGGAATAGCACTATGTAAAGCAAGAACTAGAGAAGCTATTAAAACAAAACCGAATGGGTTGTAGCATTTTCTTATTTTGCTAAAGAGGTCACTCCCGGTGAAGGGATATCGGCTCTTTCCTCATCGATTGAGGTGCTGGATATTTATCAAGGAATACCACTATGCAATACAAGAAATAGAGCTACCTTTTTAAAATTTTGATTCTATAACATCGTTAGGTTTCTTTTCTTTCCATTAATCTCATTAATTAAGTCCCATCATTTATGTTTCCCTAAACATCACAGAAAAGAACCAAAGTAGAACGTACGCTTATGCCATCCGTATTCGCCACGGGTCCCCATCATGCACCATTAGGTTACTTAGCTAACGGCAGAGCGGGGGATGGACTAGCGTGAGTGCAAAACATAAGCAACGTTTATTATATATATATCATATATATACAGCATTCGTCTCACGCAGTTATATGATCACATCACAGAACCCAGCAGCAGAAGTCAACATATGAAATATTGGATATACTAGGAGGTCCGTGTTTTAAATTCAGCCAGTAATGAAAAACACGGATTCCACGTTCGTGATGAATAGCCAAACCCACATCCCTAGACCCCTACGAGAGCGGCATGCAACCCTGTCAATTCTAAAGTTAGGAGACCCATTCTTGACTCCTCGAGATGGTCTCCCACTGGACTCTAGAACCCGATTACTTGTGCTCCCCGCCTTGGGTCTATCCTAATGCAGAAAAGTAAATAATATACATCAATGGTGACATCATCCTTAACCTGGAAGTGTCCTAATAAAATAATATTACATACAAATATTACATGAATGAAAATCGAAAAACTCCCATCTCACGCAAAACCCCTCGGGTATTCAATCACGACGATCCAATATATCATATCACAGCAACACATAATATCACATGTCATCAATGTAAGTAAATATGCGTATCCCAAATTCCGTTGACATATAGCAACGAGATCGGGGATACACCACATATTACACTTACAGTCGCAGAAAAGAAATGAAAAACTACAATATTTAGAATCCGCAAAAACCTTAGGCATCATAAACCCAGAACATCTCATATTCCGAATTTCATTCCTAACATATAAACCCTGCATTTTAGTCTCAAACATAAAACTCTTTTCAATAAGCAGTTGGATAATTCAACAACATTCCCGACTAAGTGATCGCGTATTATACGTGATTGCGACGGGGTTTTGATCTGAATCGAAACTCCATGGCAATCGATCAACCGAGATTAAAATGCTAGATTTATAAAACACCAACTAGTTTTCAAAAAACTAATTATTGTGGATTCCAAATATTGTATCACATATCATCATAATCTGTACGACGCTAAATATTTTGATTGATTTCTCAAACACCGACAAATTCCAGATATCTCAACAACTTGAGTCTCATTAAAAACATCCAGAAAGTGCAAAATATTAAAGTGGAGCAGCAGAAGAAAACAAAATCCAAAAACACCCTAAAAGTGCGACGAAACTGCGGCCAAACAAGGGTTTGGGCCACGGTTCCACGGCGCTTTGTAGAAGTTAGGGGTTCAAATTTCTTAGGGCTCCATTAAAAAACCTGCACGATTTTCTACATATTTTTAATCACTAAAATTTTAACTTTTGAAAAACGGACAGAAACTTGAGAAAATCCGACTTCAAAAATTCGATCGAACACTTTAACATCGTAAAGACCTTCCCTAATTTTCTAGCTTGGCTTTGATACCATGAAAGTCTACCCTAGCACCACCATGAGATTTAAACCGGCATCAAGCATACAATTTTAAAATTTCCTTGGTGCTAAACTAGACTATCCAAGAATCTAACTAGATTATTAGGGTTAACTATGATGATATCATAAACTATACTAAGAGAAAGAAGCTACAACCTTTTTAGACCATGTCCTTTTCTTCTCAAGCTCCGTGTAGTGGTCCACGCTACTCCACTAGGCTCTACTTGAAGTTGGATCGAGCTTCTTTTGCGATTTTCGTGCCGAAGATGATCCATCTGAAACTCTGCTAATCCAAGCTACCTCTTCACTAAACTCTTTAGTGAAGGAAACACACTGCACTTAATTTCTAATCAAGTGTAGGATGGTGAAGTAGGGGTTTTGTTTGCTCACTAGGGTTCTCACAAGCTCAAGATTTCACAACTCATGTGAGGGATTGAGCTTGGAGGAGGTGAGGAAGAAGATGGAGAAAGCTAGAGAGGAGAACTCATCATATGAGCTCAAGTCAAGAAAAATTGATCAAGTCAAGAAAATGCAAGTATAGAATGGCTTTTACAAACTCACACTTATTGAAGCATCAATTTTCCTCAATAATAAAATGAAGCCATGCTTCAATAGTGAAGTAAGAAGAATAAAATATTCATCAAGCCATTCTTCATCCCATTCCTCAAATGTCTTCTCATTTTCCACCTCTTTTTCTATTTCCCAAAAATAGAAATCCATGCTATATATATATATATATATTTATATATATATTTATATATTTATATATATATATATTATGAAGAATAATTAATGAGCTTATAATATTCGTTAATATATAATTATATCAAATATAATATATATCAAATTATCAAATCAACACTTGATTTAATAATTTGGTTATATCACATATAACCGACTAATATCATTTAATTGTATATCACATTATCAAATCAACACTTGATTCAATAATCCAGTCATATCACATATAACCTAACCGATAACAAATAACCGCCAGATTAGAATATGGTATCACATGCTCGTATTTAATCAGGCCCTCCGCACATATCAGCATATTTGCCCTACATCGTTTCGCTTGAACCAGGAAACTTCTATGTGGGATTCTAAAGACCCGTCAATACGCCAGCAGTAGGTGATGATCACATCAGTCACCCACAACGGCTACCCAGGTATTGAGCGAATAGAAGAACAACAAGAAAGTTTATCCAAACTCTCATAAAACCTATAAGTACCGTACAATCCAGTCTCTTCATCTGATATGTTACATATCGAGTCTATGGGTGGAATCGTCAGACCCCGGTAACTTGATAAGTGATGCCGATATATGGCTCATAACGGTTCGAGAAACTACTGATAACACTTACCAGTAAATCTCATCCGCCCTGGTCAGGGACTTACTGTTATAGCCAATTGAGCATAGCACAACATCAACTCTCTATACCGGGAGAGATGAAACCTCTCCTATCACTCATTTCCTCATATGACTCGGGACTGTACCCAAAATCCATCTGTTTGCATGACTCTTTTGAGCCGTGGTAGGGAGGAAATCAAAGCACAGCGAGAACCATACAAGACTCTATGACGATTTTGGGTCTACAAACTAACCTGTACCAGTTTCACCAGAGAACTGCTATCTGACGATAGGTATAATACCAAATAGGAGTTCTCGGCGTGCTGTGTTCGGTGTACCCATTCTTCAATAAGCACCTGTGTACAATCTTTGATGTCAAACACCAATGGATATTGGATCAACCATCGCCCCCTTCGGGGTCAAGAAACGTACACAGCAGTCTACTCTATAATATCGATGCCCTATCTCGATACTCCCTCGACTAGGAACAATTAAAGGATGTGCTTGTGGACTACACAGGTACTAGTAGTATGATCCGCATCATAGTCCTAGTAGTCAAGCAAGCATCTTAAGGGCTTTATCAACATGTATCAGAGAGACAATATAATAATACAAGTGTACATGTTAAGATAAAGAGAAACCAAAGAGCATACTATCATGTCGAGCAAGAAAGTCCTCTCTATATATGTATAAGCATCCACTATATCATACAATAATGACCTCTAGAGCATACATATTCCTAAAAGATTACCCCGCGGAGGAGTGCATGAATAGCCGGGTTCTAGAGGGAAACGTGCCCGCATCTCATGGCGTTGAGACCGGAAGGGATTACTCTAGAATTAGCAGGCTATTCGCCGCACTCGTAGGGGGCATATGTTGACCAACGGAAGGGTGCTCAAATTACTGGATTATGTGAAGTGCTGGGTGGCCCATTCACTTTGTTGATTGGGGTTACCTCACTTTGGGGATTGGAAGGTAACTTGCCGCACTCGTAGGAGTCTAGGATCTTCATCGCACTGGCTATCCATATGACAAGGGAACGTTGCGTCTCATTTATGGCTCAAATGAAACGCGGGGCTCCTAGATTATCCGTTGTTCCATATTGTTGTTCGTATGCTGTAATGATTATTATATGCCTGCGATGTTGATATATATTATATATATTTTGTTGATGCTTCTATATGTTTTACATCCGCGCTAGTCCATCCCCCGCTCTGACGTTAGATAAGTAATCTAATGGTGCATGACGGGGCCCCGTGGCGAATGCGGATGGCATATAAAAAGCATGTTATTTGGGTTGTTTCTTTTGTGGCTTGGAAACTTAAAATGATGGGAATGCGTTATCTGAATAATGCAGGGGAAAATAAACCTAAATGATGTTGTCGGAACCAATTTTAAACTACTCGATTTTCTTCAAAACTCATGGTTATATTCTTTTGCTTTGCATAGAGGTATTCGGTTAGGAATATCCCGAACCTCATTCTATGGGGGAATAGCCTTGATCCTTTCATTGGGAGTTCGCTCTTAAGCAAAAGTTTATGTTACTTTTTTTAAAAAGCCGAGCTTAATCCACTCCATTTCAAAGCCACTTGAGTTCCTTCAATGATATCAAGTTCATTACGTTAAAGGTTTTTCGCCAAAAACCAGCCGTAGCCCTCCGTCATTTCAGATAAGTACCCCATAGTATTCGTGCTATGTACGTTGGTCTTTATCAAGGCATAGTGCACGGTAGGTACAGGATACTTGTCTGTAGCATGGATATGCGATTATCTAGGACAGCCATATAGTCACGTTGGTTTCTATCAAGGGCTTATGCCGGTGGGTTTAGATCAATCTTGGATAATGACGGGTTGAACTTGACTAGCGACTTATGACGCGTTGGTCTCTATCAAGGACATGAAGTCGTTAGGGACAAAAACCATATCGAGAGTTTCAAACATATGGGAAACTTGCCAGGCGTGCGCATACCTTCTGGAGTGTGGAGACTTGAGTGGATTCCGTCAGGTTATCACATGATGATAGTTGGGTCCCGATTCCCACTGATGAGTATGCATTACTCAAGTGTAAATGATCCCGACTAGTTTCCTTTTAAGGTTTGAAGGAGAATTCAAGGAAATAGTGGGATCCATCCTGATCAGATAAAGTGATAACCAATCTGACCTTGATAGAGTGCACGCTGAGTATTTCTTTTCTCTCTCTCTCTCTCTCTAATACAGCGACCCATGACTGACCTTTAAAACTCATGAACCAATTTGACCGAACCTTTTTACACCCTTGGCTATGGCTTTTCTTGATTCGTGACAAAGTCGCATATATCCCTGCCGCTCTTACTCCACCCTTTGCATTTCTTCAGAACATATTATATCACTACGATGATCCATATTGCTTGAAACGACCATTTTATAGTTACATACGAACTCAAAGAAGTTGCTACGGTCGAGAATGGATACAGGTTCTGAAGAAATTGAATAGGATTATTCGGTTGTCTCTTCCTTTTACCTTCTCTCAGGTTGCGAGAGCTCCTTGATTAGGAGAGTACACCTATTATGCTTATTGGATAGTCTTCTTCCAAACCTTAGGCTGGTACCTAAAGGTAGGAAAGGAAGAAAACCAGTTAGCACGGGGATGGTGTGTAGAAGGTAAGAAGTAGAGACATATTAAGGGATTGAAGTGAGGGCAAAAGAAATTGCGACTACTGTCATGAATCTGGATAATGGAAAAAGGATTACTAGGAATACCTGCCCATCCTCTATGAAACATTTTCATGTTTCAGTTTTCCTGTGTACATGTAATAGAGAACTGTTTTCTTAATTAATTCTGACTCCAGGATATGTATTTACCAGATTTGGATCTCACATTTGAACAATGTTGCAAATGATGAGTAGGAGCAGAATATTGGAAAATGGGCAATTTGATCCTTAATATCGGAATTCATTGTAAGTGGTGATATTTGATTAAGTCGCCTAGCTTTTTCCTGACGGCAAACATTTGGTTTCGAATAACCGTTGTTATACACCAGATTTTAAAATGAAATATCTGTACCTTTATCTTTATAAAGTGAGATATACATTTTTAAAATTGTGTTGTAAACATTTACCTTTATCAGTTGAGGATAAGGTAAGGTGCATTGAATAAAAGTGTAAGACATTCTTAACCAAGATACATTTTTCAATTTACAAAACACAGAATTTGAGTTAGTATACTCTTGGGACTTATACATGGAGATGAATGTTGTCCAGTGTCGTTCAGGACAAGGGGTTGGTACTCTTACTTCATTCAGGATTATCTATGAGTTCTCTAGTTTTAGACACGCATTCGTAGTAATGCAAGGTCCAAAGATTTTGAGAAGTTTGTAGGTAAGAGAATAAAGTAGAGAACTATATGTTGGAAGTATCAGGATTCTTTGAGGTGATCGAAGATGTAGATACTTATGCTAAGTATTCCATTATAGTAATATCGAGAACATGATCTCTCACAGGTTACACATCAGTGGACGTGCTCCATGATATGTAATGTTGTATTGGCCCTTTTCCATTAAGTACTATGCACTGGAAATAGCTGCATGACTTTTGAATCTGGTTCCATCTGAATTAGTGACTTGATTCTATATGGATATAGAATGGTTACATATCTTCAGATTGTTAAGATATGGAGTTATCCAGTTTTTGTCTAAAAGCAGAATCCGGACAAACTCGAGGTACACTTCGGTAAAGGCGGTTTGTGGATTATACCAAGCATTCGCTAGGATATTGTTTTCTACCATTTTCAAGATCAATAGTTATATTGTTCTTGACTGGCCACCTTTTTATAAATGGATCTTTTTACAAAAGAAACTAGTGAGAGTATGGTAGAATTGAAAGTGATTTCAGGACCACAAATAGTTACCGAAAATTTAGTAGAACCTAAGGATTCAATTGGACTTGACAAACCGTTAGCCATTTCATAGATTTTAGTAGGTGACCTCAGGCACCCGATAGATACTTTGGTTTTCTCGTAGACGGTGACAGGAAGGTCAGTATCATGGAGACGATGGTCCTACTAGCTATCAGTAGGTCATAGGAAGTGGAAACTTCTAGGTGACCAGATGTTTCATATCTAAGATGGACTCTACGCACTTCAGAAAATCATGGATTTTGGATTTTGCTGGGTGCTCCTTGAAGGGTAAAACCTATTAGGAGCAAGTAGATCTTTCGAGATCCGTGCAGGTTGAAATGTGTTAACCTAATAAGGCTAGACTTGTTGTAAAGAGTCTTCATCAAATTCCTGTTGTGGATTGTGATGTAACTTTTACTTCAGTGTCTATGCTGAAGTCCATATGGATATAACTTGATACTGATATTCCCCCTACTTGTTATCAGCAAGTCATAGGAAGTGGTAAATTCTAGGTGACCAGGTGTTTGATACCCAAGATGGACTCTACGCACTTCAGCAAATCATGGATTTTAGACTTTGTTGGGTTCTCCTAAAGGGGTAAAACCCATTAGGAGAAAGTAGATCTTTCTAGATCTGTGCAGGTGGAAAGGTGCTAACCTAATAATGTTAGACTTGTTATAAAGAGTTTTCATCAAATACCCGCTGTGGATTGTGATGTGATTTTTACTTTAAGTGTCTATGCTGAAGTCCATATGAATATGTTTTGGAGCTGATGTAGTTTATGGCTATGATATCTGGCATGTGAGTGACTATAACGTCTTTCCAAATGGGATTTTGGAAGTGTATGTGTATATGACTCTGTCGGAGGGTTATCGTTGTCAGTGGGAGCAGCGGAAGGTGTGCAAGATGCTTATGTCTATTCATAGACTGAAGCATGGATAGCAGAGACAGATCATCTGTTTTGATGTGACAGTCAAGGTGATTGACTTTATCAAAACGAAAGATGAACCTGGCAATAAGGATGTAGGGAGTACTGTCCTGAATTTGGATAACATACTCCAGATAGAAAGTGATGTTCATATACTACAATCGATCAGACTTTGGTTGTCACACAGTGTTTTCTCCATGTTGGATATGGATATAATATCAGGGATTCTAGTGACAAAATCTATGGTTTTAGATCTAGATTTGGGAAGTGTCCCAATCCGGGTACTTAAACTACTTTCTAAAGTGTTTTAGAATGGACGACTCCTGGCGTGGTGTTGTACCCGCTGGTGATGGAGTCACCCTCTCTACAGAGATGTCTTTTAGACTGATGAAGAGAGGGGCAGGTATGAATGACACATTATTTACTTAGGCAATTGAGTCAATCATGAAAAGTCTTGTACAACACCAGATATTGCTTTTGCACTAGTTGCACTAAGCATATATTAATCCAATCCTTGAGAAACAAAGGGAAGCATTAAAGAACATAATAGGATGTTCTTGGTATAGGATAACGGCAACCTCCTCTGGGAGGCGGTTATCAGTTCAGGCACCCCAGGTGACGTGGATGACAGAGATGCTGTCGGAGTTATGAGTTTCACCTCTTCTGAGGATCAGTATATTAGATAGTATTCCAATATGGATACTGAGGTAATCATGGAGCAGGATGCTGGTCATAACTCAACAGAGGATACAGGCCAAGAAGTTTGTTGGATAGGAGTTGTTCATTGATGAACTTGGACCTATCAGGAATCTAGACAAATTCTTGTGGTGGGGTATCGCTTAGTTTGGGATATTGTTAATCTCTGCTATGTTGAGATATAGAGAGAAGAAGTTGAAACATTATAATCGATCAACTCACTGAGGCTATTTCTCGAACACAGATGTTCCTCAAACGAGATTTGAGAAACTGATTTGTAGAGAAGTTGGGTATTCGGTAGCATACGAGCTGTGGGTACGCGATACTGCAATAATTAGCCTTAAGTGCATGTGGGAGATTGTTGGATATAATGCCCTCAAGAAAATTATTGTAATTGCAGGCAGGCGATTATGAAAATTGAGGGAGGACATATACTAATAGGACAGTCTTACTCAAAATGATAGTATGCAATCTGGTTTGTCTTTATCATCATGTAAATGCATTATATGGTATTACATATCACTATTACATGTTGATAGAGCCTATATGATTCTTGCTTGACTATCGGCATTATGATGACGATCATATACCGGAGAGCTGGGTAGCCTATAAGCAGATCCTTAAATGTCCCTAGTTGTGGGAGTATCGAGACTGGGCATCGATATTCCGGAGTAGACTAGTGTATATGCTTCAAGATCCTAACGAGAGGCGGTGGCCGGTCTCATAAGCCATTGGTGTTGTGACACCTAAGATAGTATACAAGTGCTCACTGGAGGTGAGTACACTGGACGGACTCGTCGAGAACTTCTAGATGGTATTATACCTATCGTCAGATGGAAGTTCTCAGGTGGCATAAGTACAGGTTAGTTCTTTGACCTGAAGTCGTCATTTTTCTCGTGTGAGTTCCTACTGTACTTTGATTACTACCTTACCACAGCTCAAAGAAGTCGTGCAAACATATTTTAGTTGGGTACAGTCCCGAGTCACATGGAGGCAGTGGTCGACTGTCAGGGATTCGTCTCTCCTGGTATTATGAGTCGATGTTGCTCTGTGTTTGGTTGGCTATCACCAGAAATCCATGCCATGGTAGGGGAGATTTACAGATAGTTGATCGGTAGTATCTCAGTTGGTGATGAGCTAGACTCAGACATAACTTATCGGGTTAGTAAGGGTCTGACGTTATCCACCCCTTAGACCCGATATGCAATACTCTTTGATGAAAAGACCGGACTGTACGGAGATTATCACATTCAGGCTTAGTAGGGTAAGGACACACTTGATTGTCGACCCCCCTTTCGATAACTACCTGGGTAGCCGTTACGTACAGCTAGTGCCGCTGACGTGCTTATAGTTAAACCCACTACCAGCGTATTGTCGAGTCTTTAAAGTCCCACACATAGGGTTTTCCCTGTTCAGGCGATGGATGTAGGAGATGTACGGTGGTATGTGCAGAGGTTCGATTAAATACGTGTATGTGGTATACGGACATTAATCGGACTGTTGATAATACTAGCCGGCTTAGGATTAAGCCGGATTATTAAATCAGGTTTTGATTTAATAATTTATATATGTATTTCAATACATGTATTTTAGTATTATTGTTCACTATTCATTTTCTCTCTTTGGTGCTATCCGTATTTTTATACGGATACGCGTATATGTAGCGATACATATACCAGGTGAAATATTCCGTATTTATACAGGAATGCTTCTAGAAGAAGATGACCTCATATTTATTTTTCGATTTTAGAAAAATAAAAAGGAAAATGAGGTGTAAAGGTAGAGACATTGAAGCATGGGTCCAAACATGGTAGAAAAGCATGGCTGCAATTTTAAAATGATTTCTCATTCGGTTGCACTATTTATGCATGGTTCATTATTTGTAGCCATTCTTTTTACTATGAGTATGGATGATGGTTTTTCTTATACTCACTTGAGCTCCATGGCTCATGGTTGTATGCTTCATCTTCTCCATCTTATTCTTCTTCTTGCTTCCATGTTTGAGTAAGATCCTAGAGAGAAATATTTAGTGGAGTATTCCTACATCACCGGCCATTCAAACCTAATGTCTTTGGATCATCGATTCGAGCCTCCTCCGCGTTGCCTCGGATGGATCGTCTTCGGCAAATGTGGTCAATGCTCAAGCGCGATCCCGACGGCTACGAGCTTAGAGGGGTCTTCCACAATTGGGTGGACACGTGAAAAAAGTTTTATTTCTCAACCCCTTGCACTTCTAGATTAGCTAGTTTAGGTATATGGTTTGTATCTTGGGTTTCGCCAGTGCTCGCAAGAAATTTTTGTTATAGCATCCTCCTCGACCGCGACTGCTTCCCTAATAAAAGAGCAAAGCTTTGTTCAAAACTCAAGAGGCAGCACCTCATGTGTTTGCCACGAAGGCACCAGCGCCAGAATTAAAAACTCTTAAAAGGGCAAAGCTCTGTTCAAAATTCAAGTGGCAGCGCCTCACGTGTTTACCACGAAGGCGCCAGCGCCAGAGTTAAAAAACTCTTATTGGCATCACACGTGCACAGCATGTGAGCGCCGGCGCCTGGTAGAATTAAATTCTACTCTCTGTTAAACAGAGCCATTGGATCAAAGATCCAACGGAGATGATAAATTATCAGAATGCAAAATTAAATTCTGTTGAGGAAATATTCCTCAAATCGTTCTAAACAAGAAAAATTACTTTCTATAAAATAGAGTGCCATTGGATTAAAAATCCAATGGTGATTAAAGAATCACTGATCTACAGAATAAATTCTGTATAGGAAAATATTTCCCTAATCTTGTTAAAAACAAGAAAAATATATTATTGAAAACAGAAGTCCTTGGATCAAAGATCCAACGGTGGGTAAAATCCCCAAAATCAATTAGGATCTCTCCATGAGAGATTTCTTCAACTAATCAACATACTTACCTCTACTATATAAAGGACCCAAGATTTCAAGTCTAACAAGGAGAAACCCGCCCCCCATAAGCTTCAAAAAAAAGAGAAAGCTTTGAAAGAACAGAAAATTAAGTTCTCGAGGAAGAAGAATTCTCTTCTTGGAAATTTTGGGTAAAAAAATGTAGATAAAGATCCCGTGGATCATTCAAAAATAAGAGAAAAATAAGGAATACTTAGTACTCAGTGGCTGGCGCTCAGCGTCCAGCGCCCCACGGGCCCCTCACATGGGCGCTACAAAATAAGGAGTACTTAGCACTCAGTGGCTGGCGCTCAGCGCCCAGTACCTTACATGCCCCTCATGTAGGCGCTACAAAATAAGGAGTGCTTAGCACTTAGTGGATGGCACTCGGCGTCCATCGCCTCACGTGATCCTCACGTGAGCGCCACAGAACATAAGAGTGCTTGACACTCATCATTCAGCACATGGCGCTTAGTGCGCCGCGTTTTTCGCACGTGGGCGCTTTAAAGAGTGCTCAGCACTCCACATAAAGAGAAAAAAAGAGTAAAGTGTCTAACACATATTGGGCAAATCCCAATGACTGAAAACCCCATATGGTTATGTGTGAGCATCAGAACTCACATAAGTGCTCAACACTTTTTTTCCAGAAGAAGGGGACTAAGCCCACACCAGTGCTTAGCACTTCTTTTAAATCAAAAGAAAATTGAGTGGGCCAACCCTAAGTTGGCTAGGTCCCTAATTCAGATCAACTGAGCCTATGGACTCATCGTTTCCTAAACATGACTCATGACATCAAAAAAAAAAAATCAACCAAGCCCCCAACTGCTCGTCTACATTTAAGTCGATCTTGATCTCAAAACAGATCAACGATCTTTAAATCAAACCAAACCTAAATCTAAGAATATATGGATTTGGACTAATCCACGCCCTACGAGCAACGACGCAAATTAGTCTCCGTATACAATCCACGGGCAACCAAAATTAAAACAAACACATACGTCACGAAGTGAACTGCTAGAGCAGGAGAAAGTGGTTATCGCGATGCGGTAACGTAATTAATTGCAGGGGCTTCCGCCTGCAGGGAAAAGCATCCTCACAATCAAAAAACCCCTCGTAAACGAGGGGGAATTTGACGAAGTCTGCTACAACGACTGCATCCGTCCAAACCTCCAATACACGGTGCTATAAATCAACTTGGTATCTTCAGAGAGGTGGACGGATAAACCCAAATAACATCTACCCTCAAATTCAGGCAAGATGACCCATCTCGGTCCGTTTCTATTTTCGGCGGTAAACAGCAGCCTCCGCGGCGCAGGCGCCAGATCCCAACACAGTTTAATTAGATAGGTTTTTGTATGTCTGATTAATCAAACCTAAGTCTAAAACCAGATAAGCTTAAGCTACTAATATTTCATATGTTACTATCTATAATGTGATATAATATTTTACTAATAGTTTAATTAGATAGACGGGGACTAAGTCGCGCTTTGATTTTCATATATGACGATCGATGAGCATATGAAAATTTCATATTATCATCGATTATCATATATACACTTATTATAAGATTTATTTTGAATTGGTTTTACGTTTACGTTTCAATTTCAAGGGTTTTAAGTTTTTAGTTTAGGATAAAGATTTTTAAAGTTAAGGGTTTTCTTAATCAAGTTTAAGATTTTTTATTTGGTTCTGATGTTAATTTCAAGATTTTTAATTTAGTTGTGGTGTTAAGTTTAAAATTAGTATTTGGCCTTATTTATTATGAGAGATCAACATCAACATTATCACAAACACACACATACCATCAAAAACAATATCACACACACACACACATACACTTACAAGAACACTAAAATACCCTAACCATAACCTTAACCCTTAACTCTAACCCTAATACCTTAACCCTAACCCTAAACCTAATTAACCGTAACCCTAGACCTAATTACAGTGCATCCGCCGCTACCCACCACCACCATTGCTAAAGCCGCCGCCGCCGCCCACATCCCCAAACCACAGTCGCCGCTACAGCCATGACCTCCCACCACCACAGCCACCACCATAATTAATCCGTACTTTGAAGAAAACACCCGCCACCGCCGCCCACCACCACAACCAACTAATGCCCCTACGGATTAATCCATGGCCACCACCACAATTCAAAATCCCCAAATTCAATTGCCTTACCTACCAAATTCAATTTACAAAAATAAAAATTTAAATTTATCAATAAATTAACTAACCAGTTAAAGATTTCGACGGTGACAAGGAAGCTGGGGAGGAGCTCGACGGTGACGATGAAGAGGGCTGCACTGGAAGTGATAGAGGTGGCGCTGGAAGTTGTAAGAGATCAAAGAAGAAGACGAGGGAGGAGGCGATGCAGTTGGAGGAGGCAACGAGGTCGGAGGAGGAGATGAGATGTCCTAGGAGGCGACGAGGAGGGAGGAGGCGACGAGGTATGAGGCGAAGAGGAGGTCGGAGGCGACGAGGAGGTCAGAGGAATAGGGAGGACGAAACGAAAGAGGAAGCGACGAGAGCGTGCATGAGGAAGTTTTGGGGGGAATTGGGGAATTAGAGTATGTGGTGACTGGGAAGAAATTACTTTTGGTTTTTATTTTTTTATTCTTTGAATATGCCCCTATGGATATATCCATAGGGCCTTCTCTTGCGGCGCCGTAGGGGCAACTGCATAAATTAAATTTTAACAAATTTTTATTTATAGATGCCGTTACAGATTAAACCGTAAAGGCATTAGTTGGCCTAACGGAGTAATCCATAGGGGCATTGGTTTATTACCCTTACGGATATTATTATCCATAGGGGCAAGCCATTTTTGTACTAGTGTGAGAACATATTCTCGATTGATCATTTGATCATAAGTGAAGCCTGGGCTTCCATAGTTAGTTACTTTGCTAAACTTTTATACTTTGGCTTTTTTTTCATGCGCTTGCGCACTTATGTTGCGCATGGCATCCTCCCACATGCATGGTACATGGTGCGTATGCACTACATGGAGCTTAATGGACATGGGTTGGCATTTGCGCTTGAAACTTACGCATGTGCATGGCACGTGGTGCGCATGGATTCTTTATGGAGAGACGGCGCAGCTCTTTAGAGAGCGTACGTGTTTTGCATGCCGCGCACATGTTTTGTGAAGATGATTGTCTTTTCAGAAAGCGAATTCGAAATTTCAATTGATAAAATTTCAAGGGTTGTGCTTCTAGGGAGTGCCTAAGTTTATAAAGTGCACATAGAAACCTATTGAGTCAAAACTCATAAGAAAGCCAAAGCTTCAATTTTTATGATTCGAAGCACTTTTTTAGTGGGAGTTTTTCCCAAGGTGTTGGATCTTAGGAACAACCCCTCCATAAAAGTCAAAACTTTCATAGGAAGGAGATAAACCCCAAGATCTTTCGAGGAAGAAGATCAAGAAGCAGCGTTTATTTTTCTATGATCGACCCCCCTCTTTTTTCTCCAAACGGGGCTCCTATTTATTGGAAAGATATTAGTTAGGTAAGTCCCTAATAAACAGGTTTGAATTAATATATCAATTTAGAGTGCATGCGCACTGTTGGATGATTGATCCAGAGATCGTTTTGTTAAGAAAGATCAATCAGCATGATTTTCTTCCAAATAGAGTTTCGGCTCAAACAGAAGCGCATACTTCAGAAGTGGTGTGCTTGCGCTACGTGACTTGCACGTGTAGCGCAGCGCTTGTGCATGCGCATGTGCATGGCATGTGGCGCAGTGCACAAAGGCCTTACGCTTGCGCACGTGCATTGTACATGTCGCATCACAAGTGCACTTGGAATTTATACAAAGTGCGCTGCTATGGAGCTTGCACTCCAAGGAGAGTGCACCATAATTAGGTGGGAGCAGTGTGCTTGCACAGCAAAAGTTGGCACTTTTGCCTTGGTGGAGTTTAAGCTCTCAAGCGCCAAATTTTAGCAGGAACAAACCCTTCATGGTATCATAGTCAGCCCAAACAATAGAACTAGTTGTAGACGATGCAATCATTTCAATATCAAAATTTTCCTATTTTAAATTTCCAAATTAAAGTCTGTTGGTTTTTAAAAACGACCCCTAAAAATTTTTTGGTACCTGTTTTTGAAATGGGCCTTTAACTAGCATTAACCAGGATAAGCACGAGGACAAACTCCTCTCCCCTGGCCGCTTAAGCCGACCAGGCTGAGCCAGTTTGCCTCCTGCTTGATGCAGAGGCTTTATAATGAGGAATTCTGATTTTTGGTGTATCCCATTTTGGCCGAGGTTTCTGTTTGCGCCATCTGTGTTTTCGGGATTCACAGGAAAGTTTTGGTTTGAAACTATGGAATCATTTATATTTCGCATATGTTGATATGTTTCGGTTAACGTCGTCAAATTAATGGACGATCAATTTAACGGGGTTATACATAGTGAGTCTGCTATATTGGTTTGTATGGTTTGGTCTGATTATCATGAACGAAAAGCCCCTCGCGTGAATGTTTGTAATACCTGTTTGTATTTCAATTCATGTATAAGCCAAATAGATATTATTTTTCAGGACGAGCGGACGAATTGTGGCCGTCGTTGCCGGTGTTTGTATTATTATTATTTGTCGGGACACGTCCTGGATGAGGTTGTTGCTACCGTTGTATATAATACAGGTTATACCCTACGGAGAAGTGCTCAAACTGCCGGGTTCTAGAATTCGGTTGGTGGCCATCTCAAGAAGTTGAGACCCAGGCCGCTTCGTTCTAGAATTGGCGGGTTGCTCTCCGCGCTTGTAGGGGGTATGGGATAGACCTGTGGTGGAGTGCTCGAGTTGCCGGATTCTAGGAAACGTTGGCTGGCCTACTCACAGCGTTGAGGCCAGGCTGCCTCCTTTTCTAGGATTGGCGGGTAGCTCGCCACAATCTTAGGGGTCTTAGTTTGGCTGTGTATGAGCTATTCATGTGGACGGGGAATGTCGCGTTTCTTTTGTGTCTCAATCGAAACGTGGGATTCCTAGGAAATCTGACTATTCCATTTTTGTGATATTTACGTCATTCCTGAAATGTGATTACTTGCCTGTGATGATATTTAAAGAATGACTGTAATGTGATTATCTGCATGTGATGATGATGTGTGTGTAGGGTTACGGCAGCGCCCCGACCATCAATCCGTGGCCAAACGAAGAACAAAAACTTTTAAAATCCGGCGCTAACGGAATCCTAATCGACGGATCGTATTATTAACCCTATGCTAGATAACTGTAAAGAGTTTAGAGAGGTTATACCGATCGATCCGTGTCCTTCATTCCTAAACCTCTGCCTAAGCTCCTCGCGGTTGCCTGATGAAGTTCGTTCTCTGGTCTCCCTCGTCAAAGATGATCCACGTCAAGGATTAATAATACGGGCTCCCGCTTCAAAACCGAAGCAACTCGGGCATCCAGTTTGCTAACCTAGAAACCCAAGATGAAGTAGAGAGAGTGTGTGAATACTTTGTCTCAAAACACCCAAGGATTCTCAACTCATGATAGGGAATGGGTGCAGGTGAAGAAGAAGCCATGGGAAAGAAGTGTGAGCTCATGTTTTGGCAAAAGAAAATGGCTAAGCAACTAAAGAAAAATGTTCTCTTCCTTTTTCTTTTGAGTGTTGTGTGATCTTTTATGTTGTGATCAACAAAAGAAAACCTCACAAAAAAATATCTGCTGCCCACTTGCTCACCGCATAAAATATCTCACAACAAAACCATAAATGAATCAAGCACGGCACATGCCACAATCTATGCATCAAGCCAAGACTCATACTCACAAACCAAAACTTAACTTCACACTTTTATCATTATCAAACATTAAAACTGGATGTTTAATAAAGAAAAAGAAATGGCATGGATTAAAAGAATACCCCTCATCCGTATATACATACCTGCATCCATATTCCGACTGAATACGAATACAACGAGATGAAAATAATCCAACAATATAATACTAGTATCCGGTTTAAACCAAAACCCACTATTATTATCCGTCCGATCATGGTCCGTGCACAAGTGCACGAATATGATCGAACCCTGCCATAAAACCATACAGCCTTTACAACGTTTCGCCCGAACCAGAGAAACCCTCTGTGTGGGACTCTAAAGACTCGTCAATACGCTGACAGTGGGTTTAACCACAAGCACGTTAGTAGCACTAGCTATACGTAACGACTATCCAGGAATTTAACGAAAAGGAGGCCAACGAATAAACTCATCCTAAAACTCTACCGAGCCTGATAGTGACAGTATCCGTACAGTCCGGTCCGTTCGTCTATGAGTATCACATGTCGAGTCTAGAGGGGTTGATAAAGTCAGACCCCTAATAACGTGACATTTAGCGTCGGCAGGAAACCTATCACCAACTGAGAAACTACCGATCCTAGATCTGTAATTCTCGTCTATCCCGGCCGAGAATTTCTGGTGATGGCCACTCGTGTACACCGCGACATCAACCCCCAATATACTGGGAGAGATGAATCCCCTGACGATCCGCTCACTTCCTCCATGTGGCTCGGGACTGTACCCAACTAAAACCTGTTTGCACGACTCCTTTGAGCCGTGGTAGGGTAGTAATCAAAGCACGGTGGGAACTCACACGAGAAAAATGAAGATCTTAGGTCGATAGACTAACCTGTACACATGTCACCTGGGAACTGCTATCTGACAATAAGTATAATACCAACTAGTTTGTTTCCGGTGAGTCCGTCCGGTGTACTCATAATCCAATGAGCACCTGTATACATCTCAGGTGAACCAACGAACACCAGTGGCTTGTGAGACCGGCTACCGCCCCTTGTCGGGGTCTCGATCCGTATACACTAGTCTACTTTTGGAGTATCGGTGCCTAGTCTCGAAACTCCCACGACTAAGGACACTTTAAGGATGTGCTTATAGACCACCAAACTCTCATGTATATGATCACCATCATACTGCCGGTAGTCAAGCAAAAATCCTATTGGCTCTCTCAATATGTAATAGTGATCTGTAATTTCACCTGAAGCATGTACACGATGATAAAGACAAACCATATAGCATACTATCATCTCGAGTCAAATTGTTCTACCGGTATAGGTCCTCCCTCAATCATTGCAATCACGTGCATGTGATCCAATAATTGACTTAAGGGCATTATAGCCAACAATCTCCCACTTGCACTTAAGGCTAATTATTGCGGTGTCGCATACTCACAGCCCGTGTTATACCGAACATCCAACTTCTCTACTAATCAGTTTCACAAAGCTCGTTTGAAAAACTATTGCGATCGAGAAATAGCCTCAGTGAGTTGATCTGCTCCAATGTTTCTTTCTATGTCTCTCTTTATCTCAAGTTCGCGGAGAAAGCCATCTCTCGAAAAGAGCAATACCAGTCTTAGAATATATCTAGATATCTGATGGGACCCAGTTCACAAATGAACTCCAAATCCAGTAAACTTCTTAAACTGTATCGTCAACTGAATTTAATCAGTATCCTGCGCCATGCCTCCTTCAATATCAGCTTGGAACACCTGTCCAAACAACTGCCCTTAGTTAAGAGGGAAAACTATAACCATGACAGTCACTCTGTCATCCAGGTCACCTTAGAAATCTGGAATGATAACCGTCTCCTGAAGGAGGCTGTCGTTACCATATCACTAGAACATCCACCTATGTTCATAAACTGCTTCCGAACGTTTCTCCAGGATTGGATTAATATATTAACTTATTGCATCTAGTGCAAAAACAACATCTGGTGTGGTACTTGACATCTCATGATTGACTCAATTTCCAAACCAAGTGATATGCCAATCATGCACATCCCTCTCCCCTTTAGTCTATGAGACACCTTTAGAGAGGGTGAATCCATCACCTGCAGGTACACCACAATGCCAGGAGTCGTCTATTCTAAAACACCTTTAGAATACTGTCTAAGTACCCAGATTGGGAAACTACCCAAATCTAGATCTAAAACCATAGATCTATTAACCAGAATGCCAGATATAATATCCATATCCTATGTGAAGAAACAACTGTGTGACAACCATAGTTTAACCGATCGTACTTATAACTTCACAAAACTTAGACCTTGTATTTTATAATATCCCAGGTGGAATTGGGGATGAATACCATCTACCCCCTGAGAAGTGAGATGTTATCCAGTATCGAGGTGGGGATGTAACCGATACGGATTCATACGGGGACCCACCAGAACAATGGGGAGTATCGAATTCTATTCCGAAAGAGGGCACGATCTGAACTATAAATGGAATGATACCACTCTTATAACACAGAGGCACCTTTTGGATGAATCAGAACTCCGGAGTTTGATGAACTCCGTAGTTAAGCGTGCTTGAGACAGAGAAATTCTGGGATGGGTAACCAACTGGGAAGTAGCCCCGGGTTCATTCAAAGGGACAAAACCGTGCAGTTTCGGCCAGACCGGACAATACCATCTGTGTTTGGGGGTCATGACAAAGTATGGTATCAGAGCGATAGCTTTTACCTTTCTGAGTATAGGATGGCCCTTGGTAGATAGAGTAGGTGACTTAAGCAGATTGACGTAGTGTGGGTATGTTCCGCGGCATACTTATGATACGGTACTCCGCGTAAGTGACCTTATATATATATATATATATATATATATTTGCTTGTATTTCCTTCCTTGATTCCGGAAATCCTTTGATTCGATCTCAATGTTCCTATCGATCCTCTTCTTGCTAAAGCCACTATGCCGCCGGAGACTACGAGGGCCAGAGGGCTGCCGCCGGGGTTGAGATTAGAGTAGGCCCGTTTGAGACGAGGACCGATCAGGGCGGTATGCCTACCCCTCAGGGATAGAGTGGTCCGCTTTTTTCCAGGACAGATGGCTAGGCTGGAGTCGAGTATTCAGGACTTGTGACAGATGATTGGATTGTTAGTGGGGATTAGTCGAGCTCCGAGAACCGATGATATCCCTCCTATTTCAGGGACTGTGTTTGTACCTGTTGCTTAGGCGACCGTTTCTGTTGTTACCTAGATTTTCCCGTATCCTTATAGGAGTTTTGAGGCTGAAGCCTCCAGTTTTATCGGCATAGATGCAGCGGAGGATCCATAGACAATCCTCGACAGGATGGCTAGAAATTATCGTTCACAAAGATATTCTGACGAGATATGGATTGAGCTTGCGAGTTTTCGTCTAGAGGGTCTGGCTTAGACGTGGTGCGAGTCGGTTGAGAGAGGCCGAGCTGCAGATCTACCTCCTATGACTGGGGATAAGTTCACAGCTATGTTTCTTGCTCGTTTCCTTCCGAAGAGCATTCGAGATGTCCGAGCTAGTAGCATTGAGTCTTTGCCCAAAACTTCAGGGATGACAGTGTCCGAGTACAACATTTAGTTTACTTAGTGGTTTGATATGCTCTTTATTTGGTGGACACTGAAGAGAAACGGTTAAAGAGGTTCGTGTGAAGACTGGACATGCAGTCATTTCTTGCTATTGGTGCCCAGCATTTTGACACTTACACCGCTGATATGAATGCGACCTTACTGTTTGAGGAGCGCATTTCTGAGACTTCAGTCATTTCCGGACCGAAGTGGATTCGTACGGGAATGCAGCTCAGAGGTGGTTAGATAGACGCCGTTGTGATAGGCATTCTTTCGGTATTTTCTTCCGATGCGTATTTCTTTTTGGTGTCGTTTGAAATGGCATCTACATATTTTGTATCGAGATTGGACTGGAAGTCGTCCTTGCTAAATTAGCCGCTTGTTGTGATTTCTTCCGTAGGCTAATCTTTTGTTGCTCGAAATGTTTTCATTTGTGTTTGTTTGTTCGTATCGGAGATAAGGTTTTTATGTCAATTTGATTCTTCTCGATTTGTTGGACTTCGAAGTTGTTTTTACTATGAGCACGGATTGGTTAGCTATGTGTTATGCATCCGTGGACTGCCGTGAGGAGGCAGTCGGATTTAGTTTTCCGGGTGAGCCAGTTCTTGTTTTCGGGGAGACTGTACCGCCACCCTTCCCAGTTCGATTTCTTCTCTTCGCGCTAATCAGCTCTTGAGGAAATGATGTCCAGAATTCTTGTCATATGTTTGCGATGTTGGAGCCGCTGAGGTCCCGTTGGACCAGGTCCCGATTGTGAGAGAGTTTCCAGATGTCTTTTCATACAAATTGCTTTGTTTATCACTAGAGCGCGATAGTGAGTTATAATTTGACTTGTTTCCCGGTCCAGCGTAAAGAACTGAAGGAATAGTTGCAAGAATTGTTGGATAAAGGGCTTGTTCGTCCGAGTGCGTCACCTTGGGGTGCTCCTATTTTTTTCTTCAAGAAGAAAGACGGCAGTGGTATTTGTGCATCAATTTTCGTCAGTTGAAATAGGGCTACTGTGCGGAACAGATATCCCTTACCTCGTACTGCAGATTTGTTCGATTAGCTCCAGTGTGCAGGACATTTCTCGATGATTGATTTGCGATCAGGTTACCATTAGTTGCGGATTCGAGAGGATGATATTCCGAAGATTATTTTTCACACAAGTTACGAGCATTATGAGTTTTGGTGATGTCGTTCGAGCTCACAAATACCCCCGCAGCGTTTATGTATTGGATGGACCGAATATCCAGGACATTCTTGATCAGTTTATCATCGTGCACATTGAGGATATCTAAGTGTACTTTTGGAGCCGAGTGGAACCTGGGCAGTAATTGAGGATTTCGTTACAGATTTTGAGGGAGCACCTGCTATTTGCTAAATTATGCAAGTGTGTTTTCTGGTTGGATAGTGTTGACTTCTTGGGTCACGTAGTTATGAGAGATAGTATATGTATGGAACCGAATGAGATCGAGGCTGTTCAGCATTGGCCCAAATCTGTATCAGTGACGGAGGTTCGCAGCATTTTGGGTTTGAACGGATACTGCTAACATTTTGTACAGGATTTTCGCATATAGCTGCAACGTTGACCGGGTTGACTCGGAAGGGAGTTTCTTTTCTTTGGACAGATACTTGCGAGCGGAGCTTTCAGCAGTTGAAGAATCGTTTGATGTCGGCGCCAGTATTATCTTTGCCTTAAGGATCAGGCGAATGTTGTGGCAGATGCTTTGAGTTAGAGGTTCGGAGGTAGCTTTTGTTGTTGAGCACAGTTCAGAGACAGTCGATGGTAGATTAGCAGATTCTATATGATAGCCAAGTACAGTTCGAGTTTACGCCGACCAGGGGACAACTTGCCGTGTCCGTGCACATCCACCGTTATTTGATCATATCCGTTAGGCATAGTCCGATGAAGTTTGTTGGTCAGAAATCATGGAGCAACTTCGACAGGGCATAGATTCATAGTTCTTGATTGATGATTAGGGAATACTATGAATTAGGACTCGACTATATGTGCCAGATTCTGAGGGATTGAAATGTGAGATCTTAAAGGAGGCGCATCTGTCAGTATATAGTGTTCATCCGGGTTCCACCAAGATGTATAAGGATTTGAGAGGAGTCTACTGGTATGAAGGGATGAAGAAATATGTCACAGATTTTGTTTCGGGATGCTGACTTGTCAGCAAGTCAAGGCCGAGCATCAAAGGCCAGCAGGAGAGTTACAACCTTTGCCCATTCCGGAGTAGAAATGGGAGCAAATTTCTATGGATTTTAGTGTGGGTCTACCTAGGATCAATTGAGAGTATGACACTATTTGAGTAATCGTAGACCGATTAACGAAAGCAACTCATTTTCTGCTAATGAAGACCACTTTCAGATTCATTCAGTATGCTCAGACATATGTTGATGAGATTGTGCGACTACATAGAGTTTCGACTTGTATTATGTCTGACAGAGGCACCCAGTTCGCCAGCCGACCATGGCAGAAACTTCAGGAGGCTTTAGACACCAATTAAGTTTCAGTGTAGTTTTCTATCCACGGACCGACGATCAATCAGAGCGGGCCATATAAATTCTTGACGACACGCTTCGAGTTTGCGTTCTAGATTTCATGGCAGTTGGGATTTTCATTGGCCCTTGATAAGGTTTTTCTACAATAACTGCTTCTAGGAAGCGATTCAGATAGCACACTTTGAGGCATTTTGGGGGGAGAGATGTCGATCACCCGTAAGTTGGACAGAGCTCAGTGAGAGCAGTATTTTAGGGCCACAGATTGAACGGGACACGACCGAAAAGATTCGGTTGATTCAGAATAGGATAAGAGCGGCCTAAGGCAGGCAGAAGTTTTATGCTGATAGACGCCGTTGGCGATCATGTTTTCTTGAATGTTTCTCCGATGAAGGGTATGTTGAGATTCAGGAGGAAGGGAAGCTTAGTTTCAGATATGTGGGTTCTTGGAGATTCTCGAGCGTGTCGGCACAGTGTTATCGATTGGCTTTTCCACCTGACTTTCTAGATGTTCACCATGGTTTCATGTATCGGTACTCCGCAAGTACCTTCATGACCTCTCTTACGCGATATAGCATCAGATGATTCAGATGGAGTGCAAACCTTCTTTCACTGAACAGCAGATAGTTATTCTAGATCGGTAGATAAAAAAACCGAGGTCCGAGGTCATATCGACCGTTTTGATTCTTTGGCGTGGCCCGAGGGGCGAAGAGATCACGTAGGAAGCCGAGGTCGAGATGCAGAAGAAATGTTCTCATCCCTTCGAGGGTACGTGTAGTTAGATTTTAAATTCGGGGACCAAATTTCTTTAAGGGGAGAAGACTGTAACATTTTAAAAATAAATAAATGAATAAATCCTTAAGGAGAATTTTTCCGATAATCGGTAAAATAAATTGTGTTTTCCGTAAAACTTAACTATAATTATTTTTCATCATAGCTTTAAAAACATCTATTTTAACTAGATAATTGCTAGTATTTGGAATTTAATTGGCCACATATAAATTGTTAGTTTACTTAAATATTTTCCCTTAATTAATTAATTTAAATATTATTATAAGCTTTCAATTTTACATTTAATTAGTGATTATTACAAATAGGAATGGGTTAATTATACAAATGTGAACCATGACAACTACATTACAAGTTAAAATATGTTCTCTTTTTTCTCATTTGTCTTCATGTTTCTAGAAAATTCTGGGATGGAGTTAATTAAGAAAATTAAATAATTAAAGAAAGACTTAATAAAATGTAATAATAAGAGATGTTCCCATACACACCCACACATCTTACTCACTCTCTCTCCTACTCCCCAAAATTGGCCGAGCCTATCACCATGGCAGCCCCAATTTTTCTCATCCCATTTTCCACTCAAAAATCCTTCAAAATTTCTTCAAAAATCCATATAAAACATCACTAATTCCTAATTTAACCCTTACCCATTATACTTTGTTCAATCTAGCATGGATATTGGAACATGAAACCATTCTTTTGGAGGCAAGTTTTCATGTTTGATCTACAATTTTGGAGGTATAAATCCTAAACCCATACTTAATTTGTTGGTTAATTACTTCAAATAAACTTAATTAGGTATTTTAAATGGTTAAAATTGCAAGTTTTGAAAATTCAAGAGAAGGGTTAAATTAAAGTCTGGGTTTTATTACTTGCTCATGGTTTAAATGTGTAGTTTAACATCTTAAGTTATGCAAATTCTAGTCTAGTTATTAAATTGTAAATTATTACTTTAAAATTGTTCAAATTAGAAAATTTTGCAAACTATATTTTTAGGATTTATATAAATTGGTGAGATAAAAATTTAGTTAGGATTTGTGTGGCTTAATTAAGATATTAAGTGATTATTTTGGTCACTAGATTTGTTAAAACATCAAGTTTTGAATAAAAATGGAAATGAGGCTTATTAGGTTTTTTTGAAATAAATCGATTTAAATAAAGTTGAGGTTTTGGTGATATTCAACCTAATTCCTTATGTAATTAGTGTGTTATGAATGCGCGATTGGTGCCAGTGGGTTTTAGGCTTGGGGGTTATCACGTTTAGCGACCCTAGTTGTAGTTTGCGGCGTTGTCGCGAGCGCGTTCTGTGTGTGCACGCGTCTAGTTAGGGTGCGTGATTGACTTGTGTCGTTTGTTCGCGACTAATCGTATATTGATCCTCCTAACTGCTTATGTGCGATACTAGGATCGGGTGCAAAGGCGTCGGACGTAGTGCGGAAAGACATGGCTGAGATCATTTCAGATTAGCTGAGACGTCCCGGTGACTAAATGTATACATCTATGGGAGGATCGTCTGGATGGCGCGAGGCGCCCGACGGTTTATTATTACTTATAGTATTTACATTATATGTATAGTTTCCTAGTTAGCCATCTCATTGCATTGCATCATTATATGTATAAATATATATGTTTGTGGTATCATCTTATAGGACACTTACACTATCACCATTGGTTCCTGCTGCACGTGCACTATTTATGCGAACACACACGCCATTGGTAATTGCTATGTCACGAACACCATAGAACTTGCTTAGAACTGATATTAGTGCATTTGCATCATATATGATTCGTAGACTTATAGTTGTGTATTCATTTCACTAAGATGTATACGTAGGGTTGTTAGTCATATATACATACCTCATTGCATCATGATTCATGCATAGCTTCTGGCCGTATTTCGTATAGTATATACTACCGTATCATAGATTTCCATCATCACCGGCATAATTATATATTGTGATTCTTCTCTAGGATTTCAGTATTTATGAGATTTCTGGATTTTGGGGAAAACCGCAAGAATTTTATAAAAACTTATTATCATTTTAAAATGCAAGTTGCGGTTTTCTCGTGATGTATATGTCATCCACCATGAGTTTTCATGATTGCTGTTGATTTTCGAGACCCGATTCGAGGAGTAGGATGAACCGTTTCGGGTACATGGTGGGCCCAGTATGGTACCCCGGGGCGAGAGTGTTTTTATGGGGATGACGATGAGCCTGGAAGGGGCAGGCTACCTACCGGTGATATCTGGCGCGGAGGATATCCAGAGGATACCGACCGTAGTCGTGATATTTGATGATTTGGCCTGATCGGGACTGACGGAGCCCGAGATATTGAGATTTGAGATACAGAGATATTGTGATATTGTGACATTGAGATGTTGAGACATTGAGATATTGAGGCATTGAGATATATGTATTTTGTGTCGATGCTTGACATGGATTTTTATTGATTTTATTGATATTACTTCATTTATTTTACAGGAGCTTTTCTAAGATAAAAATAAAGATTTTCTCATACCAGATATGTTCATTTTTCGGGTATTGATTATGCATTCATGTTGCATTCATGCTAGTGCGTTGTATCATATCGGTATATGTAGGGTGTGACGCATTTGCGTGCATGCTTATGATAGCCTTACTAGATGTTACTTACTACTCACGAGTTGGAAACTCACCCCCGTTGTGCCATAGTATCTTGCATGTCTAGCCCGTCAGCACAGTAGTGGCGGGTGTACCTTCTTTTCCGCTCGATTGCTTCGGCTTGCAGCTTGCACATAGGTGGGTCTTGGAGGATTTTCTTTTGCTCCCACTGTATATTTTATTTGTATCTAGTATACTCCATCCACCCTTGTATATTGGACTAGATGGTGAGATTCATGAGACTCGTATTTGTGGTTTTGGTGTCGATGCTCACTTGAGCCGACGTGATGCTTTTATGCTTTCATGCTTATTTCGCATTATTATGATATATTCATTGCATGTGGTTATGATTCCGCCATTGGAGAAGAGCTAGCGCCCGCTTGGGGATGCCTGTATTCATTTATATGTTTTTTCATGTTTGTACCCGTTTCGAGGCCAGTATTTACAAAGGAGACTCTGCCAAAATTTTTAGGAAATTTGGATGTTTTTAATATGTTTATTGCGACTTAATTTGTTAAAATCGCTTTCTTTTAATAATTTTTCCTTCACTCTATTTCTTTATTTGGTTTAGATTTCTAGGCATTGGCTTACTTAGATTACGTTACGCCTTTAGACATTTCGTAATTTAAGTGCCAGCCACGTTCCGTACTTTCGGGTCATGACATATTTCTACGAAACACTTGTCTAAAGCTCTCTTTCCGTGACAGGGACATCCACACTTGCCTGGAGAAGTCACAAGTAAACAGAATATAGTATGAAGACCAACCCCTTTACCCTAATGGACACTGGACAACATACAATACTTTGTATAAGTCTCCTGAGTTGAATAACTCAAACCCTGTGCATCGTAGGTTGAAAACTGTACTATGGTTAAGAAGAATTACACCGCTGTTTAATGCTTCTTACCTAACCATCAACTGATATAGATAAATGTCATGAACATAATTTCAAAAAGTTATATCTCACTTTATAAAATAAACATACAGATATATCAGTTTGAAATTGGTGCATAACAACGGATATTCAAAACCAAATAGTTGTCGTCAGGAAAAACCCTAGGTGATATCCTCAAATATCACCAATTACAACGAATTCCGATATAATGAGAATATAATCACCTAATTCCCAATAACTTACTCCCACTCATCATCTGTAAAACCATACAGATATGAGAATCAAACCTGCTAAATACATACCCTGGAGTAAGGATCTAATTGGGAAATCAGTTTTCAATTAACAACGCATAATGAGACTGAAACATGAAAATGTTTCGAAGGGGTAGCCGGGTATTCCTAGTAATTCCTCTTCCATTATCCAGATTCATGACTGTAACCGAATATTTCTTTGCCATCTCTCCAAATCCCTTTATTTGTCTTTACTCATTACCTTCTGTACACCATCCTTAGGCAAAATTGTTTTCTTGCTTTCCTACCGTTCGACACCAGCCTATGGTTTGGAAGAAGACTATCCAATAAGTGTAATAGGTGTACTCTCCTAATCCTAGAAGTACTCGCAACTTGAGAGAAGGTAAAGATAAAAGACAACTGAATAAAACTTATTCTATTTCTCCCGAACCAGAATTCATCCTCGAACTGGAACAAGTTCCTTCGAGTTCGTATATAACTATACGATGGATTATCCAATAAATGTGCATCTTCGTAGTGATACGGGGTGTTCTGTAGAAATGCAAAGGTGAAGTAGGAGTGGCGATGAGCTACGCGGTTTGGTCGTGAATTATAGCAGTCACAATTTACTTTGCCCTCTTTCAAATCCCTTTATTTGTCTTTGCTCATTAACTTCTATACACCACACTTAGGCTAATTGGTTTTCTTTCTTCCCCACCTTTCGACACCTGCCTATGGTTTGGAAGAAGACTATCCAATAAGCGCAATAGGTGTACCCTCTCCTAATCTCAGGAGCCCTCACAACCTGAGAGAAGGTAAAAGGAAAAGACAACTGAATAGTCTTATTCAATTTCTCTAGAACCGAAAACCATTCTCGAATATGAAACAAGTTTTTTCGAGTTCGTATGTAACTATACGATGGTCATATCCAATAACTGTGGATCTTTGTAGTGATACGGAATGTTCCAGAGAAAAGCAAAGGGTAAAAGTAGGAGTGGCAATGAAGTATGCAACTCTGACAATTCAAAAGCCAGTGTGTTTTAAGAAGGTTCGGTTAACTTGGTTACTGAGTTATAGTTTAGGGTCGGGACATGGTCGCTGCCAAAGAAAGAGAGAAAAGAAACACTCATTGTTCACTCTAACCTAGATCAGAATGGTCAATAACTTTATCTTAATCAGGATGTCTCCCACTGTATCCTCAAATTCTCCTCCAAACCTGAAAGAAGAATTAGTCGGGATCATCTAAAATCACCCGAGGAGTAAACCAACTCATCGGTGGGAATCGGGATCCAACTATCATCGCATGATAAGCTGATGGAATCCACTTACGTTATCATACTCCAGAAGGTATGCGAGTGCCTGGAAAGTTTCCTGTATGTTTGAAACTCCCGATGTGATTTCTATCCTATGCTCTTATGACCATGACGAAGGCCAACATATCATAAGTCACATGTCAAGTTCTACCCGTCATTGTCCAGGTTAATTTGAACCTACCCGTACATACCCTAGACTAAGGACAAAATAGTAGCACGACTGTCCCAAACTAACACATCTATCTATGCTATAGAAAAGTAACAAATAGCTACCATAAACTATGCCTTGATGAAAGCCAACATACATAGCATGAATACTAAGTGCTACCCGTCTAAAATGACGGAGGGCTACGAATGGTTTTTGGCGAAAAACCTTTAACATAATGAACTTGATATCGTTGAAGGAACCGGATAGCTTTTTATAAATATATAGTGGCGAAAACATTTTCTAAAGAGGTCACTCCCGGTGAAGGGATCTCGGCTCTTTCCTCGTGGAATGAGGAATAGGATATTCCAACTGAATATCACGATGCAAAGCAAAAAAATGTAATCGGCTATAGTGAAGTTATTACTCTGACGCAAACTTCTGCCCAAGAGGTCACTCCCGGTGAGGGGATCTCGGCTCTTGCCTCGTGGAATGAGGTGCTGGATATTCATAACCGAATACCACTATGCAAAACAAAAGAAAATGTCCTTGTAATAACAGCTTTTTAAAATTGTTCCAACAACATCGAATAGGTCTGTTTTCCTTGCATTGATCTGAATCAATGCAGTCCCATTAATTAATCACACCACAAAAGAACGAAAATATAATGTACGTATATGCCATCCGCATTCGCCACTGGACCCCGTCATCACCCGTTAGGTTACTTAACTAATGACAGAGTGGGGGGTTGGACTAGCGTGGGTGTAAAACATATACAACATCTACTAGTATATATATAGCAATATATAATAATCGCTCCAGGTGTGATAAATGCAACATCACAGATAAGCGATAAGCATCACAAAACAATACAGATAATCTGGGAGACCCGGTTTCCTTTGAGCCGTAAGTGAAACCCGACGTTCCCCTAATCGTGTGGATAGCCTGTGCAATGAAAACCTAAACTCCTACGAGCACGGCAAGTTACCCGTCAAAACCAGAAGCGAGGCAGCCCCCTTCATCAAAGTGAATAGGCCACCCAGCACTTCACGGAATCCGGTAACTTGAGCACCCCTCCTTGGGTCAACCTATACCCCTACGAGTGCGGTGAATAGCCCATCAATTCTAGAGTGAGGCCCCCTCCTTCTCAACGCAATGAGATGCGGACCCGTTGCCCTCCAGAACCCGGCTATCTGTGCACTCCATCGCGGGGTAATCCTAGTACAGAAAAGAAAATATGTACAACGGTGATATCGACCTCAACTCGGTCATGCCCCAAACAAATAATATACAAGCAGGCAGTGACGGCAGTCCACTTGTCGAACGCTCGCCCCGCGATATCAAATATACAAATAAAACTAAACAGTACTATCATTGCATCCAAGCTATCCACCACGACGAATCCGCAACAACACAGCACAACACAGAACATCAACGTGAATGTCACGTTAGCAAACCCATCTAATGGAACTATAGCAATTAGACAAGTTGTACCAATCTAAAGACATTCACGGTCACAGATAGTAATGCAGGTACTATAAACTTTAAACAATGTTAGAAATATCGACTTCGAAATAACACCGAATAGCTCCAAACAACTAGATAAAACCATATCCAAACTGAGCTAAATAAGCAATACCAATAAACCAATATTCCAGAGACTAACACACACCCAAAATACGAAACCCAAATTTCTTTCTTTGGCTGGCCAGCTCAGATTTTTATTGAATGTGCTCGGGTCAAATGGGATGGAAGTGGCTCGTATTTGGGGTGTTGTGTAGTGGTCATCTAAGTAGTCTTCTGCAGTTGCTAAAATAATTTTTGAAGACTCGGAAAAAAATGACAGAAACTAGAATATATCGGGTATTGTTTCGGAGTTGTTTCGGTTTCGATAATTTAACATCGTCTAAACAAACTAGTAAGTGGTTAATGGGTTGGCTCTGATACCATGTAGGGTTACGGCAGTGTCTCGACCATCAATCCATGGCCAAACGCGGAACAAAAACTTTTAAAATCCGGTGCTAACGGAACCCTAATCGACGGGTCGTTCCATTAATCCTATACTAGTTAACTGTAAAGTGTTTAGAGAGGTTATACAGATTGATCCATATGCATCGGTCTTCAACCTCTGTCTAAGTTATTCGCGGCTGCCTTGATGAAGTTCGGTCTCCGGTCTATCTCGTCGAATACGATCCACGTCGAGGATTAGTAATACGGGCTCCCGCTTCAAAACCGAAGCAACTCGGGCATCCAGTTTGCTAACCTAGATACCCAAGATGAAGTAGAGAGAATGTGTGAATACTTTGTCTCAAAACACTCAAGAATTCTCAACTCATGAGAGGGAATGGGTAGAGGTGAAGAAGAAGCCATGGGAAAGAAGTGTGAGCTCAAGTTTTGGCAAAAGAAAATGGCTAAGCAACTAAAGAAAAATGTTCTCTGCCTTTTTCTTTTAAGTGTTGTGTGATCTTTTATGTTGTGAGCAACAAAAGAAAACCTCACCAAAAAATATCTGTTGACCACTTGCTCACCCCATAAAATATCTCACTTCAAAACCATAAATGAATCAAGCATGGCACATGCCACAATCAATGCATCAAGCCAAGACTCACACTCACAAACCAAAACTTAACTTCACACTTTTATCATTATCAAACATTAAAACTAAATGTTTAATAAAGAAAAAGAAATGGCATCTTCAAAAGTAATCTTGTAACGGATTACAAGAATACCCCTCATCCGTATATACATACCTGCATCCGTATTCCGACTGAATACGATACAACAAGATGAAAATAATCCAATAATATAATACTAGGATCCGGCTTAAACTAAAACCCACTAGTATTATCCGTCGTCGGCCTCCCTTTCGTTCAATACCTGGGTAGGCGTTACGTACAGATGTGCCAGTGACGTGCTTGTGGTTAAACCCACTGCCAGCGTATTGACGAGTGTTTAGAGTCCCACAAAGAGGGTTTCCCTGGTTCGGGCGGAACGTTGTAGAGGCCATATGGTTTTATGGCAGGGTTCGATCATATTCATGCACTTGTGCACGAATATGATCGAACCCTGCCATAAAACCATATGGCCTCTACAACGTTCCGCCCGAACCAGGGAAACCCTCTATGTGGGACTCTAAAGACTCGTCAATACGCTGGCAGTGGGTTTAACCACAAGCACGTCACTGGCACATCTGTACGTAACGCCTACCCAGGTATTGAACGAAAGGGAGGCCGGCGAGCAAACTCGTCTTGAAACCCTACCGAGCCTGACAGTGACAATATCCGTACAGTCCGGTCTGTTCGACTATGAGTATCGCATGTCGAGTCTAGGGGGGTGGATAAAGTCATACCCCTAATAACGCAACATTTAGTGTCGGCATGAAACCTATCACCAACTGAGAAACTACCGATCCTATACCGGTAATTCTCGTCTACCCCGGCCGAGGATTTCTGGTGATGGCCACCCGTGCACACCGTGACGTCACCCCCAATATACTGGGAGAGACGAATCTCCTGACGATCCGCTCACTGCCTCCATGTGGCTCGGGACTGTATCCAACTAAAACCGTTTGCACGACTCTTTTGAGCCATGGTAGGGTAGTAATCATAGCACAATGGGAACTCACATGAGACAAATGACGATCTCAGGTCGATAGACTAACCTGTACACATGTCACCTGGGAACTACTATCTGACATTAGGTATAATACCAACTAGCATGTTCCAGGAGAGTCCGTCCGGTGTACTCATAACCCAATAAGCAAATGTATACATCTTAGGTGAACCAACTAACACCAATGGCTTGTGAGACCGGCCACCGCCCCTCGTTGGGATCTCAATCCGTATACACTAGTCTATTCTTGGTGTATCGATGCCCAGTCTCGAAACTCCTATGACTAGGGACACTTTAAGGATGTGCTTATAGACCACCCAACTCTCACGTATATGATCGCCATCATACTGCTGGTAGTCAAGCAAGAATCCTATGGGCTCTATCAACATGTAATAGTGATCTGTAATGTCACCTGAAGTATGTACACGATGATAAAGACAAACCAGATAGCACACTATCATCTCAAGTAAGACTGTTCTACCAGTATAGGTCCTCCCTCAATCATTGCAATCATGTGCCTGTGATCCAATAATTGACTTGAGATCACTATAGCCAACAGTGTGTGTGTGTGTGTGTGTGTGTGTATGCTTTTATATATTTTGCATCCGCGCTAGCCCTGTGTCCGTCCTGCCGTAAGTTAATTAACCTTTGTGGTGAAGACCCGATACCCCATGGCAAATGCAGATGGAATATAAAGTATTCTATTTTTCTTTTCATATCATGCTTTTCTTTAATTGTGTGGGAAGATGCTAGATAATATGTATTATTATCTAAATGATGGGATTGCGTTTATTGGATTAATGCAAAGTAAAACAAACAAAAAATACGTTGTTGGAACCAATCTATTTTTTCAAAAGAATCTATAGCCGTTTGCTTTTGCTATGCATAGAGACATTCGGTTTGGAATATCCTACACCACATTCGATGAGGAAAGAGCCTTGATCTCCTTATAGGGAGTTTGCTCTTGGGCAAAAGTGTAGGGATGCTAGGGACCGCGCATCAGAAACGGAAGTAAAATGCAAAACAAAAATTCAAAGCCAATCCTAGCATCCACAACCAAGAATCATGTCCAAACAACTAAACTAGAAAACCTAGAGAGCAAACACAAGTATTAGAGAATTACAACCTTTGTAATATCTTCATATGCTCTATTGATGTGTTGAACTCTAGTTAGGCACCTATGATGATGGAACAAGTTTGGTGAAGACATCCTTTTGTCATAGATGGATCCACTTAAGGAAACCCCACTCTAGCTCCATCTTCACTTGAATCTCCAAGATATTGTGAAAAAACTAACCATCCAAACTTGCTAGTTTTGGACTGTTAAGGATGTAGCATGCCACTTACACTTTTATCTCACCATTTATTTTCCTTTTGAATTCTTCTTCTAATATTTTTGGAGCGGGAAGAAGAGAGCTCTATCTTAGAAAAAGAGAATGAATATGTTAGGAAAAATATTGTTGGGGCCAAAATTTAAACCAAATTGCCAAAATCAGAAATCAAATTCAAGTTCAAAATCAAAACATGTGCCAAGTGGGCCCAAGCCCAAGCCTGTGCCAAATGGGCCCGAGCCCAAGCCCAAGCATGAAGAGGGACCGGCCAAAAGAGAAGAAGAAAAGGAAAATATTAAATGTAATTTTTGATTTTTTAATAGAAAAAACCAATTTTATACAAACCATGGGGCTAACTGTAAAATATGTAAGCCTATAAAAGTCGCCTATGATGATTTGAGAACTAATCTAGATCTTAATCTTGAATCCCAAAAAAAAATCTTAAGTTGTGAGCTGCTCTTAGTGCGCAAGTCTCTCTTTCTCTCTTTCTCTTTTTTTTAAGTGTGCACGTTAGGAAGCTTTGAAAATTTTAAGTGCACACGTCAGGAGGCTTTGAAAAGGGAAAAAGAGCCCATTTTGATCTTCAAAAGTCAAAATCTTTGTGTTTTTGGACTGTTGTTTCTTTGGGTTTCGACCCTACTTGTACCGTGATAGGTGTCTATTTAGTTAGGTGCGCACCGCGTTGGTGCACATCGAGCTAAGTGCGCACCGTCCCGACTGCGCACCTCGTTTGGTGCGCATTTCTCTAAGTGCGCATCTTATTGGACCCTTCGGCCCATTCGGGACCCTTTAGCCCTATTCACTCCCTCGCACCTTGCTAGGTGCATATTTCGTCAAGTGCGCACTTATCATGTGCACCCCTTACTAGAAGTGCACCATACTTGGTATGCGTCTCGGCGAGTGCACACTTGTCTTATACACTCCTTGCTAGGCGCGCACCTTGCTAGGTGCACATTTTGGCAAGTGCGTACTTATCATGCGCACACCTTATCACACGCACACTTGACATATATACACTCATCATCTCTCCCATTAGAAAAAAATTCTAACGAGACGCTGCCCGCACCCCGTAAGGGGTTTACTAGCCCCTTTGACCCCCGTAAAAACTTGGCAAGGCCCCCGATATGCCCGAAGCACCCTCAAACATATTCCCAAACACAACACGCACATATTGCATATTGAGTTCGCATAATCTGTTTGACTTGTTAATCGGAGGTTCTCTCGCTCCAAAAGCGAGGGGTAATTAACGGCAGTTTAGTCCGCGGCTGTTGGAGATTCGGATTCCCACAATCATTAAACCCCGGCCTACCCAAGGCAGGGGGAATCTATAATATGCCTGAGAGAGACATGCATTCCTATCTCAATAGGGTGACGAAAAACACTCTACAGATTCTGGCACACTCGGTGGGATCTTTCTCTCCTCACATATCTCGGGTCAAGCGTTCATACGAACTCATTTAACATATATATCGATGTTTTTACTGAAATAATGTTTTTTCATGCAGCAATCAACTTTCAACGACGATGTCTTCCAAGATGAATTCAGCTTTCGATGCAACCCCGATCCCGTACGTGGTCAACATCAACACTTGCGTGGTTCTTCTCGCAATCCTCGGTCGGGAGTGGGAAGAACCGCCTCGCTAATTTAGTTCCATCATCATCTACCCTTCCGAAAGCGCTCATCTAGCGGAAATCCCGGCAAACTAAGTGGCCAAGCCTGTCTCAAAGGGCAAGAAGCCGAATGTTGTGATCACTAAGGCACCATAACCCAAACGTAAGTTGGTGTCCGAACGACTCTTTGGTACTCTGGCTGGGGGCAAGACTACCGGAACAAAGGGCATTACCAAGCGTAACGGACAAACACATGCGACACCTCCAACAAATGCACAATTAGGTGTATCTCTAAAGCTCTCCATCGCATGGCCTACGGCGTATTCCCAAAGATCTGAAGCCTATCAAGTGCTCAAAACAGAAAATTTGAGACAAAAGCGGCTCAGATATAGAGCCAACAAGAGGGCCAGCACTCCGACCAAGTGGAATTTTGTGATGTTTAAAGAGCAGGGTTACCCTGCGACGACAGCTAAGTCGGCCGTAAAAGTCAGCAACTCTTTCGAACTCCTGAAGTGGATTCAGAAAAACGCCATAACCGCCAGAATCAAGAAGACAGTAATCCGAACGATGCTACAAAGAGACGTGTCTCAGTCCAAACAAAAAAAGCATGACACCATCTCTTCAAGAGTTTATCAGGTGCTCTGTGCAGTGCGAATGCAGTGAGACAAGCCAAAATAGAAGCGCCGGCACCACTCAAGAACCCGGTCAGGCCGGCCATCTTCAATCGATTGTTCGTTACCGAAATAGAAGTGTCACGACAGCGGTCCGTGAAATCAGCTGCCAATTATGAAAAGATGACCGGATATATTATCCACATGGTCTATATGGAGGGCACGCATCCTAGCGACAACCTACACAGCAAAACCAAGGATGGGGCCGCCACATTCGAAGCCCAACCCTGCTTGAATGTGGTTGCCACTTCCCAAGGTCAGCCGCCTCCGCATGACGATGAAAGCCCTTTTGTTGAGACCGATAGGCGAAAACCCCTCAGTCCATATGGAGTCGAGATCGAAAAGCGAGGAAGAGCCGACTTTCCGTCCCAGAACCGCAGAGCAAGAGCTGCTTTATGAGCTCTGAAAACAGCTCAAGAGCAAAGAGAAAGAGATGGCCAAGCTTTACTCCAAAATCGACGACTTGACGAATATTGTGATGCAGCTCATGGCTCCAATTGCCTAGACACCCTCCAATCAAGCGCAAGTTTCCACACATAAGCCGGATGATAATGACCCGAAGCAACCAATGCATGTCCCTTTAGGTCTGAGTATAGGAGAGCCACGCGAAAACTGGCCACATTCCACTTCTGGGACCATATGGCACCATTCCATTAACACAAGATCAGATAATGGACTTGGTCACCAGCAAAGTTAAAACTTTGGTGGCTGAAGCCGAAGCGCAAAAGGATATTGGCCTTAGAGGGCGGCCGTATCCCGCACAATAGGACCTGATCGAGTTCCCCAGTGGTTATGTCTCCCTAAGTTCAGAAGATTCAATGGGACGGGAAATGCGAATCAACATATTGCTCATTTTAAAGCGTCATGTTGAAATAAAGGGGGCAATGATGTGTTCCTCCTCCGTCAGTTCGTTAACAGCCTAACTGGTGTTGCTTTCATTTGGTACGCGAGCATACCGGATGGTTCTGTCACTACTTTCGCCCAGATAGAATCTCTATTTCGGCAAAGATTTATGGGTGTCAGCAACAAAATTTTCATTGCTGGCTTTTGAGATACAAGCCATGAAAGAATGAAAAGAATACGGACTTTATCGCCCGATGGCGCAATCTCACTGTCAAGTGTGAACTGCCGTTGGAGCAGGACCAATCCGTCAGCCTCCTCATCGGGAACCTTAGCAATTGGATAGTCCTATTTCTATATACTGCGAGCCTCAAAATATTTCAGAAGATGACTAAGAAAGTCCAAATGTTGGAATGCTCGAAGCAAGAGTCTACCTCGGACTCTTTGAGTGACAAGCCTTGGAAGAGCAAGAGAGATGACAACCGTAGAAGTGGGAATTCCAGTAGTATCAATGTCTTCAATACGTCTAACAATGAAGACAAGCAAAAGGAAAGCAGATCCAAAACAAACTGGTCTCAAAAGCCAATGCTGGGAGGAGAAGGGACTTCCCTGGAGGAGAAAAAGAACAAGGTCTACTCTTTTAGAAGAGACAAAGTCCGCAAGATATTCAAAAATGCTTTGAACAATGATCTACAATTGCCCGAGTCGAAGAGGCCTTATGAAGAAAGGATGACCAACAACCCTTTGTATTACCCATACCACCGAGTAATGAGCCATGCGATCGAGAATTACTATATTTTCAAAGAATGGGTCGAAAAGCAATACAAGACTAGAGAGATCGGACTGTCTAAAAGTGTATTGGTGAACAATCAAGTTGCGACCACCAACTTTATATAGACAGAAAATGAAGCTTTCTAGGTGCAAAAAGATGAATCCACTACCCCGAAAAATGAATTTGATCCGCCGCAGCCTCCATGGAGAATGCATATATCTAAGAAGACGAAGGAAATGTTAAAACAACTTTAGAAGAAGCCCAGAACTAAATTGGAAGGGCAAAAGGAGCCTACCATTCTAGCTATCAATTCGGCTCGATTAGGCTTAAAGTCCAAAGAGCTTAAGAAGAAGAAAGGGGAAAATACGGCTTAACGCGAAAAGGAGTCTGCGAGAAAATCGACCATTCAAAAGTATATCGATTTCCTTGAAGACTACGAGCAAAAAGAAAGGATTCTAATTCAATTGAAGGAGTTCTTCTTTATAGAAGCAGCTAAAATTCTAGAAAAGATAGAAGAAGACTCTGATGGTGAGGTCCCTATTGTGACCTGCTACGCTGTCCACCTTGGCAGCGACTCTAAGGAAGAGCTTTGTTTTCCTGAAGAGGACAAGGAGCTTGGCACAAAGGCTAACCAAATCCAACTCAGAAACGGTAAGGCTCTACCGCCAAAGCAATGCAATGCCCTAAAAGGAAAGGAAAAACAATTCGCTAATGAAGAAGATGGCAGAGAGGTAGATCATGAAGACTCGAGTCCTTCCCCAGTGGACTATAATGTTTTGGCTCATCTCCGGAAGCTTTCTTCTCTGATGAGCATCTATGATGCCTTGGTCCTATCCAAGGAGCTCAAAGATGTTCTCATTCATGCCCTGTAAAACCTTGAGCAGTATCAGGCTCGTTTCGCTGAAATTAATATGAAAGAAGCCCAATACACTCTGCATGTAGCCACGGTCACGTTTAAGGACAAAGACCTACTACTAGTAACAGCTGAGCATAACCGGCCGCTTTACGTGACCGGGTACAGCGACGGAGATTGGATTAATCGCATATTGATTGATCCATGGTCCTCAGTGAACATCAGGAACTTGCGAACTTTAAAGAGTTTGTCCATGGACATCCGACACCAGTCAAGGGAAAGAATTGTCATTCAAGGCTTCAATCAAAATTGCCAGAAAGTTCTAGGATCTATAGCTCTGCCGATCAGGTTCAGGGACCTATAAACCGAAGCTAAGATATATGTGATCGATGCCGACACATCTTATAAAATTCTCTTGGGACGGCCGTGGCTCCACGATTACGGCATCATTTCATCAACTCTCTATCAATGCATGAAGTATTGTAGGGTTCCTAGGCACCCTAATGAGGTCTCACAAGGCATCAACCATGCCAATTTCAAATTTAAACGGTGCCGAGAAACCCTAGAACGGATCGTTGGCAAGATTTCTAGGCGAAAAGTAAACTAGTTAACACTTAACTATAAGAATACGGAAATACAACCTTTGTAGATCCGGTGCTCCACCTCCACGGCTCTGCAATGAAGTCCTCTCCGCTGTCCAAATCGAACCATGACTCTCACGGTGGTTTCATCGGAGAAAAGACCGGGCTAGGTCGTCGACAACGTGCCGAAGATGATCTACGTCGAAGCATCACTAGATCAAGCTCCACCTTCACCAAGCCATGAAAACTTGTGAAGGAAACACACTCTACTACTTGGCAAGAGGTAGAGGATGAAGAAATAGGAAGTGGGTAGACTTTAGAATTGGATTTCTCACTCATTTCATCAATCCACCATTGATGAAGTGAAGGTTTCTTCTTTGAAGATGAAGAAGAAGAAGAAGATAAAGTTATGATAAGTTATTAGAAAATAGAAAATAAAAGAATACTTATCATAATCTTAACCTTAGTTAAGTGTAGAGAATTGACTAAGGTTGGGTTGATTGGTTAGGGTTAAGGATGAGAACAAAAAGGTCATCAAGTCAAAGCTTCATGAAGCTTCAACTAAAAACAAATGAAGCCACCATTCATTTATCTTTCAATTTATTCAAAATGAATAAATAAATAAGATAAATGAATAAGTAAAACCCTAATCAACAACTTAACCTTGGTTTAATTCTTTACACTTAACCAAAAAGCATGTATCATCAAACATGATACAATCATGTGTACAAAAGTATATCACATATACAATGTGCACAAACCGAGTGAGAAAATCCATTTAAAAGTGAACCGATACTAGTTAATGCAAAGTAATATATCAAATATATAATTATACATTAAATCATTAAATCAACACTTGATTTAACGATCCGGTTATATCGCATATAACCGACTAGTATCCAATGTATCGGCTTATCGAATCAACCCTTGATTCGATAACTAGGTTATATCGCATACAACCAATCGATACATTCATCGCGAGAATAGAATACGGTATCACATACACGTATTATTCTCGGTCCCGCACATATCTCATATGCACTCCTATTTCGTTTCGCTTGAGCCAGAAAACCTCTGTGTAGGACTCTAAAGACTCGTCAATACGCCGGCAGCAGGCGATGATCATATCAAACACCCACAAGCCGCAAGCGGTCTGCTAAACGTAACGGCCACCCGGGTATTGAGCGATCTGAAGATCGACGAGCAAGCCCGCTCACACTCCAGTGAATCCAACCAGTAACACTACCGTGCAGCCCGGTCTGATCGTCTGATATGTCGCATATCTCGCCTAGGGGTGGTAAACGTCAGACCCCAATATCTCGATAAGTCGTGTCGATATGAGGTCTATAACAATTCGAGAAACTACAGGTAACACTTACCAGTAAATCTCAGCAACCCTGGCCAGGGATTTCCTGTTATAGCCAATCGAACACAGCGCAACATCAACCCCCTATACCGGGAGAGACGAATCCCCTCCTATCGCTCATTGCCTCTATGTGACTCGGGACTGTACCCAAAAACCACCGTTTTGCATGCCCTCTTGGACGTGGTAAGATGGAAATCAAAGCACAGTGGGAACCACACAAGACTCTATGACGATCTCGGGTCAACAGACTACTCTGTACCAGTGTCACCAGAGAACTGCCATCTGACGTGAGGTATAATACCATCTGGGAGTTCTCGGCGAGTCCGTCCGGTGTACCCAGTCTCCACTGAGCACCCGTATATCATCTCTGATGTCAAACACCAATGGATATGGGATCATCCATCGCCCATCTGTATGGGTCGAGAAGGTATACGCTAGTCTACTCTGGTATATCGATGCCCCGTCTCGATACACCCACGACTAGGGACTTTGAAGGATGTACTTATGGACTACCATGTCCCCACTAGTATGATCCGCATCATAGTCCAGGTAGTCAAGCACACATCCTAAGGGCTTTACCAACATGTAACAGAGAGACAATCAGTGTACACGTTAAGGTAAAGAGCAACCAGATAGCATACTATCATGTCGAGCAAGAAAGTCCTCCCTATATATGTCCCAGCATCCACTACAATATACATCCAATGTACAGTAATGGCCTCTAGGGCATACATATAACTAACAATCTCCCACTTGCACTAGGGCCATCTGTAGCAGTGGTTTGAAGTATCTCATACTCAACCATCCCATAAAAGTCTCTCTCTGGGAAAAGGCCTTTGTGAGTGGATCCTCCGTGTTGTCCTCTGAGTCTACTCTCCTAACCTCGATCACCCTGGAGATCAACCATCTCCATGATCAGGTGATACTGCCTTAGAATATGTCTGGATCACTGATGGGACATGCGTTCCTTGGCATAAGCCACAACTCCATTGTCACACAATGGGAGGAACATAGTTCATCTCATAAACCAATATACATCCAAACAGCCTCTTTGGTAGCATCTTAAGTAGCGATGTATGCTGCCTTTATCGTCTAGTATGTCACGGTATCTAGCTTGGAACTCTTCCAACATACCGTCCCTCCACTGAGGGTAAAGAAAATGCCTGCGACTGACATTCATTCGTCTTCATCACCCTGGAACACTTCCAGTGATTTTCCCCAGGATCGATTGATACCATCTCACTACAACTAGTGAGATTCCTAACATCCAATTAGATCTATCTCATAGATCCAAAATCCAGGATTTAGTAGGTATCACTTTGATCCTATATGGAGAATCTTTGTGATAATCGGAGATTGATCGAGCGTAGCATAGGAAACTACTTCCCTATCAAGAGTATGTCATCCACGTACTCTACGAGGATCGTCACCATACTCCCTACTACCTTTTTGTTTATACAAGGTTCATCTACCATTTTGATGATGTCAAACTCTTTGACTACTTCATCAAAACAGACGTTCCAACTCCGCGATGCCTGCTTTATCCTATAAAGCATCTTGCACACATTTCCGCTGCTCCCACTGTCTACGAGGCCCTTTGGCTGTGTACTTATAGACTCCCTCTTCTAAAACATCATTTAGAAAAGCTGTCATGACACCCAACCACCAGATATCGTAGTCATGGTATGTAGCCGTGGCAAGTAGGATCTGGATGGACTTCAGCATAGCTACTTGAAAAGGTTTCATCATTATCCACGCCTGGTCGATGACGAAAAGCTTTAACAAGTCTAGCTTTGAAAGTCTCAACTTTTCCATCTACACCAAGTAATCTTCTCAAGATATACTTGCTCCTGATGGGGATTTAACCCTTCAGATATAGCAACCAAAGTCCATACTTTTTTGGTGCATAAGGATTCCATCTCAGATCGCTAAGCATCCAGCCATTCTTACAGAGTCTCACTCCTGATGGCCAGCTCGAAACTAGTTGGGTCATCATCTCATGATGCAGTCCTCGCTCCCACTGTCATAGAGAAACCGAAGTATCTCTCAGGTGGGTGAGGAACCCTACTAGATCGGCGGAGAGGCTGAGGTTCGTTGGTAACTATTGAATCATTTGGTTTTACCAAATCATCTGCTGTAGTTTGTATAGCTGGAACCTTTCCAGTTCTACATAACAGACCTTGCCTCGAGCTTGTCCGGATTTTGCTTTTAGACATAGGCCGGACAACCCCAAATCTTAACTAGCTTAAGACATGGGCTCTTCCCATACCATATCTCATATGGAGCGGTAGGCAACTGATTTGATTTGAACCCTATTCAATAAGTATGCAGCTTCTCAAGTGCATAACTCCCAAAAAGGAAATAGGTAACTCAGTAGTACTCATCATAGAGCACACCTTATCATATAGGGTGTGATCGCTCCGCCCCGATATACCATCGTGCTATGGTGTATACGGAGGAGTAATGCTGAGAGAGAATCTCATTCTCCTTTAGAATAGTCCAGGAATTCCATGCACAAGTATTCTCCTCCCTGATGTCATCATAGGACATAATACTTATACCCGTATTCTGGTTCTCTACTTCTCACTTATATTCTGTGAATATCTCAAAAGGTTCGGACTTGTGTTTCAACAGGAACATAGGTCTGAATCTCGAAAGATCATCAGAGAATGTAATGAAGTACAAAGAACCGGTCCTGGCATGTGTAGACAGGGGACCTACATACATCAACATGTATCATCCCAAGAGTTTACTAACTCTTTCCCTGTTTCCAATAAACAGAGCTGTGGTCATCTTATCTCTGTGACATGACTGGCAAGTTTCACAAGATGTAAACTCAAACTGATTTAAATATGCATCTACATGTAACTTCAGCTAGTCGGGTCACATTGATATGACCTAGTCTACAATGCCTCAAGAAGGATTCGTTCATTTCTGAACTCTTCCTCTTGTGTGTGTTCTGCATACTAAGAACTGTAGTTTGATTTAGAACATCAATACTTTTAGATAACGTGCCTGAACCGATCAACTTTTGATATAGGAAATGTTCAAAACATTATCCAACAATACAAAATTTTATCATTTCTTTACTAATAAAGAGACTGATATGATTTTGTATATCAGGTTCGGTATCTAATAACATTCGTTCAGAATCAATGTATTTGTAATACAGGGTGACAGTGACCGACAGACTTGGCTGCAACTCTTGCCCCGTTTTCTGTCTCATGAAACTTATCACCCGTTCTCAGTTTTTCTACCCTTTTGTAGCCCTATGTAACAGATTACATATCTGGGATCCGGATCCGGTATCATATACCAAGGATTTGGAGGATATTAAGAAACAGTTCTGTATAATGAACACACCCGAAGATGATGCATCAGCATGCACTCTCTTCGTTTGGGCGGCACGGGAAATCTGGTATTCCCCAATTTCCTGCTCTGTCTTATAACAATTATAAGTTGGAGCGGGACCAACGTTCCCCAGCTCAGTATAACAAGCGGGTTCGGTCAATAATCCGTTTTATTATCTTGATTAAGGCGTGATATGGTCGCTACCTGGAGAGAGAGAGAAGAAAACACTCAGCGTGCACTCTTGCAAGAATAGATTGGTTATTATTTTATCTAATCAGGATGGCTCCCACTGCTTTTTATCAAATCTTCCTTCAAACCCTAAAAGGAAAGACTAGCCGGGATTAATTACACACTACAAGTTCGCCAATCTTTCAGCCAGGCCAGTATCGGTACTTTGAGGGAGGTCCCCCGTGCTTTCGCACGAACCTAATTAATGTAAACCTTGTTTTCCCAGAGGCGTAACCTCGTTGACACCTTTCTAGACACCTACTTGATCGGCTAATTGTAATGTGTAAAACTCTCCCAGGAGTAACAATTACTCGCAGCGGGTATCGGGATCCAACTATCTCATAGAAGGTATGCAATCTCATTGCAAATTTCAACACTTGAAATTCCCGATAATATTTTGCCCCTAACGTGCTATGACCTTGACGAAAGCCAACAAACCATAGCCCGCTAGTCAAGTTCAACCCGTACATTTCTTGATTGAATTAAACCCACCCGCACGACCCTTGACGAAAGCCAACAAAGCCGCACGACTACCCTAATCCAATCGCATCGTATGCTGGCAGATAAGCAGCATATAGCTACCGCACACTGCACCTTGACGAAAGCCAACAAATGCAGCACGAATACTATATACAACTCATCTGAAATGACGGAGGGCTACGACAGGTTTTTCTGAAAACCTATTGCGTAATGAACTTGATATCGTTGTAGAATCAAATGATTTTGAAATGGAGTGTTTTTGAGGCTTTTCTAGTTTTGCTAAAGGAGTCACTCCCGGTGAAGGGATCGTCGGTCCTTTCCTCGTCGAATGAGGTGCGGGATATATCATATATATCACTGTGCAAAGAAAAAACTCTTAAAAGCAATCAAAAGCCAAACCGAGTGTGTAGCATCTGCCAGTTATTGCTAAAGGAGTCACTCCCGGTAAAGGGATCTCGGTCCTTTCCTCATCGAATAAGGTGCAGGATATATCATATATACCGCTGTGCAAAGCAAGAACTGTAGCTACCTGTTTTATTTTTGAAATTCGATTCTACAACATCTTAGGTTTCTTTTATTTCATTAATCACATTAATGAAGTTCCATCATTTAAGTACCTAAACATCACAGATAAATACGACGTACACTTATGCCATCCGCATTCGCCTCGATGTCCCCTCGTGCACCGTTAGGTTAGGTAACTAACGGCAGAGCGAGGCAGGGCTAGAGCGGGTGTAAAACATAAGTAACGTCTATATAATATATCATATATACTATATACAGTATCCATCACAGAACATCACATGATCACATCACAGATATCGCAGTAGAAGAATCATATGAAATATTGGATATACTAGGACGTCCGTGTTTTCAATACGAGCCAGTATAAAACACGGATTCCACGGTCGCGATGAATAGCCAAACCCACACCCCTAGACCCCTACGAGAGAGGCAAGCAACCCTACCAATTCTAGAGTTAGGAGACCCGGACTCGACTCCTCGAGTTGGTCTCCCACTGGACTCCAGAACCCGGTTACTTGTGCTCCCCTCCTTGGGTCTATCCTAGTGCGGAAAAGTAAATAATATACAAAAGGTGACAACTTCCGCAACCTGGAAGTGCCCCAAATAAAAGAATATTACATACAAGTTTTTACATGAATGAAAATGAAAAACACTCATCTCACATAAAAAACCCCGGCTATTCAAACACGACGATCCAATATAACATATCCAGCAACTCATAACATCACATGTCATCAACGTAAGTAAATATGCGCATCCCAATTGTCGTTGACATATAGCAACGAAACCGGCGATATCACATATTACACTTACGGTCACAGAAAAGAAAGTGTAAAACTACAACAGTTGGAATCCGCAACCACCTCAGACATCGCATGCCGGACCAAATGAATTACTTAGACATCGCATGCCTAACAATTATAAACCCCGCATTTAATTCTCAAAATCGAAAACTCTTTTCAATATCAAGTCGGGCAATTCAACAAGATTCCCGACATCCTGATCGAATGCTCGTCGCAAACTTCAGTAGGCGGCCGCACCCCCGATACCATCGACGAAGTGCACCAAGGCGGAACACCGCTACCGTGAGCACCCGAACGGATGCTTTCGGCGACGGGGTTCTCCTACAGTCACTTGGTCGGGGCTATGGGGCGTAGCTGTCTATTAAGTTTACCCGGTGAGTATCCGCGTACGCTACGTGATTGCGACGGACTTTTGATCACATCAAAATTCCGTGGCAACCGATCAAGTGAGACTAAACTGCTATGTTTATAACATTCATTCAGTTATCACATAACTACTTATGAATTCCAATTATTGTATCCCATTCCAGATAAATAGAAAATGTTAAACTTTTCGATCGAACAGTCAAACACCCAAGTTTTCCCGATACAGATCAACACATGAAATATGAGTCTAACAACATTCAGTTCGTGCCTCAGTACCAACGGTCCAGCCGTAGAAGGGTCAAGCCAACGCCTCACATGTGGCACGTCGTACTGCCCCAAACCCGAAGGTTCAAAGGGCAGTTCAAGACGGTCACATAATCGAGTTAAGCTTTGTTGTCTTCTAGAGGGTCCATCGCGTTACTTGCACTACTTAGAACGTCGTCAAACTACGGAAAAATCCAACACTTGGAAATTTCCCGACAGGGGAAAAATTGGGTATTTATATCCGGTCGAACTTTTTAACATATTCTAAAATTTATCCGGAAAGCCATACAGACAAAATTTGATACTCCGATCAAAACACCGAATCCCCAAAACAACTCCAGAAAATTCAACACTTGAATAAAATATAAAAATTTCCAGAAGACTCAGCACTTTTACATAAGAATTACTGTGCAAGACACGTGGTCTAAATCACCAACATGGCCGCGGAACCGCCGCGAAACCCAGGGTGGGGCCGCGGTTCCGCGGCTCATTGGTCGATATAGAGCCACGTGCTTCACAGTAACTCTTAGGTTTCCCTGCTGAATTTTTTGGCAATTTTTAATCTGGAAAAATCCTAGTTTTTGAAAAAAGGACAGAGAGCATTTTTGTGATCGGGTTTCGGGTTCGTTCGGACTTCAAACTCCGTCTAGACTTCGCCTAAGGCTCTAGCTTGGCTCTGATACCACTGTAGGGTTCCTAGGCACCCTAATGAGGTCTCACAAGGTATCATCCATGCCAATTTCAAATTTAAACGGTGCCGATAAACCCTAGAACGGATCGTTGGCTAGATTTCTAGGCGAAAAGTAAACTAGTTAACACTTAACTATAAGAATACGGAAATACAACCTTTGTAGATCCGGTGCTCCACCTCCACGGCTCCGCAATGAAGTCCTCTCCGCTGTCCAAATCGAACCATGACTCTCACGGTGGTTTCATCGGAGAAAAGACCGGGCTAGGTCGTCGACAATGTGCCGAAGATGATCTACGTCGAAGCATCACTAGATCAAGCTCCACCTTCACCAAGCCATGAAAACTTGTGAAGGAAACATACTCTACTACTTGGCAAGAGGTAGAGGATGAAGAAATAGGAAGTGGGTAGACTTTAGAATTGGATTTCTCACTCATTTCATCAATCCACCATTGATGAAGTGAAGGTTTCTGCTATGAAGATGAAGAAGAAGAAGAAGATAAAGTTATGATAAGTTATAAGAAAATAGAAAATAAAAGAATACTTATCATAATCTTAACCTTAGTTAAGTGTAGAGAATTGACTAAGGTTGGGTTGATTGGTTAGGGTTAAGGATGAGAACAAAAAGGTCATCAAGTCAAAGCTTCATGAAGTTTCAACTAAAAACAAATGAAGCCACCATTCATTTATCTTTCAATTTATTCAAAATGAATAAATAAATAAGATAAATGAATAAGTAAAACCCTAATCAACAACTTAACCTTGGTTTAATTCTTTACACTTAACCAAAAAGCATGTATCATCAAACATGATACAATCATGTGTACAAAAGTATATCACATATACAATGTGCACAAACCGAGTGAGAAAATCCATTTAAAAGTGAACCGATACTAGTTAATGCAAAGTAATATATCAAATATATAATTATACATTAAATCATTAAATCAACACTTGATTTAACGATCCGGTTATATCGCATATAACCGACTAGTATCCAATGTATCGGCTTATCGAATCAACCCTTGATTCGATAACTAGGTTATATCGCATACAACCAATCGATACATTCATCGCGAGAATAGAATACGGTATCACATACACGTATTATTCTCGGTCCCGCACATATCTCATATGCGCTCCTATTTCGTTTCGCTTGAGCCAGGAAACCTCTGTGTAGGACTCTAAAGACTCGTCAATACGCCGGCAGCAGGCGATGATCATATCAAACACCCACAAGCCGCAAGCGGTCTGCTAAACGTAACGGCCACCCGGGTATTGAGCGATCTGAAGATCGACGAGCAAGCCCGCTCACACTCCAGTGAATCCAACCAGTAACACTACCGTGCAGTCCGGTCTGATCGTCTGATATGTCGCATATCTCGCCTAGGGGTGGTAAACGTCAGACCCCAATAGCTCGATAAGTCGTGTCGATATGAGGTCTATAACAATTCGAGAAACTACAGGTAACACTTACCAGTAAATCTCAGCAACCCTGGCCAGGGATTTCCTGTTATAGCCAATCGAACACAGCGCAACATCAACCCCCTATACCGGGAGAGACGAATCCCCTCCTATCGCTCATTGCCTCCATGTGACTCGGGACTGTACCCAAAAACCACCGTTTTGCACGCCCTCTTGGACGTGGTAAGATGGAAATCAAAGCACAGTGGGAACCACACAAGACTCTATGACGATCTCGGGTCAACAGACTACTCTGTACCAGTGTCACCAGAGAACTGCCATCTGACGTGAGGTATAATACCATCTGGGAGTTCTCGGCGAGTCCGTCCAGTGTACCCAGTCTCCACTGAGCACCCGTATATCATCTCTGATGTCAAACACCAATGGATATGGGATCATCCATCGCCCATCTGTATGGGTCGAGAAGGTATACGCTAGTCTACTCTGGTATATCGATGCCCCGTCTCGATACACCCACGACTAGGGACTTTGAAGGATGTACTTATGGACTACCATGTCCCCACTAGTATGATCCGCATCATAGTCCAGGTAGTCAAGCACACATCCTAAGGGCTTTACCAACATGTAACAGAGAGACAATCAGTGTACACGTTAAGGTAAAGAGCAACCAGATAGCATACTATCATGTCGAGCAAGAAAGTCCTCCCTATATATGTCCCAGCATCCACTACAATATACATCCAATGTACAGTAATGGCCTCTAGGGCATACATATAACTAACAAGTATAATAAAAATGATGAAGAAAGACTCATTGACAGAGACATCCATCCGTTTGGTTTTCATGAAGTCTGATATGAAGATTCCCGATACATTGTGAACCCCCAAAATGCTAAGCAACAACTGACTGAGGACAGAATAGCCCCGAAACTCAAAAGAAAATCTAAGCCGGCCGTCACCTTCAGAAGCAAAAATCCTAAGTGCGCCAGCGTTTCGGCAGTGACACTGATGAGTCCGATGCTGTAAGTCCATACTTCCATAAAAACCGGCCTCATCTTGGTAGTGATAATGACGAGTCTGATATCAAAGGCCCATCTGGCAGCAAAATTCACCCTCGTTTAGGTAACGACACTGAAGAGTCAAAGGAAGAGGACCCGCCTTGCAACAGCTATGCAGATTGGGCCCCCCTGCAAAAAGCGAAGCTTAGAGAAACCTTCAAGGTTACAGAAGGGTCCTAAGCTATCACAAAGGTGTCAGAGCATATATGCAAGGAGATAGATGCATTGTCGGTCTCCACCATAGACCAACTGAAAACGTTCTACATTTCTGGAAGAAACAATGAACTGAAGGGATTCCTGTTCTATGGGTCAAATCCCGTCGTGCACCCGGAAGATTTATCCATGACATTCCTTCCCTTTGAGAAAGGCATAAGAGCCGTCCTAAACCCTAGATATTACGCGTCCGAGATGCGGGAATATTTTAACAAGTGTGGGTGTCGGTTATACCAAATGGACTCCGAAGCGAGGTTTTACGAGAGGGTATGGCATCCTTCTAAGGTCGGACCGCTCATCGACGGACGAGTCCCAGATAGACGGGGCGTAAGTTTCATTCAACCTGATGTCAAGGCATGCTACATAATCCATGTTGGTGAAGCCAATGAAAAGTCAAATGATTACGACAAGCTAGCCGAGCCAGAAGAAACCCCTCAAGAGCTCGAAGATGGCTGACAAGCAACCTTCGATGAGCTAATTGAGATCGATTTGGGAAGGCCCGATAATCTAAGGCCGACCTACATCAGCTCACTCTTGTCAGAGCAAATGAAGTAGCAGATATTTTCCCTCCTGCATGAGTTCATCGGCTGTTTCGCGTGGACGTACAAAGAAATGCCTAGCCTCTCTTCTGAAGTGGCCATACATAAGCTGCCTATATCTCCTTATGCCAACCTAGTCAAACAAGCTTCTTGAAGAATATGAAGGGAGCTAGAAGAAAAGGTCATCGAGGATACCAAGAAACTCATCGATGTAGGCTTCATCAGAGAAAAGAAATATGCGGACTGGATCGCATGCATCGTCCCAGTTAAAAAGAAGAATGGACAAATCTAAGTTTGTGTTGATTTCAAGGATTTCAATAAGGCATGCCCTAAAGATGATTTTTCGCTCCTGGTTATGGAAATGATGGTCGACGACACTTCAAATTAAGAGCTGTTCACCTTCATGGATGGTTCGTCTGGATACAATCAGATAAAAATGTCGCCCGAGGATGAGAAGCAGACAGTGTTTCGAACCCCAGTCGGGATATACCGCTACAAGGTGATGCCGTTCAGACTAAAGAATGTGGGCGCCACATATCAAAGGGTGATGAAAAAGATTTTTTATGACTTAATCCACAAAGTCGTCAAATGTTATAACGATGACTTGGTCATCAAGACTAAAGCCAAAACCAATCAAATCCAAGATCTCTGAACTGTCTTCAGCGGACCAAGAGAGTACAATCTGAAGATAAATCCTCTAAAGTGTGCCTTTGGCATATCATTGGGGAAATTCTTGGGCTTCATAGTTCGGAACCGAGGGATCGAAATCGACCAATCGAAGATAAAGGCAATCGTAAAGATGCCTCCTCCAAAGAATCTGACTCAGCTGAGATCCTTCTAAGGAAAGCTCGCTTACATATGAAGGTTCATCTCGAACCAATCGGGAAGATGCAGTCCCTTCTCAAAGCTCATGAAGAAAGAAGCTCTTTTTGTCTGGGATGTCGAATGTCAAGATGCATTCGAAAACATCAAACGGTACCTATTGCATCGTCCAGTGCCGGCTGCTCCCATTCCAAATAAGCTGCTGATTCTCTATACTGCCGCACAAGATGAGTCACTCGGTGCACTCCTTGCCTAGAAAAATGAGGAGGGAAAAGAAAATCCCCCTACCACCTCAGTCGAATTTTAGTCGGGGCGGAACATAACTATTCCCCGATCGAAAAGCAATGCCTGGATCTGATATTTGTTGTGAAAAAGCTGATGCACTATATGCTCGCTTATCAGGTTATGCTGATCTCCAAGGTCAACCAGCTTAAATACTTAATGACCAAGGCAAGCCTAACCGGCAGAATGGCATGATGGGTGTTTACCGCCAAAAACAGAGACGAATTGGGATTGAATGTCTTACCTGAATTTGGGGGCAGATGCTATTTAGACTTATCCATCAACCTCTCTGAAGATACCAAGTTGATTTATGGCACCATCTATCGAAGGTTTGGACATACGCGGCCGTTCTAGCATGACTTTATCAGATTTCCGCTCATTTGTGAGGAGTTTTTGATTGTGGGGACGCTCTTCCCTGCAGACGTAAGCCCATGCAGTTAATTACGTTACCGCATTGCGATAACCACTTTCTTCTTCTCTAGCAGTTCACTTCGTGTCATGTGTTATTTTGTTTTTATGTAGTTGCCCATAGATTGTATACATTGGCTAATTTATGTCGTCTCCTGTAGGGCGCGGATTAGTCCAAATCCTTATATTTGAGATTTGGGTATAGGTCAAGAATTTTGCTTGACGGGGACCATGTTGGTAGCTTGGTTTGCCAACAGGAATGATCTTAGGATGCAGATCTCACATTTGTGAGGTCCATCAGTTCATGGGATATTTGGGTTTGATCTAAGGATCATTAGCCATATTTGAGAGTAAGATCGACTTATGATCAGTGAGCATACTCAACCGATCATTAGATCATATATGAATAGCCCATGATAGTATAAGGTAGTCATTATGGAGACAGTCCGCAGGGTAAAACATATTAGATTAAGAACGTCGCGGTCCAATATTCCTTATTTGGGACGAATGTTAGTTTAATGACATTTCGGTCCAGCATTCAACTTGCGTGCACGTATTTGTTACATGGCGGAGTGAACAATCGAGATATGGAATACGCCCAATTTGGAGTGTGATCCGATTTGAGGTGTGCACGTCAGTTTGGAAGGGCATCGATGTGGGTGTGTATAATTCCCTATCTTGATGAAATTTTACATCAAGTTGGGATGAGAAGTTGTTGTTGGTTGTCGGGACCCGCTAATTCCTTAGAGACATTGAGGAATTATAACGACATATATCAGAGGTATGGAGAGATGTATCCTTAAACTAAATCCCGTGTTTGAGGGAAAGGGGGTGATGGACCTAAGAATCGTTAGTCATATTTGAGACTAAGATTATCTTAGGAGGTATGAGATGAATATCGGTTTGGATATCACAAACATAAGCTTAGCCAATTTGGGCTAAGATTGGGTTTTGGGTTTTGAACTTAGGTTATACGTTCCTTAGTTCAAAATTGTTTTGTTTGGTTTATGGACCGTTAATCTAGATTGAGATTAAGATAAACTTAAACATATGAACATTTGAGCTCAATTTATTTTTAACTAAAGATACGTTAGTCTTATTTGAGACTAAGATCAACATAGCAACATTTAAGGATCATCAAATTTTAGTTAAGATCCAACAACAGAGCATTTGGGCTCGGTTGCAATTGACTCTAGAGGGACTTATCCAATTTGGGCTTGATCTGCTCAGTTTTCTTTTTATTGCAGAAGTGTTGAGCACTTGTTTGGAGCTCTGGCGCTCACATGTGTATCACGTGAGAAGCTCAGATATGGGGGTTACCCAATAAGTGCTAAGCACTTGGCCATTTTTCCTGTATATGAAGTGCCAAGCACTTTTGTATGGCGCCCACGTGAGCAGCACGTGAGGTGCTGGGCGCTGCATTAGGCGCCCATGTAAGGTGCTAACCTTTTGTTGGGGGGATATTTTGGGCGCTCACATGTTTCTCATGTGAGGCATTACAACAGTGCTAAGCACTAATTTTCTCTAGCGCTCACGTGTGTTTCACGTGAGGTACTATATTTTTGGAGATTTAATCTCTGTTGATGTTTTTTTAGAAAACTTAAATCTCTGTTAATGGTATTTTGACCATTAACGATCACCAAGATCACTATTTTGAGGATCTTAGATTGGGTTCTAAGTTCTTGTTTTGAAGGAACTAAGTTCCCGGAGTATTATAGACTCCATTTTCTCCACATCCTTTTATCTATCTTCTGTTGTTCATGTTTTTAGAGAAGTTAAACCTCTGTTAATGGTATTTTGACCATTAACGATCACCAAGATCACAATTTTAAGGATCTGGGATCAGGTTTTTTAAGAACAAAGTTCTTGATTTGAAGGAACTAAGTTCCTGGAGTATTATGAACTTCATTTTCTTCATGTTCTTGTATCCATGTTCTCCCCTGAATCTTTGATTCTCAAAAACAAGATCTTCTCGATGAGAATTAAATTCTCAACTTGTGTGAGACTTGTCTTGTGGATCTCAGATCCAGAGATAGAACTAAGTTCTTTGAGAAGGATTAAACCCTTAGATATGGTATGTTAGGTAAAGAAAATATTTTGATCTCTTTTTTTTCTTTACCTAGGGTTTTTAGGAGAGAGATCTTCTTCTTTGAGAGAATTAATTTCTCTGTTGTTTTGAGAGCCTTCTATATTTTTAAAAAAGCTTATGGGGGGTCTTCTCTTTTTTTTATCGAGTCCTCCTTTCCTTCACCTCCCCATTGATTAATCTCTTTGCTTCTATTTATAAGTGAAGAGAAAAATTAATTTGTTGAGAAAATCTCTCATTGAGTGATCATGATTGATTTCATGATCAATTAAAATGATCTTTTAGATCAATCGGTGAATTTTATTCACCGTTGGATTCTTAATCCAAAGGCTCTCTGTTTAATCAGAGAAGATTTCTTATTTGTTTAACAAGGAAATATTTTCCTAAGATAAAATTTTATTTTATCATATGAATATCTTGTTGATTTAACAGGATTAGAATTTTATTCTATCATATGGATATCTTGTTAGTTTAATAAAATTAGGAAGATATTTTCTTAATATAAAATTTAATTTTATCATATGGATATCTTGTTAGTTTAACAAGATTAGAATTTTATTCCAACATAGAATTTAATTCTATCACATAGAATTTTATTCTATTATATGAATATCTTGTTAGTTTAAAAAGATTAGAATTTTATTCTATCATATGAATATCTTGTTCGTTTAACAAGATTAGAAATATATTTTCTTAATATAGAATTTAATTCTATCATATAGATATCTTGTTAGTTTAACAAGATTAGAATTTTATTCCAACATAGAATTTAATTCTATCACATAGAATTTTATTCTATCATATGAATATCTTATTAGTTTAACATGATTAGAATTTTATTCTATAATATGAATACCTTGTTAGTTTAACAAGATTAGGAATATATTTTCCTAATATAGAATTTAATTCTATCATACGGATATCTTGTTAGTTTAACAAGATTAGGAAAATATTTTTCTAAGATAGAATTTTATTCTATCAGATGATCGATGGGTGATTTTATAATTACCGTTGGATATTTATCAAGAGTCCTCTGTTTAACAGAGAAGAACTTTCTAGTTTGAGAAAGATTAGGGAAATATTTCCCACATAGAATTTAATTCTATCAGATACTTTAATTAGTGATATTTTATCACCATTGGATTTTAAATCCAAGATTCTCTGCTGGAGAAAGATCTTTCCATATTAAAAAGATCAGGAAAAATATTTTCTAAATAGAATTTAATTCTATCATTTGATGATTTTAAGTCACCGTTGGATCAAAGATCCAACGGCTCTCTATTTAACAGAGAATATTTGATCAGAAGATATTTCTCCCTAATAAAATTTAATTCTATCATTTTGATGATTTATTTTCACCATTGGATCTTTGATCCAACAGCTTTATTTAACAGAGAATATCCCAGATTTTAGGGAAATATTCCACATGTAGAATTTAATTCTACCCTCTTTAATTTGGGTGTTGATGCTCACGTGCTATGCACGTGGGTACCGTCTAAGAATTTAATTCTTTTATAAATAGTCACTCAAGTGCTTTGCACGGCGGCGCTTACGTGTGTTCCACGTGAGGTGCCACTATAGGATTTAATCCTAACAGAGGCTGGCATTGTCGCTCATGTGGGAAACACGTGAGGACCCAATATAGGATTTAATCCTATCTAAGGAGGTATCTACATGATTTGCATGTGGGTGCACGTGTTTAACATATGGGGGTTTCTCTTTATATTTATAAGGGAACAACAAGCTCTGAGCCAAAAAAATTTGGTGGAAACAAATGCCCCCACTACTTTGCCCACGTAAGTATGTACATGGGTGAAGTAATGCAAAATTATGCATGGCCATAGAATTGATGGCTTAGGAGACAAGTTTAGGATCCTTGTAGCCTAATGCTTTTCTCATCTTCATGAGCTGTAAAGGCCACGAAGGTTTTTCTCCTTATGAGTCTTGAGGATCTCATAGGTGCATATTCTCCCTAGAAATTATGAGGATCCCTAAGTGTTCATCGCCTTCATGAGTCGTAAGGATCTCACTCGGCTATTTTCTTCTTACGAGTCGTGAGGACCCGTAAGTAGCTTCTTCATTTCATTGGGATGTAACTTTAGCGAATGTGGCTCGTGGATAGTATACAAGAGTCAATCTTAACCTCCTTATAGGGCAGCGATGGCTTAGGAAATAGGTTTAGATCTGTCGCCTAAGAATTTTCAATTTTATGAGCCGTGGGGGTCTCATAAAGACTTTTCTCCCTACGAGTCGAGAGGATCTCGTAGGTGTATTTTCTTCTTAGAAGTAGTAAAGACTCCTAACTGCGTTTTTTCTTGAGAGTCGTAAGGATCTCATAAGAGAATTTTCCCCTTACGAGTTGAGAAGACTCGCAAATAGTTTCTCCTCCTTGTCGGTATGCGACTTTGGAGAATGTAGCCCATGGATAGTATACAAGATTCAATTTGGACTTACTTGTAAGGCCACAGTGCTTAGGAAACAGGTTGATATCCCCGTCGCCTAAGACTTTTCACCTTCATGAGCCATGAGGGTTTCATAAAGATGTTTTTCCCTACGAGTCGAGACGAGTTAAGAAGATCTCACAGGTGTATCCCAACGTGAAATATAGATAACCCCCATTCTTTTACGATAGAGTCTGTTAGGTTTGTGGTACTAGGCTTTTACTCCGTGGTACCTTCACGTTGGCTGATATATTCCTCGATATGCAGTCTTTAAACCGCTGTTCAGGTAGCCCCGTGACTGTCGTGTCTCTGATCCCTTCTGAGACTAGACAAGACGTCTTCAAGTAATTTTCTTAGGTCATATTACCGTTGGAAGAACAAGCATTAGGAATTTTCCATGACGCTATTCACTTGAGGTTAGGCTCAATTTGGAGCCCCGATGAGTCATAAACACACCCTTCTGGGGTGGGATGATCTCCAATGGTCTTTTAGGCTTTATATGAGTTGTCGTCAAGACCCGAGGCTAGGAATATGCCATCACTTCGTTTTTGATTTGACGATATCGCGCCGATTCTTTGCTGAAGTAGGGTAGACATCTATAACACCACTATGTTGTATGTATTGCAATCGAGATCTGGAGCTAAGGATATACCATTGCTCCAATTTCATTTGATAGTTGCGTCTGCATCCTGATGAAATGAGGGGGAACATCGAGATAGTCTCTAGGTTGTATATGAACCGTCAAGACTTAGAGCTAGGATTTTGCCATTACTCCATTTTTGTTCGACCCTTGGGTCTTTGTTGACGTCGTGTCTGCACTTAGAAGGAACGTCGAGCTGGAGCTAGGAATATGCCATTTCTCCACTTTTGTTCGAACCTTGGGTCTTTGTTGACGTTGCGTCTGCACCGAGAAGGAACGTCGAGCTGATCTGTAGGCTGTAAATGTTGCCATCGAGATCTGGAGCTAGGAATATGCCATTGCTCCGGTTTTATTTTGGTGATGTCATAGCGATTCTGTGCTGAAGTTGGGTAGACATCCAAATGACCTTTATGTTGTATGTATCACCATCGAGGTCCGGAGCTAGGAATAGGCCACTGCTCTAATTCCATTTGACAGTTACGCCTGCACCCTGCTGGAATGAGGAGAACGTCAAGCTGGAGCTATGATTTTTTCCATCACTCCACTTTTATTTGACTCTTGGGTCTATGTTGACGTCGCGTCTGCACCCTGCTGGCATGAGAAGCACGTCGAATCGATCTTTAGGCTGTAGATGTTGCCATTAAGACCTGGAGCTATGAGTTTTCCATCACTTCACTTTTATTTGATTATTGTGCCTGCCTCTGCTGGAATGAGGGGGAATACAGGGATGGTCTTGTAAGTCAACGTTACACAACCCACAAGTTGCGGGGAGGCGGAATAGGTAAAACAATCATTTTGTCCAAAGTAACATCGACTATCAAACGGATCTTTGCTAAACCCTAACTAACAAACTATCTAGAAGTAGTTAACTACTATGATAGATGATTATATCTCAAGATACTAGTCCTTCTTGTTCTTGTTGTTCACCACCTCGTCGGCCTCCTTGATGTAATCGAAGATCCACCCGAGAGTTCCTTCTTCAAGCTTTAACCTCTAACTTGAGGTAACTAAGTGGCTAGGATTGCTAATCCAAGTGACCTAGAGGATATAGAGATAGATTAAGGAACTATTAGTCTTGCTAACCCGAGGGTTCTCAACACATGAAAGGATTAGGGTTAGGATGTAGAAGATGAGAGCTTGACGAGAGAGAATGTGTTTGTGATAATGAATTGAATCTTAAGTCATTTGGATAATATCATGAAGCATGAAAATATCTAAACAATAATATATTAAAACATCAACCATGCTTCATTAATTACCTTGAGGTGAATCACCTCATGACTCATGGTGCAATTAATGAAAATTACACATCATCTCTCCACCACATTAAGTTTAATTCATAAATGAATTAAAACTAAATGAGTCACCTTTCTTCTAGAAGATTCTCGAGTAATTACAAGAATGCCCCACCCATCCGTATTTACAAAAAACACGGATATACTGAGACTGCATAAATCCAATAATCTAATACTAGAATTTGTCTTAAACCAAAGCCCGCTAGTATAATATGTCCGAACATCACACGTGCACAAGTACACGTATATGTCCGAACCCTGTCGTAAAACCATACGACCTCTATATCGTTTTGCCTGAAGCAGAGAAACCCACTTTGTGGGACTCTAAAGACTCGACACTACGCTGGCAGTGGGTTTAACAACAGGCCGCAAGCGGTACTAGCTGTACGTAACGGTCCCCAGGTAGATGTCGATAAGAAGGCCGATGAGGAAACCCATCCGAACTCCTACTGAGCCTAATGTGACAATCTCCGTACAGTCCAATCTGTTCGTCTAAGACTATCCCATATCGGGCCTAGGGGGAGGCAAGCGTCAGTCCCCTAAAATCGGTATAAGTCGTGTCGGAGTGAAGCCCATCACACCTTGAGAAGCTACTGGAAAACCTACCAGTAAATCTCGCTTGCCCTGGCCAAGGACCTTGCGTAATGGCTCTCCAAACACAGCGCAATATCAACCCCCAACACCGGGAGAGACGAATCTTATCTAACCGCCACTGCCTCCAAGTGTTTCGGGATTACACCCAACTGCTACATGTTTGAATGACTCAGTCGAGCCGTGGTGGGGTAGAAATCTAATAATAGTGCGAACACACTCGAGGCGCAGCAGCAGTGACAAGTCTACAGACTATGCTGTACTCATGTCACCTGGGAACTGTTAACTAAGGACAGGTATAATACCAACCAACAGTTCCCTGCGAATCCTGTCCGGTGTACCCGTAACCCAACGAGCACCTGCATACTATCTCCAGTACAACGTACTAATGGCTGTGGACACACCATCTCCCCTGCTGGGATGAGAAGCGTATACACTAGTCTACTCCGAAGTATCGATGCCCTGTCTCGATAATCCTACGACTAGGGACCAAAAAAAAGGATGTGCTTGTAAACTACCAAGCCCCCCTAGTGTGACTGCCATCACTACGCTGATAGTCAAGCAAGATCATATGGGCTCTATCAATATATATCCACGATATGCTAAAAGAAACATATACACATATTAAGATAGATATAAACAAGTAGCATACTAATATGTTGAGCAAGACTGTTAATACAACTGTGAATATCCCAAGCTTCCATTAAGTAATATACAAGCTAGTATGATACAATAATGTCCCCTAGGGCATATACACTAACAATCTCCCACTTGCACTAGGGCCATGTACTGGCGTATCGAAGACCTATAATCTCGAATAGCCTCTCGAACTGTGTCTGAGGTAGGGCTTTTGTGAATGGATCTGCAGTGTTCTCCTTTGTAGCAACTCTCCGGACCTCGATCTCCCGGCGATCTATGATCTCCCTGATCAGGTGATACCGCCTCAAGATGTGTCTGGACTTTTGATGGGACCTAGGTTCCTTCGCTAAAGCTATAGCCCCGTTGTTGTCACAATACAGAGGTATTGGATCAACAATGGATGGAACCACCTGAAGTTCTGTTAAGAACTTCTTTACCCAGACTGCTTCTTTTGCGGCATCAGAAGCTGCGATATACTCTGCTTCCATCGTCGAGTCAGCAACGGTGTCCTGCTTGGAACTCTTCCAGCACACCGCCCCTCTATTGAGGGTAAAGACATAACCTGACATGGACTTGGAGTCATCCTTGTCACTCTGGAAGTTGGAGTCAGCAAAAGCCTCGATCTGGAGGTCTTTTCCGTCGTAAACCAAGAACATATCCTTAGTCCTTCTCAGGTACATAAGAATGTTTTTTACTGCTATCCAGTGCTTCTCCCCTGGGTCTGACTGATACCGGCTTACCACGCTTAGTGCGTAAGCTATATCTGGTCTGGTGCACAACATCGCATACATTATAGAGCCTAACGTAGAAGCGTAGGGTATAATCGACATGCGATCCCTTTCCAAATCAGTCTTGGGAGACATCTCTTTGGAGAGGGTGATTCCGTGACAAGCCGGTAAATTACTGCGCTTAGAATCTTCCATACTGAATCTTTTTAGTATAGTGTTGATATACCTGGACTGTGAAAGTCCCAACATTCTCTTAGATCTATCACGATAGATCTGGATCCTCAGAATGTAAGAGACATCACCTAGGTCTTTCATGGAGAACCTGTGTAACAAGAATCCTTTGACAGATTGTAGCATAGGAATATCATTTCCTATCAAGAGAATGTCTTCTACGTACAAGACGAGGAATATGACAGATCGTGCTACAATCTTACTATAAATACATGGCTCATCTGGATTTTTGATAAAGTCATATTCTTTGACCGTTTCATCAAAACAGATGTTCCAACTCCGCGATGCCTGCTTCAGTCCATAAATGGATTAAGCAACTTGCACACTTTCCCACTGCTCCCACTCTGATTGAAACCTTCTGGCTGATCCATATAGACGCACTCGTCCAAATTTCCATTTTGAAAAGCCGTCTTTACGTCCTCTGCCAGATCGCATAATCATGGAAGGCAGCAATGGCAAGAAGGATCCGAATGGATTTGAGTATAGCCACTGAAGAAAAAGTTTCGTCATAGTCCAAAACAGGCCTTTGACGAAAACCCTTTGCAACAAGTCTAGCCTTATAGGTTTCCACCAGTCCATCTAAACCAATCTTCTTTTTGAAGATCTACTTGCATCCTATAGCTTTTACCCCATCCGGAGCACAGTCCAAAGTCCATACTTTGTTGGTGTACATGGACTCCATCTCGGTCCGCATTGCATCCAGCCATCTTACTGAGTTGCCGCTCTGGATGGCCTGCTGGAAGCTAGTAGGTTCATCATTCTCAATGACGCAATCCTCTCTATCCCCGTCTATGAGAAAATAGTAGTATCTCTCAGGCGAATGAGACGGCCTACTACTCTTGCGGAGGGGTGCGGGAATGTCCTGTTCTTCTGGAACTTCTGGTTCTTTTAAGCTTTCAGTTGTAGCTTGTGGTTCTGGAATTTCTTCGAGTTCTATAGCGCTCCCACTTGTTTCCTTTTCTGAAAACTGCTGTTCTAGAAAATGGGCATTACGAGAAACAAAAACCTTTTGTTCCTCTGCGTAATAGAAAAAATATCCCTTGGAGTTCTTTGGATATCCCACAAACTTACACAGTACTGAGCGTGCCTCGAGTTTGTCCGCATGCTGCTTTTTAACAAAAGTTGGATATCCCCATATCTTGAGATACTGAAGATAGGGTTTCTTCCCACTCCACATCTGATATGGTGTGGTAGGCACAGTCTTGGTAGGAACCCTGTTCAAAAGATATGCAGCTGATTCTAGTGCATAACCCCGGAAAGATCGCGGTAACTCAGCATTACTCATCATGGAACGTACCATATCCAATAGGGTCCGGTTCCGTCTCTCCGATAAACCGTTGTGTTGTGGAGTGTATGGAGGAGTAAGCTGAGAGAGAATTCCTTTCTCTTTTAGGTAGCCCAGGAACTCGGCACTTAAGTATTCACCACCTCGATCAAATCTCAGTGTCTTGATATTTTTGCCGGTTTAGTTTTCTACTTCATTCTTATATTCTAGGAATTTCTTAAAGGCCTCGGATTTATGTTTCATTAAGAAAATGAATCCATACCTAGAGAAATCATACGTAAAAGTAATGAAATATGAAAAACCGTTTCTTACATATGTAGACATTATACCACATACATCGCTGTGTATGAGTCCTAAGAGCTCGCTCGCTCTTACTCCATGTCCAGTGAATGGAGTCTTTATCATCTTTTCTTTGAGACATGATTGACAAGTGGCATAAGATTGATATTCAAATGGATCCAAGTATCCTTCTTTATGTAACTTAGTTAACCTTGTCTCATTGATGTGACCTAGTCTACAATGCCATAAGAAAGCCTGATTTATATCTGGAGACTTTCTTTTTAGTGTGTTCTGGACATTGAAAATCTGCAATTGGTTTAACACGTATATACCGTTATCTAGTATACCGGACCCAATCAAACCATGATTAAGGTGGATGTTAACAACATTGCTTACAAACGTGAAATCATAACCTTCTTTTGATAACAACAATACGGATATGATATTACACGTTAAATTAGGTACACAAAAACAGTTGCGCAAAACCAAAATATGTCCACTCGTTAATCCAAGGTGATAATCCCCTACGGACACAGCATCCACGCTCGCTCCGTTAGCAACCTAGAGGGTCATATCACCAACCTTCAGTACTCTACAGCTTCTCAGTGCCTGCAATGAATTGGATATATGAGATCCTGATCCGGTATCCAATACCCAAGAAGTAGAGTTGATTGACAGGCAATTTTCAATTACAAACACACCTGAAGCCGAAGCCACAACTTGCCTCGGGTCCTGGTTCTTGGCATTCCAAGGCTTGCAATCCTTCTTCCAATGGTCTTTCCTATGACTGTGGAAGCACTCGTTGTTTGCTACTGCCAGCATCGCAACCTTTGCCTTTCCCATGACTCCCACCTTACCAACACCACCTCTCGGTTTGGTAGCGGCCTTCTTCTTCCTTCCTTTGGCCCTTGCCTTGGACCTAGAAGAGGAAGCACCACGAACAAATATAGTGGGTGTTTCCCTTGCTTTCTGCAAGGTGCCCTCTGCACTCCTCAACATGTTAAGGAGTTCTGGAAGTTCAACTTCTTTACCTTGAATATTGAAATTCAAGATAAACTGGGCGTAGGTAGAAGGAAGGGACTGAAGAACCAAGTTTGTATACAGCTCGTTCTCTAATGTTGTCCCGAGGTCCACGAGCTCCTGAATATAGCCAATCGTCTTAAGGACGTGTTCCCCTACAGATGATCCGACGGCCAGCCTCGACTGAAACAAGTTCTTCGAGGTCTCGTATCTAGCTATACGAGATTGCTCTCCATACAGTTCCTTGGTGTGGAGAAATATGGCTTCAAGATCCATATTCTCTTGCCTCCTCTGATGTTCATTATCCATAGAGGCAAGCACGATGCATTTGGCCTTCGCGCGGTCTAACTCTCAGGTCTTACGGATTTCCTTATCTGCGACACTGGATTCTGGACCTGGGATGACAGGGGCTTTAGTAGTAAGGACATACCCTAATTTGTCATAGGTAATTGCCATCTTGACATTCTGGAACCAATCTTTATAGTTTGGCTCTGTCAAAATATTTTTATCTAATAATAACTTAAGGCCCGTCATGTTATAGGTCGCTGCAATTTAGGAGAGAGAGAAGAAAACACTTTAGCATGATGCTCTTGTAAGTTTAGAGTGGTTTTTAGTTTATCTAAACAGGATGGCTCCCACTGTTTCTCGAATCCTTCCTCAAACCAAAAAGGAAGAACTAGTAAGGACTATTCTTACTGGACAATACTTGCTCGACCGTTCAGCCAGGCCGGTGTCAGTACTTCGAGGGAGGTTTTACGACGCTTTCATGAAGTTCCTTAATTAAATAACCTCTTTTCCCTGGGGGCGTAGCCCCGCTGACACCTTTCTCGACACCTACTTTGTTTACAGCATTGATCGCTAAGTGAAAGAGTCTCCTGATGAGTAGCATATACTCACAATAGGACCGGGATCCAAATATCATCGTGTGATAAAGCAGAAGGAATCCTACCAAAATTATCACACTCCAAATGGTATGCAACTCTAGCAAATTTAAGTTTCTTTAGAAACTCCCGATGTGGATTTTTGCCCCATGCTCTTATGACCTTGACGTTGGCCAAAATGTCATAAGTCACATGTCAAGTTCTACCCATCATTATCTTGTTAATTTGAACCCATCCATACATACCCCTGACGTTGTCCAAATGGCAGTACGACTGTCCTAAACCAACTCATCTATCTATGCAATAGATGAATACCCAGCAGCTACCAAACACTATGCCTTAGCGTTGGTCAAAATACATAGCTTGAATACTACTGAATACCCAAATGAAATGACGAAGGGCTACGAATGCTTTTGGTGAAACCGTGAACGTAGTGAACTTGATATGATCGAAGGAACCTGATAGCTTTTAAAATGAGTGGTTTAAGCTCCGTAATTAAAAATCTGCTGTTTTTAAAATAACTGAGTGGTTTATTTTAAATTGTTCCAACGTTTCAACTGTAAGTCTATGTTACCCACCCCGGTGCTTAACGGGGAGGCAGAATAGGTAAAAATCAAATTTTTCTTAAAGGAAACATAGACTAACCATGAAGGATCTTTGCTAAACAAAAGATAACAAACTAATGTGGAGTTTTAACTACTAGGTTAAGAAATTATACCTAAAACTTGAACTCCTTCTCTTCTTGTTGTGGTCCTCTTTGTTGTGATCTCTTTGGAGTGGTGTAGATAGCTCCTCCTCACCGTCTTCTCTAGGTCAAAGAATGATCCACCCGAAGGTCTCTACCTTGAGCTCCTACCTCAACAATGAAGTAACTAGAGTGCTTGGCTTGCTAGACTAAGAACCTTAGAGTGAGTAGAGAAGTATTTTAGTGGTTTAGTCTTAAAAGGTTTTGATTTTCAACACATGAAAGATTAAAGCTTTGAGAGAGGAAGAGGGAAAGCAAACCATGAGAGAGAAAGATAATGAGAGAATGAGAGAACAGAGCTCTCATATGAGAAATATATGATAATAATAATAATAAATAAGAAAATTGTGATGGTGAGTTGATTTGACCATTATCATTTCATAATTAATGCTAAGCATGCTTCAAAAAATATCTCATGCTCAACAAAAGAAGATATCTAAGTCAATGTGGGTCAACAAGTCAAATGGTCAATCCAAATCTAACCATGATACAATTATCCTTAATTAAAACTATTAATCATATTGCTCCTTCTCATTATGGTTTTGATCAAGTCAATGGTCAAAACCCTAATGAGGTGTTTCCCTCTCCGCCCCTGTCAACTGTACATACATACCCGCATACGTGTTCCATAGAAACACGAATACAATGAGACTAGACCAATCCCAAAACAAATACTAGTATCTGGCTTAGACCAAAGCCCACTAGTATCAATTACCCGAACACCAAACGTGCACAAGTGCGCGTATATGAACGAACCCCCGTCATAAAACTATACGACCTCTACTACGTTTCGCCTAAAGGTGAACAACCCTCTGTGTGGGACTCTAAAGACTCGACACTACGCTGGTAGTGGGTTTAACCACAGTCCGCAAGCAGTACTAGATGTACGTAACGGTCCCCAGGTAGATGTCGATAAGAAGACCGATGAGGTGAACCCATCCGAACTCCTACTGAGCCTGAATGTGACAATCTTCGTACAGTCCGGTCTGTTCGTCTAAAAGTATCGCATGTCGGGCCTAGGGGGGCAGTAAACATCAGACCGCTAATAGCGGTACAAGTCATGTCGGAGTGTAGCCCAGAACACCCTTAAAAACTACTGGAAACACTGCCAGTAAATCTCACTTGCCCTGGCCAGGGACTTTGTGTAATGGCTCTCCTGGACATAGCGCGATATCAACCCCCAATACCGGGAGAGACGAATCCTGTCTAACCGTCACTGCCTCCAAGTGCTTCGGGACTACACACAACTACTACCTGTTTGCACGACTCAATAGAGCCGTGGTAGGGTAGTAATCTAAGAGCAGTAGGAACACACTTGAGGCGAAGTGGCAGTGTCAAGTCAACGGACTAAGATGTACTCATGTCACCTGGGAACTGTTATCTGACGATAGGTATAATACCAACCAACAGTTCCCAACGAGTCCTGTCCAGTGTACTCATAACCTAATGAGCACCTGCATACTATCTCCAGTACGACGCACTGATGGCTGTGGGACAGACCATCTCCCAAGCTGGGACGAGAAGCGTACACCAGTCTACTCCGGAGTATCGATGCCCTGTCTCGATAATCCTACGATTGAGAACCTGTATAAGGATGTGCTTGTAGACTACCCAACCCCCACAAGTGTGACTGCCATCACAACGCTGGTAGTCAAGCAAAGATCCTAAGGGCTTTATCAATATGTATTAGCGATATATCAAAAGAAACATATATACATATTAAGATAGATACAAACCAAGTAGCATACTACTATATTGAGCAAGACTGTTATAAATCTGTGTATATATCCCAAGCTTCCAAAATGTAATATACAAACTAGTACCATACAATAATGGCCTCTAGGGCAAATCACACTAACAATCTCCCACTTGCACTAAGGCCATGTGCTGGCATATCCCAGACCTATCATCTCGAATAGCCTCTCGAACTACGTCTGAGAAATGGCCTTTGTGAATGGATCTGCAGTGCTATCTTCTGTAGCAACCCTCCGAACCTCGATCTCCCGGCAATCCACGATCTCCCTGATCAGGTGATACCGTCTCAAGATGTGTCTGGACTTCTGATGGGACCTGGGTTCCTTCGCTAAAGCTATTGCCCCGTTGTTGTCACAATACAGAGGTATTGGATCAACAATGGACGGAACCACCTGAAATTCTGTTAAGAACTTCCTCATCCAGACAGCTTCTTTTGCAGCATCTGAAGCTGCGATATATTCTACTTCCATTGTCGAGTCAGCAATGGTCTCTTGTTTGGAACTCTTCCAACAGACCGCCCCTCCATTGAGGGTAAAGGCATAACCTGACATGGATTTGGAGTCATCCTTATCATTCTGGAAGATGGAGTCAGCAAAGGCCTCGATCTGGAGGTCTTTTCCGCCGTAAACCAAGAACATCTCTTTATTCCTTCTCAGGTACTTCAGAATGTTCTTTACCGCTATCCAGTGCTTCTCTCTAGGGTTTGACTGATATCGGCTTACCACACTCAGTGCATAAACTACATCTGGTCTGGTACACAACATCGCATACATTATAGAGCCTACCATAGAAGTGTAGGGTATAATAGACATGTGATCCCTTTCCAAATCAGTCTTGGGAGACATCTCTTTGGAGAGGGTGATTCCGTGACAAGCCGGTAAATTACCGCGCTTTGAATCTTCCATACTAAATCTTTTCAGTATGGCGTCGATGTACCTGGACTGCGAAAGTCCCAACATCCTCTTAGATCTATCACGATAGATCTAGATCCTCAGAATGTAAGAGGCATCACCCAGGTCTTTCATAAAGAATCTGTGTGACAAGAACCCTTTGACAGATTGTAGCATAGGAATGTCATTTCCTATCAAGAGAATGTCATCCACGTATAAAATGAGGAATGCGACAGTTCACGCTACAATCTTACTATAAATGCATGGTTCATCTGGATTTCTGATAAAGCCAAATTCTTTGACCGTCTCATCAAAACGGATGTTCCAACTCCACGATGCATGCTTCAGTCCATAAATGGACTTCAGCAACTTGCACACTTTTCCGCTGCTCGCACTCTGAATGAATCCCTCTAGCTGGTCCAAATAGACACACTCCTCTAAATTTTCATTTAGAAAAGCGGTTTTTACGTCCATATGCCAAATCTCATAATCATGGAAGGCAGCAATGGCAAGAAGGATTCGAATGGATTTGAGCATAGCCACTGGAGAAAAGGTTTCGTCATAGTCCAAACCAGGTCTTTGACGAAAACCCTTTGCAACAAGTCTAGCCTTATAGGTTTCAACCTGTCCATCTACACCAATCTTCTTTCTGAAGATCCATTTGCAGCCTACGGGTTTTACCCCTTTTGGAGCAAAGTCCAAAGTCCATACTTTGTTGGTGTACATGGACTCCATCTCGGTCCGCATTGCATCTAGCCATTTTACTGAGTCAGTGCTCTGAATGGCCTGCTGGAAGTTAGTCGGCTCATCATTATTAATGATGCAATCCTCTCTATCCACGTCTATGAGAAAGCCGAAGTATCTCTTAGGTGGATTAAAAAGCCTACTACTCCTGCGGAGCGGTGCGGGAATATCCTGTTCTTTTGAAACTTCTTGTTCCACCAAGCTTTCAGTAATAGCTTGTGCTTCTGGAATTTCTTCCGGTTCTATTGCGCTCCCACTTGTTTCTTTTTCTAAGAACTGATGTTCCAGAAAGTGGGCATGACGAGAAACAAAAACCTTTTGTTCCTCTGCATAATAGAAAAGATACCCCTTGGAGTTCTTTGGGTATCCCATAAGCTTACACAGTACTGAGCGTGCCTCGAGTTTGTCCGCATGCTGCTTTTTGACAAAAGCTGGACATCCCTATATCTTCAGATATTGAAGATAGGGTTTCTTCCCACTCCACATCTGATATGGTATAGTAGGCACAGTCTAGGTAGGAACCTTGTTTAAAAGATATGTAGCTGATTCTAGTGCATAGCCCCAGAATGATCGCGGTAACTCAGCGTTACTCATAATGGAACGTACCATATCCAATAGGATTCGGTTCCGTCTCTCGGATACACTGTTGTGGAGTGTATGGAGGAGTAAGCTGAGAGAGAATTCCATTCTCTTTTAGGTAATCCAGGAACTCGGCACTTAAGTATTCACTACCTCGATCAGATCTCAGTGTCTTGATACATTTGCCGGTTTGTTTTTCTACTTTATTCTTATATTTCTGGAATTTCTCAAAGGCCTCGGATTTATGCTTCATTAAGAAGACATATCCATACCTAGAGAAATCGTCCGTAAAAGTAATGAAATATGAAAAACCACTTCTTGCATGTGTAGACATTGGACCACACACGTCGCTGTGTACGAGTCCCAAGAGCTCGCTCGCTCTTACTCCATGTCCAGTGAACGGAATCTTTGTCATCTTTCTATTGAGACATGATTGACAAGTTGCATAAGAATGATATTCGAACGGATCCAAATATCCTTCTTTATGTAACTTAGTTAACCTTGTCTCATTGATGTGACGCAGTCAACAATGCCATAAGAAAGCATGATTTAATTCTGGAGACTTTCTTTTTTGTGTATTCTGGATATTGAAAACTGCGGTTGGTTTAAAACGTCTATACCGTTGCTTAATGTACCCGATCCAATCAAAACATGATTAAGGTGAATGTTTACAACATTGCTTACAAATGCAAAATCATAACCTTCTTTAGACATTAAAGATACATATATGATATTACAAGTTGAACTGGGTATAAAATAACAGTTGCGCAAAACCAAAACATGTCCATCTGTCAATCCTAAGTGATAGTCCCCCACGGACTCAGCATCCATGCTTGCTCCGTTTGCAACTCTGAGGGTCATATCACCCGCCTTCAAAACCCTACGGCTTCTCAGTGCCTGCAAAGAATTACAGATATGAGATCCTGATTCGGTATCCAATACCCAGGAAGTAGAGTTGATTGACAGACAGTTTTCAATAAAATACACACCTAAAGCCGAAGACACAACTTGCTTTGGGTCCTGGTTCTTAGCCTTCCAAGCCCTACAATCTTTCTTCCAGTGTCCTTTCTTGTGACAATAAAAGAATTCTTCCTTCCCCACAATCTGTCCCGCTACCTTTTCTTTTCCCTTGGCTTCCACCTTACTAACACCGCCCCTTGGTTTGGTGGGGGCCTTCTTCTTCTTTCCTTTGGCTTTCGCCTTGGACCTAGAAGAGGAAGCTCCTCCAACAAACAAAGCGGGTGTTTCCCTGACTTTCTGCAGGGTGCCATCTGCACTCCTCAACATATTGAGGAGTTCCGGAAGTTCAACTTCTTTTCCTTGCATGTTGAAATTCAGGATAAACTAGGCGTAGGTGGAAGGAAAGGACTGGAGAATCAAGTCAGTGTAGAGCTTGTTCTCTAACGTGGTCCCGAGGTCCGCGAGCTCCTCAATGTAGCCAATCATCTTAAGCACGTGTTCCGCTACAGATGATCCGATGGCCAACCTCGCTGAAAATAGCTTCTTCAAGGTCTCGTATCTTGCGATACGGGATTGCTCTCTATATAGTTCCTCAGTATGGAGAAATATGGATTCAAGATCCATATTCTCGTGCCTCCTCTGATGTTCATTGTCCATAGAGGCAAGTACAAAGCACTTGGCCTTCGCGTTGTCAATCTCCCAGGTCTTACGGATTTCCTTATCTGCGACACTAGATCCTGGACCAGGGACGGCGGGGGCCTTAGTGGTAAGGAGATACCCCAACTTGTTATAAGTGATTGCCATTTTGATATTCCTAAACCAATCTTTGTAGTTTGGCCCTGTTAGTATATTTTTATCTAAAAGTAACTTAAGGCCCGTCATGTTGTATGGTTGCTGCAATTAGGAGAGAGAGAAGAAACACTTTAGCATGATACTCTTGAAAGTTTAGAGTAGTTTTTAGTTTGTCTGAACAGGATGGCTCCCACTGTTTCTCGAATCCTTCCTCAAACCATAAAAGAAGAACTAGTCGTGATTGATCTCACCGTACAATACTTGCTTAACCGTTCAGCCAGGCCGGTGTCGGTACTTCGAGGGAGGTTTTACGACGCTTTCGCGAAGTTCCTTAATTAAATAACCTCTTTTTCCTGTGGGCGTAGCCCTGCTAACACCTTTCTAGACACCTACTTGGTTTATAGCATTGATCATTAAGTGAAAAAATCTCCCGAGGAGTAGCATATACTCACAGTAGGATCGGGATCCAAATATCATTGTGTGATAAAATTGAAGGAATCCTACCAAAATTATCATACTCCAAATGGTATGCAATACTAGCAAGTTTCAGTTTTTTTAGAAACACCCGATGTGGAATTTTGCCCCATACTCTTATGACCTTGACGAAGGCCAACATATCATAAGTCACATGTCAAGTTCTACCCTTCATTATCCAGGTTAATTTGAACCCACCGATACATACCCTTGACGAAAGCTAAAATAGCAGTACGACTGTCCCAAACCAACGTATCTATCTATGCAACAGATAAATATTCGGCAGCTACCAATCACTATGCCTTGGCGAAGGTCAAAATACATAGCTTGAATACTACTGAATATATAACTGAAATGACGGAGGGCTACGAGTGGTTTTGGCGAAACCGTGAACGTAGTGAACTTGATATAATCGAAGGAACCTGATAGCTTTTAAAAGGAGTGGTTTAAGCTCCGCATTTTAAAAGTTTTCTGCTTTGAAAAAACCGAGTGGTTTTGAAATTGTTCCAACGATTCAGCTTTGGTTTATTTTCTTTGCATTAATATAATGCATCCCATCAATTAATCCTACCATTGCAGAAAACAACGAAAATATGACGTACGCTTATGCCATCCGCATTCGCCACTGGGCCCCGTCATCACCCGTTAGGTTACTTAACTAACGACAAAGCGGGAGCTGGACTAGCGCGGATGCAAAACATAAGCAATGCCTACTAGATATCATATATAGATATAAACATTCGTCAGACGCAATGATAGTCATTCTAGATCACAGATGAACACATTGGATACGCTAGGAATCCGCGTTTCATTCGAGCCTGCAAAGAAAGACGGATTACACGGTCGCGATGAATAGCCAAACCCTACCCTAAACCCCTACGAGTGCGGCAAACTACCCGCCAAATACCCGAAGTGAAGCAGCCTCCCTCAACAACGTGAGTAGGCCACTCAGCACTTCTGAGTACCCGGTAGTTTGTGCACCCCATCTTGGGTCTATCCTAGGAGCAAAAACAGTAAAAAAAATAATATACAATGGTGGCTACAACCTCAACCCGGATGTGTGACCATGAAATAATATTATATCAAATTACAAATATTACATTGAATGAAAAATGAAAACTCTCATCTCACATCCCTGGCTATTCATTGTGACGATCCAACAAGTTCATATCCACAAACCAATAGAAATATCACAGAAATGTGCAACCCCAACTAATCGACATATAGCAATTAGAGGAAGTTTAAAACACATTATACAGAACAAGAAACATCAAACAACATTAAACTGGGACTTCGAAACACCCGTAATTTGCCACTGTGAATAATTTACAGTAAAGTCGAAATTGGCAAAAACAAACAACTCATGAAGCCCTAGATCTAAGTCATAAAGCAACACACCAAAAACGAAGCAGTTCCCCCAAAATTCAAAAGAGGTCGCCGGTTTTCAAGGCCTTGTGGCCGGCCCAGTCAGCGAGGAATTTTCCCATTTTTGTTCGGTGGTCTTTTTACTGGTAAAATAGCACTCTGTACATGTTTAAAAAAATTTCAGAGCTCTGTAAAATTTCGACAGAAACTCAGATCTTGGGCTTCGATGTTTTGGGTCATTTCGTTTTCGTAGTTTATCTTATTGTTTGAACTGTTAGTTTTAGTTTAGCTAGGCTCTGATACCACTGTAAGTCTATGTTACCCATCCCGGTGCTTAACGGGGAGGCGGAATAGGTAAAAATCAAATTTTTCTTAAAGGAAACATAGACTAACCATGAAGGATCTTTGCTAAACAAAAGCTAACAAACTAATGTGGAGTTTTAACTACTAGGTTAAGAAATTATACCTAAAGCTTGAACTCCTTCTCTTCTTGTTGTGGTCCTCTTTGTTGCGAGCTCCTTGGAGTGGTGTAGATGGCTCCTCCTCACCGTCTTCTCTAGGTCAAAGAATGATCCACCCGAAAGCCTCTACCTTAAGCTCCTACCTCAACAATGAAGTAACTAGAGTGCTTGGCTTGCTAGACTAAGAACCCTAGAGTGAGTAAAGAAGTATTTTGGTGGTTTAGTCTCAAAAGCTTTTGATTTTCAACACATGAAAGATTAATGCTTTGAGAGAGGAAGAAGGAGAGAAAACCATGAGAGAGAAAGATAATGAGAGAATGAGAGAACAAAGCTCTCATATGAGAAATATATGATAATAATAATAATAATTAAGAAAATTATGATGGTGAGTTGATTTGACCATTATCATTTCATAATTAATGCTAAGCATACTTCAAAAAATATCTCATGCTCAACAAAAGAAAATATCTAAGTCAATGTGAGTCAACAAGTCAAATGGTCAATCCAACTCTAACCATGATACAATTATCCTTAATTAAAACTATTAATCATATTCCTCCTTCTCATTATGGTTTTGATCAAGTCAATGGTCAAAACCCTAATGAGATGTCTCCCTCTCCGCCCCTGTCAACTCTACATACATACCCGCATCCATGTTCTATAGAAACACGAATACAATGAGACTAGACCAATCCCAAAACAAATACTAGGATCTGGCTTAAACCAAATCCCACTAGTATCAACTGCCCGAACACCAAACGTGCACAAGAGCGCGTATGTGAACGAACCCCCGTCGTAAAACCATACGACCTCTACTACGTTTCGCCCAATGGTGAACAACCCTCTGCGTGGGACTATAAAGACTCGACACTATGCTGGCAGTGGGTTTAACCCACAGTCCGCAAGCGGTACTAGCTATACGTAACGGTCCCCATGTAGATGTCGATAAGAAGACCGATGAGGTTAACCCATCCGAACTCCAACTGAGCCTGAATGTGACAATCTCTGTACAGTCCGGTCTGTTCGTCTAAGAGTATCGCATGTCGGGCCTAGGGGGCGGTAAACGTCAGACCCCTAATAGCGGTACATGTCGTGTCGGAGTAACCCAGAACACCCTGAGAAACTACTGGAAACACTTCCAGTAAATCTCACTTGCCCTAGCTAGGGACTTTGTGTAATGGCTCTCCTAGACACAGCGTGATATCAACCCCCAATACCGGGAGAGACAAATCCTGTCTAACCGTCACTGCCTCCAAGTGCTTCGGGACTACACCCAACTACTACCTGTTTGCACGACTCAATAAAGCCGTGGTAGGGTAGTAATCTAAGTGCGGTGGGAATACACTTGAGGCAAAGTGGCAGTGTTAAGTCAACGGACTAAGCTGTACTCATGTCACGTGGGAACTGTTATCTGAAGATAGGTATAGTACCAACCAACAGTTCCCAACGAGTCCTGTCCAGTGTACTCATAACCTAATGAGCACCTGCATACTATCTCCAGTACGACGTACTGATGGTTGTGGGACAGACCATCTTCCAAGCTGGGACGAGAAGCATACATACCAGTTTACTCCGGAGTATCGATGCCCTGCCTCGATAATCCTATGACTGGGGACCTGTATAAGGATGTGCTTGTAGACTACCCAACCCCCACAAGTGTGACTGCATCACAATGCTGGTAGTCAAGCAAAGATCATAAGGGCTTTATCAATATGTATTAGTGATATATCAAAAGAAACATATATGCATATAAAGATAGACACAAACCAAGTAGCATACTACCATATTGAGCAAGACTGTTATAAATCTGTGTATATATCCCAAGCTTCCAAAATGTAATATACAAACTGGTACTATACAATAATGGCCTCTAGGGCATATCACACTAACACTAACTTTGGTTTATGTTCTTTGCAATAATATAATGAGTCCCATTTATTAACCTATCATTGCAGAAAACAACGAAAATACAACGTCCACTTATGCCATCCGCATTCGCCACTGGGCCCCGTCATTCACCCGTTAGGTTACTTAACTAAGGACAGAGCCGGGGCTGGGCTGGCGTGGATGCAAAACATAAGAAACGCCAACTAGATATCATATATAGATATTGTACATTTGTCAGACGCAATAATAGGCATTCCAGATCACAGATGAACATATTAGATATTCTAGGTATCCGCATTTCCTTTGAGCCTGCAATGATAGACGGGTTACATAGTCGTGATGAATAGCCAACCCCACCCTAGACCCTTACGGGTACGGCAAACTACTGTCAAGTACCCGAAGTGAAGCGGTCTCCCTCAATGACGTGAGTAGGCCACTAAGCACTTCAAAGTACCCGGTAGTTTGTGCACCCCACCTTGGGTCTATTCTAGAAGCAGAAAACAGTAAATGAAATAATACAACGGTGGCTACAACCTCAACCCGACTGTGCCCCGCAAAAGAATATTACAACAATTTACAATTTATAAATGAATGAAAGAAACACTCGTCTCACATCCCTGGCTATCCATTCATGACAATCCAACAAGTTCATATTCACAAACATAAAATAACCATTACAGAAATGCGCAACCCCCTGCTAACCGACATACTAGCAATTAGGGGAGGTTTACGAACACATTAATCACAACACAGATATAATCCAGTTAACCAAAGTTCTTAGAATTTCGATCAAGCACCACATATGAATATACTCCAAAAAAAAATCTATGTGCACATAAAACCTGAGCAGAAAAAAATATCCCAGAAAACCCAACATCAACACAGAAGAATAACTGAGCAAATTTAGGTTGACTCGGTGTCAACTCAGCCGCGGATCCGCGGCGGATCGCTTGGATCGACCACGGTTCCGCGGCGGTTTAGACGAGTCACGATCCGAAATTTCTTCACAATTCTTAAAAAAACCCTGCTTGTATTTTTAAAGGTCCCTGAAAAATTTTTAGACCCCAATTTAAAATCGGCAGAAACTTGGTGAAAATGTCATTTTTTCGGGATTAAATTGCGATCGAATTTCTAAAGACATTGCCAACATGTTAGTTATGGTTTAGCTAGGCTTTGATACCACTGTAAGTCAACGTTACACACCCCACAAGTTGCGGGCAGGCGGAATAGGTAAAACAATTATTTTGTTCAAAGTAATATCGACTATCAAACGGTTCTTTACTAATCCCTAACTTACAAACTATCTAGAAGTAGTTAACTACTATGATAGATGATTATACCTCAAGATACTAGTCCTTCTTATTCTTGTAGTTCACCACCTCGTCGGCCTCCTCGATGTAATAGAAGATCCACCCGAGAGTTCCTTCTTCAAGTTTTAACCTCTAACTTGAGGTAACTAAGTGGCTAGGATTGCTAATCCAAGTGACCTAGAGGATATAGAGATAGATTAAGAATCTATTAATCTTGCTAACCCTAGGGTTCTCAACACATGAGAGGATTAGGGTTAGGATGAAGAAGATGAGAGCTTGAGGAGAGAGAATGTGTTTGTGATAATGAATTGAATCTTAAGTCATTTGGATAATATCATGAAGCATGAAAATATCTAAACAATAATATATTAAAACATCAACCATGCTTCATTAATTACCTTGAGGTGAATCACCTCATGACTCATGGTGCAATTAATGAAAATTACACATCACCTCTCCACCTCATTAAGTTTAATTCACAAATGAATTAAAACTAAATGAGTCACCTTTCTTCTAGAAGTTTCTCGAGTAATTACAAGAATGCCCCTCCCATCCGTATTTACGAAAAACACGGATATACTGAGACTGCATAAATCCAATAATCTAATACTAGAATCTGGCTTAAACCAAAGCCCGCTAGTATAATCTGTCTGAACATCACACATGCACAAGTACACGTATATGTCCGAACCCTGTCGTAAAACCATACGACCTCTATATCGTTTAGCCTGAAGCAGGGAAACCCTCTGTGTGGGACTCTAAAGGCTCGACACTATGCTGGTAGTGGGTTTAACCACAGGCCACAAGCGGTACTAGCTGTACGTAACGGTCCCCAGGTAGATGTCGGTAAGAAGGCCGATGAGGAAACCCATCCGAACTCCTACTGAGCCTGATGTGACAATCTCCGTACAGTCTGGTCTGTTCATCTAAGACTATCGCATATCGAGCCTAAGGGGGCGGCAAGCGTCAATCCCCTAAAAGCAGTATAAGTCGTGTCGGAGTGAAGCCCGTCACACCTTGAGACGCTACTGGAAAACCTACCAGTAAATCTCGCTTGCCCTGGCCAAAGACCTTACGTAATGGCTCTCCAAACACAGCGTGATATCAACCCCCAACACCGGGAGAGACGAATCCTATCTAACCGCCACTGCCTCCAAGTGCTTCGGAACTGCACCCAACTGCTACCTGTTTGCACGACTCAGTCGAGCCATGGTAGGGTAGCAATCTAAGAATAGTGGGAACATACTCGAGGCGAAGCAGCAGTGTCAAGTCTACGGACTATACTGTGCTCATGTCACCTGGGAACTGTTAACTGACGACGGGTATAATACCAACCAACAGTTTCCTGCGAGTCCTGTCCGGTGTACCCGTAACCCAACGAGCACCTGCATACTATCTCCAGTACAACGTACTAATGGCTGTAGGACAGACTATCTCCCCTGCTGGACCGAGAAGCGTATACACTAGTCTACTCCAGAGTATCGATGCCCTGTCTCGATAATCCTACGACTAGGGACCTAAAAAAAGGATGTGCTTGTAGACTACCCAGCCTCCACTAGTGTGACTGCCATCACAACGCTGGAAGTCAAGCAAGATCCTATGGGCTCTATCAATATGTATTCGCGATATGCTAAAAAAAACATATACACATATTAAGATAGATATAAACCAAGCAGCATACTATTATGTTGAGCAAGACTGTTAACACAACTGTGAATATCCCAAACTTCCATTAAGTAATATACAAGCTAGTATGATACAATAACGGCCCCAAGGGCATATACACTAACAATCTCCCACTTGCACTAGGGCCATGTACTGGCGTATCGAAGACCTATCATTTCGAATAGCCTCTCAAACTGTGTCTGAGGTAAGGCCTTTGTGAATGGATCTGCAGTGTTCTCCTCTATAGAAACTCTCCGGACCTCGATCTCCCGGCGATCTATGATCTCCCTGATCAGGTGATACCGCCTCAAGATGTGTCTGGACTTTTATGGGACCTGGATTCTATCTCTAAAGCTATAGCCCCATTTTTGTCACAATATAGAGGTATTGGATCAACAATGGATGGAACCACCAGAAGTTCTGTTAAGAACTTCTTTACCTAGACTGCTTTTTTTGCGGCATCAGATGCTGCGATATACTCCGCTTCCATCGTCGAGTCAGCAACGGTGTCCTGCTTGGAACTCTTCCAGCACACCGCCCCTCCATTGAGGGTAAAAACATAACCTGACATAGACTTGGAGTCATCCTTGTCACTCTGGAAGCTGGAGTCATTAAAATCCTCGATCTGGAGCTACAAACTTACACTGCTGACTAAGTGTGGTGTACAGAAGGTAATAAGTACAGACATATAAAGGGATTAGATTAAGGGCAAAGAAAATTGCGACCACCATCATTCACGACAAAACCATGTATACCCTGCCACTCCCACATCCACTTTGGATTTCTCCAGAACACTCCGTATCACTACAGATATCCACTCCTATTAGATATGCTATCGTATAGTTATATACGAACTTGAAAGAATTCGTTCCAGATTCGAGGATGGTTTCCGGTTCAGGAGAAATAGAATAGGATTGTTCAGATGACTTTTCACATTACCTTCTCTCAGGTTGCAAGGGCTCCTAGGATTAGGAGAGTACACCTATTACGCTTATTGGATAATCTTTTTCCAAACCTTAGGCTGGTGCCAAAGGGTAGGGAAGGAAAAGGAAACCAATTAGCCTAAAGAAGGTGTACAAAAGGTAATAAATAAAGACATAATAAAGGGATTGGAGTGAGGGCAGATAAGTATATGCTTACTCTCATGAATCAGGATAGTGAAAGAGGTGTTACTAGGAATACCAATTAACCCTTTTCGAAACATTTTCATGTTTCAGTTTCACTGTGAGATGTTAATTGAAAACTGTTTTCCCAATTCGAATCTAACTCTAGGGTATGTGTTTACCAGATCAGTTTCTCATATCTGTATGTTATTACGGATGGTGAGTGAGAGTAAGATATTGGAAATTGGGCGATTAGATCCTCATTATATCGGAATTCGTTGTAATTGGTGATATTTGAGGAAATCATTTGGTTTTTGCTGGATGGCAAATATTTGGTTTTGAATATCCGTTATTATGCACCAATTTCAAACTGATCTATCTGTACGTTTATTTTATAAAGTGAAATATAACTTTTGGATATTATGTCTGTGACATTTACCTATATCAGTTGGTGAATATAATTCTTCTTAACCATAGTACAGTTTTTTAACCTACGACGCTCGGGGTTTGAGTTATTGAACTCAGGGGACTTATACAAAGTATTGTATGTTGTCCAGTGTCCATTAGGACAATGTGGTTGGTACTCATACTATATTCTGTTTACTCATAACTTCTCTAGTTCTAGACAAGTATTTTGTTGAAATACAAGGTTCCGATTTTGAGAAGTTATAGGTATAAGAATAAAGTAGAAAACCATTTGTTGGAAGTATCAGGATTCTTCGAGGAAGTCGAAGATGTAGATACTTGTGTTTGGTATTGCGTTGATAGTAATGGTTTTAAGAACTTAATTCTCTTTCAAGTCACTCATATATGGATGCACTCCTAGATGAGTAATGATGATTGGCGTTTTTTCCATTTGGTTGATATGCACTGGAAACCGCTGCATGCTTTTGAATCTGGTTCCAATTAAATTAGTGCTTTTGTTTCTATATTAGATATATATAGAATCAATTTATATCTTAACGATATTAAGGTATAGGGAGTTGTCTGGCTGATGCTTAAAACCAGAATCCGGATAAACTCGAGACACGTTTAAGTAATGGCTGTTTGTGGGTTATCCCGGGTTTTGATGAGGGTTAAGTTTCTACCATCAGGAAGATCAATATTTATATTATTCTTGACTCGCCACAGTTTTAGTAAAATGGGTTTTTTCAGAAAACAGAAGTGGGAGTATGGTAGAACTGGAAGTGATTCCAGAACTACAAACGATCACTGAAGATTTAATAGAACCTGAGGAATCAATTGGTTTCAACATTCCATTAGCCACTCCGCAGATTTGGTGGGTAACATCAGGCACCCGAGAGGTACTTCGGTCTTATCAAAGACGGTGATAGGGAGGTTCTTGTTTACCCAGACCTGTCATTGCTGTTGTTCTAGACTATAAGACCGGGCAGGAGGATGAGTATAGTGTCGTTCTAAACTAGCTTTAGAAGTGCACGTATATATGACTCTGCCAGAGAGTTGTTGTAGTCAGTGGGAGCAGCGGAAGCATAGTGGGCAAGTAGCTTATGTCTATTTATAGACTAAAGCGGCTATAGCGGAAATAGATCATCTATTTTTGATGCAACGGTCATAGGCCCTGACCTCATCAGAATAGGAGATAAATCTGGTAAGAAGGTAGTAGAGAGTGATGTCCAGGTATTTGGGATGATATGCACTTGATAGGAAGAGATATTCATATACTACGATCGGTTATACTGTGGTTGTCACACAGATGTTTCTCCACATAGTACATAGATATAATATCAGGGTTTCTGGTTACTAGATCTATGGTTTTAGATCTAGATTTGGGAAGTGTCCCAATTTGTGTTCTTGATACTATTCTAAAGTGTTTTAGAATGGACGACTCCTGGCATGGTGGTGTACCTGCAGGTAATGGAGTCACCCTCTCTAAAGGTGTCTTACAGACTAAAGGGAAGAGGAATCTGCATGATTAGCATATCACTTGCTTAGGCAATTGAGTTAATAATGAAATGTCAAGTACCACACCAGATGTTTTTGCACTAGCTGCAATAAGCAGATATATTAATCCAATCCTGGAGAAATATTGGGAAGCGGCTTATGAACATAAATGGATGTTCTAGGGATATGGTAATGGCAACCTCCTTTTGGAGACAGTTATCATTTCAGGCTTCCAAGGTGACCTGGGTGGCAGAGTGACTGCCAGAGTTATAGTTTTCCCTCTTTTGAGGGACAGTATGTTGGACAGGTGGTCCAAGCAGATACTGAGGAAAGGCATGGCGTAGGATACTGATTAAATTCAGTGGACGATACAGTCTAAGAAGTTTACTGGATTTGGATTTCATTTGTGAACTGGGTCCCATCAGATATCCAGACAAATTCTAAGACAGGTATTGCTCATTTCGGAAGATAGCTTTCTCCGTGAAGTTAAGATATAGAGAGATACAGAAAGAAACATTGGAGTGGATCCACTCACTGAGGCTGTTTCTCGAACGCAATAGTTTCGCAAACGGGCTTTGCGAAACTGATTAGTAGAGAAGTTTGGTGTTCGGTATCACACGAGCTGTGAGTATGCGGCATCGCAATAATTGGTCTGAAGTGCAAGTGGAAGATTATTGGCTATAGTGCCCTCAAGGCAATTATCGTAATCGCAGGCAGGTGATTATGATGATTGAGGGAGGACCTATACCGGTAGAACAGTTTTACTCGAGATGATAGTCTGATATCTGGTTTGTCTTTATCATCATGTACATGTTCATAGGGCCCATAGGATTCTTGCCGGACTACCAGTATTATGATGGCGATCTTATACGTAGGAGCTGGGGGTCTATAAGCACATCCTTAAATGTCCCTAGTCGTGGGAGTATCGAGACTGGGCATCGATACTCTAGTATAGACTAGTGTATACTGATCGAGACCCCGACGAGGGGCGGTAGCCAGGTCTCACAAGCCATTGGTGTTAGTTTTTTCACCTAAGATAGTATACAGGTGCTCATTGGGTTGTGAGTACACTAGTTGGTATTATACCTATTGACAGATAGCAGTTTCCAAGTGACATGTGTACAGGTTAGGCTGGCGATCTGAGATCGTCATTTGTCTCGTATGAGTTCCCACTGTGCTTTGATTACAACCCTACCATGGCTCAAAGGAGTCGTGCAAACAGGTTTTAGTTGGGTACAGTCCCGAACCACATGGAGGCAGTGATCGGATCGTCGGGGACTCGTCTCTACCGGTATTGGGGGTTGATGTCATGTTGTGCACCGGTGGCCATCACCAGAAATCCATGGCCATGGTGGAAGAGAATTACCGATCCAGGATCGATAGTTTCTCAGGTGGTGATGGTTTCATGCTGACACTAAATGTCGCGTTGCGCGTTGTTAGGGGTCTGAATTTATCCACCCCCTAGACTCAATATGTGATACTCTTAGACGAACAGACCGGACTGTACGGATATTGACACTGTCAGGCTCAGTAGGGGTTCAGGATGAGTTTGCTCGTCGGCCACCCTTTCGCTCAATACCAGGGTAGTCATTACGTACAGCTAGTTTCGCTGACGTGCTTGTGGTTGAACCCACTGCCAGCATATTGATGAGTCTTTAGAGTCCCACACAAAGGGTTTTCACGGTTCAAGAGATATGGTGTAGATGACGTATGTTGGTATATACAGGTGTTCGATTAAATATGCTGCACAGATTTTAATCGGACGGTTGATAATACTAGCGGTTTAGGATTAAACCAGATTATTAAATCAGATTTTGATTTAATAATTTATATATGTATTTATATTCTAGTATTATTTTTCACTATTCATTTTCTCTCTTGGCTATTCATGATTTTGTACGAATACGCGTATATGTATTTCGATACATGTACTGGGTTGTATTCCGTATTTATACGAAATAGTTTCTAGAAGATGGCCGCCTCATTAATTGATTTTCTTTTTAGAAAATCAATTTAGGAAATGAAGTGGAGGGTGAGTTGGCATAAGCATGGGCTTGAGGCATGTAGAGAGGTATAGGCATTGCATTTGTTTATTGTAAAATGGAATGAGATATTTTTGGTGTGTGATTGAGAAAGAGAGGGGGCAGCCTTATATTTTTGGGGGGCTTGCTCATTTGTTTTCTCCACTAGATTTCTTCACTTGCTTCATGTTTCATTACACTCTCATTCTAACAAAAAGACTTAGCACTTTCTTGAGTTGCTCATAGCACATGTTTCCTCACCTCCTTCTTCATCTTCTATGGTTGCTCTATTGAGCATTGTGATGAGAGAAAAAGATAGTGACACATTCCTACACCTCCACTCTTTATTGCTAGCAACCTTGGAGCGTCGGTTGTCTCACTCGACGAGGCTGAAGCTTGCGCCGTTTCCCTCAGGTGGATCATCGTAGATGGAGGAAGACCGGCAGCCAAATTCGATCAAGGATCTACTAGGAGCTTGGGGATGATGGTTGAAGAACGAAGGATACGGATCAACTCGGTATAACCATTCTAACTTCTTTTTATAGATTGCTAGTATAGGGTTTAGGGTAGATCCGGGTATCGGGTTGTGGCAGCACCTGTTTAGTAAAATTTTGTTCCGCATTTAGCCATGGTTTGATGGTCGGGACGCTGCCGTAACCCAACAAGATGAAACGTCAGCTTTAGTATCACATCACCCAAGGGCAACTACAAATATCTATACCGTGATTATTTGATCGCGGAAAACATGACACACGAAGTGTGGAATGGAAAGAGGAAAAGGTCCTACCGGGCGTGCCAGAATCTGTTTATCGCCGAATATAGAGACGAACTGGGATTGAATGTCTTGCTTGAATTTGGGGGCAAATGCTATTTAGACTTGTCCATCCACCTCTCCGAAAATACCAAGTTGATTTATGGAACCATATATCGGAGGTTTGGACAGACGCGACCATTGTAGCATGACTTTATCAAATTCTCCCTTATTTGTGAGGGTTTTTTTTATTGTGGGGACGCTCTTCCCTGCAGGCGCAATCCCCTGCAGTTAATTATATTACCGCATTACGATAACCACTTTCTCCTTCTCCAGTAGTTCACTTCGTGTCGTGTATTATTTTGTTTTTATATAGTTGCCCATGGATTGTATACGGAGACTAATTTATGTCGTCGCCCATAGCGTGCGGATTAATCCAAATCCATATATTTGAGATTTGGGTATAGGTCAAGAATTTTGCTTGACGGAGCCCACATTAGTAGCTTGGTTTGCCAACGGGAATGAACTTAGGATGCAGATTTCATATTTGTGAGGTCCAGTGGTTCATGGGATATTTGGGTTTGATCTAAGGATCATTAGCCATATTTGAGACTAAGATCGACTTATGAGCAGTGAGCATGGGCTCAACTGATCATTTAATCATATATAGATAGTATACGGTAGTCATTATGGAGACAGCCCGCAGGGCAAAACATATTAGTTTAAGGACGTCGCGGTCCAACATTCTCTGTTTAGGACGAATGTTAGCTTAAGGACATTTCGGTCCAGCATTCAACTTGAGCGCATGTGTATTTGTTACGTGGCAGAATGAACGGCGACATGGAATGCACCCAATTTGGGTTGTGATTCGATTTGAGGTGTGCACATCAGTTTGGAAGGGCATCAATGTGGGAGTTGTTGTTGGTTGTCGGGAAGACGTTGAGAAATTATAACGACATATATCAGAGGTGTGGAAAGATGTACCCTTAAACCAAATCCCGTATTTGAGGAAAAGGGGGTGATGGACTTAAGAATCGTTAGTCATATTTGAGACTAAGATTATCTTAGAAAGTATGGGATGAAGATCGGTTTGGATATCAGTTTGGATATCACAAACATAAGCTTAGCTAATTTAGGCTAAATTTGGGTTTTAGGTTTTGAACTTAGGTTATATGTTCCTTTAGTTCAAAAATGTTTTGTTTGGTTTAAGGACTGTTAATCTATTTTGAGATTAAGATCAACTTAAATATATAAGCGTTTGGGCTCAATTTATTTTTAACTAAGAATACGTTAGTCTTATTTAAGACTAAGATCAACTTAGCAACATTTAAGGATCATCAAATTTTAGTTGAGATCCAACAACTGAGTATTTGGGCTCAGTTGCAATTGACTCTAGAGGGACTTGGCCAATTTGGGCTTGGTCTGCTCAGTCTTCTTTTTATTTCAAAAGTGTTGAGCACTTGTTTAGAGCTCTGGCGCTCATATGTAAATCACGTGAGGAGCTTAGACATGGGCGCTTCCCAATAAGTGCTAAGCACTTAGCCGTTTTTCCTGTATATGAAGTGCTAAGTACTTTTGTATGACGCCCATGTGAGGAGCACGTGAGGCGCTGGGCGCTGCTTTAGGCGCCCACATGAGGAGCACGTGAGGCGCTAACCTTCTGTTGGGGGGATCATTTTGGCGCTTACGTGTTTCTCACGTGAGGCTTTACAACAGTGCTAAGCACTAATTTTCTCTGGCGCTCACGTGTGTTTCACGTGAGGTGCTATGTTTTTGGAGATTTAATCTCTGTTGATATTTTTTTAGAGAAATTAAATCTCTGTTAATGGTTTTTTTGACTATTAACGATCACGTAGATCACTATTTTGAGGATCTTGGATCGGGTTCTAAGTTCTTGTTTTGAAGGAACTAAGTTTCCGGGAGTACTATAGACTCCATTTTCTCCACGTTCTTTTATCCATCTTCTCTTTTTCATGTTTTCAGAGAGGTTAAACCTTTGTTAATAGTAATTTGACCATTAACGATCACCAAGATCACTATTTTGAGGATCTTGGATCAGGTTCTTTAAGAACCAAGTTCTTGATTTGAAGGAACTAAGTTCCCGGAGTATTATGAACTCCATCTTTTTCATGTTCTTGTATCCATGTTCTCCCATGAATCTTTGATTCTCAAGAACAAGATCTTCCCGATGAGAATTAAATTCTCAACTTGTGAGAGACTTGTCTTGTGGATTTCAGATCCAGAAAAAGAACTAAGTTTTTTGATAACGGTTAAACTCTTACATATGGTATGTTGGTAAAGGAGATATTTTGATCTCTTTTTTTTCTTTACCTAGGATTTTCAGGAGGTAAATCTTCTTCTTTGAGAGAATTAAATTCTCTATTGTCTGAGAGCCCTCTGTTTTTTTACAGAAGCTTATAGGGGGTCTCCTCTTTTTTTATCGAGCCCTCCTTTCCTTCACCTCCTTTTTGATTAATCTCTTTGCTCCTATTTATAAGAGAAGAGAAAAATCAATTTGTTGAGAAATTCTCTCATTAAGAGATCATAATTGATTTCATAATCAATCAAAATGATCTTTTAGATCAATCGGTGAATTTTATTCACCGTTGGATTCTTAATCCAAAGGCTCTCTTTTTAATCAGAGAAGATTTCTTGTTTGTATAACAAGATTAGGAAATATTTTCCTAAGATAGAATTTTATTCTATCATATGAATATCTTTTTAGTTTAATAAGATTAGAATTTTATTCTATCATATGGATATCTTGTTGGTTTAATAAGATTAGGAAGATATTTTTCTAATATAGAATTTAATTCTATCATATGGATATCTTGTTAGTTTAACAAGATTAGAATTTTATTCTAACATAGAATTTATATCTATCACATAGAATTTTATTCTATTATATGAATATCTTGTTAGTTTAACAAGATTAGAATTTTATTCTATCATATGAATATCTTGTTAGTTTAACAAGATTAGGAATATATTTTCCTAATATAGAATTTAATTCTATCATATGGATATCTTGATAGTTTAACAAGATTAGAATTTTATTCCGATATAAAATTTAATTCTATCACATAGAATTTTATTCTATCATATGAATATCTTGCTAGTTTAACAAGATTAAAATTTTATTCTATCATATGAATATCTTGTTAAATTTAAAAAGATTAGGAATATATTTTCATAATATAGAATTTAATTCTATCATATGGATATCTTGTTAGTTTAACAATATTAGGAAAATATTTTCTTAAGATAGAATTTTATTCTATCTGATGATCGATGGGTGATTTTATAATCGTCTTTGGATCTATGATCCATAGGTCCTCTATTTAACAAAGAAGATCTTTCTAGTTTGAGAAAGATCAGAGAAATATTTCCCACAAAAATTTAATTCTATCAGATGATTTAATTGGTGATATTTTATTACCATTGGATTTTAAATCCAAGATTCTCTATTAGAGAAAGATCCTTCTATAGTAGAAAGATCAGGGAAAATATTTCCTAAATAGACTTTAATTCTATCATTTGATAATTTTAAATCACCGTTGAATCTTTTGATCCAACGGCTCTCTGTTTAACAGAGAATATTTTATCAGGAAGATATTTTTTCACTAATAGAATTTAATTCTATCATTTTGATGATTTATTATCACTATTGGATCTTTGATCCAACAGCTCTGTTTAACAGAGAATATCCCAGATTTTAGGAAAATATTCCCCATATAGAATTTAATTCTACCATCTTTAATTTGGGCGCTGACGCTCACGTGCTATGCACATGGGCGCCGCCTAAAAATTTAATTATTTTATAAATAATCACTCACGTTCTTTGCACGCCGGCGCTCACGTGTGTTCCACGTGAGGCGCCACTCTAGGATTTAATCCTAACATAGGCTGGCACTGGTGCTCATGTGGGAAACACGTAAGGATCCAATATTGGATTTAATCCTATCTAAGGCGGTATCTACATACTTTACATGTGGGTGGACGTGTTTAATACGTGGGGGTTTCCCTTTATTTTTATAAGGGAAAAACAAGCTCTGAGCCAAAAAAAATTGGCGGGAACAATGGGTTGTCATGCTACTTAAGTTCGACATAGTCTATACTCCTCAGAAAGCAGTAAAAGGATAAGCCCTCGCCGACTTCCTCGATGCTTTTCCCATACCGAAAGGGTCATTGCTAAATTGCGAGTTGCCCAACAAACAAGTGCTTCATCTCGAAGATAACGAGCAATGCTGGGAGCTCTACTTCGATGGAGCCTCATCAATAAGAAACTTCAGCAAATCAAGCATCCCACAGATAAAAACAGGGATAAGATTGGTGTTCATCACGCCGTCAAGAAGAATCCTACAACGTTCTTTTGCTCTCACCAAGCCTTGCACAAATAACAAGGATAGGTATGAAGCTCTAATAGCTGGTCTGAAGCTCGCTATAGAAATGGAAATCCTTCGATTACGGGTCTACAGTGATTCCCAGCTTGTCGTCAACCATGTAAGTGGTGACTTCAACATATATAAGACCGAGTTATCTCCATACAAAAGCCGGGTGATGGAACTTATGAAACAACTCGCTCATATTAAACTAATGAGAGTTCGTAGGGCGTTGAACGGAAAAACTGACGTACTCGCTCGCCTAACCAAAGAGCTGGATAATCCCGACATGGATGAAATTCTGATCAAAGTTAGAAGCTAGCAAATTCTGATTCCAGTCTCTTTACGAGAAGAAGAAAGCACGGAACAAAAGATCAATCCTACCGAAAAAGTTTTGATCATTCAAAATTAGCCCGATTGGAAAGAGCCCTTCAAGAGTACCTCTGATACGACAAGTTGCCCGAAGAGAAATCTGCGAGTGTTCAGTTGAAGAAAAGAGCCCTCTGATATGTGTTTGTAAATAATACGCTATACCGCAGATCATATGAACAACTCTGGCTCAGGTTTCTGTCACCGACCAAAGCCCAGAAAGTTATAAAAGAAGTTCATTCGGGCATTTGCGAAGCTCACCAATCTGGCCCTAAAATGTTGCTTCAAATCAAGCGGCTCGGGTATTACTGGCCTACCATGATAAGGGGTTGCGAAAAGCATGCGAAGAAATGTCATCTCTGCCAAATTCACGGTGACTTCATTCACAAGCATCCCAATCTGTTGCATCCTACGGTGGCGTCATGGCTCTTCGAAGTTTAGGGCACCGACATAGTTAGCCCGATTGATCCTCCTTCATCTAAAGACCACCGGTTCATATTGGCCGCAACTGACTACTACTCCTGATGGGCTGAAGCAGTCCCGCTAAAAGAAGTCAAGACAGAAAATATTCTGACCTTCTTCCGGCATAATATTCTATACCGCTTCGATAAACCTAGAAGAATTATTTCTGACAACGGGCCTTCTTTTAGGAGCATCAAAGTCTCAAGGTTCGCTACATAGCATAAGATAGACTGGAGATATTCCCCCATCTATAATCCAAGGGCCAATGGGCTAGCCGAAGCCTTCAATAAAACAAGCTTCTGAGGAAAAATGCTTCAGCCAACAAGAGAGACTGGAATCTCAAGCTCTATAAGTTGTTGTGGGCATATCGTATCACATACCGCACTCCGACTCAGTCCACTCCATACTCATTACTTTTCGGAGTGGAGGCAATTCTCCCCCTCAAAGTCGAAATTCTAAGCTTAAAGATGGCTGTCCAACATGGTTTGACGAAGAAGGAAAACGTTCTCCTTCGGCTCGAAAAACTTGATGCCCTCGAAGAAAAGAGACTCGCAATATAGAAAAATCTGGAGCTGTACCGTGCCCAAATTTCATGGGCCTATGATAAGATAACCCGACTCTGCGCTTTTAAGAAAGACGAATTGGTGTTGGTCCTCAAAAGACCGACCATCCTTAATCGACACGCCAAGGGAAAATTCGAGCCAAACTGGGAAAGGTCATACGTCATCGAGAAAGTGTTTGATGGAGGATCCTACCAGCAGATAAATGCCGAGGGAGAAAGGCCTATACCACCCATCAATGGCCGATATCTCAAGAAATACTACGCGTGAATGTTCCAAGTCACAGACGAATTGAGCACACCGGTCCTACGGTCTGGATCATACATCCTGTAAAACCGTATACAATTTACGGGCGTAAACGACCTTTATCTCTCCCAAGTCCTACCGGCGAAACTACATCTAAAATCCTACCGACGATGAAGCTCCACCAATGTTAAAAAAACGGTATGTCTACAAGCAAAATGGGTACAGATGAAAACCCGAAAGGGCTCAATGAGTAAAAACTGTAGGACTACCGACGAGTCTGTAAAAACCCGAAAGTACGCAAACTCGTGAAAAAGAGAAAAAAATACACTCACAAAGTCCTCTCAACCTTATGAGGAGAACATTCCCGCATGAGATCCTTACGACTCATAAAAAAGCAACACACTTAGGAATCCTCACGATTCCGAAGCAAAATATACACCTTCAAGATCCTCTCGACTCGTAAGGAGAAAATACTTTTATGAGACGTTTACGGTTCATAAAATTGAAAAGCCTTAGGTGATAAAGGCCTAAACCTGTCTTCTAAGCCATTGCTTCCCTAACAGGCAACGGCAAATAATGAGTCGCTCCTGGTATTACGCATCAATGTTAACGGTGCTGATGATGACCCAAATCCTAAGTTTTCCCAAGGCAAATGATGTTCTCTCTTGGTACCATATTTCAGTGTAGCGATACTGATACCAAACAAAAATGCAAATCCCAAATTCCAAATCCCACACTCGCAAAGTCCTTTTGACCTTGCAAGGAGAATATTCCCGCGTGAGATCCTTACGACTCACGAAGGAGCAAAACACTTGGGGGTCCTCACGAATCTTAAGGAGAAAATGCACCTACGAGATCCTCTCGACTCGTATGGAGAAAATGCTTTTATGAGGCCCTTACGGCTCATAAAATTGAGAAGCCTTAGGTGACAGAGGCCTAAACCTGTCTCCTAAACCATCATTCCCAAATGGGCATGGAAAATGATGATTTGCTCCTGGTACCATATTCCAGTGTGGCGATGCTGATGCCAAACCAAAACCGAAATCATTAAATCCTCTCATGGCAAATGATAATTCGCTCCTGGTACCATATTCCAGTGTAGCGATACCGATGCCAAACCAAAACCAAAATCCCCGAATTCTCTCATGGCAAATGATGAGATGCTCCTAGAACTATTCCAGTGTTACGATACTGATGCCAAACAAAATCCAAATTCTAAGTTCCCCACAAAATTCAAAAGTCTTGCCAAACAAGACAGAAATCAAATAAATCAAATCAAAGTCACACCGGCAGTGGTTCCAAGCTTAAAAGGTCCCACGGAATGAACAAGAACTACAAAACCAATCAAATCAACCGACTCAACCAATGACCTCCTCGGCGGAACCAAGCTCCACCTTGGAAGAAAGTCAACCAACGACTACCACGGTGGAATCAAGCTTCACCTCGGAAACAAGTCAAATCCTGACACCGTAAGAAGCATAGAAAGTAAAATCCAATCTTGACACCGCAATAAGCGGAGCAAGTCATCTTCAATCATGACACCGCAAGAAACGGAGCAAGTCAAATCAAACCCCGATATCGCAGAAAGCAGAGCAAGTCAATCCTTACACTGCAGAAATCGAAGCAACTTCAACCCTGGCACTGCAGAAAAATCAAATCAAGTATCGACCGTCCAAGTCGCAAAAAAAGCAGTATCGACCGTCCAAGTCGCAAAAAGGGCACCATCGACCGTCAAAGTCCCAAAAAGGGCACCATCGACAGTCAAAGTCACAAAAAGGGCTCCACAACCGTCCAAGTCGCAAAAATGGTAGCACGGACTGTCCAAGTCGAAAAAAGGGTGGCATCGACCACCCAAGTCGCAAAAAGGACGGTATCGAGCGTCCAAGTCACAAAAATGGCAGCACCGGCCATCCACATCGCTAAAAGGGCAGTATCGACCCCCACGTCATCTAAAGGGAACCGAACCAAATCAATCTCCATATAGCACAAGATCCATCAATTTCATGCACCAACCCATATGCGTGATGTGCATTTATTGATGGGGCCACTTTGTTGGGGTCAAAAGTTACACCCAATTGCCAAATCAGAAAACAAATTCAAGTTCAAAATCAAATCCAAAATCAAATCCTGTGACAAGTGGGCACGAGCCCGAGCCCAAGCCAAAGCCCAAGTATGAAGAAGGACCGGCCAAAAGAGAAGAAGAAAAGGAAAAGACTAAATATAATTTTTATTTTTTTTAAGTAGGCATAAGCCAATTTTGTATAAGGCATGGAGTTAAATGTAAGAGATATAAACCTATAAAAGACCCCCCCTTGATGATTTGATAACTAATCTAGATCTTAATCTTTAATCCCCAAAAAAAATTCCTGAGTTTTGAGCTGCTCTTAGTGCGCAAGTCTCACTTTCTCTCTTCCTTCTTTTTAAAGTGCATACATCAAGAGGCTTTGAAAATTTTAAGTGCGCACGTCAGGAGGCTTTGAAAAAAGGAAAAAAGAGCACCTTTTGATCTTCAAAAGTCAAAGTCTTTGTCTTTTTGGAATGTTACTTCATTGGGTTTTGACCCTACTTGTACCGTGCTAGATACCTATTTGGTTAGGTGTGCACCCCGTTGGGTTCATATCGAGCCAGGTGCATACCGGCCCAGGTGCGCACCTTACTGGACCCTTTGGCTCATTCGAGACCCTTTGGCCCCATTCACTCCCCTGCACCTTCCCAAGTATGCACCTTGCGAAGTGCGCATCTCGAAAAGTGCGCACTTGTCATGTGTGCCCCTTACTACGCGTGCACCTTTCTTGGTATGCGTCTCGGCAGGTGCGCATTTGTCTTGTGAGCCCCTTGCTAGGCATGCACCTTGCTAGGTGCACGTTTTGGCAGGTGTACACTTGTCACGTTCGCACCTTATCACACGCGCACTTGACATATATACACTCATCACCTTTCCCATTAGAAAAAAATTTCTAACGGGCTTTGTCCCGCACCCCGCAAGGGGCTGCTAGCCCCCTTGACCCCCAGCCAGCTATCCGGATAGCGGGACCCCTGTAAAAACTCTGTGAGGCCCCTGATATGCCCAAAGCACCCTCAAACTTATTCCCAAATAAAACATACACATATTGTATATTGAGTTCGCATAATCTGTTTGACTTGTTAATTGGAGGTTCTCTCACTCCAAAAGAAAGGGGTAATTAATAGCAGCTTAGTCCGTGGCTGCCGGAGATTCAGATCTCCACAATCACTAAACCCCAATCTATCCCAGGAAAGGGGAATCGGTAATATGCAAGACAAGTGACGCGCATTCCTATCTCAATAGGGTGACGAAAACACTTTAAAAATATTATCTCTCGTTTTAGAAATGGTTGATAATATTTATCACAACTTAATCCAAGCTCAACCATAGGATATGCATTCAATTTCCAAGTGTCCACCCTCTTCTCTCCCCTCCACTTTTCCATCCATTGAGAGACGCAATGCATGTGCAATTCCAATGGAACAAGTTAACAAGAGAATAAAGGGAAAAAGGAAAATCATAAATATATATATATATATGTATATATATATATGTATGTATGTATATATATATATATGTATGTATGTATGTATGTATATATATGTATGTATGTATGTATATGTGACATAATATATATGTGTATGTGTGTATTTATATTTTCCATATGTATTAAAAATACATGAACGAAACATAAATAAATAGTGACTAAATAGTAGTAAATACATATATCCAATAAATGTATTAATATATTAAATCAGCACTTGATTTAATATCTAGCTTTCTAAAAAACTGGCTAGTATTTCCAAAAGTCCGATTACCGTCAGTGTATCCAATAACTAGTTTTAATCGAACTCCGGTACGCATCCAATATGCACAACTACATTATATCTCTACAGCCGGAAAAACCACTGCGTGGGACTTTAAAGACTCGGCAATTTGCTGGCAGTGAGTAACTGGATGATATCCAAAACTCATAATCACGTCAGTGTCACTAGCTATACATAATGGCTACCCAGGAATTTGTCAAAAGGAAGATTGTAACGCCCTAGTTCATTTATATCAGTTTTATTTTGGGTATTTCTTTATTTATGGCTATTTCTTGATTTATTGTGTTTTGGATGCAAATAGTGTAATTGGTATCCGTGTTTGCATCCGACCCGACCTGCTTGCTGGAAACTGTCTTGATTCCTGTTTGTGATTTATCCGGGCTAGTTATGTGACCCGTGCACTTTCATATTTTATATCTTGCATACCTGGATTATATCTTACATTTGCATTTTTAATATAACAATTATAATCTAATAATATATTTTAGAAATATCTAGCATGGCCTGTATGATACCCATAACCCTGTTGTAGCATCCGTATATCGTGTTCTCGTCCCGTTTAGTGAAACGGATCTGTTTGGATTACTACGTGCACGCTACGTGCATCCGTTCTTGGGGGTATACATTTTCGTTACCCGGTTATCCTATTTTGGTTTTGATTAATACGTATATTATCGGTATTTTTAAACCGTAATTTTAAACCCGACCCGGACATGTTTTGGACTACATTTGTATTAGCCTGAAAACTCAAATTTTCCTAATATTTTATTCATTTAGTTTTAACTGTTTATATAAGATTTTTTAACAAAAAAAAATATATTTTATATTATACAAATCTTTCCTCCGTCTCTCTCTCTCTCTCTCTCCTCTGTATGATATATATATATTTTATATCATATATATAAGTTTTTATTATTAAAACCTACCCATGCTTAATTACCCACGTTCTCTCTTTCTTTCTCTTCTTCTTCATTTTCATTTTTCTCCCGCCTTCGCCTCTTTCTCACGAGAACCTACGCCTTCGGCCACCTCGTCTCACCCTCGACCCCATCCACTTCTCAACCACAACCTCATCTCACTCGTCACTCCCCGCTGCATCCCCGACGAAGAGACGTGGCGAACCCAAGAACCCATGACCCAACCTCGCTTCTGTCCTCGTCGCCAACATTCACCTCGTCGTCGTCGACCATCCCCTCACCCTCATCTCCACCTTCTCGTCTTCCTGCTCTTCTCCTCCTCTCTTTCCCCACTACAGACCCACAACCCACATGAACCCATCGCTTCCCTCATCATCGTCGCCTCACCACCGTTGTCGCCTCACCATCGCCTCCGTCCCCTCTAACCGTCGACTTCCCCTCCTCGACCTCTCTCTTCTCCCCTGCATACCCACCGCAACACTCCCCGATCTTTTCCCTGCACAGCAAGAACCCCGACACCCATCGCCTCCACCGCCAGAACCCCGTCAACGACCGTACCCCGTCATCCTCATCACCCCCTTCGACTCCTGACACCATCACCACCACCCTCACTCTACAGACATCAAGAAACCCTCAATCGAACAACCCCGCAACCAAAACAACTCATGACCTAGCCTCACCTGCTTCCTCGCCGGAACTCTGACCCCGTCGCCTCCGTGCACTCGCCATCATAACCACCTCCTCGCCTTCTCCTCTGTCCCAGAAACCCCAGAGCAGCAACCTTCATCTCTTCTCTTTCTTCTTCTTATTTCTTCTTCTCTTTCTTGTGCTCGATCTTACTTTTTCCGGTGATCGCCGGAGCTATGCCGTCACTGACGATCAAGCCGACCCAGTGGACGTCCCCAGCCAATGTGGTCACCTTCTTGCTTTGTCTAGTCCTGTCCCGTGTGCGCGTGTGTACATTACGACGTTACCCGACGTCGGACACAGCGTACGCACCCCGTCGTGAGATCCAATCGAGGCAAGTTTATCTTGCTACATTCTATGATACATATGTTGCATCCATATGAATAAAAATATTACATGTTTATTTCATTGTGCATCCATATTACAATTTTACAGTTTTTCAATACCCGTATGCATCCATACCGTTATTTACATATCTAGTCGCATGCAAGTTTATCTTGCTACATTCTATGTATTATATTTGGCATCATATGAATAAAAATATTACATGTTGATTGCATTGTACACCCATATTAATGTTTTACTGTTTTCGGATACCGTATGCATCCATGTCATTTATCATATATGTAGCTGCATCTACAGATCATATTATTTCATGTTACTGTTGTATTAACATCCTATGCTTGATAATGTGCATCCTATATAGTCACGGCGCTGTAGATGTAACCCTTGATAGATATTTGTGCATCCGTGTTTTATTGTGCATCCATACCATTAATTATATATCTGGTTGTATGCCATGTCACATTAATTCATGTTACTGTTATATTAACACCCCATGCTTGATAATGTGCATCATGCGTAGTCATGGAGTTGTAGATATAATCCCTGATAGATATTTGTGCAGATATTTGTGCATCCGTGTTTTACTGTGCATCCGTACTTTTATCGTGCACCCGTACTTTCTACAGTTTTATTATAAGCATCCATTTGATACTTGTGCACTACCTGTCATGACCTGATATACCACTACTTGACATATTACCTGATCATGTTTCTAATGCCGACAATCCTGACATATTGTCCTGACGGACGTATCCTGTTGTCTACATAGACAAACCTGTACCTGCTTAATCCTGTGTTGGCATTAGCTCCAGATTTATCAATACCTAACTTGAACACATAACCCTTGGGGTAAGGGGAAATCAATGATGAAACCTAACTTGTAACTCAACAGTTCAATGCTTATACTGATTAGTTTTACGGGCAAGGCCAGCCCCGGGATGATGTTGCTGACAACATTCATCTGTACATGTTTCCTGTTTAATGCCTAGCAGCATGTCTCGATTTCAGCCTGAGAACCTAGACCGTGGTCCCGGGCATGCACGAGATACTATTGAGTTACATCGACGATTCATTAAATTGATTTCAAAGACTTGAGAGTAATTAACCCAGTAGTTTAGTTCAGATTAATCACCGCACGTCACATGTGCTTATACACTTCACTGTTCTATATTCGTGTTACTGTTATACCCTTATTACTGTTCATACTCATGCCTGCATATCTTGTTACCTCCTAATTATATTTTATTGTTTGATATTATGACGCACTAACGTCTGGGTTTTGCATAGCCCAGATCCTCTATCTTTGTCGCGGGCCGATCAGGAGTATTTCAGCCGACAGGCTGAGCAGTGAGGATCCTGTTAATATCTAGTCAGTTAGTTTTATTTCCGTATTTTCATTTCCTGATGTGAGCCCGTATTTGGGACGTACTTTCCAAATTGTTATTGTTATTTGGATTTATTGCTTCAGCATATTATTTCCTGACTCTTTTATTCCGGCATATGAACATGTACTAGATAGTTTATTTTATTTTACTGTTCTTGATATCTTATAGACAGCCGTAATGTGACTGTGGAGGGATGTTTCCTAGCCACAAGTAGCATGGTTGGCTCTATCACGTGCCGATCTTAGCGCACTCTGGGAAGCGGAGCGTGACAGGGTTTGTTTGGTATCAGAGCCATAGGATTTAGGTTAATCAGGTTTGATTCTTTTGTAGTTGGGTATTGGACCTAATACACGAATCCGGATACCCGTATTTAAGAACATGTCCTGCCACATTGTTGTCGTGATCCTTGAATCTTATCTTTCTCTTGACCCTAGTCTTGACGATATGCAAACAACTTTGCATCTCGGATGGAAATCTTTTGGTTCCCTATTGTTTCTCTCTACTTATTCCTTTGATTCTGATACTAGAATTTGGGCGACTTGAACGGAGTTATGTGATTGTACCCATGAACTGCAGCATGGTTACAATGCGGTACTCTATTTAAGTAACTTGGAGTCCTAGTCTTGATTCACTTCCTTGTTTCATGGTCGTTATATTGCCTTACTTCTCTTGCTTTCCAGTTCATGTTTTATCATCATCTTGAATCATGTTTACCGTGCTTATCTTCTTCTATGTCTTGGCATCAGATGAAGTTGTTTCCGGTACCCTACTTATTCATGATTTTCCCGCATTAGCATTATTCGATTCTGGTGCATCCCATTGTTTTATGTCATCCAAGTTTATTGCTGCACACTTGATTGCTTGCACGGCCCTGTCTTGTTGTTGGGACATACACACTGGGAATGGGAAGATTATAACATGTAGTGCATGCAAAGATTGTTCGGTTATTATCTACGAATGGGAGTTATTTGTAGATTTCTTGGTGATCGATACTGGCAGTTATGATGTTGTCTTGGGAATGGACTTCCTCGACACTTTCCACGCTCACATTGATTGTAGGGCAAAGAAAGTGATTTTCTATATTCCCGGACATCCGAAGTTTGTTTTTGCTGGAGGTAGAAGTTCTGTCGGGCCAGTCGAGTTTAGGGCTAGGCCGACAAGCGTCGTTCTTTCGTCGATGGAAGTTGATAGGGAGGAAGCGCCAGCTGTAGTTCGAGAGTTCATGGACGTGTTCGAGGACATCTCGGGTTTACCGCCAAAACGATGTGTGGAGTTCGCGATCGATCTTGTTCCTGGTGCAGCGCCAATCTCAAAGGCGTACTATCCGATGTTACCAGTGGAGTTGGAGGAAGTCAAGAAGCAGGTTACCGAATTGCTATAAAAGGGTTGGATTCGCAGCAGCAATTCACCTTGGGAAGCTCCAGTTCTTCTAGTCAAGAAGAAAGATGGCATAAAGAGGATGCGCATCGACTATCGAGAATTAAACCGAGTAACTATTAATAACAAGTACCCGATCCCTCGCATTGGAGAATTATTCGAGCAACTCAGTGACGCGAGAGTATTCTCGAAGCTGGATTTGCGATCCGGATATCATCAAGTTCGAGTTAAATCAGAAGATATTTGCAAGACTACATTCCGAACTCGATATGGACATTACTAGTATTTAGTGATGCCATTCGGAGTCACGAATGCACCGGCGATATTTATGGACTTGATGAACCGAATCTTTTCACTGTTCTTGGACCAGTTTATAATGGTGTTCATCGATGAAATTCTGGTCTACTCGAGGAGCCTAAAAGAGCATGCAGAACACTTGAAGATCGCACTGCAGACATTGAGCCAAGAAAGATTGTATGCATAGATGAGAAAGTGCGAGTTTTGGCTTGAAGAAGTGAAGTTTTTAGGGCATGTCATATCCGGAGATGGAATCGCCGTTGATCCTGAGAAGATTGCAGCAGTTCAAGATTGGCCGATTCCGAAGAACGCAACGGAGATCAGAAGGTTTCTTGGACTTGCCGGTTATTACAGAATATTCATGGAGAATTTTGCTCGCTTAGCTGAGCCTTTGACCAAGCATACGTGATAGGAGGTACCGTTCGTATGGATGGATAGTTGTGCGTCAGCTTTTGAGCCATTGAAGCAAAGGTTGATAACTGCTCCTATTTTGACCGTACCAGACGGTTCCGGAGGATTGGTGATTCACAGCGACGCATCTGGAAAAGGTTTGGGATGTGTTTTGATGCAGCATGGGAAAGTTATAGCTTACTCATCGCCTCAGTTGAAGACCCATGAGAAGAATTACCCAACTCATGATTTGGAGCTTACAGCAGTGATTTTCACTTTGAAGATTTGGAGACACTACTTACTGGGCGAAAGGGTCGAAGTATTCACCGATCACAAAAGCCTGAAGTATGTGCTCACGCAGAAAGAGCTTAACATGAGGCAGTGTAGATGGTTGGAGCTGATGGCTGAATATGATTTTGATCTCAAGTATCATCCAGGGAAAGTTAATGTAGTGCCAGATGCGCTTAGTCGGTTGCCAGCAATTCGGATGTTGACTGCACAGAAGGAGCTTATCGAAGATTTTCGGAGATTCAAGTTAGAGATTGTGCTACCGCATTCTTCGGGACAGTTGATGCAACTGCAAGTACAGTCGTCATTGATCGAGAGTTTTAAAGCAGCGAGGTCACAGGACCTAAGATTGCAGAAGTTTCGAGAACAGGTAGAAGCGGAACTTCGAACGGACCTGTTAATTCATGAAGATGGTTTGTTGCGATATGGTAGCCGTTTGTGTGTGCCATATGGAGACATTCATGAAGAAGTTATGAAGGAGGCGCACAGTTTCGCATATTCCGTACATCCAGGAGGCACGAAGATGTACCGTGATCTACGACAGCATTTCTGGTGGGAAGGCATGAAAAGAGAGATCGCCCGCTTTGTAGCGAAGTGCTTGGTGTGTCAGCAAGTTAAGGCTGGACATCAAAGGGTAGCTAGTTTATTGCAACCACTTCCTATTCTTCAGTGGAAGTGGGAACATATAACCATGGATTTCGTGAAAGCTTTACCGCGGAGTCCAAAGGGCAACAATGAAGTTTAGGTGATCGTTGATCGTTTGACCAATGCAGCTCATTTCATTCCGTTTCGAATTGGTCAGTCGACAGAAGCGTTAGCAGAACGGTACATGCAGGAGATTGTGAGATTGCATGGAGTACCTGTGAGCATCGTTTCTGATCGTGATACCCGATTCTTATCGCACTACTGGAGGAGTTTATAGGAAAGTTTGGGGACGCGATTGAAGTTCAGCACTACTTATCATCCTCAGACAGATGGCCAGTCGAAGAGAACGGTCCAAACTCTTGGAAACATGTTGAGAGCTTTCATGTTAGACTTCAAGGGTTCGTGGGAGGATCATCTACACTTGGTGAAGTTTTCGTATAACAACGACTTTCAGGAGACTATTCAGATGTCTCCATTCAAAGTATTGTATGTCCGCAAGTGTCGCTCACCCATCTGTTGGGACGATGTTGGAAAACGAAGATTGTTGGGACCAGATTTGATCGTGCAAACAGTAGAGAAGGTTAATACTAACCGGAATCACATGAAGGCAGCACAAGATCGGCAGAAGAGTTGGGCCGACACATCGAGAAGACCTTTAGAGTACGCTGTTGGTGATCTGGTATTCTTGAAGATATCACCGACAAGAGAAGTGAATCATTTTGGGAGTCGAGGAAAGCTTAGTCCTCGATTCGTGGGGCCTTTCGAGATTATGGAGCATGTTAGAGAAGTGGCTTATCGATTGGCGTTACCACTATCTTCGTCGAGTGTTCATGACGTGTTTCTGTTAGTTGTATGTATGCCCTAGAGGCCAGTATTGTACAGATGATGTATATTATATTGGATGCTTGGACATATATAGAGATGACTTTCTTGCTCGATATGATAGTACGCTATCTGGTTACTCTTTATCTTAACATGTATACTAGTCTCTTTATACTGTCTTATGGTTACATGTTGGTAAAGCCCTTAGGATGTGTACTTGACTACCTGGACTATGATGTAGATCATACTAGTGGGGACATGGTAGTCTATAAGTACATCCTTCAAGGTCCCTAGTCGTAGGTGTATCGAGACGGGGCATCGATATACCAGTGTAGACTAGCGTATACGCTTCTCGACCCATGAGATGGGCGATGGATGATCCCATATCCATTGGTGTTTGACATCAGAGATGGTATACGGGTGCTCAGTGGAAACTGGGTACACTGGACGGACTCGCCGAGAACTCCCAGAAGGTATTATACCTCACGTCAGATGGCAGTTCTCAGGTGACACTTGTGCAGGTTAGTCTGTAGACCCGAGATCGTCATAGAGTCTTGTGTGATTCCCACTGTGCTTTGATTTCCACCTTACCACGTCCATGAGGGCGTGCAAAACGGTGGTTTTTGGGTACAGTCCCGAGTCACATGGAGGCAATGAGCGATAGGAGGGTTTTCGTCTCTCCCGGTATTGGGGGTTGATGTTGCGCTGTGCTCGATTGGCCGTAACAGGGAAGTCCCTGGCCAGGGCTGATTCAGAGATTTGCTGGTAAGTGTTACCAGTAGTTTCTCGACCCGTTATGAGCCTCACATCGGCACGACTTATCGGTTATTGGGGTCTGACGTTTACCACCCCTAGACTTGATATGCGACATATTAAACGAGGAGACCGGACTGTACGGGAAGTGTTGCCGGTTGGCTCGACGGGAGTTGTAGCAGGTTCGCTTGTTCTCTTCTGATTGTTCAATACCCGGGTGGCCATTACGTTTAGCTGACCGCTTGCGGCTTGGGGGTACTTGATATGATCATCACCCACTGCCGGCGTATTGACGAGTCTCAGAGTCGTACAATGGAGTTACCTAGTCCAGGCAAAACGTTGTGGTGCGCGTATGCGATATGCGCATGGACCCGATTAAAATGCGTGTATGGGATACCGTATATTGATCGGGAGGCTTGCTTTTGGTTAGGGTTGTATGTGATATGGCCGGATTGATAAATCAAGTGTTGATTTATCATTTAACCATTAGATTCTCACTAGAAATCTTTTCTTGTATCTTTGGATGTATGGATGCATGTATGCATACCTTGTTGATTCACGCACATGTGGATGTGCATGCACACATACATACATACATCATCTATCATGGTTGTTTATACATAGAAAATGGTGGATATATAAGACTCACACCATGGTTTATTTTATGGATATTTATTTCTATTTTTGCTAAAACAAAAGAAATGAGATAAGATTGAATCATGGTCAAAGTTTCTACACTCTTCTTGTGACCTAACCATTTCCACCTAACTTTTGACCATGGTTTAATCTTTCTCTTGTGTTTAACTAAAGAAAAATTAAATATTCATAAAGAGATAACCATGGTTTGACATGAAGAAAGAAAAATATATATTCTTATGTTTTTCTTTTTCTCTTGAGAGTTATTCTTATCTTCTTCTAAAATATCCATCATCTTCTTCAACCTTGAGCTCATGCTCTCTTGAATTTTCTAGAGAGCAAATCATTCATCAAGATAGGATTTTGAAGTGAGAAAAGCCACCACAACATCATTCTACACAAGTCTTGCCCACTTGTTTAGAGTGTTAGCTTCGTTTTTCATTCTTGATCTTGCGAAGTTGCTATCTTGGACAAAGCGGACTCCGGGTGGATCATCGGTGACCTAGAGGAGTTCAAGCGGAGCTTTTCCAAACCCCAAATAGCCAAGGAGTCTAGCGTAGGGAGCTACAAAGGTCGTACTCTCAAAACCCTAGCATTTCTTTCGTGTGATGAAGTATAGTATATGAAACCCTAATTTTTCTAGGATCGATCCTTTGTATGTTAACTTAGCACCCTAAAAATTCAATCTTTGGTACATGTGATGCTTCCAAACCCCTCATAGGGTGCTAGGCTAACCTTTCATTGGTATCAGAGCCAACCTAGAACATTAGGCGACTATTTTACGAAGTTAAAACTCCGATCGAACCGAAATACGGCCTTTTAGAATGCTCTCTGGACATTTTTTAAAATCTGGTTATCTTCAGAATTAAAAATACTTAAAAAATACAGCAGCAAAATATAAGAAATACTGTGAAATATGAACCCATGATCTGAACAAAACGCCGCGGAACCGCGGCAAATCTTGGCTTAAGCCGCGGCTCCGCGGCCATATAGTGGCTTCACGGCTTCGTTTTTGCACAGTAACTCCTTAAACTGCTTGTACATTTTTTTGAGTATGTTTAATCTGAATATACTTTTGAAAATTCTGGAGATGGTTTTGGACTCGACGATTCGATCGGAATTTTCATTTCGTTTCTTTTCCGGATAAATTAGAATGTATTGAAGTATTTGAACGAGTATCATTTGCTCACTTTTCACGGGGTTTAAAATCTTTCGGAAATACGTGCAATTTTGTTTGTGGTGGACCCTTTAGAAGACAACAAACCTTAACTCGATTATGTGACCGTCTTGAACTGCCTTTTGAACCTTAGGGTTTGGGGCAGTACGGCGTGCCACATGTGAGGCGTTGGCTTGACCCTTCTACGGCTGGACCGCTACCACTATGCCACACTCCGGGTTTTTGAATTCCGCTCAAGTGTTGAGCTTTAGCGAATCTTGGGTATTTGATCGTTCGTTCGAAAACTTTAATACCGTCTATTTATCTGGAATGTGATACAATGTGTGGAATTCATATTATAAGACATGAAATACGAGGTATGTGATACTTCGCATTTACGATGTCTAAAGAGAATGTGGATTCCAGATATTGCAGTTTTACACTTTCTTTTCTGTGACCGTAAGTGTAGTATGTATTTACCGATTGTCGTTGCTATACGTCGACGACAATAGGTGTATGCATACTTACTTACGTTGATGATATGAGATATTATGTGTTGCTGAGATATGATGTGCAGGATTGTCGCAATTGAATAGCCGGGGGGTTTTATGTGAGATGAGAGTTTTATATTTTCATTCATGTAAATTCAAATGTAATGTAATATTCTTTTATTTGGGGAACTTCCGGGTTGAGGTTGTGTCACCAGTGTTGTATATTATTTACTTTTCCGCATTAGGATGGACCTAAGGAGGGGAGCACAGGTGACCGGGTTCTGGGGTTCAGTGGGAGGCCATCTCGAGGAGTCGAGACCGGGTCTCCTAAACTCCAGAATTGGTAGGGTCGCTTGCCGCTCTCGTAGGGGTCCAGGGTGTGGGCTTGGCTATTCATCGCGACTGTGGAATCCGTATTTTCTATTTTGGCTAAATACTAAATACGGACGTCCTAGTATATCCCACATTATATCTATGTTTCTGCTGCGATATCTGTGATGTGATCATTAGATATGTTCTGTGATGGATACAGTATATAGTATATATGATATATTATATAGGCGTTACTTATGTTTTACACCCGCGCTAGCACTGCCCTACTCTGCCGTTAGTTACCTAACCTAACGGTGCACGAGGGGACATCGAGGCGAATGCAGATGGCATAAGTGTACGTCGTATTTATCTGTGATGTTTAGGTGACTTAAATGATGGGACTTCATTAATGTGATTAATGAAAGAAAAGAAACCTAAAAGATGTTGTAGAATCAAATTTTAAAATAAAAGGGTAGCTACAGTTTTGCTTTGCATAGCGGTATATATGATATACCATGCACCTTATTCGATGAGGAAAGAGCCGAGATCCCTTCACCGGGAGTGACCTCTTTAGCGAAACTGGCAGATGCTACAACACTCGGTTTGCTTTTGATTGCTTTTGGAGTTTTGCTTTGCACAATGATATATATGATATATCCCGCATCTTATTCGATGAGGAAAGAGCCGAGATCCCTTCACCGGGAGTGACCTCTTTAGCAAAACTAATAAAAGCCTCAAAATCACTCCATTTCAAAATTCACTAGATTCTGCAACGATATCAAGTTCATTACGCTCATGGTTTTTCTGAAAAACCTGTGTAGCCCTCCGTCATTTCAGATAAGTACTACTTAGTATTCATGCTGCGGTAGTTTGGCCTCCATCAAGGCGTAGTGTATGGTAGCTAACTAGTGCTTATCTGCTAGCATATGATGCGATTGGATTAGGGTATTCGTACGGCGTAGTTTGGCCTCCGTCAAGGGTCGTACGGGTAGGTTTAATTCAATCAAGAAATGACGGGTTGAACTTGACTAGCGCCCTGTGGGTAGTTTGGCCTCCGTCAAGGTCATGGGACGCTAGGGGCAAAAGCATTATCGGGAATTTCAAGTGTTGAAATTTGCAATAAGATTGCATACCTTCTATGAGATAGTTGGATCCCGATACCCACTGCGAGTAATTGTTACTCCTGGGAGAGTTTTACACAGGACAATTAGCCGATCAAGTAGGTGTCTAGAAAGGTGTCAACAGGGTTACGCCTCTGGGAAGACGAGGTTTACTTTAATTAGGTCCGTGCGAAAGCACGGGGAACCTCCCTCAAAGTACCGACACTGGCCTGGCTGAAAGATCGGCGAAGTTGTAGGGTGTAATTAATCCCGGCTAATCTTTCCTTTTAGGGTTTGAAAGAGGATTTGATAAAAACCAGTGGGAGCCATCCAGATTAGATAAGATAATAACCAATCTGATCTTGTAAGAGCATACGCTAAAGTGTTTTCTTCTCTCTCTCTCCAGGTAGCGACCATGTCATGCCTTAATCAAGATAATAATATGGATGTATTGACCGAACCCGCATGTTATACTGTGCAGGGGAATGTTGAACCCGTTCTATCTTATAAGTGTTATAAGAATGAACAGGAAACATGAGAATATCTGGATTCTCACGCCGCCCAAATGGAGAACATGCGTGTTGATGCACCTTCTTCAGGTGTGTTTGTCATTGAGAACTGTTTTTCAGTTCACCCTACGTCCTGGGTATTAGATACCGGATCAGGATCCCATATATGTAAACAGTTGCATGGGCTACGGAAAGGTAGAGAACTGGGAAAAGGTGGTCATTCCGTTCAAGTAGGGAATGGTGCAAGTATTGCAGCCAAAGCAGTTGGCGAATATCACCTAGTATTACCAAGTGGTGATACTCTGATTCTAAATGAGTGCTATTATATACCGAACATGATGTGCAACATTATATCAGTTTCTTTATTAAGTAAAGAAGGATATAATTTTATAGTAAAGGATAATGTTATAAACATATTCCTAGATCAAAAGTTGATTGCATCAGGCTCGTTACATAATGGCATATTCATTCTAAATAAAAATACAGTCCTCAATATACAAAACACACACAAAAGGAAAAGTTCAGAAATGAACGAATCCTTCTTGTGGCATTGTAGACTTGGTCATTTCAATGCGACACGACTGGCTAAGTTACATAAAGATGGATATTTGAATTCGTTCAAATTATCATCTTATGATACTTGCCATTCATGTCTCAAAGGCAAGATGACCAAAACTCCGTTTACGGGACACGGAGAAAGAGTTACGGAACTCTTGGGACTGGTGCATAGCGATGTATGCGGTCCCATGTCTACACATGCCAGGGATGGTTCTTCCTACTTCATTACATTCACTGACGATCTCTCAAGATTCGGATATGTGTTCCTAATGAAACACAAGTCTGAAGCTTTTGAGAAATTCAGAGAATATAAAAACGAAGTAGAGAACCAAACGGGCAAAAGTATTAAGATCCTTCGATCTGATCGAGGAGGAGAATACTTAAGCAATGAATTCAGAGATTATCTAAAAGAGAATGGGATTCTCTCTCAGCTTACTCCTCCTTATACACCACAGCACAACGGTGTATCGGAGCGGAGAAACCGCACCCTATTAGATATGGTGCGCTCTATGATGAGTGCAGCTGAGTTACCTATTTCCTTCTGGGGATATGCACTGGAGACAGCTGCATACCTATTGAATAGAGTTCCAACCAAATCAGTGCCTACCACTCCATATGAGATATGGAATGGTAAGAGACCAGGGTTGTCCGGCCTATGTTAAAACACAAAATCCGGACAAGCTCGAGGCAAGGTCTGTTCTATGTAAGTTTGTTGGATATCCCAAACATTCGCGAGGGTATATCTTCAACCACTCCGAGGAAAAAAAAGTGTTTGTTTCTCGACATGCCACTTTCTTAGAAAAGGGTTTTCTTATGAAACAGACAAGTGGTATTGAGGTAGAACTGGAAGAGGTTCCAGCGACACAAACTATAACAGAAGACTTGGTAGAACCAGAGGATTCAGTAGTACCCGACGAACCCCAGCCTCTCCGCCGATCTAGTAGGGTTTCTCGTCCACCTGAGAGATACTACGGTTTTCTCATTGACGGTGGGAGCGAGGATTGCATCATGGAGGATGGTGACCCAACTAGTTTCGAGCAGGCCATCACGAGTGGAGACTCAGTGAAATGGCTGGATGCAATGCGGTCCGAGATGGAATCCATGTACACCAACAAAGTATGGACTTTGGAAGATGCTCCTGAAGGGGTAAAACCCATTGGGAGCAAGTGGATCTTCAAGAAAAAACTTGGTGTAGATGGGAAAGTGGAGACTTTCAAAGCTAGATTTGTTGAAAAGGCTTTTCGTCAAAGACCAGGTGTGGACTATGACGAGACCTTTTCTCCAGTGGCTTTGCTTAAATCCATCCGGATCATGCTTGCCATCGCTGCATATCATGACTACGAAATCTGGCAAATGGATGTTAAGACCGCCTTTCTAAACGGTGATTTAGAAGAGTGCGTGTACATGACTCAGCCAGAGGGCTTCATAGATAGTGGGAGCAACGGGAAGGTGTGCAAGCTGCTTAAATCCATTTATGGATTAAAGCAAGCATCACGGAGTTGGAACATCTGCTTTGACGTTGTTATCAAAGAGTTTGATTTCGTCAAAAACGTAGATGAACTTTGTATCTACAAGAAGGTGGCAGAGAGTAAGGTTGTCTTTCTCGTATTGTACGTGGACGACATACTCTTGATAGGAAATGACATTCCTATGCTGCAATCGGTCAAGCTCTTCTGTCACAAAGATTCTCGATGAAAGATCTTGGTGATGCCTCCTGCATATTGGGAATTAGGATCTATAGAGATAGATCCAAATGGATATTGGGATTGTCCCAATCCAGGTACATTGACACCATACTAAAGAGGTTTAGTATGGATGAATCCAAGCGTGGGAACTTACCCACGATCTCTGGAGTCACTCTCTCCAAAGAGATGTCTCCCAAGACTGATTTAGAGAGAGCTCGCATGCAAGGGATACCCTATGCTTCAGCTGTAGGCTCTATCATGTACGCGATGCTGTGTACCAGACCCGATGTAGCATATTCACTAAGTGTAGTGAGCAGGTATCAAGCTGATCGTGGAGAGAGTCACTGGACAGCTGTGAAGAGCATTCTCAAGTACTTACGAAGGACTAAAGAGATGCTCTTGGTGTATGGTAACGGAGAACTCCAAGTGGAGTCCTTTACCGATTCGAGCTTCCAGAGTGATAAGGACGACTCTAAGTCGCAGTCGGGATTTGTCTTTACCCTTTATGGAGGGGCGGTTAGATGGAAGAGTTCCAAGCAGGAAACCGTGGCAGACTCGACGATGGAGGCTGAATACATCGCTGCCAACGATGCTGCCAAAGAGGCTGTCTGGATCAAGAAGTTCATTACTGAACTTGGAGTGGTTCCATCCATTGAGCATCCAATACCTTTGTATTGCGATAACAATGGAGCGGTGGCTTTGGCCAAGGAACCCAGGTCCCATCAGCGATCCAGGCATATTCTGAGGCTGTATCATCTGATCCGGGAGATAGTTGATCCTGGGAGATCGAGGTCAGGAGGGTTGACACGAAGAACAACACAGCGGATCCACTCACAAAGGCCATTCCCCAGATACAGTTTGAGAGACTCTTCGGGATGCTCGGTATGCGATACTACAGCAGCTGGCCCTAGTGCAAGTGGGAGATTGTTAGTTGTATGTATGCCCTAGAGGCCAGTATTGTACAGATGATGTATATTATATTGGATGCTTGGACATATATAGAGATGACTTTCTTGCTCGATATGATAGTATGCTATCTGGTTACTCTTTATCTTAACATGTATACTAGTCTCTTTATACCGTCTTTTGGTTACATGTTGGTAAAGCCCTTAGGATGTGTACTTGACTACCTGGACTATGATGTAGATCATACTAGTGGGGACATGGTAGTCCATAAGTACATCCTTCAAGGTCCCTAGTCGTAGGTGTATCGAGACGGGGCATCGATATACCAGTGTAGACTAGCGTATACGCTTCTCGACCCATGAGATGGGCGATGGATGATCCCATATCCATTGGTGTTTGACATCAGAGATGGTATACGGGTGCTCAGTGGAGACTGGGTATACTGGACGGACTCGCCGAGAACTCCCAGATGGTATTATACCTCACGTCAGATGGCAGTTCTCAGGTGACACTTGTGCAGGTTAGTCTGTAGACCCGAGATCGTCATAGAGTCTTGTGTGATTCCCACTGTGCTTTAATTTCCACCTTACCACGTCCATGAGGGCGTGCAAAATGGTGGTTTTTGGGTACAGTCCCGAGTCGCATGGAGGCAATGAGCGATAGGAGGTGTTTCGTCTCTCCCGGTATTGGGGGTTGATGTTGCGCTGTGCTCGATTGGCCGTAACAGGGAAGTCCCTGGCTAGGGCTGATTCAGGGATTTGCTGGTAAGTGTTACCAGTAGTTTCTCGACCCGTTATGAGCCTCACATCGGCACAACTTATCGGTTATTGGGGTCTGACGTTTACCACCCCTAGACTTGATATGCGACATATTAGACGAGAAGACCGGACTGTACGGGAAGTGTTGCCGGTTGGCTCGACGCGAGTTGTAGCAGGTTCGCTTGTTCTCTTCTGATCGTTCAATACCCGGGTGGCCGTTACGTTTAGCTGACCGCTTGCGGCTTGGGGGTACTTGATATGATCATCACCCACTGCCGGCGTATTGACGAGTCTTAGAGTCCCACAATGGAGTTACCTAGTCCAGGCGAAACGTTGTGGTGCGCATGGACCCGATTAAAATGCGTGTATGGGATACCGTATATTGATTGGGAGGCTTGCTTTTGGTTAGGGTCGTATGTGATATGGCCGGATTGATAAATCAAGTGTTGATTTATCATTTAACCATTAGATTCTCATAAGAAATCTTTTCTTGTATCTTTGGATGTATGGATGCATGTATGCATAACTTGTTGATTCAAGCACATGTGGATGTGCATGCACACATACATACATACAACATCTGTAAGTCAGCGGCAGCGCCCCGGCCGTCTAACAGACGCCAATATGCGGAACAAAACTTTTACGACTGGCGCTATCGCGTACTTTATCCCGAATCGTCCATTAAAACTAAACTAACAAATTATAAAGAGGGTAGAATTGTTATACCGAATGATCCGAGTCCTTCGGTCTTCAACCATCATCCCACGCTATGTTGCAACTGATCCGAACTTGCTCGATCTCCGGTCTCGTCGTCCAGGTGGCACCACGTCGACGGATCTTTAAACGGGCTCCCGCCTCTGAACCGAGGCAACTCGATCGTCAAGTTTGCCAAAAGAGACGACCAAGATGAAGTAGAGAATAAGTAGAATACTTTGTCTCGTTACGTCCAAGACTGTGGACGAACGGTTTTGGAAGTTGCTTTTTGGATCGATATGAAATGAGAAATGGAGTATGCTAATTTCCATGAATCCAAACTATCATAATCTTTTGCCTAAAAATGAATTCATCAAAAATCTCATCTCCACAATGAAATGGCCGGCCATTCTAAATAGAAGAGAGAGGTGAGTGTAGGAGAGGGGAGGGTGAGCATAAGGAAATGATAGTTATCAACAAAGAATGAATCATTATCAAACATTAAATGCAACCAATCAAATTAAACCTAGTCACCTTCATCATTAATGAACCATTAATGACTTAAGTGAGTCACAAGCCTAGTCACCCTCTCTAGAATCTTCTAGAACACTGACTCACCATAAGGAGAAAAGATAAATCCGTATTTAACCGAATGTCAAATACGGCTGATAGAAAACTGGAAACTGGCAACTTCCAAAAATCATCCCGAAACGAATTTCAGGATAACCCCGTATCGGTATAAATATACCCGCATTTGTATTACGACCGAATACAAATGCAACTGAGACAAAGATATTATATCTACACCGTATAATACTGGGTTCCGGCTTAAACCAAAGCCTACCAGTATTATCTGCCCGAAAACTGACACGTTCGAAAACGCACATGCTTTTTCCGAACCTTGCCATAAACCCATACGGCATCTACAACGTTTCGTCCGAACTTGGGAAAGTGTCGGTGGGGGACTCTAATGACTCATCAACACACTGGCACTGGGTATAACCACTAGCACGTCAGAGGTACTGGCTGTACGTAACGTTTTGCCTATGTATTGATTGGAAGGGAAGCTGACGAGCGAACTCATCTATAAACCTTACTGAGCCTGACAGTGACAATATCTGTACAGTCCGGAACATTCGTCTATGAGTATCGCATATACGGCCTAGAGGGTCGGTAAACGTCAGACCCCCAATAGCTGCATAAGTCGTGTCAGAGAGCAGCCCAGAACACTCTGAGATTCTACTGGAATACCTTCCAGTAAATCTCGATTACCCTGGCCAGGGATTTCGTGTAATGGCTCTCCTAAACACAACGCGATCTCACCCCCAATACCGGGAGAGACGAATCCCCGAAGATCCGCACACTTGCCTCCAATGTGGCTCGGGAGTGTACCCAAAATATACCTGTTTGCACGACTCCTTTGACCCGTGGTAGGGTATAAATCAAAGCACAGTGGGAACTCACACGAGACAAATGACGACCTCAGGTCAATGAACTAACCTGTACACATGTCACCAGGGAACTGCTATCTGACGATATGTATAATACCAACTAGCATGTTCCCGGCGAGTCCTGTCCGGTGTACTCATAACCCAATGAGCACCTGTATACATCTTAGGTGATCCAACTGACACCAGTGGCTTGTGAGACCGGCCACCGCCCCTCGTCGGGGTCTCGACTGTATACACTAGTCTACTCTGGAGTATCGATGCCCTGTCTCGAAACTCCCACGACTAGGGACACTTTAAGGATGTGCTTATAGACCCCAGCTCCCACATATAAGATCGCCATCATACTGCTGGTAGTCAAGCAAGAATCCTATGGGCTCTATCATGATAATAAAGACAAACCAGATAGCATACTATCATCTCGAGTAAGACTGTTTTATCGGTATAGGTCCTCCCTTAATCATTGCAATCACGTACCTGCGATCCAATAATTGACTTAGAGGGCACTATATCCAACAATCTCCCACTTGCACTTAAGGCTAATTATTGCGATGTCGTGTACTCACAGCTCATGTGATACCGAGCATCCAACTCCTCTACTAATCAGTTTCACAAAGCTCGTTTGTAAAACTCTTGTGTTCGAGAAATAGCCTCAGTGAGTGGATCCGCTTCGGTGTTTCTTCTGTATCTCTCTATATCTCAACCTCGCGGAGAAAACCATCTCCCGAATTGAGTAATACATATCTTAGAATATGTTTGGATATCTGATGTGACCTATTTCATAAATGAACTCCAAATCCAAACTTCTTAGACTGTATCATTCACTAAAAATAATCAGTGTCCAGCACTATGCCTCCCACAGTATCCTCTTGGACCACCTGTCCATAATACCGACCCTCGTCAGAGGGAAAACTATAACTCTGATAATCACTATGTTATCCATGTCACCTTTGAAGCCTGGAATGATAACCGTCTCCCGAAGGAGGCCGCCGTCATCAAATCCGTAGAACATGTACTTATGCTCTAAAACTGATTCCTTGTGTTTCTTCAGGATTGATTAATATAAACTTATCGCATCTAGTGCAATAACGATATCTGGTGTGGTACTTGACATCTCACGATTGACTCAATTGCCTAAGCAAGTGATCTGTCAATCATGTATGTCCCTCTCCCCTTTAGTCTGTAAGACACCTTTAGAGAGGGTGACTCCATCACCTGCAGGTGCACCACCATACCAGGAGTCATCTATTCTAAAATACTATTAGAATATAGTCAACGTACCCATATAGGGAAACTACCCAAATCTAGATCTGAAACCATAGATTTAGTAACCAGAATGTCAGATATTATATCCATATCCTTTGTGGAGAAATAACTGTGCGATGACCACAGTACAACCGATCGTAGTATAGGAATTTTACTTCCTACTCTGTGTATGACATCCAAATACCAAGACATCACACCCTATTACCTTCTTTAACAGATCCATCCCCTATTCTGATGAAGTCAAAACCATGACTTTCATATCAAAAATTAGATGATCTTTCTCCGCCATAATTGCTCAAGTCTATAAATAGACATTAGCTACTTGCCCACTATGCTTCCGCTGCTCCCACTGACTACGACAACCTTCTGGCAGAATAATATATACGTACACTTCTAAAACTAGTTTAGAATGACGCTATACATTTTCTCCTGCCGGGTCTCATAGTCTGGAACAACAGCAATGTCAAATCTGGGTAAGCAAGAACCTCCCTGTCACCGTCCTTGAGGCTACCGGAGTACCTCTCGGGTGTCTGAGGTTACCCACCATATCTGTGGAGTGGCTATTAGAATGTTAAACCTGATTGAATATATAGATCCTATTAAACTTTCCGTAATCGTTTGCGGTTCTGGAATCACTTCCAGTTCTACCATGCTCCCACTACTGTTTTCTGAAAAAATCCATTTTAATAAAACTGTAGCGAGTCAAGAACAATATCACTATTGATCTTCCAGATGGTAGAAAATTAACCCTCATCGAAGCTAGGGTCAACCCGCAAACTGCCATTATAGAAACGTGCCTTGAGTTATCCATTGTCTGGTTTTAAGCATAAGCTGAGCAACTCTACTTACCTTAACATCGTTAAGATATGAATCGTTCTATATCCAATATAGAAACTTTGGCACTTATTTAATTGGAACCGGATTCAAATTATGCAGCTGTCTCCAGTGCATAATAACTTAATAGAGAGAGGCTGATCAGTATTACTCAACTTAGGAATCCATCCAATTATGAGTAACCTGAAAGAGAAACAAGTTTCTCAAAAACCATTACTATGAACTGAATACCTATCACAAGTATCTATATCTTCGATTTCTTTGAAGAATCCTGATACTTGTGATACATGGTTCTTTACTTTATTCTTATACCCACAACTTCTCAAAACTTAGACATTGTATTTCTGCGAAACACTTGTCTAAAAACTAGAGAAGTCACAAGTAAATAGAACATAGTACTAGGACCTACCCCTTTGTCCTGACAGACACTGGACAACATACAATACTCTGTATAAGTCTGCTGAGTTGAATAACTCAAGACCTGTGCATCGTAGGTTGAAAAACTGTACCCAGGCGATTTCCTCAAATATCACCAATTACAACGAATTCCGATATAATGAGGATGATCACCTAATTCCTAATAACTTGCTCCCACTCAACATCTGTAAAACCATGCAGATGTGAGAATCGTTCCTGGTAAATACATACCCTGGAGTAAGTATCCAATCGGGAAATCAGTTTTCTATTAACAATGCACAGTGAATATGAAACATAAATATGTTTTGTAGGGGTTTCCTGGTATTCTTAGTAATGCCTCTTCCATAATCCAAATCATGACTTTAACCGTATATTTCCCTGCCATCTTTCCAATTCCCTTTATTTGTCTTTAGTCGTTACCTTCTGTACACCATCATTAGGCTAAGTTGTTTTCTTCCTTCCCTACCGTTCGGCACCAGCCTATGGTTTGGAAGAAGAATATCCAGTAAGCATAATAGGTGTACCCTCCTAATCCTAGGAGTACTCGCAACTTGAGAGAAGGTGGCGATAAAAGACAACTGAATAATACCTTATTCCTATTTCTCCTGAACCAGAATCCATCCTCGAAAAATATCCTTCGAGTTCGTATATAATCATACGATGGATTTATCCAATGGAATTGGATGTTCGTAGTGATACAGGTTGTTCTGGAGAAATCAAAGGTGAAGTAGGAGTGGCGATGAAACACGTGGTTTGGTCGTGAATATGAATAGTCGCAATTTACTTTGTCCTCTTTCTAATTCCTTTATTTTGTCTTTAGTTATTACCTTCTGTACACCCTACTTATGCTAATTGGTTTTCTTCATTCCCTACCTTTCGGTACCTGCCTATGGTTTGGAATAAGACTATCCAATAAGCGTAATAGGTGTACTCTCCTAAACCAAGGAGCCCTCGCAACCTGAGAGAAGGTGATAATAAAAGACAATTGAATAAACCAATTCTATTTCTCCTGAACCTGGATCCATCCTCGAAGAAGTCCCTTCGTGTTCGTATATAACCATACGATGGATCTATCCAATGGAAGTGGATATCCGTAGTAATACGGGTTGTTCTGAGAAATACAAAGGGTAAAAGAAGGAGCGGTAATGACTTATGCAACTATAGACAATCCAAAAGCCAGTATATTAAGAAGGTTCGGTCAGCTTGGTCACTGAGTTATAGTCTAGGGTCGGTCAAAGGTCGCTGCCATAAGAGAGAGAGAAAAGAAACACTCTGCGTGCACTCTAGCCTAAATCAGAATGGTTATCACTTTATCTAATTAGGAAACCTCCCACTATAATCTCAAATTCTCCTCTAAACCTGAAAGAAGAATTAGTCGGGATCACCCGAAGAGTAAACCAACTCATCAGTGAGAATCGGGATCCAACTATCATCGTATGATAACTTGATGGAAACCACTCAAGTTAACACACTCCAGAAGGTATGCGCAAGTCTGGCAAGTTTCTTATATGTTTGAAACTCCCGATGTAATTTTTATCCCATGCTCTTATGACCTTGACGTAGGCCAACAAATCATAAGCAACATGTCAAGTTCTACCCGTCGTTGTCCTGATCAACTTAAGTCATCGTAAATGCCCTTGACGTAGGCCAACAAGGTGTACGACTGACTTAAACTAATGCATCTATCTATGCAACAAATGAATACCCAGCAGCTACCAAACACTATGTCTTGACGTAGGCCATCAAACATAGCTTGAATACTACTGACCATCCATAAGAAACGACGGAGGATTACGGCTGGTTTTTGGCGAAAAACCTTTAACGTAATGAACTTGATCTCGTTGAAGGAACCTGATAGCTTTATAAAAATATATAGTAGCGAAAACCTTTTGCTAAAGAAGTCACTCCCGGTGAAGGGATCTCGACTCTTTCCTCGTGGAATGAGGTGCTGGATATTCCAACTGAATACCGCTATGCAAAACAAAAGGAAACATCTTTGTAATAATTTTAAAATTTGTTCCAACAACATCTAATATAGGTTTGTTTTATCTCGCATTGATAAGGATCAACGCAGTCCCATCAATCAATCACACCAGAAAAGAACAAAAATAAAATGTACGTATATGCCATCCGCATTCGTCACTGGGTCCCGTCATCACCCGTTAGGTTACTTAACTAACGACAGAGCGGGGACTGGACTAGCGCGGGTGTAAAACATATACAACATCTAATAGTATATATACTAATATACAATAATCGCTCCAGGCGTGAAAATATGCAACATTACAGAAAAGTAATAAGCATCACAGAACAATACAGATAATCTGGGATCCCCGGGTTTCACAGAGCCGCTACTGAAACCCGACGTTCCCCTGGTCGTGTGGATAGCCTATGCAATGAAACCTAGACCCCTACGGGTGCGGCAAGTTACCCGCCAAAACCTGAAGCGAGGTAGTCCCCACAACATAGTGAATGGAATACCCGGCACTGCACGGAATCCGGTAAATTGAGCACCCCTCCTTGGGTCAACCTGTACCCCCTACGAGTGCGGCGAATAGTCTGCCAATTCAAGAGTGAGGCCCCTCTGCCTCTCAAAGCCATGAGATACGGACCCGTTGCCCTCCAGAACCCGGCTATTCGTGCACCCCACCGTGGGGTAAACCTAGTACAGAAATTAAAAAAAATAGTACAACAGGTACATCGACCACAACCTGGTCGTGCCCCAAAAGAATAATATACAAATAGGCAATGAGGGCAGTCCACATGTTGGACGCTCGCTCCGCAATAACAAATGTACAAATAAATCTGAACAGCACTACCATTGCACAATGCTATCCACCACGACAAATCCGCAACATCACAGCACAACACAGAACAACAACGCGAATGTCACGTTCGCAAACCCGTCTAAAAGAACTATAGCAATTAGACGCGGTTTAACGATCAAATGACATTCCCGGTCGGAGATATAATGAAAGTACTGAAAACTAACAAGTTTAAAATTTCGATCGACAAAATTTCCCGAAGTGGGCCCCACGAACATCTGCTGTACAGTAATAAAATATGGGCCCAAAATAACAGTACCAGAAACCACATTTCCCTGTGAAGAAGCCCCTGAAAAAATTTGGTGCACCAATCCCACTAAACCGCCGCGGAAGCGCGGTCAAACCCTAGGTTTGACCGCGATTCCGCGGTGCTTTAATGGGATCACGTGCCTAAATTTGCACAGTTTGCTTCAAAAACCCTGCATGATTTTCTGAAATGCTCAAAATGAATTTTAGAACAGTTTAAAAATCGACAGAAACTGTGGGTAAAGAAAAATGCAGTTTCGGAAATTCCGTTCGATCGATCTTTTAAACGCGTTAGCACAAGTTAGTATGGCTTAATGGTGAGGCTCTGATACCACTGTAAGTCAGCGGCAGCACCCCGGCCGTCTAACAGACACCAATATGCGGAACAAAACTTTTACGACTGGCGCTATCGCGTACTTTATCCCGGATCGTCCATTAAAGCTAAACTAACAAATTGTAAAGAGGGTAGAATTGTTATACCGAATGATCCGAGTCCTTCGGTCTTCAACCATCATCCCACGCTATGTTGCAACTGATCCGAACTTGCTCGATCTCCGGTCTCGTCGTCCAGGTGGCATCATGTCGACGGATCTTTAAACGGGCTCCCGCCTCTGAACCGAGGCAACTCGATCGTCAAGTTTGCCAAAAGAGACGACCAAGATGAAGTAGAGAATAAGTAGAATACTTTGTCTCATTACGTCCAAGACTGTGGACGAACGGTTTTGGAAGTTGCCTTTTGGATCGATATGAAATGAGAAATGGAGTATGCTAATTTCCATGAATCCAAACTATCATAATCTTTTTCCTAAAAATGAATTCATCAAAAATCTCATCTCCACAATGAAGTGGCCGGCCATTCTAAATAGAAGAGAGAGGTGAGTGTAGGAGAGGGGAGGGTGAGCATAAGGAAATGATAGTTATCAACAAAGAATGAATCATTATCAAACATTAAATGCAACCAATCAAATTAAACCTAGTCACCTTCATCATTAATGAACCATTAATGACTTAAGTGAGTCACAAGCCTAGTCACCCTCTCTAGAATCTTCTAGAACACTGACTAACCATAAGGAGAAAAGATAAATCCGTATTTAACCGAATGTCAAATACGGCAGATAGAAAACTGGAAACTGGCAACTTCCAAAAATCATCCCGAAATGAATTTCAGAATAACCCCGTATCGGTATAAATATACCCGTATTTGTATTACGACCGAATACAAATGCAACTGAGACAAAGATATTATATCTACATAGTATAATACTGGGTTCCGGCTTAAACCAAAGCCTACCAGTATTATCTGTCCGAAAACTGACACGTGCGAAAACGCACATGCTTTTTCCGAACCTTGCCATAAACCCATACGGCATCTACAACGTTTCGCCCGAACTTGGGAAAGTGTCGGCGGGGGACTCTAATGACTCATCAACACACTGGCACTAGGTATAACCACTAGCACGTCAGAGGTACTGGCTGTACGTAACGTTTTGCCTATGTATTGATTGGAAGGGAAGCTGACGAGCGAACTCATCTATAAACTTTACTGAGCCCGACAGTGACAATATTTGTACAGTCCGGAACATTCGTCTATGAGTATCGCATATACGGCCTAGAGGGTCGGTAAACGTCAGACCCCCAATAGCTGCATAAGTCGTGTCAGAGAGCAGCCCAGAACACTCTGAGATTCTACTGGAATACCTTCCAGTAAATCTCGATTACCCTGGCCAGGGATTTCGTGTAATGGCTCTCCTAAACACAGCGCGATCTCACCCCCAATACCGGGAGAGACGAATCCCCGAAGATCCGCTCACTTGCCTCCAATGTGGCTCGGGAGTGTACCTAAAATATACCTGTTTGCACGACTCCTTTGACCCGTGGTAGGGTATAAATCAAAGCACAGTGGGAACTCACACGAGACAAATGACGACCTCAGGTCAATGAACTAACCTGTACACATGTCACCAAGGAACTGCTATCTGACGATATGTATAATACCAACTAGCATGTTCCCGGCGAGTCATGTCCGGTGTACTCATAACCCAATGAGCACCTGTATACATCTTAGGTGATCCAACTGACACCAGTGGCTTGTGAGACCGGCCACCGCCCCTCGTCGGGGTCTCGACTGTATACACTAGTCTACTCTAGAGTATCGATGCCCTGTCTCGAAACTACCACGACTAGGGACACTTTAAGGATGTGCTTATAGACCCCAGCTCCCACATATATGATCGCCATCATACTGCTGGTAGTCAAGCAAGAATCCTATGGGCTCTATCATGATGATAAAGACAAACCAGATAGCATACTATCATCTCGAGTAAGACTGTTTTATCGGTATAGGTCCTCCCTCAATCATTGCAATCACGTACCTGCGATCCAATAATTGACTTAGAGGGCACTATATCCAACATCATCTATCATGGTTGTTTATACATAGAAAATGGTGGATATATAAGACTCACACCATGGTTTATTTTATAGATATTTATTTCTATTTTTGCTAAAACAAAAGAAATGAGATAAGATTGAATCATGGTCAAAGTTTCTGCACTCTTCTTGTGACCTAACCATTTGCACATAACTTTTGACCATGGTTTAATCTTTCTCTTGTGTTTAACTAAAGAAAAATTAAATATTCATAAAGAGATAACCATGGTTTGAGATGAAGAAAGAAAAATATATATTCTTATGTTTTTCTTTTTCTCTTGAGAGTTATTCTTATCTTCTTCTAAAATATCCATCATCTTCTTCAACCTTGAGCTCATGCTCTCTTGAATTTTCTAGAGAGCAAATCATTCAACAAGATAGGATTTTGAAGTGAGAAAAGCCACCACAACTTCATTCTACACAAGTCTTGCCCACTTGTTTAGAGTGTTAGCTTCGTTTTTCATTCTTGATCTTGCGAAGTTGCTAGCTTGGACAAAGCGGACTCCGGGTGGATCATCGGTGACCTAGAGGAGTTCAAGCGGAGCTTTTCTAAACCCCAAGTAGCCAAGGAGTCTAGCGTAGGGAGCTACAAAGGTTGTACTCTCAAAACCCTAGCATTTCTTTCATGTGATGAAGTATAGTTTATGAAACCCTAATTTTTCTAGGATTGATCCTTTGTATGTTAACTTAGCACCCTAAAAATTCAATCTTTGGTACATGTGATGCTTCCAAACCCCTCATAGGGTGCTAGGCTAACCTTTCAGTTTCATGTATCTCAACTCCGTAAGTATGTTTGAGATGAAACACACGTGCTTGATCATTCGGTGCTGACTGTAAGGGAGGAATTGACCTATGAGGAACGACCGATGACGATTGTTGATCGAAGAGAAAAGGTCCTTAAGAACAAGGTTATCCCTCTTGTACTTGTTTCTTGGGGAAATCGATCGCACGGAGAATCGACTTGGGAACGAGAAAACAAGATTCGACAGAAGTTTCCAGATCTCTTCTTATAGATTCATGTTTGTTTATCTTTTCTTGTTCCGGGAATTTCGAGAACGAAATTCTTTTGTAATTGGGTATAATGTAACACCCTACTTCATTTATACCAGTTTTATTTTGGGTATTTCTTTATTTATGGGTATTTATTGATTTATTATGTTTTGGATGCAAATAGTGTAATTGGTATCCGTGTTTGCATCCGACCCGACCCGCTTGCTCGAAAATGTCTTGATTCTTGTTTTTTATTTATCCCGGCTAGTTATGTGACCCGTGCACTTTCATGTTTTATATCTTGCATACCTACATTATATCTTGCATTTGCATTTTTTAATAAAACAATTATAATCTAATAATATATTTTAAAATATCTAGCATGGCCTGTATGATACCCCTAACCCTGTTGTAGCATCTGTATATCGTGTTCTCGTCCTGTTCAATGAAACGGACTTGTTTGGATCGCTACGTGCACGCTACGTGTATCCGTTCTTGGAGGTATGCATTTTCATTACCCGGTTATCCTATTTTGTTTTGATTAATACGTATATTATCGGTATTTTTAAACCGTAATTTTAGACCCGACCCGGACATGTTTTGGACTATTTTTGTATTAGCCTGAAAACTCAAATTTTCTTAATATTTTATTCATTTAGTTTTAACTGTTTATATAAGATTTTTTAACCAAAAAAATATATTTTATATTATACAAATCTTTCTTCACGTCTCTCTTTCTCCTCTGTATGATATATATATTTTATATTATATATATAATTTTTTATTATTAAAACCTACCCATACTTAATTACCCACGTTCTCTATTTCTTTCTCTTCCTCTTCATTTTCATTTTTCTCCCGCCTTCGCCTCTTTCTCGCGAGAACCTCCGCCTTCGCCCGCGCCTTCGGCCGCCTCGTCTCACCCTCGACCCCATCCACTTCTCAACCTCAACCCCATCTCGCTCGTCTCTCCCAGCTGTATCCCCGACGACGAGACGCGGCGAACCCAAGAACCCATGACCCAAATTTGCCTCTGTCCTCGTCGCCGACGTTCACCTCTTCGTCTCGACCATCTCCTCACCCTCGTCTCCTCCTCCTCGTCTTCCTACTTTTCTCCTACTCTCTTTCCCCGCTACAGACCCACAACCCACGTGAACCCATCGCTTCCCTCATCATCGTCGCCTCACCGCCGTTGTCGCCTCACCGTCGCCTCCGTCCCCTCTAACCGTCGACTTCCCCTCCTCGACCTTTCTCTTCTTCCCTGCACACCAATGGATGCGAGGCCGTCCACCTCCCCTCTCGGGAATAAGAAACGTATACACCAGTCTACTCCGGAGTATCGATGCCAGTCTCGATAATCCAATGACTAGGGATATTTAAGGATGTTCTTATGGACTACCCAGGCCTCACTAGTATGATCGCCATCATAACCCTAGTAATCAAGCAAGAATCGTATGGGCTCTATCAATATGTATAGCGATACGCAATACCACATAATACATGTACATGATGATAAAGATAAACCGTATAGCATACTATTATCTCAGACTGTTCTACCCATATAAATCATCTCTCAATTATCATAATCGCTTGCTTGCAATTACAATAATTGCATTGAGTGAACTATAGCCAACAATCTCCCATTTGCACTAGGATAATTATTGCGGTATCGCATACCCACAGCTCGTGTGTTACCGAATACCCAACTTCTTTACTAATCAGTTTCGTAAACCGAGTTTGAGAAACAACCATGTTTGAGAAATAGCCTTATTAAGTGGATCCGCTACAATATTTCTGTCACGACCCGAAAGCGGCATGTGACCGCAATTAGATCACATGACGTCAAAAGATGTCAGTGCAATCCAAGTAAGCCAAAAACTCGGAATCTAAACCTTTTTAAAAAATTAGTGGTGGTGATGTTTTAAAAAGAGTTACAAAATGGAATCGAGTTTCGTTTAAAGGTATAAGTAAGTTTGTTTGAAACGCCTATGTATTTTGAATATCGGGCCGCACCTCCTTTGTAAATTTTGAATAAAACTAGATACAAAACATAATATATAAAGCATCCCCAACGGGAGCTAGCTTCCATGCCCAAACGGCGAAGGAACCACGCAGATAATATACGACACCCAAGGCAAAGAAATAGAAAGCGAAATATAATCAACAACAATATAAAGTCGACTCCAAACGAGTGCGACGTCCAAAAACACATAATATCTAAGTCTCGCTTCTAAGTCCGCAAATATACAAGCTTAGGTCGATGGAGTTTTTAACTAGATCCAAAAGAATATACATATACAACGGGTGGTTACGATCCATCATGTAACCTACCTACCAAAGCAATCACCGAAAAAGAAATGTACCAGCACGCCGCTACTGATCCGAGCGGTCAATCGTGCAAGGAATTAGGACACAGCGGAGGTGAGTTGCCAATTCAGTGAACAAAAGTATATCGTAAGGTAGAAATCGAAATGCATAACGATCTACCTAGGTCATAAAATATAGTACTATCATATCCTGAACCTATATATGAATAAGGCACAAGTACTATAAGTGTATCAATATCAATCATGTAAACATGGAAATATATCAACATATCATATGTATTTATAGCATGTATCCATGTATAAGCCTATAAAGTAGCCGAAAGATGTAAGTGAAACCTTTTCAAAATAGCTGTATGATACGTATATCACGGCACAAGTAGCAAACATAGTTTATAAAGTATTATATGCGTTTGTTTAAAGTATACGTCTCGCTTTTTAGAAATGAGTTTTAAGAGGGTTTCCGTTTAAAATATCCTTGTGTCATCCCACACATGTCAAAATAGTGGGATTATAACTCAATTGAAAAGCACTTTAATGTATATTAATATGTGAAATAGTATTCAGGTTCTGTCCTATGTATCAGTCCTATTCGGCTACTATATAGCATAATCTATAATAGCGCATCTCGACGGATCACACAAATATTAACATATGACTGTCCAGCATCGACACTCTAAATCTCATAAATCTCATGTCTATCACCGATACGTAAATCAAGATATCATAGGCACCGTCTCGTTAAACTGGTCCACTTCCGATATCAACGGCCACGGTCGGTATCTCCCGAATATCCGCCGTGCTCTAATACTCACTCCGGTATCGATCCACCTCTCTAGGCTCACCGTACCTACCTATGGTCTTCCTGCCCCTCGGTGTCATACTGGTCCACCATGTACCCGTAATCGGTTAACCCCTCCCTCAATTTGGATATCTCATCATAAAATCCAAAACTCATGGTGGACGCTAAATCATCATATCATGAGAAAACCGCATGTAAAAACATTCATAAGTTTTATAAATCCCACCACGGCTTCTCAAATCCACGGAAATTAACAAGTTTCGAAAAACGCATATATAATCTATCTCGAGTTTATAAAAACGTAACACATAAATTATCTTTGCCACATTGGCAACGAACATTTACGAATATCCATAACGATGGTATTCGTATATCAAAATCATTATAGTTATCATCAAATCTATCATGGATATTTAGAACATAAGTAACAGGCCAGTCCTACTGTGTCATGGCAATACGAATAATGTGTAGTGTAGCATATATGTTTGTGCTCGTGCAACATGGCAATCATTAGTATTTATAGAAGTGTTCTATTAAAAGTGTTCGAATATCACTATCACATGGATATGTCAATCATCGCATTCATATAATAACATCAACGATAACAAACGTGGAAATCCCACAGTGTCATGGCAGTACCAATGAGGTATAGTGAGACATACACGTCTGTGATTTGTACAGCATATCAATCATTTGTAGTTGTGCAGTGTTCTATCAGTGTGTTCATATGAGAATAATAACGCAACTGGTATATATAAAAGGTAATCGAAATGTAAGCGTAAAAAAGGTTATCCTAATCGTAATGTGAATAATCGTTAAACATAGCTAACTTTTATGAGTTATACTGTTATAGTTTAAAATAGAACAAAACGTTGTTTTACAAATAAGGAGGCTACAGTGTTTTTGAAATAGATATTCATTTGAAATTTGTAGTATATCCTTTATATTGGCATTTAAAAGTAGGAAACGTATCGTTAGTTTTTAAAAGAGTATAGCTTAACAAATATAACAATATCCCAATTGGGCTATAGCAAGACTCTACAGGTCAAATACATATCCGCCGTATCCGGTAATCTGTCCTCATCATAACAATATCCCAAACGATATCGTATGGATCTATAGTCGCGAACGCATATCACAATAATCATATAACTATATATCCACGCATACATTTATCGTATTAAATACAAATTATATACTAACTTAGTTATAAACTAAGTTATCTAACATAACACTATCCTACATATAGAATAGATATCCTAGTTAATTGGTTGTGGGGATTCTATACGCCATCACTCGACTTCCCCTGTAGATATAAATCTACTCACCGACATCTCAAGCTAGTCACTCACGATCGTCTAGCTCGTCCTCGCCATCTCGGAAATCTCTGTAATCATACCTGCAATCGAACTCATGACACAACAACATAAATATCAAAATCGAAAACAATAAAACGAGAGCACACATATGTTAGAACCTATAGCCAACATACGCTAAATACGATCAAATACCCTCGGCGTCGACATACAAACGTCTAACGATCAAGTTGAGATATAGAAATACATAAACCCAAGTTTTAAAAACCGAAAAATATCGCTAAAACCACACTAAAACACTCACATATTTCTCTACAAGAAACCTGGAACAAAAACCCCAATACAGTGTCTTAATTACCATAAGATGAAGCTACAGACCAAAAACCAAGACCTAATTTGAAAATGGGGCCGTAAATTGCGGTCGTATGTGTAGGGTTCCTAGGCACTCTCAAGTGGTTCCACAACTGATCAACCATGCCAAAATCAAATTTTACGGTGCCGAGAAACCCTAAACTAGATCGTTAACTAGAGATTAGGCGAAAACAAATGCGGGTAAACAACTTTACACTAAGTGAACGGAAATTACAACCTTTGTAGATCCGGTCCTCCACTTCTCTAGCTCCGTGTTGATGTCCCTCCACTGCGATCATCGGATCCCGGACTCTGGCGATGGTTTCGTCGGAGAAATGATCGGGCTAGGTCGTCGACTTCGATGCCGAAGATGATCTACGTCGAGGCAACTCAAGATCAAGCTCCACCTTCACCAAGTCATGAAACTTGTGAAGAAAACACCATATACTACATGGCAAGTGGTAGAGGATGAAGAAATAGGAAGTGGGTTCCCTTTTGATTTGGATTTCTCACTTGGAATCATCACTTAGAAATTTTAAGCAAAGGTTTTTCTTTTTCTTTTCATGAAGAAGATGAAGAAGAAGAATGAAAAAGAATTATCAATAATAGAAAAACAAGTGATGGTTATCATAATGCAACCATGTTTAAGTGTAGAGAATAAACTAGGGCTAGGTGAATGGTTAGGTTAAGCAAAAGAAACAAAAATTGTTGAACTTTTCAAAGCTTCATGAAGCTTCAAAGTAAATCCAAAAGAAGCAACCATTTATTTTCTTGCTAAAAAGAATAAATAAATAAAATAAATAATCAAGAGAATATAAAAACCCTAACCATTCACTTAAACATGCTTTAAAGTAAACACAAACCCAAGTTTGCATGTATCATCAAACATGATACAAACAAGTGCACAAAAATATATCACATATACAACTTGTGCATTTCAAGTGAGAAAATCAATCTTGAGTGAACCAATACTAGTTAATGCAAAGTAATATATCAAATATATAATTATACATTAAATCATTAAATCAACACTTGATTTAATGGTCCGGTCATATCGCATATAACCGACTAATATCAAGTGTATCAATGTATCGAATCAACACTTGATTCGGTAACCCGGTTATATCACATATAACCTGCCGATGATACAAATCGCGAGAATAGAATACAGTATCACATACTCGTATTATTCTCGGTCCCGCACATATCTCATATGCGCTCCTATTTCGTTTCGCTTGAGCCAGGAAACCTCTGTGTAGGACTCTAAAGACTCGTCAATACGCCGGCAGCAGGTGATGATCATATCAAACACCCACAAGCCGCAAGCGGTCTGCTAAACGTAACGGCCACCCTGGTATTGAGCGATCAGAAGATCAACGAGCAAGCCCGCTCACACTCCTGTGAATCCAACCAGTAACACTTACCGTACAGTCCGGTCTGATCGTCTGATATGTCGCATATCTTGCCTAGGGGTGGTAAACGTCAGACTCCAATAGCTCGATAAGTCGTGTCGATATGAGGTCTATAACAGTTCGAGAAACTATAGGTAACACATACCAGTAAATCTCTGCAACCCTGGCCAGGGATTTCCGGTTATAGCCAATCGAACACAGTGCAACATCAACTCCCTATACCGGGAAAGACGAATCCCTTCCTATCGCTCATTGCCTCCATGTGATTCGGGACTGTACCCAAAAAACACCGTTTTGCACGCCCTCTTAGACGTGGTAAGGTGGAAATCAAAGCACAGTGGGAATCACACAAGACTCTTTGACGATCTCGGGTCAACAGACTACTCTGTACCAGTGTCACCAGAGAACTGCCATCTGACGTGAGGTATAATACCATCTGGGAGTTCTCGGCGAGTCCGTCCAGTGTACCCAGTCTCCACTGAGCACCCGTATATCATCTCAGATGTCAAACACCAATAGATATGGGATCATCCATCGCCCATCTGTATGGGTCGAGAAGGTATACGCTAGTCTACTCTGGTATATCGATGCCCCGTCTCGATATACCCACGACTAGGGACCTTGAAGGATGTACTTATGGACTACCATGTCCCTACTAGTATGATCCGCATCATAGTCTAGGTAGTCAAGTACACATCCTAAGGGCTTTACCAACATGTAACAGAGAGACAATCAGTGTCCACGTTAAGGTAAAGAGCAACCAGATAGCATACTATCATGTCGAGCAAGAAAGTCCTCCCTATATATGTCCAAGCATCCACTACAATATACATCCTATGTATAGTAATGGCCCCTAGGGCATACATATAACTAACAGTATGGAATAAAATTGCAGCCAGATTAGGGATTTAGGGGCTCGTGCTTCTATGGTAGTTTTCTACTGGTCCAAACATCTCGCTGTATCCTCTAAATAATTTTCAGAAAGCCCTACTTTCACCAGATTCAAATCTAACATCAAAAACTTCATGAAAACCATGTTCTAAAACTTATAACTCTTTCAAAAATCCAATTTTAACATAACAACAATACTTTAGCAAAGACTAACACTTAAAAACATGAAGAACTTGAATTAAAGAAGGGTCGTTAGTAATCAAGTGGGAGGTAGAAGAGATCCAAGCTATAGAGATGGACACATGAAGATCCTTTAGAAGTTATTGGTCTAGCTTGATATCTTGATCCATTTGTGTGAAGGAACCGTCAACATCCAAGGTGATTTGTTGAAGAGAGGTTAGGGTTTGGGTGAGGGTTTGAAAGAGTTTGAGATAATTGAGAGATGAAGATATTTGTGTAGAGAATAATGAGAAGAAGAGAGAGTGTGTGACTACACATATGATATTTTGTTAGGATATTTGTGTGGTAGTGTGGTGTGCAAAAGGTATAAGATAAGCTAACATATCCCCCATCCCTCTCTCTTTCTCACAAAACCATATAAAACATGCACAATTCATTTAAATCACATATATTTTCTCAAAACAACATACACGCCATCTTTAAAAATTTTCATATTTTTCATTTTTCCCAAAATAATTATATTTTTAAAGATACCAATCCAAAAACCCAAAATCCATACATGATATTATTTTCGTAAACTCATAATATCCATATTTAAATTATAAATTAATATTTATAATTTTCAAAATGTTACAATTTCTATCTTTATCTCTCTATATCTCAATATCGCGGAGAATGACTATCTCCCGAAATGAGCGATGCCTGCCTTAAAACTTGTCTGTATAGCTGATGGGACCAAGTTCATAAATGAACATCTATATCCAAAAAACTTCTTAGGCAGTATCCCATGTTGATTATAATCAGCGCCCAATACCATGTCCACCTTAGTATCCTGCTTGGAATCTCTTCCAACATACTACATCTCAGAATAAGGTAAACTTTTAGCTCTGACAGTCACTCTGTCATCTTGGAAGCCCGAACTGTCTCCCGTAGGATGCTGCCATTACCATATGCCAAGAACATCCACTTATGTTCTTTACTACTTCCCTTTGTTTCTCAAGGATTGGATTATATCTGCTTACTACATCCAATACAAAAACATCATTATCCATATTTTATATGGAGAAACTCTTGTGGCATCCAAAATTTGACCGATTGTAGTATAGGAACCTCACTTCTTATCCGGAGTATGTCATCCAAATGCCAGGACTCTACTCCCTACCATCTTCTTACCAGGTTCATTTGTTGTTTTGATGAAATCAAACACTATAACTGCTACATCAAAACGGATGATCCGTCTCCACTATACTTACTTTAGTCTATAAATAGACATAAGTATCTTGCCCTCCACGCTTCCGCTGCTCTCACTGACTACAACAACCCTCTGTCAGAGTCATATATACGTGCACTTCTAAATTCAATTTAGAACGACGTTATAGTCATCCACCTGCCAGATCTCATAGTTAAGGACAACAACAGTGGCAAGCTAATGTCATCATCATTATCATAATGCAAGACTCCCTGTCACCGTCTATGAGAAAACCGAAATACCTCTCGGATGGCTGAGGTCACCCTCTAAATCTACGGAGTGGCTAATGGATCGTCAAATCCAATTGAATTCTTAGGTTCTACTAAATTTTCAATAACCGTTTGTGATTCTGGAATTACTTCCAATTCTACCATACTTCTACTAATGTAAAGAATCCATTTTACTAAAAATGTAGCGAGTCAAGAAAAAAATAACCTTTGATCTTGAAAATGGTAGAAAGTTAAACCCTTATGGATGCTTGGGATAATCTACAAACTGTCAGTACTGAAACGTGTCTTGAAGACATCCAGATTATGTTATCAACATGAACCAGATTACTCCATATACCTTAATAATCTTAAGATATGAAACCATTTTATATCCAATATAAAAACAGAGGCATTAATTCAGTTGGAACCAGATTTAAATGTTATTTAGCTGTTTCCAGTGCATATCCCAAATGAAAAAAGGTCATATAGTATTACTCATCAAGAAGCGCACCCATGAATGAGTAACCTAAAAGAGAATACCATTACAGAATGCCTAGCATAAGTATCTCATCTTCGATCATTTCGAAGAGTCTTGATACATCCAACGAATGGTTCTCTACTTTATTCTTATACCTATAAACTTCTCAAAATTTTGGACTTGCATTTTAACAAAATGCGTGCCTTAAAACAAGAGAAGTTATAAGTAAATGAAATACAGTATGAGTACCAACCCCTTGTCCTAATGGACATCGGATAACATACAAGAATATTTATAAGTCCCTTAAATCTACTAACTCAAATTCTGTGCGTTGTAAATTGAGAACTATATTTTGGTTAAAAAGAATTATACTGTTATTCAATGCATCTTACCTAATCACCAACTGATAAAGGTAAATGTTCTACACATAATTTCAAAAAGTTATATCTCACTTTTTTAAATAAACGTACAGATATATCAGTTTGAAATTGGTGCATGGTAATGGATATTCAAAACCAAATATTTGCCGATAGGTAAAACAAGGTGATTTCCTCAATATCAACAATTACTACAAATTCCCACATTAATGATTTAAAAGTATTGCAGAAGGACATATGTGGGATACGGAAGCATCTGAGAGAACTCGAGCCCCATAGCCCTTAACCTGGCCGCCGAAAATAGCCTTTTGGCCGCAATGGGCTTCCTGGACAAGAGCAATGGGCTCTGGCTCTTCTATGCTTGGTTTTGGGATTTTTAGCACAATTTGTTTTTTCCTAGATTTTGGTATCTTCTGTTTATGCTATCGGGCTTCACGGGAAAAATTTCGGTCGATACTTTTGCATCATTTATGATCTGCCTTGTTTGCTATGCGTGATAATATGTCATATAGTTTCTATATGTTCAATTAGAAGACATTACACATTTAATATCTTGTGTATTTATGGTTATGGTTCAGTCGGATAGTCGTGTTGGATAATCCCGTGTGTGAATGGTTGTACTGTAATGTAAAATTGTATATTCATTTATTCAGGACGAGCGGTTGACATGTGGCCTCCGTTACCGTTTGATGTATTATTCTTTTATTGGGACTCTTTCTGGTGTGATCGATGTATCCTATGTATATTTTTCATTACTTGTACTAGGATACCCCGCGACGGAGTTCTCGAGTAGCCGAATTCCTAATACCCCGATAAGTCATGCTGATATCAAGCACAATACCAACCGAGAAACTACTGATCTCATGTCAATAAATCTCATCTGTCCTGACTAAGGACCTATGGTATTAGCTAACCGCACACACCGTGACATCGGCTCCCTATACTCGGAGAGACGAATCCCCTCGATCCGCTCACTGCCTCCATATGGCTCGGGACTGTACCCAACTAAAACCTATTTGCATGACTCAGTATAGCCATGGTAGGGCAGTAATCAAAGTATAGTGGGAACTCATATAAGAAAAATGACGATCTTAGGTCAACACAGTACCCTGTACTCATGTCACCAGAGAACAACCATCTAACTATAGGTATAATACCATCTAGCTGGTTCTCGGCGAGTCCATCCAATGTAACTCATACCCCTAATGAGCACATCTATACAATCTTTGATGATGTACACCAATGGCTGCGAGATCGGCCACCTCCCCTCTTAGGAATAAAAAACATATACACTAGTCTACTCCAGAGTATCGATGTCCAGTCTCGATAATCTAATGACGAAGGACATTTAAGAATGTGCTTATAGACTACTCAAGCCTCACTAGTATGATCGCCGTCATAACTCTGGTAGTTAAGCAAGAATTATATGGACTCTATCAACATGTAATAGAGATACGCAATACCACATAATACATGTACATGATGATAAATGCAAACTAGACATCATACTATCATCTCGAGTAAGAATGTTCTACTCGTATAGGTCCTCCCTCAATTATCATAATCACTTGCCTGCAATTACAATAATAGCCTTGAGAGCACTATAGCTAACTAAAAGTTTATGTTACTATAAACTTGCAAAACCACTCGGTAACTTCAATAGTATAAAGTTTATTACGTTAAAATTTTTCTTCAAAACCATCTGTAGCCCTCTGTCATTTTGGGAAGTATTACTTAGTATTCGTGTTGCGTTTGTTGGTTCAGTCAAGACGTAGTGTAAGGTAGCTAAGTGGTATTTCATGTTTGCATGTTGATGTGATTAGTTAAGATAGTTGCACAGCCTTGTTGGCTAAGTCAAGGGTTTGTACGGGTAGGTCTAAATTAGTCATGAAATGACGGGTTGAACTTGACTAGCAACTTATAATTTGTTGGCTCAGTCAATGTTATAAGCCGTTAGGGGTAAAAACTGAAATCGGGAGTTTCAAGTGTCGAAACTTGCAATGTGATTGTATATCTTCCATATGATAGTTTGGGTCCCGATTCCCACTGTAAGTAATAATTACTCTCGGAAGATTTTCAATTCACAATTAGCTAACTCATTCAGTGTCTAAAAAGGTGTTGACGGGGTTATGCCTCTGCGGAAAAAGGGTTATTAAATTAGGTCCGTATGAAAGCGTGGGTGACCTCCCTCGGAGTACCAACACTGGCCTGGCTAAACGGTTAGCAAACTTATAGGGTGTACATGATCCCGGCTAGTTCTCCTATTAGGGTTTGAAGGAGAATTCGAAGAAACAGTGGGAGCCGTCCTGATTAGATAAATTAATAAACCAATCTAATATTGATAGAGTGCACGTTGAGTGTTTCTTTTCTCTCTTTCTTTCTCTCTCTCTTTCTCTAACAGCGACCATGAATGATCTTAAACTAAAACTCGTAAACCAAGTTAACCGAACCTTTTTACAATCATTACCTTTAGGATGTCATGATTGCCCTAATTCACGACAAATTCGCATATGTTCTTGTCCCTCCTCCTTCAACTTTATTTTCCCAGAGCCCTCTATATCACATACAGGGATCCATATTTCATGGTAAGGCCATCTCGTATAATTAGATATGAACTCGAAGAACTTGTTTCAGTCCTAGAATGGCCATTGATTCTGAAGAAAATGAATTGTTCATTTTTCTTTCCCCTCCATCTTATCTCAAGTTTGAACGCTCCTTTTAAAAGGAGAAAATACCAGTTACACTTGTTAGATATTCTTCTTCCAATCTCGAGATTAGAGCTGAAAAGAAAGGTAAGAAGAAAACCAACTGGCCTAAGTTCGGTATACAGAAGGTTAGAAAGGAGAGACATCAATTGGGGTTAAAGAGATGTCAAAGAAAATTGCAACTACTGTTATGAGTCTGGGCATTAGAAGAGACATTACTTGGAATGCATGGCCAACCCCTTGAAACATTTTAGATGTTTCAGTTTTCCTATGCGATTGTAATTGAAAACTTTTTCTCAATTAATTCTGACTCCTAAGTATATGGATACCGGATTAGAATCCTATATCTTTAGGGCGTTGCAGATGCTGAGAAGGAGTAGAGTATCGGGAAAGGGTGATTTGATCCTCAATGTCGGAAATCGGGACAATTGTTGCTATTAGGGAAAATCACTTGTTTTTGCCTAACGGCAAATATTTGGTTTTGAATAACTATTGTTATCCACCAATTTTTAAAACTGATATTTGTCTCTTTATTTTAATAAAGTGGGATATATTTGAAAAATATATTCTAAACATTTACCTTTATCATTTGATGATTAGGTAAGGTGCATTGAATAACGGTATAGAAATTCTTAACCAAAATATAGTTTTCAACTATAATACACGGCGTTTGAGTTAGTGAACTCTTAGGACTTATACATGGTAATGAATGTTTTCCAATGTCCACACAGACAAGGGGTTGGTACTCATACTTCATTCTTTTTACCTATGAGTTTTCTGGTTTTAGACGCACGTTCTTGTTGAAATGCAATGTCCAAAGATTTTGGGAAGTTCATAGGGTACAAGAATAAAGTAGAGAAACAGTCATTGGAAGTATCAAGAATTTTCGAAGTGATCGAAAATATGGATACTTATGCTTGATATTCCGTATTGAGAATGTTATTCTCTCTCAAATTACTCATCCGAGGGTGCGCTCCATTATTAGTAATGCTGAGTGACCATTTTCATTCAAGGATATATACACTGGAAACAGCTGCATGCCAATTGAATATGGTTCCATCTAAATTAGTGCATGTGATTCTATATGTGATATTGAATTTGTTCTTATCTTATGATTGTTAAGATATGGAGTTATCCGGCTTTTGCTTAAAAACAGAATCTGGACAAACTCAAGGTACGTCTCAGTATGGGCAGTTTATGGGTTATCCCAAACTTTAGCAAGGGTTTAATTTCTACCATTTTTAGGGTCAAAAGTTTTTTTGTTCTTGACTCTCCACCTCTCTTGAAAAGGAATTTCTTGCAAAAGAAATTAGTGAGAGTATGGTATAACTGGAAGTGATTTCAAAACCACAAACGGTTACTAAAAATTTAGTAGAACCTAAAGATTCGATTGACCATGACAATCCTTAGCTACTCCGCAGATTTAGTAGGTAACCTCAGCTACCTGAGAGGTACTTCAGTTTCTTCGTAGACGGTGAAAGGGAGATTTGCATCATGGTGATGATGACCCTACTAGTTATCAATAGGCCATAGAAAGTGGTGACTTCCAACTGATAGCTGGATGCCATGTTATCCAAGTTAGACTCCATGCACTGTAACAAAGTATAGATTTTGTTAGGTGCTCCTGAAAAGGTAAAACCCATTAAGAGCAAGTCGATCTTTTGATATCAATACAGATGGAAAGATTGTAACCTGATAAGGCTAGACTTGTAGTAAAGGGTTTTCATCAAATACCCGGTGTAGATTGGGATGAAACTTTTACTTCAGTGAATGCGCTGAAATCCATATGGATATAAATTGCCGCTGATGTATTTCCTAACAATGATATATGGTATATGGATGACTATAACGTATTTTTAAATGGAGATTTAGAAGTGTACGTGTATATGACTTTGCCATAGGTTTATCATAGTCTGTGGGAGCAGCGGAACATGTGCGAGTTGCTTAAATATATTTATAGACTAAAGCAGGTATATCGGAGATGAATTATATGTTTTGGTATTACGGTCAAAGTGTTTGACTTCATCAATATAATAGATGAACCTGATATTTGTAAGAAGGTAGTAGGGTGTAATGTCATAGACCTCATATGGTATGTGGATGACATTCTTCTAATAGGAAGTGATGTTTCTATACTACAATTCGGTCAAACTATGGTTGTCACAGGTGTTTCTCCATATAGGATGTGGATATTAGTCCAATCCTGGAGAAACATAAGATAGTAGTGAAGAACATATGATGATGTTCTTAGTGTATGGTAATAGCAGCCTCCTACAGGAGGCGGCCACCGATTTCAGCTTCCAAGGTGATATGGATGACAGAGTGTCTGTCGCGAGTTATAAGTTCACCATCTTCTGAGGATCAGTATATTGGAAAGAGTTCCAGGAAAGATATTGAGTTAGTCATGACGTTGGATGCTGATTATGACTTAGCAGAGCATACAGCCTAAGAAGCTGACGGATAAAATTGTTCATTTATGAACTTGGTCCCATCGTCTATATAGACAAATTTCAAAGCAGGTATCACTCAATTTGGGATATAGTTGATCTCCGCGAGATTAAGTTATAGAGAGATAAAGTTAGAAACATTATGGCGGATCCACTCACTGAGGCTGTTTCTCGAACACAATGTGTGAAACTGTTAGTAGAGAATTTAGGTATACGATAGCACACAAGATTTGGGTATGTGATACCACAATAATTGGCCTTAAGTGCAAGTGGGGGATTATTGTATATAGGTTCTTTCAAGGAAATTATTGTAATTGCAAGATTGAAATTATTGTAATTGCAATTACCAATTGAAGGAGGACCCATATAGAGAACAGTCTTGTTCGAGATGATAGTATACTATCTGATTTGTCTTTATCTTTCATGTGTATACGTTTTACTCGTTATCACGTATCGTTAATACATAAGATAAAGCCCATAGGATCTTTACTTGACTGTCAGGATTAATGATAGAGATCATATTAGTAGGACCTGGGTAGTCTATAACCACATCCTTAAATATCCCTAGTCGTAAGAGTATCGAGACTGGGCATCGGTACTCTAGTTTATACTAGGGTGTACATTTCCTGACCCGGTTGGAGGGCAATAGCTGATCCCACAGTTATTGGTGTTTGACACCGAGGATTGTATACAAGTACTCATTATAGTATGAGTTACACTAGACAGACTCACAGAGAACTCCTGGATTGTATTATGCCTCTCGTCAGATAGCAGTTCTCTGGTGATATGAGTACATGGTAATCTGTAGACCTGGGATCTTCATAATGTCTTGTGTAGTTCCTACTATGCTTTGATTACTACCCTACTACGGATTTAAAGAGCCGTGCAAACAGGTTTTAGTTGGGTACAGTTCCAAGCCATATAGAGGCAGTAAGCGATCGGAAGGGATTCGTCTCTCCCGGTATATGGGCTGATGTCACGTAGTGTATGATTGGCTATAACCATAAGTCCCTATCCAGGATAGATGATATTTACTGATAAGAGCTATCGGTATTTTCTCAGTTGGTTATGTGCTTGAAATCTTTACGTCTTATCGGGTTATTGGGTGTCTGACGGTTTTCACCTCCCACACCCGATATGCGATACTCTTAAATGAAGAGACCGAACTATACGGTGACTGTTACTGATAGGCTCTGCAGGATACGGATGAGTTTGCTTGTCAACCTTACTTTCGTTCAATACCTGGCTTGTCGTTACATGCAGCTAGTACCGCTGACATGCTTATAGGTTAACCCGGTAGGGGATTGATCTGAAAGTGTTTTAGGTCAATCGGCTATGATCCTGACCTACTGCCAGCGTATTTTCAAGTCTTTAGAGTTCCACACAGAGGGTTTTCCGGCATAGGCGAAATGATGTAGTGTGTGTATGGTGATACGTGCGGGAGTTCGATTAAACATGTGTATATGATACACATGTATTAATCGGACGTTTGTTAATACTAGCTGATTTGGTTAAAAAGCCGAATTATTCAATCAAGTGTTGATTTAATAATTATACACACACACTAGTATTAAATTACTTCTCTTTCTTCTTTCTCTCTTTAATGATTTATATATGATATAAATGATGTGTGTGTGTTATTCTTTTCTATTTCTTTTTGCAGATATAGTTTTGCATGTGATGGCATATGGAGTGTGGGTGCATACTCACCCCAATAATGTGGACAAGTTGAGGTGAGAGGAAGGAAAGGGTTATGAGAGTGAGATTCATTCTCATTTTCCATATGCTTGTTCATTTTGTATTCCCCTCTTCTCTCTCCTCTAGGTTTTTCTCTAACTCCTCCAAAAAGAAAAGAAAAATGAAAAAGAGAACTAAAAAGCATGCATTCATCAACTGCATCATCTATTTATAGTTTCCTAGCAAGAAACTATTGCATGTTGCTTCACAAAGCATATCCATTTGGTGAAGCTTGAGCTTAAGTTGGAGTTTCCTCGCGTGGATCATCTTCGATGTAGGGTTACTAGGCACTATCACAAGGCTCATAAGGCATCAACTATGCCAAATCTAAATTTCTTCAAGTGCCGAACAACCTAAAGCGAGGATCTTTGCTAGATAATTAGGGTTAACAAAGCATGTAAGCAACTTTACATCTAAAGGAAAGAGATTACAACCTTTGTAGTCCGCTTCTTCGCTTCATAAGCTCCGAGTAGTAGTCCCTTCACCGCGATCCATGAACTTTCGGACTCTAGAGAGGCTCTACAAGCCGAATGATCCATGCTTGCTTGAAGTCTTCCTTTTCGAAGATGATCTACCTTGAAGAATCTTTAACTCAAGCTCTCACTTCTCTAATCAAGTATTAATGAAGTGAACACCCTATTCTAAGTGGCTAGAATAGATGAGGATGATGAAGTAGGAATTTAGCTCTCTTTTGTTTTCATTTTCTCACTTTAATTCATCATTTCTAAAAAGCTAGCAAGCTTTTTAAGGAGGAAGAAGAAGAAGAAAAATATTTGTGATGAATAATGAATTATTTCTATGGTTATAATTGCAACCTTTGGTTTAGTATGAAGGGCTTAACCTTTGTAGAGAATCAACCATGGTAAAGGGTTTGGGCTGGGTTAGAAAATATCTATACAAAATATCTATGCTTAAAACAAAAATAAAGCTTCTAGAAACTTCATGAAAAAGCTAACCCAAATCAAATCCTAACTATGTTTAATCTCCACAAATCATGTTGCATTTGTAATCATAACTTGTTACAATATTATATATCATATATATTATATATTTTTGTAACAAAAGAAAATAATACAATTAACATATATCGCATATATATCAATGTATTATCCGGTGAGAAAATGAATCGATAAAGTGAGCTTATATTAGATAATGTATGTAATATATAACATATATAATTATACATTAAATTATCGAATCAACACTTGATCCGACAATCCGGCTATATCGCATATAACCGACTAATATATCATGTACCGATTCATCGAATCAACACTTGATCCGATGACCCGGCTATATCACATATACCCGGCCAATGTCAGATATCACGAGAATAGAATACGGTATCTCATATCGTATTATTCTCGGTCCCTCACATATCACATATGTGCTCCTACTCCGTTTTGCCTGAGTCAAGAAACCTCTGTGTAGGCCTCTAAAGAATCGTCAATACGCCGGCAGTAGATGATGATCATATCAAACACCCACAAGCTACAAGCGGTCAGCTAAACGTAACAGCCACCCAGGTATTGAGCAATCAAAAGATCAATAAGCAAGCCTGTACATTCTCCTGTGAATCCAATCAGTAACACTACCGTACAGTCCGGTCTCTTCGTCTGATATGTCGCATATCAAGTCTAGGGGTGGTATACATCAGACCCCAGTAACCGATAAGTCGTGTCGATGTGAGGCTCATAACCAGTCGAGAAACTACTGATAACACTTACCAGTAGCACTCTATATCAGCCCTGACCAGGGACTTCCAGTTATAGCCAATCGACCACAGCACAATATCAACTCCCTATACCGGGAGAGATGAAACCCCTCCTATCGCTCATTGCCTCCATGTGATTCAGGACTGTACCTAAAAGCCACCGTTTTGCATGCCCTCTTAGACGTGGTAAGGTGGAAATCAAAGCACAGTGGGAATCACACAAGAATCTATGACGATCTCGGGTCTACAGACTAACCTGTACCAGTGTCACCGGAGAACTGCTATCTGATGATAGGTATATTACCATCTAGGAGTTCTCGGCGAGTCCGTTCAGTGTACCCAGTCCCTACTGAGTACCCGTACACCATCTTTGATGTCAAACACCAATGGATATGGGATCATCCATCACCCATCATATGGGTCAAGATGCGTATACGCTAGTCTACTCTGGTGTATCGATGCCCTGTCTCGATACACCCTCGACTAGGAACAATTATAGGATGTACTCGTCGACTACTCTGGCCCCACTAGTATGATCTCATCATAGTCCCAGTAGTTGAGTACATATTCCAAGGGCTTTATCAACATGTGAGAGCAAGACAGTAAACTAATACAAGTCAACATGTTAAGACAAAGTGAAACCAAATAGCATACTATCATATCGAGCAAGAAAGTCCTCTCTATATATATCCAAGCATCCACTATAATATACATCATATGTACAACAATAGCCTCTAGGGCATATATATAACTAACAATCTCCCACTTGCACTAAGGCCAGCTGTTGTAGTATCTCATACCCAACATCCCGAAGAGTTTCTCAAACTGTGTCTGGGGAATGGCCTTCGTGAGTGGATCCGCAGTGTTGTCCTTCGTATCAACTCTCTTGACCTCGATCTCCCGGCGATCAACTATCTCCCGGATCAGGTGATACCGCCTCAGAATATGTCTGGACTTCTGATGGGACCTGGGTTCCTTGGCCAAAGCCACAGCTCTATTGTTATCACAATACAAATGTATTGGATGCTCAATGGATGGAACCACACCAAGTTCAGTAATGAACTTCTTCATCCAGACAGCCTCTTTTGCAGCATCGTTGGCAGCGATGTATTCAGCATCCATCATCGAGTCTGCAATAGTTTCCTATTTAGAACTCCTCCAACACACCACCCTCCATTGAGGGTAAAGACAAATCCCGAGTATGACTTAGAGTCGTCCTTATCACTCTGGAAGCTCGAATCAGTAAAGGACTCTACCTGGAGTTCTCCATTACCATACACCAAGAACATCTCTTTAGTCCTTCTTGTTAGTTATATGTATGCCCTAGAGGCCATTACTATACATAGGATGTATATTGTAGTGGATGCTTGGACATATATAGGGAGGACTTTCTTGCTCGACATGATAGTATGCTATCTGGTTGCTCTTTACCTTAACGTGTACACTGATTGTCTCTCTGTTACATGTTGGCAAAACCCTTAGGATGTGTACTTGACTACCTGGACTATGATGCGGATCATACTAGTGGGGACATGGTAGTCCATAAGTACATCCTTCAAAGTCCCTAGTCGTGGGTGTATCGAGACGGGGCATCGATATACCAGAGTAGACTAGCGTGTACCTTCTCGACCCATACAGATAGGCGATGGATGATCCCATATCCATTGGTGTTTGACATCAGAGATGATATACGGGTGCTCAGTGGAGACCGGGTACACTGGACGGACTCACCGAGAACTCCCAGATGGTATTATACCTTACGTCAGATGGCAGTTCTCTGGTGACACTGGTACAGAGTAGTCTGTTGACCCGAGATCGTCATAGAGTCTTGTATGGTTCCCACTGTGCTTTGATTTCCACCTTACCACGTCCAAGAGGGCGTGCAAAACGGTGGTTTTTGAGTACAGTCCCGAATCACATGGAGGCAATGAGCGATAGGAGGGGATTCGTCTCTCCCGGTATAGGGAGTTGATGTTGCGCTGTGTTCGATTGGCTATAACCGGAAATCCCTGGCCAGGGTTACTGAGATTTACTGGTAAGTGTTACCTGTAGTTTCTCAAACTGTTATGACCTCATATCGACACTACTTATAGAGCTATTGGGGTCTGACGTTTACCACCCCTAGGCGAGATATGCGACATATCAGACGACGAGACCGGACTGTACGGTAAGTGTTACTGGTTGGATTCACAGGAGTGTGAGCAGGCTTGCTCGTCGATCTTCTGATCGCTCAATACCCGGGTGGCCGTTACGTTTAGCAGACCGCTCGCGGCTTGTGGGTGTTTGATATGATCATCACCTGCTGCCGGCGTATTGACGAGTCTTTAGAGTCCTACACAGAGGTTTCCTGGCTCAAGCGAACCGAAATAGGAGCACATATGAGATATGTGCGGGACCGAGAATAATGCGTGTATGTGATACTGTATTCTATTCTCGCGATGAATGTATCGATTAGTTGTATGCGATATAACCTAGTTATCGAATCAAGGATTGATTCGATAAGTCGATACATTGGATATTAGTCGGTCATATGCGATATGACCAGATCGTTAAATCAAGCGTTGATTTAATGATTTAATGCATAATTTTATATTTGATATATTACTTTGCATTAACTAGTATTGGTTCACTTAAAATGGATTTTCTCACTTGAAGTACACAAGTTGTATATGTGATATACTTTTGTGCACTTGATTGTATCATGTTTGATGATACATGCAAACTTAGGTTTGTGTAAAGACTTAAACCATGTTTAGTGAATGGTTAGGGTTTCATTTCACTTATTTATTTATCTATTCATTTTTGGTTAAAAGAGAAAAGAAAACAAAAATGGTTGCTTTCATACATGAAGCTTCTTGATGCTTCATGCATCTTTGACTAAGTGACCATTCTTGTCTTCTTCTTCTAACCCTAACCATTCAACTAAACTCTAGTTAGTTCTCTACACAAAACCATGGTTGAAAATATGATAAGGATGATTTTATTTTCTTTTTTAGATATACTTATCATATTCTTTCTTCTTCTTCTTCTTCTTGAACAAAGAAGAAAGCTTGCTACCATTAATGGCAACTTGAGAAAAAGAGTGAGAAATCCAATTCTAAAGTGAACCCACTTCCTATTTCTTCATCCTCTAGCTCTTGCCAAGTAGTATAGGGTGTTTTCTTCACAAGTTTCATGACTTGGTGAAGTAGGAGCTTGATCTTGTGTTGCCTCGACGTAGATCATCTTCGGCATCGAAGTCGACGACCTAGCCCGCCCATTTCTCTGATGAAGCCGACGCTAGAGCCCGGGATCCGATGATCGCAGCGAGGGGACTTCATCACGGAGCTATGGAGGTGGAGGACCGGATCTACAAAGGTTGTATTTCCGTTCACTTGGCACTAAAGTAGTTTAGTAGCATTTAGTTTCGCCTAAATTCTAGTTAACGATCCGTATTAGGGTTTCTCGGCACATGAAAAATTTGAAATTGGCATGGTTGATGCCTTGTGAGACCTCATTAGTGTGCCTAGGAATCCTAAAGTGGTATCTGAGCCTAGCTAGAGCCTTAGGCGATGCGTAGACGATATTAGAAACCCGATCGAACCCCGAAACCCTAATTCTAAGCCTTCTCTGTACATTTTTCAAAACTGTGCATTTTTCCAAATTAAAAATATGCAGAAAAATCAGCAGGGTTTTATAAGAGTTACTGTGCACAACGACCATCTGATTCCACTAAACCGCCGCGGAACCGCGGCAAGAGCCTGGCTCAGGCGGCGGTTCCGCGGCCATATAGTGCCATTATTTAATAATTTTTGCACAGTAATGTCTATCTGATAGTGCTGAATTTTCTGGGATATTTTAACTTTTACTCAAGAGTTGAGTTTTCTGGGGTTGTTTTGGGAACTCGTGGATTCGATCGGATTGTCTAATCTTGTCTATGTGTTTTCCGGATAATTATTGAATATGTTAAAAAGTTCGACCGGATATAAATACCCACGTTTTCCCCTGCCGGGAAATTTCCAAGTGTTGGATCTTTCCGTGGTTTAATAACGTTCTAAGTAGTGCAAGTAACGCGATGGTCCCTCTAGAAGACAACAAACCTTAACTCGATTATGTGACCGTCTTGAACAGCCCTTTGAACCTTCGGGTTTAGGGCAGTACGGCGTGCCACATGTGAGGCGTTGGCTTGACCCTTCTACGGCTAGACCGTTGGTACTGAGGCATGAACTGGATGTTTTTAAACTTTTTTCATGTGTTGAGCTGTTTCGGGAAAACTTGGGTGTTGGATTGTTCGATCGGAAAGTTTGACATTTTCTATTTATCCGGAATGTGATACAATAATTGGAATTCACAAGTTGTTATGAGATAACTGAATGAATGTTATAAACATAGCACTTTAGTCTCACTTGATCGGTTGCCACGGAATTTTGATGCGATCAAAAGTCTGTCGCAATCACGTTGCGTACACGGATACTCGCCGGATAAACTTAATAGACAGCTACACCCCATAGCCCCAACCAAGTGACTGTAGAAGAACCCCATCCCCGAAAGCATCCGTTCGGGTGCTCGCGGCAAACGGTGTTCCGCCTTGGTGCACTTCGTCGACGGTATCGGGGGTGCGACCGTCTACTGAAGTTTGCGACGAGCATTCGATCAGGATGCCGGGAATCCTGTTGAATTGCCCGACTTGATATTAAAAAGAGTTTTCGATAATGAGACTAAAATGCGGGGTTTATAATTGTTAGGCTTGCGATGTCTAAGGAATTCATTTGATTAGGCATGCGATGTCTAAGGAGGTTGCGGATTCCAACTGTTGTAGTTTTACACTTTCTTTTCTGCGACCATAAGTGTAATATGTGACATCGCCGGTTTCGTTGCTATATGTCAACGACAATTGGGATGCGCATATTTACTTACGTTGATGACATGTGATGTTATGTGTTGCTGGATATGTTATATTGGATCGTCGTGTTTGAATAGCCGGGGGGGTTTATGTGAGATGAGTGTTTTTCATTTTCATTCATGTAAAAACTAGTATGTAATATTCTTTTATTGGGGCACTTCCAGGTTACGGAAGATGTCACCTTTTGTATATTATTTACTTTTCCGCACTAGGATAGACCCAAGGAGGAGGGCACAAGTCCAGTGGGAGACCAACTCGAGGAGTCGAGTCCGGGTCTCCTAACTCTAGAATTGATAGGGTTGCTTGCCGCTCTCGTAGGGATCTAGGGGTGTGGGTTTGGCTATTCATCGCGACCGTGGAATCCGTGTTTTATACTGGCTCATATTGAAAACACGGACGTCCTAGTATATCCAATATTTCTTATATGTTTCTTCTGCTGCGATATCTGTGATGTGATCATATGATGTTCTGTGATGGATACTGTATATAGTATATATGATATATTATATAGACGTTACTTATGTTTTGCACTCGCGCTAGCCCTGCCCCGCTCTGTCGTTAGTTACCTAACCTAACGGTGCACGAGGAGACATCGAGGCGAATGCGAATGGCATAAGTGTACGTCGTATTTATCTGTGATGTTTAGGTGATTTAAATGATGGGACTTCATTAATGTGATTAATGAAAGAAAAGAAACCTAAAGATGTTGTGGAATCGAATTTCTAAAAAAAAAAAGGTAGCTACAGTTCTTGCTTTGCACAGCGGTATATACGATATATCCTGCACCTTATTCGATGAGGAAAGGGCCGACGATCCCTTCACCGGGAGTGACCCCTTTAGCAAAACTAGAAAAGCCTCAAAAACACTCCATTTCAAAATTCATTCGATCCTACAACGATATCAAGTTCATTACGCAATAGGTTTTCAGAAAAACCTGTCGTAGCCCTCCGTCATTTCAGATAAGTCCTATTTAGTATTCGTGCTACGTTTGTTGACCTCCGTCAAGGCGTAGTGTGCGGTAGCTAACTAGTATTTATCTGCTTATGCATATGATGCAGATTGGATTAGGGTAGTCGTGCGACTTTGTTGACCTCCGTCAAAGGTCGTGCGGGTGGGTTTGAATCAATCAAGAAATGACAGGTTGAACTTGACTAGTAGCCTATAGTTTGTTGACCTCCGTCAAGGTCATAGGGTGCTAGGGGCAAAATTATCGGGAATTTCAAGTGTTGAAATTTGCAATGAGATTGCATACCTTCTATGAGATAGTTGGATCCCGATACCCGCAGCGAGTAAGAGTTATTCCTTGGAGAGTTTTACACATTACAATTAGCCGATCAAGTAGGTGTCTAGAAAGGTGTTAACGAGGTTATGCCTCTGGGAAAACGAGGTTTACATTAATTAGGTTCGTGCGAAAGCACGGAGGACCTCCCTCAAAGTACCGACACTGGCCTGGCTGAAAGATTGGCGAACTTGTAGTGTGTAATTAATCCCGGCTAGTCTTTCCTTTTAGGGTTTGAAGGAAGATTTGATAAAAACAGTGGGAGCCATCCTGATTAGATAAAATAATAACCAATCTGATCTTGCAAGAGCATACGCTGAGTGTTTTGTTCTCTCTCTCTCCAGGTAGCGACCATATCACGCCTTAATCAAGATAATAAAACGGATATTTGACCGAACCCGCTTGTTATACTGAGCAGGGGAACATTGGTCCCGCTCCAACTTATAATTGTTATAAGACTGAGCAGGAAATAGGGGATAACCAGAATTCCCGTGCCGCCCAAACGAAGAAAGTGCATATGATGCATCTCCTTCGGGTGTGTTCATTACAAAGAACTGTTTCTCTGTATCCTCTACGTCCTGGGTATTTGATACCGGATCAGGATCCCAGATATGTAATAAGTTACATAGGGCTACAGAAAGGTAGAGAACTGAGAACGGGTGATAAGTTTCATGAGACAGAAAACGGAGCAAGTGTTGCAGCCAAGTCTGTTGGTCAATGTCACCCTGTATTCCAAATACATTGATTCTGAACGAATGTTATTAGATACCGAACCTGATATACAAAATCATATCAGTCTCTTTATTAGTAAAGAAATGATAAAATTTTGTATTGTTGGATAATGTTTTGAACATTTCCTATATCAAAAGTTGATCGGTTCAGGCACGTTATCTAAAAGCATTAATGTTCTAAATCAAACTACAGTTCTTAGTATACAGAACACATACAAGAGGAAGGGTTCAGAACTGAACGAATCCTTCTTGAGGTATTGTAGACAAGGTCATATCAATGCGACCCGACTGGCTAAAGTTACATTTAGATGCATATTTAAATCTGTTTGAATTTACATCTTGTGAAACTTTCCAGTCATGTCACAGAGATAAGATGACCATAGCTCTGTTTACTGGAAACAGAGAAAGAGTTAGTGAACTCTTGGGATGATACATGTTGATGTATAAAGGTCCCCTATCTACACATGCCAAGACCGGTTCTTTGTACTTCATTACATTCTCTGATGATCTCTCAAGATTCAGACATATGTTCCTGTTGAAACACAAGTCCGAACCTTTTGAGATATTCACGGAATATAAGTTAGAAGTAGATAACCAAAATACCGGTATAAGTATTATGTCCTATGATGAGATCAGGGAGGAGAATACTTGTGCATGGAATTCCTGGACTATTCTAAAGGAGAATGAGATTCTCTCTCAGCATTACTCCTCCGTATACACCATGGCACGATGTATATCGGGGCAGAGCAATGGCACCCTATTTGATATGGTGTGCTCTATAATGAGTACTACTGAGTGTCCTATTTCCTTTTAGGGAGTTATGCGCTTATGAAGTTGCATACCTATTGAATAGGGTTCCGATCAAATCAGTTGCCTACCACTTCATATGTGATATGGAAAGAGAAGAGCCCATATCTTAAGTTAGTTAAGATTTGGGGTTGTCCGGCCTATGTCTAAAAGCAAAATCCGGACAAGCTCGAGGCAAAGTCTGATATGTAGAACTGGAAATGTTCCAGCTATACAAACTGCAGCTGATGATTTGAAAGAACCAAAGGATTCAATAGTTACCAACGAACCTCAGCCTCTCCGCCGATCTAGTAAGGTTCCTCACCCGCCTGAGAGATACTTTGGTTACTCTATGACAGTGGGAGCGAGGATTGCATCATGAGATGATGACCCAACTAGTTTCGAGCTGGCCATCAGGAGTGGGACTCTGTAAGAATGGCTGGATGCTTAGCGATCTGAGATGGAATCCTTATACACCAACAAAGTATGGACTTTGGTTGCTATATCTGAAGGGTTAAATCCCCATCAGGAGCAAGTATATCTTAAGAAGATTACTTGGTGTACATGGAAAAGTTGAGACTTTCGAAGCTAGACTTGTTAAAGGTTTTCGTCATCGACCAGGCGTAGATAATGATGAAACCTTTTCCAGTGGCTATGCTTAAGTCCATCCGGATCCTACTTGCCATGGCTACATACCATGACTACGATATCTGGCGGTTGGGTGTCATGACTGCTTTTCTAAAATGATGTTTTAGAAGAGAGCTTCTGTAAGTACACAGCCAGATGGCTTAATAGACAGTGGGAGCAGCGGAAACGTGTACAAGATGCTTTATAGGATAAAGCAGGCATCGCAGAGTTGGAACGTCTGTTTTGATGAAGTAGTCAAAGAGTTTGACATCATCAAAATGGTAGATGAACCTTGTATAAACAAAAAGGTAGTGGGGAGTATGGTGACGATCCTCGTAAAGTACGTGGATGACATACTCTTGATAGGGAAAGAGTTTCCTATGCTACGCTCGATCAATCTCCGCTTATCACAATGATTCTCCACATAGGATCAAAGTGATACCTACTAAATCCTGGGTTTTGGATCTATGAAATAGATCTAAATGGATGTTAGGATTCTCACTAGTTGAAGTGAGATGGTATCAAATGATCCTGGGGAGAATCACTGGAAGTGTTCCAGGGTGATGAGAACGACTGAATGTCAGTCACAGGCATTGTCTTTACCCTCAGTAAAGGGACGGTATGTTGGAAGAGTTCCAAGCTAGATACCGTGGCATACTAGACGATAACGGCTGGATACATCGCTACTTAAGATGCTACCAAAGAGGCTGTCTGGGTGTATATTTGTTCATAAGATGAACTTAGTTCCTCCCATTGTGTGACAATGGAGTTGTGGCTTATGCCAAGGAACGTCCGTCCCATCAGTGATCCAGACATATTCTGAGGCAGTGTCACCTGATCATGGAGATAGTTGATCTCCAGGGTGATCGAGGTTAGGAGAGTAGACTCAGAGGACAACACGGCGGATCCACTCATAAAGGCCTTTTCCCAGAGAGAGAATTTTATGGGATGGTTGAGTATGAGATACCACAACCACTGCTATCAGATGGCTCTAGTGCAAGTGGGAGATTGTTAGTTATATGTATGCCCTAGAGGCCATTACTATACATAGGATGTATATTGTAGTGGATGCTTGGACATATATAGGGAGGACTTTCTTGCTCGACATGATAGTATGCTATCTGGTTGCTCTTTATCTTAACGTGTACACTGATTGTCTCTCTGTTACATGTTGGTAAAGCCCTTAGGATGTGTACTTGACTACCTGGACTATGATGCGGATCATACTAGTGGGGACATGGTAGTCCATAAGTACATCCTTCAAAGTCCCTAGTCGTGGGTGTATCGAGACGGGGCATCGATATACCAGAGTAGACTAGCGTGTACCTTCTCGACCCATACAGATGGGCGATGGATGATCCCATATCCATTGGTGTTTGACATCAGAGATGATATACGGGTGCTCAGTGGAGACTGGGTACACTGGACGGACTCGCCGAGAACTCTCAGATGGTATTATACCTTACGTCAGATGGCAGTTCTCTGGTGACACTGGTACAGAGTAGTCTGTTGACCCGAGATCGTCATAGAGTCTTGTGTGGTTCCCACTGTGCTTTGATTTCCACCTTACCACGTCCAAGAGGGCGTGCAAAACGGTGGTTTTTGGGTACAGTCCCGAATCACATGGAGGCAATGAGCGATAGGAGGGGATTCGTCTCTCCCGGTATAGGGAGTTGATGTTGCGCTGTGTTCGATTGGCTATAACCGGAAATCCCTGGCCAGGGTTACTGAGATTTACTGGTAAGTGTTACCTGTAGTTTCTCGAACTGTTATAGACTTCATATCGACACGACTTATCGAGCTATTGGGGTCTGACGTTTACCACCCCTAGGCGAGATATGCGACATATCAGACGACGAGACCGGACTGTACGGTAAGTGTTACTGGTTGGATTCACAGGAGTGTGAGCGGGCTTGCTCGTCGATCTTCTGATCGCTCAATACCCGGGTGGCCGTTACGTTTAGCAGACCGCTTGCGGCTTGTGGGTGTTTGATATGATCATCACCTCCTGCCGGCATATTGATGAGTCTTTAGAGTCCTACACAGAGGTTTCCTGGCTCAAGCGAAACGAAATAGGAGCGCATATGAGATATATGCGGGACCGAGAACAATGCGTGTATGTGATACCGTATTCTATTCTCGCGATGAATGTATCGATTGGTTGTATGCGATATAACCTAGTTATCGAATCAAGGATTGATTCGATAAGTCGATACATTGGATATTAATCGGTCATATGCGATATGACCGGATCATTAAATCAAGCGTTGATTTAATGATTTAATGCATAATTATATATTTGATATATTACTTTTCATTAACTAGTATTGGTTCACTTAAAATGGATTTTCTCACTTGAAGTACACAAGTTGTATATGTGATATACTTTTGTGCACTTGAATGTATCATGTTTGATGATACATGCAAACTTGGGTTTGTATAAAGACTTAAACCATGTTTAGTGAATAGTTAGGGTTTCATTTCACTTATTTATTTATCTATTCATTTTTTGTTAAAAGAGAAAAGAAAACAAAAATGGTTGCTTTCATACATGAAGCTTCTTGATGCTTCATGCATCTTTGACTAAGTGACCATTCTTGTCTTCTTCTTCTAACCCTAACCATTCAACTAAACTCTAGTTAGTTCTCTACACAAAACCACGGTTGAAAATATGATAAGGATGATTTTATTTTCTTTTTTAGATATACTTATCATATTCTTTCTTCTTCTTCTTTTTCTTGAACAATGAAGAAAGCTTGCTACCATTAATGGCAACTTGAGAAAAAGAGTGAGAAATCCAATTCTAAAGTGAACCCGCTTCCTATTTCTTCATCCTCTACCTCTTGCCAAGTAGTATAGGGTGTTTTCTTCACAAGTTTCATGACTTGGTGAAGTGGGAGCTTGATCTTTTGTTGCCTCGACATAGATCATCTTCGGCATCGAAGTCCACGACCTAGCCCGCCCATTTCTCCGATGAAGCCGACGCTAGTGTAGGGTTCCTAGGCACTCACAAGAGGTCTCACAAGGCATCAACCATGCCAATTTCAAAAATTATGGTGCCGAGAAACCCTAGTGTACGGATCGTTGGCTAGATGTCTAGGCGAAAAGATAACTAGTTAACACTTAACTAAGAGATACGGAAATACAACATTTGTAGATCCGGTTCTCCACCTCCATAGCTCCGCAATGAAGTCTCCTCGCTGTCCATAACAAGTCCCGGGCTCTAGCGTCGGCTTCATCGGAGAATGGACGGGCTAGGTCATCGATGTCCATGCCGAAGATGATCTACGTCGAGGCATCGCTAAATCAAGCTCCGACTTCACCAAGTCAAGAAACTTGTGAAGAAAACACACTCTACTACTTGGCAAGAGGTAGAGGATGAAGAAATAGGAAGTGGGTAGACTTTAGAATTGGATTTCTCACTTGTTTTCATCAATCACCATTGATGAAGTAAGCTTTTCTTCCTTGAAGAAGCTAATTGTTATGATAAGTTAATTAGAATAATTGAAAAAGAATTATCCTTATCATAACATTAACCATGGTTTGATGTACAGAGTTAACTATAGTTCAATGAATGGTTAAGGTTAATGAGATGAAGACAAAAGGGTTTCTTTGGTCAAAGCTTCATGAAGCTTCAACAAGCTTCATGAAAGAATGAAACCCTTTTGTTTTTCTTTTCTCATTTCATTTCTTTTAATCCAAATTAAAAATAAATGAATGAATAAAAGAAAACCTTAACCATTTACTTAACTAAGGTTTAACTCTTTACACAAACCCTAGCATTATTGCATCATCAAACATGATACATCCAAGTGCACAAAAATATATCACATATACAATGTGCACATGCGAGTGAGAAAATCCATCTTAAGTGAACCGATGCTAGTTAATGCAAAGTAATATATCAAATATATAATTATGCATTAAATCATTAAATCAACACTTGATTGAACGATCCGGTCATATCGCATATAACCGACTAGTATCCAATGTATCGGCTTATCGAATCAACCCTCGATTCGATAACTAGGTTATATCGCATATAACCATTCGACACATTCATCGCGAGAATGAAATACGGTATCACATACACGCATTATTCTCGGTCCCGCACATATCTCATATGCGCTCCTATTTCGTTTCGCTTGAGCCAGGAAACCTCTGTGTAGGACTCTAAAGACTCGTCAATACGCCGGCAGCAGGTGATGATCATATCAAACACCCACAAGCCGCAAGCGGTCTGCTAAACGTAACGGCCACCCGGGTATTGAGCGATCAGAAGATCGACGAGCAAGCCCGCTCACACTCCAGTGAATCCAACCAGCAACACTACCGTACAGTCCGGTCTGATCGTCTGATATGTCGCATATCTCGCCTAGGGGTGGTAAACGTCAGACCCCAATAGCTCGATAAGTCGTGTCGATATGAGGTCTATAACAATTCAAGAAACTACTGGTAACACTTACCAGTAAATCTCAGCAACCCTGGCCAGGGATTTCCTGTTATAGCCAATCGAACACAGCGCAACATCAACTCCCTATACCGGGAGAGACGAATCCCCTCCTATCGCTCATTGCCTCCATGTGATTCGGGACTGTACCCAAAAACCACCGTTTTGCACGCCCTCTTGGACGTGGTAAGATGGAAATCAAAGCACAGTGGGAACCACACAAGACTCTATGACGATCTCGGGTCAACAGACTACTCTGTACCAGTGTCACCAGAGAACTGCCATCTGACGTGAGGTATAATACCATCTGGGAGTTCTCGGCGAGTCCGTCCAGTGTACCCAGTCTCCACTGAGCACCCGTATATCATCTCTGATGTCAAACACCGATGGATATGGGATCATCCATCGCCCATCTGTATGGGTCGAGAAGGTATACGCTAGTCTACTCTGGTATATCGATGCCCCGTCTCGATATACCCTCGACTAGGAACTTTGAAGGATGTACTTATGGACTACCATGTCCCCACTAGTATGATCCATATCATAGTCCAGGTAGTCAAGCACACATCCTAAGTGCTTTACCAACATGTAACAGAGAGACAATCAGTATACATGTTAAGGTAAAGTTCAACCAGATAGCATACTATCATGTCGAGCAAGAAATTCATCCCTATATACGTCCCAGCATCCACTACAATATACATCCTATGTACAGTAATGGCCTCTAGGGCATACATATAACTAACAATCTCCCACTTGCACTAGGGCCATCTGATAGCAGTGGTTGTAGTATCTCATACTCAACCATCCCATAAAATTCTCTCTCTGGGAACAGGCCTTTGTGAGTGGATCCGCTGTGTTGTCCTCTGAGTCTACTCTCCAAACCTCGATCACCGTGGAGATCATCCATCTCCATGATCAAGTGATACTGCCTTAGAATATGTCTGGATCACTGATAGGACGGGCGTTCCTTGGCATAAGCCACAACTCCATTATCACACAATGGGAGGAACAAAGTTCATCTTATGAACTAATACACATCCAGACTGCCTCTTTGGTAGTATCTTAAGTAGTGATGTATCCTGCCTTTATCGCCTAGTATGTCACGGTATCTAGCTTGGAACTCTTCCAACATACCGTCCCTTTACTGAGGGTAAAGACAATGCCTGCGACTGACACTCAGTCGTCATTATCACCCTGGAACCCTTCCAGTGATTCTCCCCAGGATCGGTTGACACCATCTCACTACATCTAGTGAGTATCCTAACATCCATTTAGATCTATCTCATAGATCCAAAATCCAGGATTTAGTAGGTATCACTTTGATCCTATATGGAGAATCAGTGTGATAAGCGGAGATTGATCGAGCGTAGCATAGGAAACTCCTTTCTTATCAAGAGTATGTCATCCACGTACTCTACGAGGATCGTCACCATACTCCCTACTACCTTTTTGTTTATACAAGGTTCATCTACCATTTTGATGATGTCAAACTCTTTGACTAAATCATCAAAACAGATGTTTCAACTCCGCGATGCCTGCTTTATCCTATAAAGCATCTTGCACACGTTTCTGCTGCTCCCACTGTCTACGAAGCCTTCTGGCTGTGTACTTATAGACGTTTTCTTCCAAAACATCATTTAGAAAAGCAGTCATGACACCCATCCACCAGATATCGTAGTCATGGTATATAGCCGTGGCAAGTAGGATCTGGATGGACTTAAGCATAGCTACTTGAAAAGGTTTCATCATTATCCACGCCTGGTCGATGACGAAAATCTTTAACAAGTCTAGCTTTGAAAGTCTTAACTTTTCCATGTACACCAAGTAATCTTCTCAAGATATACTTGCTCCTGATGGGGATTTAACCCTTCAGATATAGCAACCAAAGTCCATACTTTGTTGGTGTATAAGGATTCCATCTCAGATCACTAAGCATCCAGCCATTCTTATAGAGTCACACTCCTGATGGCCAGCTCGAAACTAGTTGGGTCATCATCTCATGATGCAATCCTCGCCCCCACTGTCATAGAGAAACCGAAGTATCTCTCAGGTGGGTGAGGAACCCTACTAGATCGGCGGAGAGGCTGAGGTTCATTGGAATCTACTGAATCCTTTGGCTCTATCAAATTATCTGCTGTAGTTTGTATAGCTGGAACCTTTCCAGTTCTACATTACAGACCTTGCCTCGAGCTTGTCCGGATTTTGTTTTTAGACATAGGCCGGACAACCCCAAATCTTAACTAACTTAAGATATGGGCTCTTCCCTTTCCATATCACATATGAAGCGGTAGGCAACTGATTTGATTTGAACCCTATTCAATAGGTATGCAGCTTCTCAAGTGCATAACTCCCAAAAGGAAAAAGGTAACTCAGTAGCACTCATCATAGAGCACACCTTATCATATAGGGTGTGATTGCTCCGCCCCGATACACCATCGTGCTATGGTGTATACAGAGGAGTAATGCTGAGAGAGAATCTCATTCTCCTTTAGAATAGTCCATGAATTCCATGCTCAAGTATTCTCCTCCCTGATCTCATCATAGGACTTAATACTTATACCCGTATTTTGGTTCTCTACTTCTAACTTATATTCTGTGAATATCTCAAAAGGTTCGGACTTGTGTTTCAACAGGAACATAGGTCTGAATCTCGAAAGATCATCAGAGAATGTAATGAAGTATAAAGAACCAGTCTTGGCATGTGTAGACAGGGGACCTACATACATCAACATGTATTATCCCAAGAGTTCACTAACTCTTTCTCTGTTTCCAGTAAACGGAGCTATGGTCATCTTATCTTTGTGACATGACTGGCGAGTTTCACAAGATGTAGATTCAAACTGATTTAAATATGCATCTATATGTAACTCTAGCTGGTCGGGTCACATTGATCTGACCTAGTCTACAATGCCTCAAGAAGGATTCGTTCATTTATGAACTCTTCCTCCTTTTTGTGTGTTCCGTATACTAAGAACTGTAGTTTGATTTAGAACATCAATGCTTTTAGATAACGTGCCTGAACCGATCAACTTTTGATATAGGAAATGTTCAAAACATTATCCAACAATACAAAATTTTATCATTTCTTTAATGATAAAGAGACTGATATGATTTTGTATATCAGGTTCGGTATCTAATAACATTCGTTCAAAATCAATGTATCAGTAATACAGGGTGACAGTGACCAACAGACTTGGCTGCAACACTTGCCCCGTTTTCTGTCTCATGAAACTTATCACCCGTTCTCAATTCTCTACCTTTCTGTAGCCCTATGTAACAGATTATATATCTGGGATCCTGATCTGGTATCACATACCCAGGACGTAGAGGATACTGAGAAACAGTTCTCTGTAATGAACACACCCGAAGATGATGCATCAACATGCACTCTCCTCGTTTGGGCGGCACGGGAATTCTGGTAATCCCCAATTTCCTGCTCTGTCTTATAACAATTATAAGTTGGAGCGGGTCCAACGTTCCCCAGCTCAGTATAACAAGCGAGTTCGGTCAATATTCTGTATTATTATCTTGATTAAGGCGTGATATGGTCGCTACCTGGAGAGAGAGAGAAGAAAACACTCAGCGTGCGCTCTTGCAAGAATAGATTGGTTATTATTTTATCTAATCAGGATGGCTCCCACTGCTTTTTATCAAATCTTCCTTCAAACCCTAAAAGGAAAGACTAGCCGGGATTAATTACACACTACAAGTTCGCCAATCTTTCAGCCAGGCCAGTGTCGGTACTTTGAGGGAGGTCCCCCGTGCTTTCGCACGAACCTAATTAAATGTAAACCTCGTTTTCCCATAGGCGTAACCCCGTTGACACCTTTCTAGACACCTACTTGATCGGCTAATTGTAATGTATAAAACTCTCCCAGGAGTAACTCTTACTCGCAGCGGGTATCGGGATCCAACTATCACATAGAAGGTATGCAATCTCATTGCAAATTTCAACACTTGAAATTCCCGATAATATTTTGCCCCTAGCGTCCTATGACCTTGACGCAGGCCAACAAACCATAGTCCGCTAGTCAAGTTCAACCCGTCATTTCCTGATTGAATTAAACCCACCCGCACGACCCTTGACGCAGGCCAACAAAGTCGCACGACTACCCTAATCCAATCACATCATATGCTTATGCAGATAAGCACCAGTTAGCTACCGCACACTACGCCTTGACGCAGGCCAACAAACGTAGCACGAATACTAACTACTACTTATCTGAAATGACGGAGGGCTACCACAGGTTTTTCTAAAAACCTATTGCGTAATGAACTTGATATCGTTGTAGAATCAAATGAATTTTGAAATGCAGTGTTTTTGAGGCTTTTCCAGTTTTGCTAAAGGAGTCACTCCCGGTGAAGGGATCGTCGGTCCTTTCCTCGTCGAATGAGGTGCGGGATATATCGTATATATCACTGTGCAAAGCAAAAACTCTTAAAGGCAATCAAAAGACAAACCGAGTGTGTAGCATCTGCCAGTTATTGCTAAAGGAGTCACTCCCGGTGAAGGGATCTCGGTCCTTTCCTTATCGAATAAGGTGCAGGATCTATCACATATACCGCTATGCAAAGCAAAAAACTGTAGCTACCTGTTTTATTTTGAAATTCGATTCTACAACATCTTAGGTTTCTTTTATTTCATTAATCACATTAATGATGTCCCATCATTTAAGTACCTAAACATCACAGATAAATACGACATACACTTATGCCATCCGCATTCGCCTCGATGTCCCCTCGTGCACCGTTAGGTTAGGTAACTAACGGCAGAGCGGGGCAGGGCTAGCGCGGGTGTAAAACATAAGTAACGTCTATATAATATATCATATATACTATATACTATATCTATCAAAGAACATCACATCATCACATCACAGATATCGCAGCAGAAGAAACATATGAAATATTGGAAATACTAGGACGTCCGTGTTTTCAATACGAGCCAGTATAAAACACGGATTCCACGGTCGTGATGAATAGCCAAACCCACACCCCTAGACCCCTACGAGAGCGGCAAGCAACCCTACTAATTCTGGAGTTAGGAGACCCGGACTCGACTCCTCGAGTTGGTCTCCCACTGGACCCCAGAACCCGGTTACTTGTGCTCCCCTCCTTGGGTCTATCCTAGTGCGGAAAAGAAAATAATATGCAATCGGTGACAACTTCCGCAACCTGGAAGCGCCCCAATAAAAGAATATTACATACAAGTTTTTACATGAATGAAAATGAAAAACACTCATCTCACATAAAAACCCCCGGCTATTCGAACACGACGATCCAATATAACATATCCAGCAACACATAACATCACATGTCATCAACGTAAGTAAATATGTCCATCCCAATTGTCGTTGACATATAGCAACGAAACCGGCGATATCACATATTACACTTACGGTCACAGAAAAGAAAGTGTAAAACTACAACAGTTGGAATCCGCAACCACCTCAGACATCGCATGCCTGACCAAATGAATTACTTAGACATCGCATGCCTAACAATTATAAACCCCGCATTTTAGTCTCAAAATCGAAAACTCTTTTCAATATCAAGTCGGGCAATTCAACAGGATTCCCGACATCCTGATCGAATGCTCGTCGCAAACTTCAGTAGGCGGCCGCACCCCTGATACCGTCGACGAAGTGCACCAAGGCGGAACACCGCTACCGCGAGCACCCGAACGGATGCTTTCGACGACGGGGTTCTCCTACAGTCACTTGGTCGGGGCTATGGAGTGAGGCTGTCTATTAAGTTTACCCGGCGAGTATCCGCGTACGCTACGTGATTGCGACGGACTTTTGATCACATCAAAATTCCATGGCAACCGATCAAGTGAGACTAAACTGCTATGTTTATAACATTCATTCAGTTATCACATAACTTTTGTGAATTCCAATTATTGTATCCCATTCCAGATAAATAGAAAATGTTAAACTTTTCGATCGAACAGTCAAACACCCAAGTTTTCCCGATACAGCTCAACACATGAAATAAGTCTAACAACATTCAGTTCGTGCCTCAGTACCAACGGTCCAGCCGTAGAAGGGTCAAGCCAACGCCTCACATGTGGCACGCCGTACTGCCCCAAACCCGAAGGTTCAAAGGGCAGTTCAAGACGGTCACATAATCGAGTTAAGGTTTGTTGTCTTCTAGAGGGTCCATCGCGTTACTTGCACTACTTAGAACGTCGTCAAACTACGGAAAAATCCAACACTTGGAAATTTCCCGACAGGGGAAAAATTGGGTATTTATATCCGGTCGAACTTTTTAACATATTCTAAAAATTATCCGGAAAGCCACACAGAAAAAATTTGATAATCCGATCAAACATTCGAATCCCCAAAACAACCCAGAAAAATTCAACTCTTGAAAAATTATTAAAAATACCCAGGAAAACCAGCACTGTTAAATAGGAGTTACTGTGCAAACATCACCTCACAACACGACAAACAGGCCGCGGTTCCGCCGCACGAGCCATGCTCGTGCCGCGGAAGCGCGGCGCTTTAATGGAATTAGGGCATCGAAATTTACAGTAACTCTTAGATATTCCTGCTGATATTTCTACATATTTTTAATACTGAAAAATCCCTGTTTTTAGAAAATGTCCAGAGAGCCATTTTGTGATCGGGTTTCGGGTTCGTTCGGACTTCAAATTCCGTCTAGACTTCGCCTAAGGCTCTAGCTAGGCTCTGATACCACTGTAGGGTTCTTAGGCACTCTCAAGAGGTCTCACAAGGCATCAACCATGCCAATTTCAAAAATTATGGTGCCGAGAAACCCTAATGTACGGATCGTTGGCTAGATGTTTAGGCGAAAAGATAACTAGTTAACACTTAACTAAGAGATACGGAAATACAACCTTTGTAGATCCGGTTCTCCACCTCCATAGCTCCGCAATGAAGTCTCCTCGCTGTCCATAACAAGTCCCGGGATCTAGCGTCGGCTTCATCGGAGAATGGACGGGCTAGGTCATCGATGTCCATGCCGAAGATGATCTACGTCGAGGCATCGCTAAATCAAGCTCCGACTTCACCAAGTCAAGAAACTTGTGAAGAAAACACACTCTACTACTTGGCAAGAGGTAGAGGATGAAGAAATAGGAAGTGGGTAGACTTTAGAATTGGATTTCTCACTTGTTTTCATCAATCACCATTGATGAAGTAAGCTTTTCTTCCTTGAAGAAGCTAATTGTTATGATAAGTTAATTAGAATAATTGAAAAAGAATTATCCTTATCATAACATTAACCATGGTTTGATGTACAGAGTTAACTATAGTTCAATGAATGGTTAAGGTTAATGAGATGAAGACAAAAGGGTTTCTTTGGTCAAAGCTTCATGAAGCTTCAACAAGCTTCATGAAAGAATGAAACCCTTTTGTTTTTCTTTTCTCATTTCATTTCTTTTAATCCAAATTAAAAATAAATGAATGAATAAAAGAAAACCTTAACCATTTACTTAACTAAGGTTTAACTCTTTACACAAACCCTAGCATTATTGCATCATCAAACATGATACATCCAAGTGCACAAAAATATATCACATATACAATGTGCACATGCGAGTGAGAAAATCCATCTTAAGTGAACCGATGCTAGTTAATGCAAAGTAATATATCAAATATATAATTATGCATTAAATCATTAAATCAACACTTGATTGAACGATCCGGTCATATCGCATATAACCGACTAGTATCCAATGTATCGGCTTATCGAATCAACCCTCGATTCGATAACTAGGTTATATCGCATATAACCATTCGACACATTCATCGCGAGAATGAAATACGGTATCACATACACGCATTATTCTCGGTCCCGCACATATCTCATATGCGCTCCTATTTCGTTTCGCTTGAGCCAGGAAACCTCTGTGTAGGACTCTAAAGACTCGTCAATACGCCGGCAGCAGGTGATGATCATATCAAACACCCACAAGCCGCAAGCGGTCTGCTAAACGTAACGGCCACCCGGGTATTGAGCGATCAGAAGATCGACGAGCAAGCCCGCTCACACTCCAGTGAATCCAACCAGCAACACTACCGTACAGTCCGGTCTGATCGTCTGATATGTCGCATATCTCGCCTAGGGGTGGTAAACGTCAGACCCCAATAGCTCGATAAGTCGTGTCGATATGAGGTCTATAACAATTCAAGAAACTACTGGTAACACTTACCAGTAAATCTCAGCAACCCTGGCCAGGGATTTCCTGTTATAGCCAATCGAACACAGCGCAACATCAACTCCCTATACCGGGAGAGACGAATCCCCTCCTATCGCTCATTGCCTCCATGTGATTCGGGACTGTACCCAAAAACCACCGTTTTGCACGCCCTCTTGGACGTGGTAAGATGGAAATCAAAGCACAGTGGGAACCACACAAGACTCTATGACGATCTCGGGTCAACAGACTACTCTGTACCAGTGTCACCAGAGAACTGCCATCTGACGTGAGGTATAATACCATCTGGGAGTTCTCGGCGAGTCCGTCCAGTGTACCCAGTCTCCACTGAGCACCCGTATATCATCTCTGATGTCAAACACCGATGGATATGGGATCATCCATCGCCCATCTGTATGGGTCGAGAAGGTATACGCTAGTCTACTCTGGTATATCGATGCCCCGTCTCGATATACCCTCGACTAGGGACTTTGAAGGATGTACTTATGGACTACCATGTCCCTACTAGTATGATCCACATCATAGTCCAGGTAGTCAAGCACACATCCTAAGTGCTTTACCAACATGTAACAGAGAGACAATCAGTATACATGTTAAGGTAAAGTTCAACCAGATAGCATACTATCATGTCGAGCAAGAAATTCATCCCTATATACGTCCCAGCATCCACTACAATATACATCCTATGTACAGTAATGGCCTCTAAGGCATACATATAACTAACAGCTAGAGCCCGGGATCCGATGATCGCAGCGAGGGGACTTCATCACGGAGCTATGGAGGTGGAGGACCGGATCTACAAAGGTTGTATTTCCGTTCACTTAGCACTAAAGTAGTTTAGTAGCATTTAGTTTTGCCTAAATTCTAGTTAACGATCCGTATTAGGGTTTCTCGGCACATGAAAATTTTGAAATTGGCATGGTGTATGCCTTGTGAGACCTCATTAGTGTGCCTAGGAACCCTACACTTCTCAAGTACTTGAGAATGTTCTTCACAGCTATCCAGTGACTCTCTCCGAGATCTGCTTGAAACCTACTCACTATACTTAGTGAGTATGCTGCATCGGTTCTGGTACATAGCATCGCATACATGACAGAGCCTACTGCCGAAGCATTAGGTATCCCTTGCATGCGAGCTCTTTCCAAATCAGTCTTGGGAGACATCTCTATGGAGAGAGTAAGTCCAGAGATCGTGTGTTGGTTACCACGCTTGGATTCTTCCATACTAAACCTCTTTAGTATGGTGTCAATGTACCTAGATTGGGACAATCCCAGTATCCGTTTAGATCTATCTCTATAGATCATAATTCCCAGTATGCAGGGGGCATCACCAAGATCCTTCATTGAGAATCTTTATGATAAGAAGAGCTTGACTGATTGCAGCATAGGAACATCATTTCCTATCATGAGTATGTCATCGACGTACAATACGAGGAAGACAACCTTACTCTCTGCAACCTTTTTATATATACAAGGTTCATCTATGTTTTTGATGAAGTCAAACTCTTTGACTACAACATCAAAGCAAATGTTCTAACTCCGCGATGCCTACTTTAACCCGTAGATGGATTTAAGCAGCTTGCACACCTTTCCGCTGCTCCCACTATCTACGAAGCCCTCTGGCTGAGTCATGTACACGCACACCTCTAAATCACCATTTAGAAAGGCGGTCTTAACATCCATTTGCCAGATTTCGTAGTCATGGTATGCAGCAATGGCAAGTAAGATCTGGATGGACTTAAGCATAGCCACTGGAGAAAAGGTTTCGTCATAATCCACACCTGGTCGTTGACGAAAACCCTTTGCAACAAGTCTAGCTTTGAAAGTCTCAACTTTTCCATCTACACCAAGTTTCTTCTTAAAGATCCATTTGCTCCCAATGGGTTTTACCCATTCAGGAGCAACTTCCAAAGTCCATACTTTGTTGGTGTACATGGATTCCATCTCAGATCACGTTGCATCCGGCCATTTCATAGAGTCCCCACTCGTGATGGCCTGCTCGAAGCTAGTCGGTGTAAGTGCACGGCAGCACCCCGGCCGTCAATCCGAGGCCAAAATGCGGAAATGAAACTTTTACAAAACTTGTAAACCGGCACTACCGCGCACTAAAAACCCCGGATCGGGCCATTAACCTAATTCTAGCAAACTAGAGAATGGGTAAAAAGCGATACCGAGCGATCCGTGTCCTTCGGTATTCGGCCTCCACTCCGATCTCCTCGCGGAATCTCCAGTCTTCATCTCCTCGTCAGAACGGGCACCACATCGCCGGGTTCTTTTATGGGCTCCCACCTCTGGACCGAGGAAACTCGGGCACGAAGTTGGCGATTCGACTTGTCCAAGAATACTGTAGGCGAAGTGTAGGATGGTTTGTCTCTTGGGGTTTGAAGTTGCCATTGGTGATGGAGGAGAGAAAGAACTATGGAGAGTTGTGAGGAAGTTTTGTAGCAAACCAAAAATGTGTGATGAATATTTTTTCCCTCATCAAATGATTCTCTCCCCATCTCAAAAGAAGTGGCCGGCCATTTTTTCATGGTGGAGGAAAAATCAATCAAATAATGCAAGAGGAGAAAATGGTACATATAAATGTGTGATAACAAGAAAGAAATGTCACCCCCTTTCATATCCAAATCCCATCTCAATCCTATCAACATTTAATGCAAATCTTGTGAAGAAAAAGGAAAGATGCTATCATAATCTCTCCATTTACAAGAAACCCCCTCCACATAACTAATTTGCATACTTGCAAATAACCCCCTCCATCAATTATCAGCCAACGAAAGGAAGAAAGGAAAATTGGCTGAAACGGAATGCAAGCTGGCAACTTCAAAAAGACGATCCCGTAATAAATTACAGGAAAACCCCGCGACCGTATATACATACCCGTATTTGTATTCCGACCGATTACAAATGCAATGAGACAAAATCTACACAGTACAATACTAGCATCAGGCTTAAACCAAAGCCCGCTGGTATTATCCGTCCGATCATGATCCGTGCAATACCGCACGTATCTGATAGAACCCTGCAATATCTCCATACGGCCTCTACAGCATTTCGCCCGAAACTTGAGAAACTGTCTGTGGGGGACTCTAAAGACTCGTCAATATTTTGGCTGTGGATTTAACCACTAGCACGTCAGAGGTATTAGCCATACGTGACGGGCTACCAGCTATTGACCAAAAAGGACGTCTGTGAGCGAACTCATCCTAACACCCTACTGAGCCTGTCAGTGAAAATATCCGTACAGTCCGGTCCGTTCGTCTATGAGCATCGCATGTCGGGCCTAGGGGGTTGGTAAAAGTCAGACCCCTAAAAGCGGTACAAGTCGTGTCGGAGTGTAGACCAGAACACCCTGAGATACTACTGGAATACCTACCAGCAAATCTCCTGCCTTGGCCAAGGACTTTCGTGTACTGGCTCTCCTAGACACAGCGCGACCTTACCCCCAATACTGGGAGAGACGAACCCCTGCAGATCCGCTCACTGCCTCCATGTGGCTCGGGACTTTACCCAACTTAAACCTGTTTGCATGACTCCTTTGAGCCGTGGTAGGGTAGTAATCAAAGTACAGTGGGAACTCACACGAGACAAATGACGATCTCAGGTCGATGAACTAACCTGTACACATGTCACCAGGGAACTGCTATCTGACGTCTGGTATAATCCCAACTAGTATGTTCCCGGCGAGTCCTGTCCAGTGTACTCATAACCCAATGAGCACATGTATACATCTTAGGTGAACCAACTGACACCAGTGGCTTGTGAGACCGGCCACCGCCCCTCGTCGGGGTCTCGACTGTATACACTAGTCTACTCCGGAGTATCGATGCCCTGTCTCGAAACTCCCATGACTAGGGACCTTTTAAGGATGTGCTTATAGACCCTAGCTCCCATGTATATGATCGCCATCATACTGCTGGCAGTCAAGCAAGAATCCTAAGGGCTCTATCAACGTGCAATAGTGATCAGTAATGTCACCTAAAACAGTACACAATGATAAAGATAAACTAGATAGCATACTATCATCTTGATTAAGACTGTCCTACCGGCATAGGTCCTCCCTCAATCATTGCAATCACGTGCCTGTGATCCAATAATTGACTCTGAGGGCACAATATCCAACAATCTCCCACTTGCACTCAAGGCTAATTATTGCGATGTCGCATACTCACAGCCCGTGTGATACCGAACACCCAACTCCACTACTAATCAGTCTCACAAAGCCCGTTTGCGAAACTATTGTGTTCGAGGAATAGCCTCAGTGAGTGGATCCGCCCTGATGTTTCTTTCTATGTCTCTCTTTATCTCAAGTTCGCGGAGAAAGCCATCTCCCGAAATGAGCAATACTTGTCTTAGAATATGTTTGGATGTCTGATGGGACCTAGTTCATAAATGAACTCCAAATCCAAACTTCTTAGACTGTATCGTCAACTGAAACCAATCAGTATCCTGCGCCATGCCTCCCTCAGTGTCCCCTTGGATCACCTGTCCAAAACACTGCCTCTCGTCAGAGGGAAAACTATAACTCTGACAGTCACTCTATCATCCAGGTCACCTTGGAAGCCTGGAATGATAACCGTCTCCTGAATGAGGCTGTCGTTATCATATCCCTAGAACATCCACTTATGTTCTAAAACTGCTTCCGAACGTTTCTCCAGGATTGGATCAATATCACCTTATTGCATCTAGTGCAAAAAAAACATCTGGTGTGGTACTTAACATCTCATGATTGACTCAATTGCCTAAGCAAGTGATCTGCTAATCATGTACGTCCCTCTCCCCTTTAGTCTATAAGACACCTTCAGAGAGGGTGACTCCATTACCTGCAGGTATACTACCGTGCCAGGAGTCGTCCATTCTAAAACACTTTTAGAATGCTGTCTAAGTACCCTGATTGGGAAACTACCCAAATCTAGATCTAAAACTATAGATCTAGTAACCAGAATTTCTAATATAATATCCATGTCCTATGTGGAGAAACCGCTGTGTGACAACCAAAGTATAACCGATCGTAGAATAGGAATATCACTTCCTACTCTGTGTATGTCATCCAAATACCAGGACATCACACCCTATTACCTTCTTAACAGATCCATCCCCTATTCTGATGAAGTCAAACCTATGACTGTCACATCAGAAATAGATGATCTATCTCCGCTATATCTGCTTTAGTCCATAAATAGACATAAGCTATCTTTCCACTATGCTTCCGATGCTCCCACTGACTACGACAACCCTCTGGCAGAATCATATACACGTGCACTTCTAAACCTTGTTTAGAACGACGCTATACTCATCCTCCTGCCGGGTCTCATAGCCTGGAACAACAGTAATAGAAAGTCTGGGTAAACAAGAACCTCCCTGTCACCGTCCTTGAGGCTACCGAAGTACCTCTCAAGTGCCTGAGGTTACCCACCATATCTGCGGAGTGGCCAATGGAATGTCAAATCAGATTGAATCTTTAGGTTCTTATCAAATTTTCAGTAATCGTTTGCGGTTATGGAATCACTTCCAGTTCTACCATACTCCCACTACTGTTTTCTGAAAAAATCCATTTTTACTAAAACTGTGGCGAGTCAAGAACAATATCACTATTGATCTTCCAGATGGTAGAAAGTCAACCCTCGTCATAGCTCGGGTCAACCCACAAACAGCCATTACAGAAACGTGCCTTGAATTATCCAGAGTCTGGTTTTAAGCATAAGCCGGACAACTCCCCGTATCTTAACAATGTTAAGATATGAACTATTCTATATCCAATATAGAAACAGAGACGCTGATTTAATTGAACCAGATTCAAATCATGCAGCTGTCTCCAGTGCATGTCAACTAAATGGAGAGAGGCCGATCAGCATTACTCAACTTAGGAGTGCTTCCAATTATGAGTAACCTGAAAAAGAAGCAAGTTCTCTTAATCATTACTATTAACTGAATACCATACACAAGTATCTACATCTTCAATCACCTTGAAGAATCCCGATACTTGCAATATCTGGTTCTCTACTTTACTCTTATACCTACAACTTCTCAAAACTCAGACCTTGCATTTCTACGAAACACATGTCTAAGAACTAGAGAAGTCACAAGTAAACAGAATATAGTACGAGTACCAACCCCTCTGTCCTAATGGACACTGGACAACATACAATACTCTGTATAAGTCCCTTGAGTCTAATAACGCATTCACTGTGTGTCCTAGGTTGAAAACTGTACTTATGGTTAAGAAGAATTACACCGCTGTTTAATGCTCCTTACCTAACCATCCACTGATATAGGTAAATGTCATAGACATAATTTCAAAAAGTTATATCTCACTTCATAAAAAATGAACGTACAGATATATCAATTTGAAATTGGTGCATAACAATGGATATTCAAAACCAAATATTTGCCGTTCGGCAAACAACCCAGGTGATTTCCTCAAATATCACCAATTACAACGAATTCCGATATAATGAGGATGATCACCTAATTCCCAATAACTTACTCCCACTCATCATCTATAAAATCATACAGATGTGAGAATCAAACCTGGTAAATACATACCCTGGAGCAAGGACTAATCGGGAAATCAGTTTTCTTTTAACAGTACACAGTGAAACTGAAACATGTAAATGTTTCGAAGGGGTATCCGGGTATTCTTAGTGATGCCTCTTCCATTATCCAGATTCACAACTGTAACCGTATATTTCTTTGCTATCTCTCCAAATCCCTTCATATGTCTTTAATCATTACCTTCTGTACACCCCTTTAGGCCAAATGGTTTTCTTCCTTCCCTACCGTTCGGCACCAGCCTATGGTTCGGAAGAAGACTATCCAATAAGCATAATGGGTGCACTGTCCTAATCCTAGGAGCACTCGCAATGCGACAGAAGGTGAAGATAAAAGACAACTGAATAAAACTTTATTCCTATTTCTCCAGAACCAGAATCCATCCCCGAACTGGAACAAGTTCCTTTCGAGTTCGTATATAACCATACGATGGGGTATCTAAATAACTGTGGATCTTCGTAGTGATACAGACCTGGAGAAATACAAAGGTGATGTAGGATTGGCGAAGAAATACTTGGTTTGGTCGTGAATAGCAGTCGCAATCTACTCTGCCCTCCTTCTAATCCCTTTATTTGTCTTTACTTAATACCTTCTATACACCACACTTAGGCTAATCGGCTTTCTTCATTCCCTACCGTTCGGTACCAGCCTAAGGTTTGGAAGAAGACTATCCAATAGGCATAACGGGTGTACTATCCCCTAATCCAAGGAGTACTCGCAACCTGAGAGAAGGTAAAAGGAAAAGGCAACTGAATAGTCCTATCGTTTTCTCCAGAACCGGAAACCATCCTCGAATAAATTCCTTCGAGTCCGTATATAACCATACGATGGTTTTATCCAATGGAAGTGGACGTTCGTAGTAATACGGGGTGCTCTGGAGAAAAGGGTAAAAGTAGGAGTGGCAATGAGGTTTGCAACTCTGACAATCCAAAAGCCAGTGTTTAAGAAGGTTCGGTTAATTTGGTCACTGAGTCATAGTCAAGGGTCGGGTCAAGGTCGCTGCCAAAGAGAGAGAGAAAATAAACACTCAGCGTGCACTCTATCCTAGATCAGAATGGTTATCACTTTATCTAATCAGGAAACCTCCCACTGTAACCTCAAATTCTTCTCCAAACCCGAAAGAAGAATTAGTCGGGATCACCCGAAGAGTAAACCAACTCATCAGTGGGAATCGGGATCCAACTATCATCGCAATGATAACGTGATGGAATCCGCTCACGTTATCACATTTTAGAAGGTATGCGCATATCTGGCAAGTTTCAGTTTCTTTAGAAACTCCTGATGCGATTTTTACCCCATGCTCTTATGACCTTGACGAAAGTCAACAAATCATAAGTCACATGTCAAGTTCTACCCGTCATTGTCCAGGTTAATTTGAACCTACTCGTACAAGCCCTTGACGAAGGTCAACAAGGCTATACGACTGTCCCAAACCAACGCATCTATCTATCTAGTAGAAAGGTAACAAGCAGCTACCATTCATTATGCCTTGACGAAGGTCAACAAACATAGCATGAATACTACGTGCTACCCATCTGAAATGACGGAGGGCTACGAATGGTTTTTGGCGAAAAACCTTTAACATAATGAACTTGATATCGTTGAAGGAACCGGATAGCTTTTTATAAAAATAGAGTGACGAAAACCTTTGCTAAAGAGGTCACTCCCGGTGAAGGGATCTCGGCTTTTTCCCCATAGAATGAGGTGCAGGATATTCCAACTGAATACCTCGATGCAAAGCAAAAGTAAACGACTATAGTGAAGTTATTGCCTTAACGCAAACTTCTGTCCAAGGGGTCACTCCCGATGAAGGGATCTCGGCCCTTGCCTCGTCGACTGAGGTGCTGGATATTCATAACCGAATACCACTGTGCAAAACAAAAGAGAACGCCCTGCAATAACAGTTTTTTGAAAAATGTTCCAACAACGTCAGAATAGGTTTGTTTAGCTTGCATTGATCCGAATCAACGCAGTCCCATCAATTGATCACACCACAAAAGAACGAAAATAATGATGTACGTATATGCCATCCGCATTCGCCACTGGATCCCGTCATCACCCGTTAGGTTACTTAACTAACGACAGAGCGGGGACTGGACTAGCGCGGATACAAAACATATACAACATCTACTAGTATATATATCAATATATAATATTCGCTCAAGGCGTGATAAAATGCAACAACACAGAAATGTAATAAGCATTACAGAACAATACAGATATCTGGGATCCCCGGGTTTCATAGAGCCGCTACTGAAACCCGACGTTCCCCTGGTCGTGTGGATAGCCTGTGCAATGAAATCCTAGACCCCTACGGGCGCGGCAAGTTACCTGCCAAAACCTGAAGCGAGGTAGCCCCCTTCAACAAAGTGAATGGACCACCCAGCACTTCACGGAATCCGGTAACTTGGGCACCCCTCCTTGGGTCAACCTCTACCCCCTATGAGTGCGGCGAATAGCCCGCCAATTCTAGAGTAAAGCCCCCTCCGTCTCAACGCCATGAGATGCGGGTCCGTTGCCCTCTAGAACCCGGCTACCCGTGCACCCCACCGTGGGGTAATCCTAGTACAGAAAGAAAAACATACAATGGGTACATCGACCTCAGCCTGGTCGTGTCCCAAAAGAATAATATACAAACAGGCAGTAACGGCAGTCTACATGTCGGACGCTCGCCCCGCAATATCAAATGTACATATAAATACCAAACTGTACTAACATTGCATCCAGGCTATCCACCATGACAAATCCGCAACATCACAGCACAACACAGAACATCAACGTGAATGTCACGTTCGCAAATCCGTCTAAAAGGGTTATAGCAGTTAGACAGGATTTACCGATCAAATGACATTCACGGTCGCAGATATAATATAAATACTGTGAACTAACATGTTTAAAATTTTCGATCGACTAAATTTACCGAAGTGGGCCCCAAGCACAACTGTAGCACTCAAAGAAAATCTGGGCCCAAACAGAATATACCAAAAACCCCATTTTCAAGTCAGAGAACCACTGTAGAAATCTAGTGCATTGATGACACTGTTCCGCGGCGGAACCGCGGCCAAAATGGGGTTACGGCCGCGGTTCCGCGGCGCTACAGTGGCATAACGTGACCATTTTTCTACAGTGTTCACCATAAACCCTGCACGTATTTTTCCAATATACCAAATGATTTTTAGAGCACGGGAAAAATTCGACAGAAACTGTGCTTGAAAATACGGTTTTTGGAAAATCCGTTCGATCGAACTTGTAAACACGTTAGAGCAAGCTAGACTAGATTAATGGCGTGTCTCTGATACCAGTGAAGTGCACGGCAGCGCCCCGGCCGTCAATCCGAGGCCAAAATGCGGAAACGAAACTTTTACAAAACTTGTAAACCGGCACTACCGTGCACTAAAAACCCCGGATTGGGCCATTAACCTAATTCTAGCAAACTAGAGAATGGGTAGAAAGCGATACCGAGCGATCCGTGTCCTTCGGTCTTCAGCCTCCACTCCGATCTCCTCGCGGAATCTCCGGTCTTCATTTCCTCGTCGGAACGGGCACCACATCGCCGGGTTCTTTTACGGGCTCCTACCTCTGGACCGAGGCAACTCGGGCACAAAGTTGGTGAGTCGACGTGTCCAAGAATACTGTAGGTGAAGTGTAGGATGGTTTGTCTCTTGGGGTTTGAAGTTGCCATTGGTGATGGAGGAGAGAAAGAACTATGGAGAGTTGTGAGGAAGTTTTATAGCAAACCAAAAATGTGTGATGAATATTTTTTCCCTCATCAAATGAATCTCTCCCCCTCTCAAAAGAAGTGGCCGGCCCTTTTTTCATGGTGGAGGAAAAACCAATCCAATAATGCAAGAGGAGAAAATGGTAAATATAAATGTGTGATAACAAGAAAAAAATGTCACCCCCTTTCATATCCAAATCCCATCTCAATCCTATCAACATTTAATGCAAACCATGTGAAGAAAAAGGAAAGATGCTATCATAATCTCTCCATTTACAAGAAACCCCCTCCACATAACTAATTTGCATACTTGCAAATAACCCCCTCCATCAATTATCAACCAACGAAAGAAAGAAAGGAAAACTGGCTGAAACGGAATGCAAACTAGCAACTTCAAAAAGACGGTCCCGTAATAAATTACAGGAAAACCCCGCGACCGTATATATACATACCCGCATTTGTATTCCGACCGAATACAAATGCAATGAGACAAAATCTACACAGTACAATACTAGGATCCGGCTTAAACCAAAGCCCGCTAGTATTATCCGTCCGATCTTGATCCGTGCAATACTACACGTATCTGGTCGAACCCTGCCATATCTCCATACGGCCTCTACAGCGTTTCGCCCGAAACTTGAGAAACTGTCTTTGGGGGACTCTAAAGACTCATCAATACTTTGGCTGTGGATTTAACCACTAGCACGTCAGAGATATTGGCCATACGTGACGGGCTACCAGCTATTGACCAAAAGGGACGTCTGTGAGCAAACTCATCCTGACACCCTACTGAGCCTGTCAGTGAAAATATCCGTACAGTCCGGTCCGTTCGTCTATGAGCATCGCATGTCGTGCCTATGGGGGTTGGTAAAAGTCAGACCCCCAAAAGCGGTACAAGTCGTGTCGGAGTGTAGACCAGAACACCCTGAGATACTACTGGAATACCTACCAGTAAATCTCCTGTCTTGGCCAAGTACTTTCGTGTACTGGCTCTCCTAGACACAGCGCGACCTCACCCCCAATACCGGGAGAGACGAACCCCTGCAGATCCGCTCACTTCCTCCATGTGGCTCGGGACTGTACCCAACTAAAACCTGTTTGCACGACTCCTTTGAGCCGTGGTAGGGTAGTAATCAAAGTACAGTGGGAACTCACACGAGAAAAATGACAATCTCAGGTCGATGAACTGACCTGTACACATGTCACCAGGGAACTGCTATCTGACGTCTGGTATAATCCCAACTAGCATATTCCCGGCGAGTCCTGTCTAGTGTACTCATAACCCAATGAGCACCTGTATACATCTTAGGTGAACCAACTGACACCAGTGGCTTGTGAGACCGGCCACCGCCCCTCGTCGGGGTCTCGACTGTATGCACTAGTCTACTACGGAGTATCGATGCCCTGTCTCGAAACTCCCACGACTAGGGACCTTTTAAGGATGTGCTTATAGACCCCAGCTCCCACATATATGATCGCCATCATACTGCTGGCAGTCAAGCAAGAATCCTAGGGGCTCTATCAACGTGCAATAATGATCAGTAATGTCACCTAAAACAGTACACGATGATAAAGCTAAACCGGATAGCATACTATCATCTTGAGTAAGACTGTCCTACCGGCATAGGTCCTCCCTCAATCATTGCAATCACGTACCTGTAATCCAATAATTGACTTTGAGGGCGCTATATCCAACAGTCGATTCATCATCTTCCATGATGCAATCCTCGCTCCCACCATCAACTAGAAAACCATAGTATCTCTCAGGTGGATAAGGAACCCTACTAGATCGTCGGAGAGGATGGGGTTCTTCAGGAACTACTGAATCCTCTGGTTCCATCAAATCTTCTGTTGTAGTTTGTTGTGCTGGAACTTCTTCCAGTTCTACCTTATAGCCACTAATCTCTTTTTCAAGAAATTCCTTTTCTAAAAAGGTGGCGTGTTGAGCAACAAACACTCTTTGTTCCTCACTGTGGTAGAAGATATACCCTCGCGAATGCTTGGGATATCTAACAAACTTACATAAAACAAATCTTGCCTCGAGTTTGTCCAGTTTTTGTCTTTTGACATAGGCCGGGCAACCCCATATCTTAACAAAATTAAGATATGGTCTCTTCCCATATCTCATATGGGGTGGTAGGCACAGATTTGGTAGGAACTTTATTCAGTAGGTATACAGCTGTCTCCAATGCATATCCCCAGAAGGAAATAGGCAACTCAGCTATGCTCATCATAGAGCGCACCATATCTAATAGGGTGCAATTCCTCCGCTCCGATACATCGTTGTACTGTAGTGTATAGGGAGAGTAAGCTGAGAGAGAATCCCATTCTCTTTTAGATAATCTAGGAACTCATTGCTCAAGTATTCTCCTCCTCGATCAGATCGTAGGATCTTAATACTTTTGCTCGTTTGGTTCTCTACTTCATGCTTATATTCCCTGAATTTCTCAAAAGCTTCAGACTTGTGTTTCATCAGGAACACATGTCCATATCTTGAGAGATCGTCAGTGAATGTAACGAAGTAGGAAGAATCGTTCCTGGCATGTGTAGACATGGGACCACATACATCACTATGTATCAGCCCCAAGAGTTCTGTAACTCTTTCTCCGTGTCCACTAAACGGAGTTTTGGTCATCTTGCTTTTGAGACATGACTGGCAAGTATCATAAGATAATAATTCGATAGGATTCAAATATCCATCCTTATGTAACTTAGCTAGCCGTGTCGCATTGACATGACCTAGTCTACAATGCCATAAGAAGGATTCGTTCATTTCTGAACTCTTCCTCTTCAGTGTTTTGTACATTAAGTAATGTAGTTTGGTTGAGAATGTACATGCCATTATTTAACGATCCTGATCCTATCAACATTTGATTCAGGAATATGTTCATAACATTATCCTGTACTACAAAATTATATCCTTCTTTATTCAATAAAGAAACTGATATAATATTGCATATCAGGGTCGGAATATAATAGCACTCGTTCAGAACCAATGTATTACCATTTGGTAATACTAGGTGATATTCGCCAACTGCTTTGGCTGCGAGATCTGCACCATTCCCTACTCTTACGGAATGATCACCCATTCCCAGTTCTCTACCTTTACGTAGCCCACGTAACAAATTACATATGTGGGATCCCGATCCGGTATCTAATACCCAGGACGTAGAGTGAACTGAGAAACAGTTCTCAATAACTAACATACCCGAAGAAGATGCATCAGCATGCTTGTTTTTCGTTTGGGCGGCGTGAGAATCCAGATATTCTCCTATTTTCTGCTCAGTCTTATAACACTTATAAGAAAGAACGGGACCAACGTTCCCCTGCTCAATATAATAAGCGGGTTCAGTCAATACATCCATATTATTATCTTGATTAAGGCCTGACATGGTCGCTACCTGGAGAGAGAGAGAGAAGAAAACAATTTAGCGTATGCTCTTGCAAGATTAGATTGGTTATTATCTTATCTAATCGGGATGTCTCCCACTGTTTTAATCAAATCTTCCTTCAACCCCTAAAAGGTAAGATTAGCCGGGATTAATTACACCCTACAAGTTCGCCAATCTTTCAGCCAGATCAGTGTTGGTACTTTGAGGGAGGTTCCCCGTGCTTTCGCACGGACCTAATTAAAATAAATCTCATTTTCCCAGAGGCATAACCCCGTTAACACCTTTCTAGTCACCTACTTGATCAGCTAATTGTCCTGTGTAAAACTCTCCCAGGAGTAACTCTTACTCGCAGTGGGTATCGGGATCCAACTATCTCATAGGAGGTATGCAATCTCATTGCAAATTTCAACACTTGAAATTCCCGATAAGCTTTTACCCCTAATGTGCTATGACCTTGACGAATGCCAACAAACCATAGTCCGATAGTCAAGTTCAACCCGTACATTTCTTGATTGAATTAAACCCCACCCGCACGACCCTTGACGAAAGCCAACAAAGCCGTACGACTACCCTAATCCAATCGCATCATATGCATAAAACAGATAAGTAGTAAACAGCTACCGTACACTACGCATTGACGAAAGCCAACAAACGTAGTATGAATACTAAATATTACTTATCTGAAATGACGGAGAGCTACGCAGGTTTTCAGAAAAATATGAGCGCAATGAACTTGATATCGTTGTAGAAACAAGTAATTTTGAAAATGAGTGTTTTTTAGGCTTTTCTAGTTTCGCTAAAGAGGTCACTCCCGGTGAAGGGATCTCGGCTCTTTCCTCATCGAATAAGGTGCAGGGTATATCATATATACCGCTGTGCAAAACAAGAACTATAGAGGCAATCAAAAACTAAACCGCGAGTTTGTAGTATCAGCCAGTTTTGCTAAAGAGGTCACTCCCGGTGAAGGGATCTCGGCTCTTTCCTCATCGAATAAGGTGTAGGGTATATCATATATACCGCTATGCAAAGCAAAACTGTAGCTACCCTTTTTTATAAAGTTTTGATTCTACAACATCTTTTAGGTTTCTTTCTTTTATTAATCTCATTAATAAATCCCATCAGTTATGCTTCCTAAGCATCACAGAAGAAACGAAAGCAGTAATATTTATATATCATCATATATAGTATAAGCATTCGTCTCAGGCAGTAATATGTTCTCATCACAGAACATTGCAGCAGAAGATAACATATGAAATATTGGATATACTAGGACGTCCGTGTTTTACATCGAGCCTGTATAAAACACGGATTCCACGGTCGCGATGAATAGCCAAACCCACATCCCTAGACCCCTGGGAGAGCGGCAAGCAACACTGCCAATTCTAGGGTTAAGAGACCCGGTCTCGACTCCTCGAGATAGCCTCCCACTGGACCCTAGAACCCGGTTACTTGTGCTCCCCTCCTTGGGTCTATCCTAATGCGGAAAAGTAAATAATATACAATGGTGATATCATCCTCAACCCGGAAATGCCACAATAAAGGAATATTACATACAAATGAATTTTACATGAATGAAAATTAAAACCCTCATCTCACATAAAACCCCGGGCTATTCAGAACACGACGATCCAATATAACATATCACAGCAACACATAATATCTCATATCATCAATGTAAGCAAGTATGCTTATCCCGATTGTCGTTGATATATAGCAACGAAGCCGGCGATACACCACATACTACGCTTACGGTCACAGAAAAAAAAGTGTAAAACTATAACATTTGGAATCCACAAATACTTTAGACATCTTAAATCCGAAATATCACATACTTCGCATTTCAGGCCTAACTATATGAATTCCACATATTGTATCATATTCCAGATAAATAGACAATGTTAAACTTTCCGATCGAATAATCAAATACCCAAGATTTCCCAAATAGCTCAACACTTGAGCGGAGTTCAAAAAACCCAGAATATGTCACAGCCCCAATGAACCAACCGTAGAAGGGTCAAACCAACGCCTCACATGTGGCAACGCTAAACTACCACAAACCCTAGGGTTCAGTGGCAGTTTTGACGGTCACATTATCGAGTTAAGGTTACGTTCTTCTAGAGGGTCCACAGATACGCTAGCATGATTTCCCGAAAGTTTTAAATAGAGGAAAAAATCCAACACTTGAAAGTTTTCCTTCATGAAAAAAATGAGTTATTGATATCCGTTCGAACCTTTTAACACGTTCTAAATTATCCGAAAAACTAAACGATGTTAAACTTTCCGATCGAATCAACGAATTCCAAAGATCTCTAGAAAACTCAACACTTGAGTAATATTAAAAATTCCCAGAAGCATGTGGTAATACCTATAGATGTTACCCAGAAACATCTACCCCTGATACCCAAGTACGGCCGCGGAACCGCCGCTAAAATCCTGTTATGGCCCCGGTTCCGCGGCGACTTTAAGGAATTAGGGGTTCGTCTTTCACAGTTATCCATAAAATCACCTGCTTAATTTTCTGAGTATTTTTAATAGGGAAAAAACCATCTTTTTAAAAAATTTCCAGAGAGGGGTCAAATATGACGTTTCGGGGTTCGATCGGACTTTTAACTTCATCTACACGTCGCCTAATGCTCTAGCTTGGCTCTGATACCACTGTAGGGTTACTAGGCACTATCACAAGGCTCATAAGGCATCAACTATGCCAAATCTAAATTTCTTCAAGTGCCGAACAACCTAAAGCGAGGATCTTTGCTAGATAATTAGGGTTAACAAAGCATGTAAACAACTTTACATCTAAAGGAAAGAGATTACAACCTTTGTAGTCCGCTTCTTCGCTTCATAAGCTCCGAGTAGTAGCCCCTTCGCCGCGATCCATGAACTTCCGGACTCTAGAGAGGCTCCACAAGCCGAATGATCCAGGCTTGCTTGAAGTCTTCCTTTTCGAAGATGATCTACCTTGAAGAATCTTTAACTCAAGCTCTCACTTCTCTAATCAAGTATTAATGAAGTGAACACCCTAATCTAAGTGGCTAGAATAGATGAGGATGATGAAGTAGAAATTTAGCTCTCTTTTGTTTTCATTTTCTCACTTTTATTCATCACTTCTAAAAAGCTAGCAAGCTTTTCAAGGAGGAGGAAAAAGAAGAAAAGTATTTGTGATGAATAATGAATTATTGCTATGGTTATAATTGCAATCTTTGGTTAAGTATGAAGGGCTTAACCTTTGTAGATAATTAACCATGGTAATCGGTTTGGGTTGGGTTAGAAAATATCTATACAAAATATCTATGCTTAAAACAAAAATAAAGCTTCTAGAAGTTTCATGAAAAAGCTAATCCAAATCAAACCCTAACTATGTTTAATCTCCACAAATCATATTGCATTTGTAATCATAACTTGTTACAATATTATATATCACATATATTATATATTTTTGTAACAAAAGAAAATAATACAATTAACATATATCGCATATATATCAATGTATTATCCGGTGAGAAAATGAATCAATAAAGTGAGCTTATATTAGATAATGTATGTAATATATAACATATATAATTATACATTAAATTATCGAATCAACACTTGATCCGACAATCCGGCTATATCGCATATAACCGACTAATATATCATGTACCGATTCATCGAATCAACACTTGATCCGATGACACGGCTATATCACATATACCCGGCCGATATCAGATATCGCGAGAATAGAATATGGTATCTCATATCGTATTATTCTCGGTCCCGCATATATCACATATGTGCTCCTACTCCATTTTGCCTGAGTCAAGAAACCTCTGTGTAGGACTCTAAAGAATCGTCAATACGCCGGCAGTAGGTGATGATCATATCAAACACCCACAAGCTGCAAGCGGTCAGCTAAACGTAACAGCCACCCAGGTATTGAGCGATCAGAAGATCAACAAGAAAGCCTGTACATTCTCCTGTGAATCCAATCAGTAACACTACCGTACGGTCCGGTCTCTTCGTCTGATATGTCGCATATCAAGTCTAGGGGTGGTATACGTCAGACCCCAGTAACCGATTAGTCGTGTCAATGTGAGGCTCATAACCAGTCGAGAAACTAATGATAACACTTACCAGTAGCACTCTATATCATCCCTGGCCAGGGACTTCCAGTTATAGCCAATCGACCACAGCACAATATCAACTCCCTATATCGGGAGAGACAAAACCCCTCCTATCGCTCATTGCCTCCATGTGATTCGGGACTGTATCCAAAAGCCACCGTTTTGCACGCCCTCTTGGACGTGGTATGGTGGAAATCAAAGCACAGTGGGAATCACACATGACTCTATGACGATCTCGGGTCTACAGACTAAGTTGTACCAGTGTCACCGGAGAACTGCTATATGACGATAGGTATATTACCATCTAGGAGTTCTCGGCGAGTCCGTTCAGTGTACCCAGTCCCTACTGAGCACCCGTACACCATCTTTGATGCCAAACACCGATGGATATGGGATCATCCATCGCCCATCATATGCGTCAAGATGCGTATACGCTAGTCTACTCTGGTGTATCGATGCCCTGTCTCGATACACCCTCGACTAGGAACAATTATAGGATGTACTCGTCGACTACTCTGGCCCCACTAGTATGATCTCATCATAGTCCCAGTAGTCGAGTACATATCCCAAGGGCTTTATCAACATGTGAGAGCAAGACAGTAAACTAATACAAGTCAACATGTTAAGACAAAGTGAAACCAAATAGCATACTATCATGTCGAGCAAGAAAGTCCTCTCTATATATATCCAAGCATCCACTATAATATACATCATATGTACAACAATGGCCTCTAGGGAATATATATAACTAACATTTGACAAGTGAGTTGGTGACTAGGCTTGTTCCCTGAGCACTCGGAACCTAGATGGGGTCTTCCGCAATTGGGCGGGCACACTACAAAGGTTTTAGCAAGCTAAAAACCCTCTCTAGTTTCATGTTTGTTCTCTTATTTTTTGCGTGTTTTAGAGTTTGGGTGATTATCTTGGGTAATGGTTTCTTTTGTTTGCATAATTTTTTTGTTATCGCTTCCGTCTTGGACGCAATTGTTACGGCGTGAGCATACGCAACCCTTCAAAAAGGAAGTATCATACACCAAAACGAAACTAGTTCAATAAGGTTTTCAATATTATAAATTAGGGCATCTTAGCTTATTTCTACAGAAAGTTATGAATGTTCGAAATTGAAAGTTTGATGCTGGAAATTTCCTGAACTGAGGTGTGTTCCTTCACAATTTATGTTATTAAATAATTTATTTTGCAAGGAAACTTTTTACAAAGTTAATGTATTTTGAGTTAGTTTCGTTACGAACTAAAAAACACGTGCTAACAAATTTTTTTTAATTTATAAGGTAAACTGTGTTGGATATATATGCCCTAGAGGCCTTCATTGAATAGAATGCTAGAGATATGTATGTACAGGACAATTTTGCTCGATATGATAGTACGCTATTTGGTTTGTCTTTATCTTAACATGTGATATATTATACTTTTTAGTTCATATATTGTGAACATGTTGATAAAGCCCGTAGGATAGTTGCCTGACTACCAGCGTTGTGATGGCAGTCATACTTATAGGAGCTAGGTGGTCAATAGGCAAATCCTTAAATGTCCCTGGTCACAGGAGTATTGAGACTGGGCATCGATACTCCAAAGTAGACCAGTGTATACATATCTAGACCCTGACGAGGGATGATGGATTGGTCCTGCAGCCATTGGTAATGTGGACCTAAGATTGTATGCAGATGCTCGCTGGGTGTGAGTGCACCGGACAGGACTCGCCGAGAACTGACTAGACGGTATTATACCTAGCATCAGATAGCAGTTCTCAGGTGACATGTGTGCAGATAGTCTGTCGACTTAAGATCGTCATTTGTCTTGTATGAGTTCCCACTGTGCTTTGATTACTTTCCTATAACGGCTCAAAGGAGTCGTGCAAACAGGTTTTAGTTGGGTACAGTCCCGAGTCACATGGAGGCAGTGAGCGACTGTTAGGGATTCGTCTCTCCCGGTATAGGGAGTCAATATCGAACAGTGATCGGTTGGTCACTACCATAAGTCCCTGGCCAGGGCTGATTGAGAATTACTGGTGGACGGACCTGTAGATTCTCGGATGGTCTTGAGCCACACTGACAAGACTTATACGGTCATTAGAGGTCTGACATTTTCCACCCCCTAGACCTCACATGCGATACTCTCAAACGAACAGACCGGACTGCACGGATATTGTTACGGACAGGCTCAGTAGGGGTTACAGACGAGTTCGCTCGTCGGCCTCCTTTTCGACATATACCTAGGTTGCCGTTACGTACAGCTAGTGCCACTGACGGACTTGTGGTTAAACCCACTGCCAGCGTACTGTCGAGTCTTTAGATCCCACACAGAGAGTTTTCCTGGATCAGGCGAAACGATGTGGAGGCCGTATGGTTTTACGGCAGGGTTTCGATCGCATACATGTACTGGTTACACGAATGATGTTCGGACAGATAATACTAGTGGGCTTTGGTTTAAGCCGGATACTAGTATTATATTATTGGATTATACTTATCTCAGTGTATCTATATTTCTCGGAATACGGATACGGGTATGTATATACGATTAGGGCATTCTTGTAATTTTACAAGAATGAGCTTCTAGAATGAGACACCTCATTATTGATTTATCATTTTTCCATAAAAGATTAATGAGGTGGAAATTAGGAGATATTTGAGAAATGGGTTGCAAGCATGGCTTAGTAATTGTTTGTTCATTTGGAGCTACTATTCAAGCATGGTTACATTTTATGAGACTATTTTATTTCCACGGTTGAATTATTAGCAAAAGACTTAGCCATTCTCTCATCTCATTCTCTACTCATTCTCACAAAAGGTTTCTCTCTCCTACGTTTTCTCTCCTCCTTCTCCCTCAAGCTCATACACTCACATTTGTTGTGAAACAATGAACTTTGAGATTAATTAATCCAATACTTCTTCTCTACTTCTACTTAGTAATCTCTCTTAGCAAGTTGGGTTACTAAGTTACCTCTCTTTAAGGTTGGAGCTTGACCATAGGCCCTCGGGTGGATCCATCTTCGATGTAAAGGAGACCGGCAACCGAGTTCTTTCGAAACCAAGAAGAATCCAAAGAAAGGAGATCAAGAAGAAGCTTGAACCAAGGAGCAAGGAACCACTTGAAAACCCACAGGACTAGACACGAGGGTATAACACTATAACCTAGTAGTTAGCACTCTCTAGTAGATTAGTTTTGTTAGCTAAGGTTTAATCAAGATCCTAAAAGTGGAATAAGTCTATGTTGCAAAGAAAAACAAGTTCTTTTGATATGAGAATAAAATCATTTTTAAAGTATTCCGCCTTCCCGCGAGCCGTGGGGTGTGCTTCATAGACTTACACTGGTATCAGAGCCAGGTTAAACCTTAACTAACTTGTTAGCAAAGTGTTTGAAATTCGATCGCCGGAAAAATCCCAAAATCACGACCAAAATAGCATGTTTCTGTCGATTTTAAAATCTGGTCTTAAAATTTTTTCAGAAGGCTTAAAAATACATACAGGGTTTTGTAAGAACACGGAAGAAATTTAGGCTCACGAATCGGTCAGAACACCACGGAACCGCGGCAGAACCAAGCGTTCTGCCGCGGATCCGCGGCCGAGTCGACTCCAATTCGGTCCAAATTTTTTCTGTTATTCTAATTTTATGGAATTGTGATTTATGGGATATTTTGTTTCTACCCAGATATTTTGTGTACTGTGTAGTACTTGGGGTAGATTAAAATTTGATTAATCGATCGATTCTAATTACTTTAGCTAATCGGTTCTTCTGTAATGATATATGTGTTTTGAAACATCCGCTAATCGCTATACGATGATTAGTGGGTTCACATATCTGTGATGATTGGTTTGTGTATATGAATCTTATTGGATCGTCGATGATGAATAGCCAGGGGGTGTGAGATGAGTGTTTTCTTTTCTTTCATTCAATGTAATTTATAAAAGTGATGTAATATTATTTTGCAGGGCACATCCGGGTTGAGGTTGTAGCCACCGTTGTACTATTTTTCTTTTACTGTTTTTTGCTCCTAGGATAGACCCAAGGAGGGGTGCACAAACTACCGGGTTCTTTGAAGTGCCGAGTGGCCTACTCACTTTGTTGAGGGAGGCTGCTTCACTTCAGAAATTTGGCGGGTAGTTTGCCGCACCCGTAGGGGTTTGGAATGGGGTTTTGGCTATTCATCACGACCGTGGAATCCGTCTTTCATTATGGGCTTAAACGAAGTGCGGAATTCCTAGTATATCCAATATGTTCATCTGTGATCTGGAATGCCTATTATTGCGTGAGATGAATGGATATATCTATATACGATATTTATTAGGCGTTGCTTATGTTTTGCACCCGCGCTAGTCCAACCCCCGCTCTGTCGATAGTTAACTAACCTAACGGGTGAATGACGGGGCCCAGTGGTAAATGCGGATGGAATAAGAGTACGTTGTATTTTCGTTTCTTTCTGCAATACTAGGATTAATTGATGGGACAGCATTAACTCATTAATGCAAAGAAAACAAACCTAAGCTAAAATCGTTGGAACAATTTCAAAACCACTCGGTTTTCTTCAAATGCGGAACCTAAACCACTCCTTTTAAAAAGCTAGCATGGTTCCTTCGATTATATCAAGTTCATTACGTTAACGGTTTCGCCAAAAACCAGCTGTAGCCCTCGATCGTTTCAAATAAACAATGCATCGTATTCATGCTATGTTTGTTGGCCTACGTCAAGGCATAGTGTATGGTAGCAATGTGTTGCTTATTTGTTGCATAGGTAGATGCATTGGTTTAGGACAGTCGTACAGCCTTGTTGGCCTACGTCAAGGGCGAGTACGGATGGGTCTAAATTAATTAGGACAATGACGGGTAGAACTTGACAAGCATCTTATGATTTGTTGGCCTACGTCAAGGTAATAAGAGCTTGGGGTAAAAAAATCACATCAGGAGTTTCAAATATAAAGGAAACTTGCAGATTTAGCATACCTTCTGGAGTGTGGTGACTAGAGTGGCTTCCATCTAGGTCATCATACAATGATAGTTGGATCTCGATCCCACTGATGAGTAGGATTACTCTCGGGAGATTTTCTCACTTAACAATCAATGCTATAAACCAAGTAGGTATCTAGAAAGATGTTAGTGGGGCTATGCCTCCAGGGAAAAGAGGTTATATAATTAAGAAACTTCACGAAAGCGTTGGAAAACCTCCCTCGAAGTACCAACACTAGTCTGGCTGAAAGCTTAAGCAAGTATTGTGACGTGCAATTAATCCTGACTAATTCTTCTTTTAAGGTTTGAAGAAGGATTTGATGAAATAGTGGGAGCCATCCTGTTTAGATAAACTAATAAACCAATCTAAACTTGCAAAAGCATATGCTGAGTGTTTCTTTTCTCTCTCTCTCTGGCAGCTACCATGACAGGACTAAAACTCTTACTTGAAAAGAATACACTGACTGGGCCAAACTATAAGGATTGGCAGAGGAACGTCAACATATATTGCACTGACTTATGACAAAGTTGCATATGTCACCACCACTATTACTCCCCCTATCCCAAGACCAGATTCCTCAGTCGCGGACAAAGAGGTCCACAAAACTTGGGATCTAGACTGCGAGAAAGCTAAGTGTATCGTGCTGGCGTCCAGGAATAATGAACTCCAGAAACAGCATGAAAGTATTGATATTAAATCCATTTTTCTCCATTGCAAGGAACTTTATGGAGGGCACTCTCGTATTGCAAGGTACGAGACCTCAAGGAAACTATTCCAGATGAGGTTAGCTTCAGGATCACCAGTAGGAGAGCACGTCCTAAAAATGATCACCCTCATTGAGGAACTCGTAAACCTGCGATGCATGCTAGAAAATGAGTTGTACATCGACTTGATTTTGCAGTCCCTTCCCCACACCTTCTCTCAGTTCGTGCTGAACTTCAACATGCATGAAATGGAAGCTGATCTTCCAAATCTCCTCAACATGTTGAGGGTAGCAGAGACCTCCTTGAAAAAAGAGAAGACCCCCGTTCTGTATGTTGGCCAATCATCCTCTTCTAAATCTAAAGCAAAAGCCAATGGGAAGAAGAAGTTGAAAGCCACCAAACCGAAAGCTAGGGTCAAGAAGGTGCAAGGAACGAACAAGGCAGGAAGGGTAAAGGCGCATAAGAATGAATGCTATTATTGTCACAAGCAACGGCACTGGAAGAAGGAGTGCATGGCTTTCAAAGCCAAGGACACGAAGCAAGCTACTACTGCTGCTTCAGGTGTGTTTGTAATCGAAAACTGACTTTCAGTAAACTCTACATCATGGGTACTTGATACCGGTTCTGGTTCTCACATCTGTAATTCTTTGCAGGCTCTGAGAAACCGTAGAGCACTGAAGGCAGGTGATATGACCCTCCGGGTAGGTAATGGAACAAACACGGATGCTGTTGCAGTGGGGATTATCACTTGGGGTTGACTAGTGGACACATTTTGGTGTTGTACAGCTGTTTTTGTATTCCCAGTATGCTATGTAATATTATATCAGTATCTTTGTTATCTAATGAAGGATATAATTTTGCACTTGAAAGAAATGTCATGAACATTCTCCTAAATCAAGAAATGATTGGGTTTGGCACACTGGAAAACGGCATATACATACTTAATCAACCTCAAGTTTTCAATATTCAGAACACACTCAAAAGAAAGGCTCCAGATTTAAACCAAGCCTTCCTATGGCATTGTAGACTTGGTCATATAAATGAAATAAGGTTGAATAAGTTGCATAAAAATAGATATTTAGATCCGTTTGCATATTCATCATATGCAACTTGTCAATCATGTATCAAAAGAAAGATGACCAAATCTCCGTTCACCGGACACGGAGAAAGAGCTGCGGAGCTCTTGGGACTTGTACACAGCGATGTATGTGGTCCGATGTCTACACATGTAAGAAGCAGTCACTCCTACTTAATCACTTTTACTGATGATTTCTCGAGGTATGGATATGTGTTCTTAATGAAACATAAATCCGAGGCCTTTGAGAAATTTAAGGAGTATAAAAATGAAGTGGAAAAACAGACTGGTAAAAGTATCAAGACACTTCGATCTGATCGAGGTGGAGAATACTTAAGTACCAGTTTCCTTGAATGCTTAAAAGAGAATGGAATTCTCTCTCAGCTTACTCCTCCGTATACATCTCAACATAATGGTGTATCAGAAAGGAGGAATCGCACGCTACTGGACATGGTGCGTTCAATGATGAGTAGTGCTGAGTTGCCACTTTCCTTCTAGGGTTTTGTGCTGGAATCAGCGGCATACCTATTGAATATAGTTCCAACTAAGTCTATGCCTACCACTCCATATGAAATGTGGAGTGGGAAGAGACCATATCTCAAGTATATCAAGATATGGGGGTGTCCAACATTTGTTAAAAAGCACAATCCGGACAAGCTCGAGGCACGATCGGTTTTGTGCAAGTTTGTAGGATAACCCAAGCATTCAAGGGGATATCTAGTCTACTACACTGAAGAACAAAAGGTATTTGTCGCTCGCCACATTGTCTTCTTAGAGAGAGAATTCCTTGCAAAAGAAATTAGTGGGAGCGCGGTAGAACTGGAAGAAATTCCAGAATCTCAAACTACTGCCGAGGCCTATGTAGAACCTTAGGTTTCAATAGAGCCCGACGAACCAACGCCACTCCGCAAATCTAGTAGGCTTTCTCGTCCGCCTAAGAGATACTATGGGTTTCTTGTAGATGGGGATCGAGAGAATTGCATTATCGATGATGATGAGCCTACTAATTTTCAGCAGACTATCATGAGTAAAGACTCGGTGAAGTGGCTGGATGCTATGAGATCCGAAATGGAATCCATGTACACCAATAAAGTATGGACTTTAGATGTTGCTCCTCCTGGGGTGAAACCAGTTGGATGCAAATGGATCTTCAAAAAGAAGATTGGTGCATTTGGACATGTGGAAACCTACAAAGCTAGACTCATTGCAAAAGGTTTTCGTCAAAGACCAGGATTAGACTATGATGAAACCTTTTCCCCAGTAGCTATGCTTAAATCCATTCGGATCCTGCTTGCTATTGCTGCCTTCCATGACTATGAAATCTGGCAGATGGACGTAAAAATAGCTTTTCTAAATGGACATTTAGAAGAAAGTGTTTACATGGATCAACCAGAAGGTTTCTTAGACAGTGGGAGCAGCGGAAAGGTGTGCAAGTTGCTTAAATCCATTTATGGATTAAAGCAAGTATCACGGAGTTTGAACATCTACTTTGATGAGACGATCAAAGCATTTGACTTTATCAAAAATGTAGATGAACCATGCATTTATAGGAAGATTGTAGAAGAAGCGGTAGTTTTCCTCGTTCTGTACGTCGACGACATACTGCTGATAGGGAATGATGTCCCTATGCTACAATCAGTAAAGCTCTTCTTGTCACAGAAATTCTCCATGAAAGACTTGGGAGATGCCTCCTCCATTCTAGGGATTAAGATCTATCGTGATAGATCCAAAAAGATGTTGGGACTTTCGCAGTCTAGGTACATTGACACTATACTAAAGAGATTTAGTATGGAAGATTCCAAGCGTGGTAATTTACCCGCTTGTCACGGGATCACCCTCTCTAAAGAGATGTCTCCAAAGACTGATGAAGAGAGGGCTCGTACGGGCATTATACCCTACGCTTCGGCTGTAGGATCTATAATATATGCGATGTTATGTACCAGACCAGATGTAGCTTATGCACTTAGTGTAGTAAGCAGGTATCAGTCTGACCCGGGTGAGAAGTATTGGATAGCGGTAAAGAACATTCTCAAGTACCTGAGAAGGACAAAGGAGATGTTCTTGGTTTACAGTAGTGGGGACCTCCAAGTCGAGACTTTTACCGACTCCATCTTCCAAAGAGACAAAGATAACTCTAAATCCGTTTCGGGTTTTGTGTTTACCCTCAATGGAGGGGCGGTATGTTGGAGGAGTTCCAAACAGGATACCGTCGCAGACTCAACTATAGAGGCTGAGTATATATCTGCTAACGATGCCGCGAAAGAGGCTGTCTGGATGAAGAAGTCCATATCTGAACTTCAGGTGGTTCCGTCCATTGCCAATCCAATACCTTTGTATTGTGATAACAATAGGGCTGGAGCATTAGCGAAGGAACCAAGGTCCCATCAGAAATCCAAGAATATCTTGAGGCGGTATCACCTGATCAGGGAGATCGTGGATCAACGGGATATCGAGGTGCGGAGAGTGGACACAAAAGACAACACGGCAGATCCATTCACCAAGGCCATCCCACAAGTTCAGTTCGAGAGGCTATTTGAGATGTTGGGCATGCAATACGCCAGCAACTGGATCAAGTACAGACAGTGGGTAATCATTGCACCAATTGCAGGCCTTAATGCAAGTGGGAGATTGTTGGATATATATTCCCTAGAGGCCTTCATTGTATAGGATGCTAGGGATAAGTATGTACAGGATAATCTTGCTCGATATGATAGTACGCTATTTGGTTTTTCTTTATCTTAACATGTGATATATTATACTTTGTAATTCATATATTGTGAACATGTTGATAAAGCCCGTAGGATATTTGCCTGACTACCAGCGTTATGATGGCAGTCATACTTATGAGAGCTGGGTGGTCAATAGGCAAATCCTTAAATGTCCCTGGTTGCAGGAGTATTGAGACTGGGTATCGATACTCCAGAATAGACCAGTGTATACATATCTAGACCCTGAAGAGGGGCGATGGATTGGTCCCGCAGCCATTGGTGATGTGCACCTAAGATTGTATACAGATGCTCACTTGGTATGAGTACACCGGACAGGACTCGCCAAGAACTGATAGAAGTTCCCAAGTGACATTTGTGCAGACAGTCTGTCGACTTGAGGTCGTCATTTGTCTCGTGTGAGTTCCCACTGTGCTTTGATCACTACCCTACCACGGCTCAAAGGAGTCCTGCATACAGGTTTTAGTTGGGTACAGTCCCGAGCCACATGGAGGCAGTGAACAACTGTTAGGATTTGTCTCTCTCGATATAGGGAGTCGATATCGCACAGTGATCGGTTGGTCATTACCATAAGTCCCTAGCCAGGGCTGATTGAGAATTACTGGTGGACGGGCCAGTAGATTCTCGGATGGTCTTGAGCCACACTGACACGACTTGTACGGTTATTAGGGGTCTGACATTTTCCACCCCGTAGACCTTACATGCGATACTCTCAGACGAACAGACTGGACTGCATGGATATTGTCACGGACAGGCTCACTAGGGGTTACGGACGAGTTCGCTCGTTGGCCTCCTTTTCGACATGTACCTGGGTTGCCGTTACGTACAGCTAGTGCCACTGACGGACTTGTGGTTAAACCCACTGCCAGCGTACTGTCGAGTCTTTAGAGTCCCACACAGAGGGTTTCCCTGGATCAGGCGAAACGATGTGGAGGCCGTATGGTTTTACGGCAGGATTTCGATCGCATACGTGTACCGGTTACACGAATGATGTTCGGACAGATAATACTAGTGGGCTTTGATTTAAACCGGATACTAGTATTATATTATTGGATTATACTTGTCTCAGTGTATCCATATTTTTTGGAATATGGATACGGGTATGTATATACGATGAGGGCATTCTTGAAATTTTACAAGAATGAGCTTCTAGAAGGAGACACCTCATTATAGATTTATCATTTTTCCATAAAGGATTAATGAGGTGGAAATTAGGAGATATTTGAGGAATGGGTTGCAAGCATGGCTTAGTAATTGTTTATTCATTTGGAGCTACTATTCAAGCATGGTTACATTTTATGAGACTATTTTATTTCCATGGTTGAATTATTAGCAAAAGACTTAGCCATTCTCTCATCTCATTCTCTACTCATTCTCACAAAAGGTTTCTCTGTCACGCCCCGCTTCTCAGAGAGCGCTAATATCGGCACGTAACAGAGCCAACCATGCTACCTGTGGTTAGGAAACATCCCTCCACAGTCACATTACGGCTGTCTATAGATATCAAGAACAGGAAAATAAAAGAAACTATCTAGTACTTGTCCATGAGCCAGAAATAAACGAGTCAAGAAATAATATGTGGAAGCAATAAATTCAAGTAACAATGACAATCTGGAAAGTATGTCCCATTAATACGGGCTCACATCAGGAATGAAAATATGAAATAAAACTAAACTAACTAGCTACTAACATAATCTTCACTGCTCGGCATGTTGGCCAAAATACTCCTGAACTGCCTGCGACATAGATAGAGGATCTGGGCCATACAAAACCCAGACTTCAGTGCGTCATGATATCAAACAATAATAAATGAACAGGATACATGAGATATGCAGGCATGAATCATAAACAGTAACATGAATTTAATAAGTAAACACGGGTATAGAACAGTGAAGTGTATCAATATATGTAACGTGCAGTGATCAATCTAAACTATGCTACTGGGTTATCTATTCTAAAGTTGTTTGAAATCAATTAATGTAATCCTCCATGTAACTCAAAGGATATGTCTCGTTACCCTCCGGGACCACGGATCAGGAATATGTGAACCAAGAGTGGTTCTGTCCCGTTACCCCTCGGGACCACAGATCAAGAATATGTAAGAGTCACGAATGGCTCTGTCCCGTTATCCCCCCGGGACCATGGATCAAGTAATAATCTTTTAAGTTACACTTTAGTTTACACTTTTGATTTCCCCATACCTCCAAGGTTATGTGTTCAAGTCAGGTATTGATAATCTGGAGCTAAGGCCAACACAGGATCAAGCAGGTATAGATTTGTCTAAATAGACAACAGGGTATGTCCATAGGGACAACAGGTCAAGATTGTCGGCATTAGTAACAAGATCAGGTATCAAGTCAAATAGTGGTATATCAGGTCATGACAGGTAGTGCATATGTGTAAAGCGGATGCTCATAATAAAACTGTAGCAAGTACGGGTGCACGGTAAAAGCATGGATGCATAAATATTTACTAGGGGTTACACCATGACTAAGTAGGATGCACAATATTAAGCATGGGGTGTTAATAAAACAATAATATGTAATAATGTGACATGGTATGCGAATAGATATAAAATTAATGGTATGGATGCACAAATAACGATTGGGGTTACATTTATAGTTCCAAGACTAAGTGGGATGCACATTATTAAGAATGAGGTGTTACTAAAGTAATAATATGAGTTAATGTGATCTATAGATGCAGTTATATATATTTTAAATGATATGGATGCAAACGGGTATCCGAAAACAGTAAAACTGTAAAATGGATGCATAACTAAACAATATGTAATACTATTATTCAAATGGGTGCAGTATAATGTAGTATAGCATGTAGCAAGATTAACTTGCATGCACTAGATACGAAATAAATTGTACTAAAGCAAACGGACGTCGTAAAACTGTAAAACTATAACATGGGATGCATGATTTAAAATACAAGTGTTATATTTATTCAAATAGATGTAAATACTGTCACATAGCATGTAGCAAGATAAACTTGCCTCGATGGATCACGATACGGATATGCACGGCACGTCCGACGTCGGTAAAATATCGCAACGCACGCACGGCACACGGGACGGGTCGAAGCAAAGCAAGAGGGTGATCACGCGAGCAAGGGTCGTTCACTGGATCGTCTGGAATGGCAGCGGCGACACTACTCCGGCGATCACTGGAAAATATAGAATTCATGAATCAAGAAAAGAAAAGGAAAAAGAAGAAGAAGAAGAGAGAGCTGGGGTTCTCAGGTGTTCTGGTTTTTGGGTTCTGGTACAAAGGAGGCGAGGGGTTCTGCCGACGAGTCGTGGGTTTCCGGCGATGGGGGTTTTCCGGCGAGGCAGTATGGGTCATGGGTTGTGCATGGTTTTTGCACGGGGAGGGTATGAAGCTCGGGTTCTTTAGAGAAGAAGAGAGGAGAGAGATCGAGAGGAGTGAGAGAGAGAGATGAGAGAGATCGAGAGGAGTGAGAGAGAGAGAGCAGAGATAGTTTTGTTTTTTAGTTAGGATTTTAAATTTTTAAAATATATTTTAGTTAATTAAATTTTAAACTGTTAAAATATAATATTAATAAAATTTTATATTTTGGGAAATACAAACTTACTCCAGAATGCACCCAGGTCGGGTCTAAAAATCCAGTTTCAAAATATGAAAAATATATGTGTCGACTAAAATTAAAAATGAATGTCCGGATAACGAAAATGCATACCCCCAAAAACTGATGCACGTACGTGTGCGTAGCCATCCAAACAAGTCCGTTTCACTGAACGGGACAAGAACAAAATGCGCGGCTGCTACCACAGGGTTAAGGGTATCACGTAGGCCATGCAATATATTTAAAATATTTTACTTGGTTATAATTGTATTATTAAAAAAAATGCAGATACCAGATAAAATGCTAGTATGAAAATGAAAGTGCACGAGTCCACGTATAAAGTCAGGGTAGATCATAAACATGAATCAAGACAGGTTTCAAGCAAGCGGGTCAGGTCGGATGCAAATACAAATGTCAAATACACTATTCGCATCCAAAACACAATAAATAAAGAAAATACCATAAATAAAGAAATACTAGAATTGGTATAAATGAACTAGGGTGTTACATTATACCCAACTAGAAAAAGAATTTCGTCCTCGAAATTCCCAAGACAAGAAAAGGTAAACAACATAAATCTACAAGAATATGTGTGGAAATTTCTGTCGAATCCCGTCTTCTCTTTCCCAAATTGATCTCCATGCGATCGATTTCCCCAATAAACAAGTACGAGAAGGATAATCTTGTTCTTAAGAACCTTTTCTCTTCGATCAACAATCGACATCGGTCGTTCCTCAAAAGTCAAATCCTCTCTTACAGTCAGCTCTGAATGATCCAGGACGTGTGTTTCATCTCGAACATATTTACGGAGTTGAAATACATGAAACACGTCATGAACATTCGCCAAAAATTATGGTAAAACCAATCGATAAGCTACTTCTCCAACACGCTCCATGATCTCGAAAGGCCCTACAAATCGAGGACTAAGCTTACGTCGACTCCCAAAACGAATCACTCCTCTAGTCGGTGAAATCTTCAAGAACACAAGATCACCAACAGTGAACTCTAGAGGTCTTCTCGATGTATCGGCCCAACTCTTCTGGCGATCTTGTGCTGCCTTCATGTGATTTCGGATAGTATTAACTTTCTCCACGGTTTGCACTATCAAATCCGGTCCCAACAATCTTCGTTCTCCAATATCGTCCGAACAAACGGGTGAGCAACACTTGTGACCATACAATGCTTCGAATGGAGCCATCTGAATAGTTGCCTGAAAACTGTTGTTGTACGAAAACTCCACCAAGTGTAGATGATCCTCCCACGAACCCTTGAAGTCTAACATGCAAGCTCTCAACATGTCTTCAAGAGTTTGGATCATTCTCTCCGACTGGACATCTGTCTGGGGATGATAAGCGGTGTAAACTTCAATCGCATCCCCAAACTTTCCTGTAAACTCCTCCAGAAGTGCGATAAGAATCGGGTATCACGATCGGAAACGATGCTCACAGGTACTCCATGCAATCTCACAATCTCCTGCATGTACCATTTTGTTAATGCTTCTGTCGACTGACCAACTCGAAACGGTATGAAATGAGCTGCCTTGGTCAATCAATCAACAATCAGCCAAACTGCATTATTGCCCTTTGGACTCCGCGGTAAAGCCGTCACAAAATTCATGGTTATATGTTCCCACTTCCATTGAGGAATCGGAAGTGGTTGCAATAAACCAGCTACTCTTTGATGTTCAGCCTTAACTTGCTGACACACCAAGCACTTCGCTGCAAAGCGAGCAATCTTTCTTTTCATGCCTTCCCACCAAAAATGCTGTCTTAGATCACGGTACATCTTCGTTCCTCCTGGATGTACGGAATACGCGGAACTATGTTCCTCCTTCATAACTTCTTCACGAATATCTCCTTTTGGCACACACAAACGGCTACCATATCGCAACGAACCATCTTCATGAATCAACAAGTCCGTTCGAAGTCCAGCATCAACCTGTTCTCGAAACTTCTACAATCTTGGGTCATGTGGCTGCGCTACTTTAATATTCTCAATCACAACGACTGTACCTGCAGCTGCATCAACTGTCCTGAAGAATGCGGTAGCACAATCTCCAACTCGAATCTCCGAAAATCTTCGATAAGGTCCTTCTGTGCAGTCAACATCCGAATTGCTGCCAACCGACTAAGCGCATCCGGCACAACATTAAATTTCCTCGGATGGTACTTAAGATCAAGATCGTAGTCAGCCATCAGCTCCAACCGTCTACGCTGCCTCATATTAAGCTCTTTTTGTGTGAACACGTACTTCAGGCTTTTGTGATCGGTGAATACTTCGACCCTTTCACCCAATAAGTAGTGTATCCAAATCTTCAAAGCAAAAAATCCTAGCTGCAAGCTCCAAATCATGAGTTGGGTAATTATTTTCATAGGTCTTCAACCATCTCGATGCATAGGTTATAACCTTTCCATGCTGCATCAAAACACATCCCAAACCTTTCCCAGATGCGTCGCTGTAAATCACCAATCCTCCGGAACTGTCTGGTACGGTCAAAATAGGAGCGGTTATCAATCTCAGCTTCAATGCCTCAAAAGATGACGCACACTTATCCGTCCATACGAACGGTACTTCCTTCCGTGTAAGCTTGGTCAAAGGCTCAGCCAAACGAGCAAAATTCTCCACGAACCTTCTGTAATAGCCGGCAAGTCCAAGAAAACTTCTGATCTCTGCTACGTTCTTCGGAATCGGCCAATCTCGAACTGCTGCAATCTTTTCGGGATCAACGGCGATTCCATCTCCGGATACCACACGCCCCAAAAACTTCACTTCTTCAAGCCAAAACTCGCACTTGCTCATCTTTGCATACAATCTTTCTTGCCTCAATGTCTGCAGTGCGGTCTTCAAGTATTCTGCATGCTCTTCTAGGCTCCTCGAGTATCAGAATATCATTGATGAACACCACTATAAACTGGTCCAAGAACGGTGAAAAGATTCGGTTCATCAAGTCCATAAATATCGCCGGTGCATTCGTGACTCCGAATGGAATCACTAAATACTCGTAATGTCCATACCGAGTTCGGAACGCAGTCTTGCAAATATCCTCTGATTTAACTTGGACCTGATGATATCCGGGCCGCAAATCCAGCTTCGAGAATACCCTCGCGCCACTAAGCTGCTCGAACAATTGTCCAATGCGAGGGATCGGGTACTTGTTCTTAATAGTCAACCGGTTTAATTCTCGATAATCGATGCACATCCTCCTTGTGCCATCTTTTTTCTTTACTAGAAGAACTGGAGCTCCCCAAGGTGAATTGCTGCTGCGAATCCAACCCTTCTCAAGTAATTCGGTAACCTGCTTCTTGACTTCTACCAACTCCACTGGTGCCATTGGATAGTATGCCCTTGAGATTGGCGCTGCACCAGGAACAAGATCGATCGCGAACTCCACATCTCGTTTTGTCGGTAAACCCGATATGTCCTCGAATACGTCCATAAACTCTCGAACTACAGCTGGCGCTTCCTCCTTATCAACTTCCATTGTCGAAAGAACTTTGCTTATCGGCCTAGCCCTAAACTCGACTGGCCCGACAGAACTGCATCCTCCAGCAAAAACAAACTCCGGATGTCCGGGAATCTGGAAAATCACTTTCTTTACCCTACAATCAATGTGAGCGTAGAAAGTGCCGAGAAAATCCATTCCCAAGACAACGTCATAACTGCCGGTATCGATCGCCAAGAAATCTGCAAAACATGAACTGGTAAGCAATGAAACTGAGAGAACCAAGAAAATTTCACGACCATGAATCAAGGAAATGAATCAAGACCAGGACTCCAAGTTACTTAAATAGAGTACCGCATTGTAACCATGCTACATTTCATAGTTACAATCGCATAACTCCGTTCAAGTCGCCCAAATCCTAATATCAGAATCAAGGAACAGGGAGAAACAATAGGGAACCAAAAGATTTCGAGTCGAGATGCAAAGTGGTTTGCATATCGTCAAGGCAAAGGATCATGAGAAAGATATGATTCAAGAATCACGATAACAATGTGGCAGGACATGTTCCTAATCACAGGATTTCTGATTCGTGTATTAGGTCCAATATCCAACTACAAAAGAATCAAACCCGATTAACCTAAATCCTATGGCTCTGATACCAAACAAACCCTGTCACGCCCCGCTTCCCAGAGTGCGCTAAGATCGGCACGTGACAGAGCCAACCATGCTACTTGTGGCTAGGAAACATCCCTCCACAGTCACATTATGGCTGTCTATAGATATCAAGAACAGGAAAATAAAAGAAACTATCTAGTACATGTCCATGAGCCAGAAATAAACGAGTCAAGAAATAATATGCGGAAGCAATAAATTCAAGTAACAATGACAATCTGGAAAGTACGTCCCATAATACGGGCTCACATCAGGAATGAAAATACGAAATAAAACTAAACTAACTAGCTACTAACATGATCTTCACTGCTCGGCTTGTTGGTCAAAATACTCCTGAACTGCCTGCGACAGAGATAGAGGATCTGGGCCATGCAAAACCCAGACGTCAATGCGTCATGATATCAAACAGCAATAACTGAACAGGATACATGAGATATGCAGGCATGAATCATAAACAGTAACATGAATGTAATAAGTAAACACGGGTAGAGAACAGTGAAGTGTATCAATATATGTGACGTGCAGTGATCAATATAAACTATGCTACTGGATTATCTATTCTAAAGTTGTTTGAAATCAATTAATGTAACCCTCCATGTAACTCAAAGGATATGTCCCGTTACCCCCGGGACCACGGATCAGGAATATGTGAACCAAGAGTGGTTTTGTCCCGTTACCCTCCGGGACCACGGATCAAGAATATGTAAGAGTCATAAATGGCTCTGTCCCGTTACCCCCCGGGACGACGGATCAAGTAATAACCTTTTAAGTTACACTTTAGTTTACACTTTTGATTTCCCCATACCCCCAAGGTTATGTGTTCAAGTCAGGTATTGATAATCTGGAGCTAATGCCAACACAGGATCAAGCAGGTACAGGTTTGTCTAAATAGACAACAGGATATGTCCGTAGGGACAACAGGTCAAGATTGTCGGCATTAGTAACAAGATCAGGTATCAAGTCAAATAGTGGTATATCAGGTCATGACAGGTAGTGCACATGTGTAAAGCGGATGCTCATAATAAAACTGTAGTAAGTACTGATGCACGGTAAAAGCATGGATGCACAAATATTTACTAGGGGTTATACCATGACTAAGTAGGATGCACAATATTAAGCATGGGGTGTTAATAAAACAATAATATGACATGGTATGCGAAGAGATATAAAATTAATGGTTTGGATGCACAAATATCGATTAGGATTACATTTACAGTTCCAAGACTAAGTAGGATGCACATTATTAAGAATGGGGTGTTACTAAAGTAATAATATGAGTTATTGTGATCTATAGATACAGTTATATATATTTTAAATGATATGGATGCAAACGGGTATCCGAAAACAGTAAAACTGTAAAATGGATGCATAACTAAACAATATGTAATACTATTATTCAAATGGGTGCAGTATAATGTAGTATAGTATGTAGCAAGATTAACTTGCATGCACTAGATACGAAATAAGTTGTACTGATGCAAACGGATGTTGTAAAACTGTAAAACTATAACATGGGATGCATGATTTAAAATAATAGTGTTATATTTATTCAAATAGATGTAAATACAGTAACATAGTATGTAGCAAGATAAACTTGCTTCGATGGATCATGATACGGATATGCACGGCACGTCCGATGTCGGTAAAACGTCGCAACGCACGCACGGCACATGGGACGGGTCCAAGCAAAGCAAGAGGGTGATCACGCGAGCAAGGGTCGTTCACTGGATCATCTGGAACGGCAGTGTAACGTCTTGAAAAGTCGTTTTGGTGTTTTCCTGAAGATCGGTGAAAATTCGGTATTTTTCCGAAAACCGTCTTTCTCGTTATTTTGCAGTTTAGGACTAATTATACCTAAAATGGATAGGTAATTGCTTGTTTTTAGTAGCTAATGAGTTACTTATGAAATTTTGGTCATTTAAAAAAATTTCCCTATTTTTCAATTTTTTAATATTATTTTAAGCCGGTAAGAAAATACATTAAATTAGCGATAAATACAAATTTAAATGGGCTAAAATTAAGATTTAAAATCATGTTAATTAAAATATAATTGTAACATAAATTTTTAGTATTTTATTTTAAGTTTTAACTAATTTTTATTATTGAAAACGAAATTTATTGAATTTAAGCTTAAACTTGCAATTTTGGACTTGCGGGGGGTCTTTTTGCATAAAAATTTTTTTGCAAACACTCACACTTCCTCACCCCTCATCCCAGGCCGAGCCTACCTCAAGAAAAATCCCCACTCCAATTATTCCTTTCAACTCATTTGAATTAAAACTTTATGAGGGGAATATAATATATTAATTTAGGTATGGGTTATATTGAGGCATGGATGGTTTTGACTTTAAAAAAATCCACAACACCCACCCCATTCCTCCCCATTTCCCCTCCCTGCAGGAACAGATCAGCAGCGCCCCCTCTTTTGATTTCATCTCTTTTCCAACTCAAAAAAAAATCACCAAAATGCTTCAAAAATCCAATTAAACCTCACAATTCCAAACCCATTCTTCATGCTTCTCCTTAGACATTCTTGCTTGGATCTTGGAGGCTAGGGGGCCATCTTTGAAGGCAAATTATCTTGCTAGATCTCTAGAATTGGAGGTATAATCTTGACCCAATTAACACTTGTGGTTAAATTCCTTAAATTAAATTGATTAGAGTTAAATTTTGTGCTAAATTCTAATTTAATTTTGTTTTTTTTATATAGTTCATGGCTTGAGTTGTAATTAGGGTTTAGAAATCCATTATTAGGTTAATTAATTTACTTTGCTATCTAGTGTTTTGCTAACCTAAATCTAAAAGGTGAACTTGCTTTTGGGTTTGAAATTAGTGTTAGTTAAGTTTTTCTAGTATGGTTTTTAATTGCAATTGCTAATAAGAAAAAAATCAAGAAAGGGTTGTGTTTGGAGAATGGTTTTGAAGCATGGTAAATGAGTTGGAATTATGTGATTGTGGCTAACTAGTTGTGTGGTTGGATGTTTGTGTTGGATTGTGATAACCTTATCTTTAATTTTCGATGTTGCACCAATTAGCAAGTTTTGTGCTTACTAGTTTTTATTAAATTATTGTGATGAACTATTTGCGAGATCTTGATGATATTTTCGAGTTATCCTATGACGTTTAGGATGCGTGAGTGCGGATTTTTGAGTAGTCGGGTTTTAGTTTTGCCGGGCGACCAAATCGGCATTTTTTTTTGGCAGTTTTTGCGATTTTCGCGTGTGTTCCGCGCACTTTGTGCACGTTGTACCTAGCTAGCGAACATTAGTAGTTTCGTTGGGGTTTTGCGTCGTTCTTGATATGTAACCTTATGTTTGGTATTGATGTAAATTCCAGGTTCGGTCGCGGAGACGTCAGACGCGGCGCGAAAGGGGAAGGCGGTGATTGGACACAGCTAGCCAGGGATTCCGGTGGGTAGATGTAACATCTACGGGGGACTATCGTTGGATGGCGCAAGCCGCTCGATAGTTTTAGTAACTTAAAAGATTCTTAGTAATGTTAGTAATTAGGGGTGTAATACTTGTATAATTATTTTCTACATTCATGCCCTATATTGACATACCTATACGAAACCATTTTATAGGACACCTGCACCATTGCCAGGGTTTTTATATGCAGCACGAGCACTATTCATGCTTACACACACACCCTGGTAATTGCCATGCCACCACACTAGATAACCTTTAAATTGAAACCTTTTACTAATTGATACTTAAACTTGTGCTATTACCTTTAATTCCTTAAAATGAAATCGTAGGATTGCTATTCATGTGCATGTACTTCATCATATTAATTGTTCATGCTTAATCCATTAATCACACATCGCAACTTGATTATTGATACCATATGCATTCATTATCACTGATATATACACTTATGAGGATTTCTTGAGATTTTATGATATTGCTGGATTTCGGGGGAAAGCCGCAAAATTTCTAAACTTATTATATTTTTAAAATATGTAAATTGCGGTTTTCTAGTGATGTAAGTGTCGTCCACCATGAGTTTGCTGTGGTTTTGGAAATCCGTGTCGAGGAATGGAGGAACCGGCACGGGTACATGGTGGGCCCGGTAAGATACCCCGGGGCAAGAGGAATGTGGTGTTGACGTTGAGCCTGGCAGGGGACGGATTACCTACCGGTGACTGTTTGGGACGGCGGATATCCAGAGGATACCGACCGTGGCCGCTAGATGATGAGATATTGATATTTGAGATGGGTCAGCCGGATGGCTGAGGCCAGAGACACTATGACATGGATTTATGAGATTTGAGACAGCTTTTAGGTGTCGTTGCTGGACACCGGTTCTCGTCGATTCTTTGAGTTTTATGCTGGCATTCTAAAGAGTTTCAAAAACAAAAAGAGATAAAATGTTTCTTATATATACCTATTGAGACCTCAGATATTCATGTTGCATACATATTAGTACACTGATGTTGTATACACATCTGCTAGTGCATCCAGTCATACCTGTATTTTAGATGCTAGGATGCTTGTGTGCATGCATACGATAGCCTTTGTAGATGTTATTTATTACTCACGAGTTGGCAACTCACCCCCGTTGTGCCATAGCCTTTTTCAGGTCCGCTCCGTCAGTACAGTAGCGGCGGGCGCACTTGTTCTTTTGCCTCCTTTGCCTGGACTCGAGGTTTTGCTCCTAGGTGGGTTATATCATTATTTTTGTACCACCTTGTATATTCTTTGTATCTAGTACACTCCATCTACTGTATCTACCAGCATTATTTTATATTGACCTAGAGATGAGACTGTGAGATTTGTAGACTTTTATGCTGTATTTTGGGGTCGAGCTCACTTGAGTCGACATGCTGTTTTCTTATACTTCATTATGATTATTTTGCTTGTTGTCATTTTATATTGCGTGGGATTTGTGACCGCCTTGTGGCGAAGAGCTAGCTCCCGCTTGGGGATGCCCTATTTTGTTGGATTCATATATATTTTGTTGTACCCATTTTGGGGGCCAATATTTACAAAGGAGACTCTGCCGAAATTTTCGGAAAAATTGGTATTGTTTTTAAAAAGGGTTTTACATGACTTATTTGATAAACTCGCTTTCAATTGATTGGGTTTTCTTCACTCTTTTGCTTAATTGGTTTTGTTTTCTGGGCTTTGGCTTACTTATTTTACGGACGTCTTTAGACGTTTCGTAAACTTAAGTGCCAGTCACGTTCCGTACCCTGCGGGTCGTGACAAAGTTGGTATCAGAGCGATAGGTTTTACCTTTGTGAGTGTAGGATGACCCTTGGTAGATGGAGTAAGTGACTTAAGCAGGGTAACGTAGCGTGCGTATGTCCGCGGCATACTTACGATACGGTACTCCGCCTAAGTGACTTTAGGATATACTTGCTTGAAAAATTCCTTCTTCAATTCCGTGTATCCTATGATCCTATTGCACTGTCCTTACTATCCGTTTTCCTGTAACAGCCACTATGCCGCCGAAGGCTACGAGGGCACAGAGGGCTGCCACCAGAGACGAGATTCGAGCTGGCTCGTCCGAGACTAGGACTGAGCAGGGTGGTATGCCTACGCCGCAGGGACAGACCGATCCACCTTCCCCAGGCCGTATGGATAGGCTCGAGACTGGTATGGAGGAGTTGCGACAGATGATGGGAGGCATGCAGGAGCTACGTCAGATGGTAGGATCCCTAGTTGCAGCTAGTCGTACACCGAGGCCGGATGACGTACCTACTACATCACAGACGACCATGATACCTGCTCCTACTACTACCACCGTGACCATCCCGGTTTCACTACAGGATTTCATGAGGCTGAGACCTCCAGTATTCACCGGCACCGAGGCAGCGGAGGACCCACAGACGTTCCTTGACAGTTTAGCCAGGATCTGCCGTTCGCTGAGATGTTCGGATGATCGATGGGTAGAGCTTGCGAGTTTCCGACTAGAGGGTCTCGCGCAGACATGGTGGGAGTCAGTCTTGAGAGGTCGAGCTGCAGGTCTACCGCCTATGACTTGGGTCGAGTTTACAGCGGTCTTTCTAGCCCGTTTCCTTCCAGAGAGCGTTCGTGACGCCAGAGCTCGCAGCTTCGAAGCCTTAGTCAAGACACCTGGGATGACGGTGTCTGAGTATGACATCCAGTTTACACAGTTATCCCGATATGCTCAGTATTTGGTGGATACCGAGGAGAAGATGGTGAAGAGGTTCGTACAGGGACTTGATGCCCAGCTATATCTTGCCATTGGCGCCCAGCACTACGACACTTATTCAGCTGCTATAGATACGACATTGCGGATGGAGGCACGCATATCACGGACTTCGGCCGTTTCTGGGCCGAAGAGGATTCGCACCGATGTACCGTCTCAGAGGCAGCGCGCCAGATTCTTTCCGAGAGATAGGCCTGGCAGAGGATTTGGGCGGGGACAGTTATATGGTTCTTATCCCCAGGGGCAGCAGCCGTCGCCAGGGTGTTTTGGGTGCGGGAGTCCGCACCACCTTGTCAGAGACTGTCCGGTGAGACGACAGGGAGCAGCGACAGTTCCGCATGTGACCCTACCACCATCACCACCCCCTCCTCAGAGAGCCCTACTTCCTACCCCAGGCGATGCTCCACGCCAGTTAGGTGTACCGAGAGGCCGTGGACGCGGCGGTGCTGTTCAGAGAGGACGAGGAGGCAGAGGCCGAGGTCGAGGTCAGCCCGCTATCGGTGGAGGACAGGCCCGAGTTTTTTCTTTGACACCGCAGGATGCGCAGGCATCCAATGCCGTTGTGACAGGTACCTTGCCAGTTTGTTCTTTCGACGCACGGGTATTATTCGACCCAGGTTCCACACATTCGTACGTCTCTACACACTTTGCACCGATGTTGGGCCGTGAGTCGTCGTCGTTAGATCATCCGCTTGTTGTTGTTACTCCGGTAGGCGAGTCGTTTGTCGTTCGGTTTGTATTTCGTTTGTGTTCCGTTCGTATCGGGGAGAGGGATTCATCAGTTGATTTGATACTCCTCGATATGTTGGACTTTGATGTGCTTCTGGGCATGGATTGGCTAGCCACTTGTTATGCTTCGGTGGACTGCCGTGAGAAGGCAGTCAGATTTAGCTTTCCGGGAGAGCCAGTCCTTGTTATTCAGGGAGACCGCAGTGTCACCCTTCCCAGCTTAATT